>CAWUFW010009436.1:0-600000 GCA_963921515.1 Calotriton arnoldi | reverse complement strand
TTACATGGTGTCGCCCAAACAGGAACTGAACCAGAGTGCCCAGTATGTGGGCTTTGTCACCTAAGCAAACTTCCAGAAATGGTCTTCAAACAAAAGACTGTTTGATGAATCCTTATGTATGTGGAAAGAACCAGAGTTTGCCACGTAATTCAGTCGCAACAGTCTCCAAACCAGACATTAATAATGAGTGAACAGAGCACACTAGAATACAAAATATCCAAGAAGCTTGTAATTAAGAACATGGTAAAATAAGGAACATGTTTGTGAAAGAAAAATAAACTATATGCTGTATTTGTCAAAAGACATCAATCCAAACTGCCCCTCACCGATGAAAGTGTACCTTTGATTGCAAAGGGAGCTATAAGAAAGTAGAATTACCATAAAAAGGCAACACGTTTCTGAAATCTGGGTGATGTAAAGAACAATTGTTGCATGTTGATCGACTAAAAACAAAAAAGTGGTGTTGAAGATCAAACAGGAGTGTCCTCACTTCTCCTTCGAAGGACTCCAGATGGGAATTACTTTTTAAATAAGATCAGACCCTTCACCGTATCCAACATTTCCAGGATTCATTTTGAGGTCCTATAAATTAGACAGCTTAACCAAACCTCTACTAAGGGAGATCAAGTAGGTTGTGTTGTGCGTACAGCTGTTGGGTGATTTCGTACACCTGGGCAACATAGGGCATAGCTTCGTTGAGCATTGCCAGCACTTCATCAGGGGTGCCCACATTCATGACATCAAAAAAGGTGTCACGGTTTGGGAGGGCACAGAAGGCCACAGCGGCAGTCTTGCGGACAATCCATGGGTGATAGTTAGACAGAGACTCATTATAGGCATCTGTGCACATCGTGGACGTTTTGCTCTCTGTAGTGCTGGTCCGCAGTCGGTCCAGGAAGAGCTGAAGCCAGTGCAAGGCACGGTGCAGGCGCAAGATGGTGCGACAGCCAGAGATGGGGTGATCGCCTCGCATCTCAAGGTCCACCAGTTTAGCTGCCAGCTCATACGCCACCATGGACTGAAAGGAGTTGTATTCGTCTCCCTCTGCACTGTTTCGGTAACCCTCCATTATTTGGATTTTGGCCACTGCGTCTTTTGAAACAAACGTGAAGATGCTGCCCAGACTGTTCATGAACCTGGATTCCCAAAGAAATTTTTAAAAAATGTCAGTACACAAATGGTCAGTAAGCCAAAAGAGTTTCTGCATGGTAAGAAAGCAATGGTCAGGCTACGGGAAGAGCCTTTGACATTAGCATGACCAGGCTACAACTTCACTTTCACTCACAACCTACACATTTATTCAGACCCAAATACAGAATCATCACATGACAATGAAACAGGAAAGCAGCAGCCAGGAAAAAGTAAGGCTACAGTTTGGAGCCCTGGAGGCTCTGTGAGGACAGAGTAGGGAGGAACAGAGAGTCTGAATTGGCCTGCAGGTCCTTCTCAAGGTATGCTACTGTTACATCACGGGAGTTATATCGGGAGTCATTGTATCACGGTTTTTACACCTGGAATCATTACATTGCAAGTATATTTGCCACTCTTACTACTCAGGACTTTACTTTCAGGTACTTTTATTTTTTTTTTTTTTTATTAAGTGTCCTAACCTTAAAAATATGAACATATGTGCCAGCATAGACATATAGTGTAAAGGTTAGGTCAAGTAAAAATGTAATATTAACTAAAATGTAATTTAAACTAAAACTAATTGTTAAGTAAAAATAATTTAGTATTAAGTAATTAAATGTAAAAAATAATAAGCAATTCATTTTAACAAATAGATTAGGATAATTTTAAGTTAGTTAATGAAAACTATTAAAAAGGAAGTAATCCATTTATTTAAAAAACAGAATAAAATGTGGGTTAATGATTTTAATTTTTTTAAATAGAAAAAGGAGTAGCAATGGTATTTTAGGGTTTAGGGATGGGTAACAAATAAGGGTATAATGAGTTTTTAGAGTTCAGAGATGAGCAGTGAAGAGGGGTAGTAAAGCATTTTTAGAACTAAGGGAAGGGTGTTGTATAAGTGTAGGAAGGGTTTTTTTAGGGCTAAGAAGCAGGCCGTATATAGCGTAGTAATGACTTTTCAGGGGTCAGGGATGGGTAGTGCAAGGGTACTAAGGACCTTGTAGGTCTCCAGGAAGGGTACTGGATAAGAGTAGTAAGGACGTTTTAGGGAAGAGTAGTGTATAGAGGAAGTAATGTGTATTTAATGGCTCAGGGATGGGTATGTTATACATTTTTAAATGTAATTAAATTCTAATAAATTTATATACTAGATTAAATGTTAATAGAGTTAATTCACAATAATATACACACACACGCAAATCAATTGAAAAACATACATTTTTTGTAATTTTATATAGCGTCAACTTGGCCCAAGGGCATTAGAGCGCTTTACATAAGAGCCAGGCATTTTAAATGAGAACCTAGCATTACACTTTTTTGATACGTCAGAGGGAAGTTAACTAATTTGCCCAGAATCGGAGGATGTTGAACCAAGCCCAGGATTCAAACCTGTTGCCCAAGTTCCAAGGACAGAAGCTCTAGCCATTAGGGCACATCTAGTTCCACTTATCTTCTTACCTGCAAGCTAAAGAACTTGTGAGGTAAAGAACTTCCAGTGTAAAGTACTGCAATGTTAAGGTACTAACTATTTAATGACCACGATGTAATGACTTGTGAAAGAACAAAATAGCCATGCAACAACTAATATTCCATATCTGCCTTCAGAAGCCGTGTTTCTAGATTCCAATAAATATACAAATATTTTAATTCTACTGGAAATTGTGTACTTTATTCATTCAACTAGTAGAATTCAAAGTGTGATATATTCTTCAATTGTAAGATCTTATGCACAAGAGTTAGAGGCCCATGATAGCACAATACTGGACTGAAATCATTTGGAAAGAAAAATGAAAGCATACTGCACACTATGTTATTATTTACACTCCTGAAACCCAGTCGCATATCCACAACTTTGACCATGTTAGGGAAAGATACCACACACAATGCCAAACACACAAGTGATAATACGAGTCATCCAGTGGGCCTGGTGGTGCTAATTAGGAATACGCACTTTCAAGCTACCAATATTTCCCCTATCCAACGCTCTTCGCTTGACAGTGAAAAGTTTTACGTAAAGTAAGTGGAAGGCTCAATGGGGGGTGGGGAAATGGACTGACTCATCAATTGAAAGACTGAAACAAGTGAGAGCATACCCATGGGTGACAATTATCTCCATGCTACCAGATGAGTGGTGTATTAAAAAGCATGATGTTTAAGTTCTTAGACAACACAAAAGTTACTTCTACCACATACCAATAAGTGATGAACAACACTCGAAGCTCAAAATCAAATCTTGAGCTGGGGCATTAATAAAGACCCAGTCATCATCAGAATGATTACAAGAAAAGTGAAATACTAGGCAGTAAAAATGTGGGGTTTTCAAAAAAGTTGATTTTGATTAGAGTGACACTTTGCGTTGAAATGGTCCTCCTTGTTTGCAGATTGATTATATTTCCTCTAATTTTGTTCATTCCCTTTGTGACACCCACATTCCCTTATGGCCATAGCTTACAAACGTTTTTATACAGGTAACATTACGGTGTGCTTTTACTTTTCATATTGGAGCCTTCTATGGACTCCATTTTTTTTACGTTACACGTTTGGCGGTTTCATTTAAGACTTAAATTTAGGTAAGACTTTGCCACTTGTATGTGTAGTTGTTTAGCCATGCTGCTTCAATTGCTTCTATTTCGGGAGTAATACAATTGATTGTCTAATACATGTAAAATATGTCTTTATAATACTAAGTAGTTAAATAGTTGTTTCATTGGCACTTTTAACTGACAGCTGAGATTAGTATTTCATTTCAGCATGGAGTTTAATCGTTTGCAGATTACCCTGGACATGAAGTTACCTGTGACTTATGACTTTTTTGCAATAAATTATTATATGCTCAAATGGAATAAAAAAAATATATCATTTATGATCTTCGTCTCATCCCTACCTTAGTTCACTTTCTCTTGCTAATACACATCAATAGGACTCACAAGCGAGATGTGTAATCAGTGTTCTCTCATTACACTTGACTACAATACAGCGCAGAAGGTTCGCTCAGTATTGATTTTTGGAATATGTGAGTAACATATTTGGTCGACCTCTACATGTGGGTTATGTAGCCTTATTGAGATATACATTCTGCTGAACTATATTAACCAGGCCTATTTTCTCCTAGTAGGGCATGAACGGTTGATGAAATACCACCTGCGGGCTATCTAGCTTATTGAATTTTATCTACCGCTCCAAAGGTTGGTCCTCCTCATTATGATGCAAAGTAACACAGGGATCCGCATCAAGATTTGAGACATCTTTATTATGCTCTGATTTATAACTTGGTCATTCTTCTTTTTACACCAGTTATATTTGATATTACCAGAATTTGATGGGGAGGTTGTTCCCTTAGTCTACACACTACGGACCATTAGAGACATTTTAGGACCGGGCTATACATGCTCTTGGATTGCTTTTGTACCCTCTCAAGGTTGGTCAAACTAATCACCATACCTTTACTTCGATACTTCATCTCCTTCTGGGACAGATGAGCTTGGAGCTTATATCACAATCTTTATGGACCTGGACTTTTGGAACTTTGTTTCATATCACGGCTGCTCTTCTTAACCTTACCTTCTTTTCTTCACAGATTATTTCTATTTCGATTCACACTTACTTCTAAGTTTTTGCTTCTCCCTGCTAATTATCACTTTCACAACAACTCACCAACTTTTCCTATTACTTCTTATATCTATAACATTCAATTATACCTTATGATTGGTCTTAATTTCGTTTTCATTGTTATGAATCTCAGCCTTGATAAAGTCACACAGTGACAAAACACGTGTCGGCTGTTTTTCGAAGCAAGAATCCGTATACAAGTGGATTGTACAGAAGAACACAAGATTGTATAAGGTGTTAAAAAAATGTATCTTTGCTTAATATCCCAACTGTTTGGGTCTTTTACTGTTATGACATTGTATGAGTGCTTGGGTTTCCTGTTTTACTAGTGACACCCACATTGTTTGGGGCAATTCAATCAAACTGAAGCATGCCCACAAGCTGGACTTAGAAAAGTTCTGTCTACGGAGCTTTCGTTATTTTCTGGTCAAAAAACGTACTGGAAAACAAACGTAAAGATTTCTGGGCTACTGTAATGCTAACAGAGAAATGTATAGATATTACTTTGGAGATAGACAGGAGCAGGGCTCGAGTCGGGGTACCACGCGGGTGGACGGCGTCTCCCCCACTTATTTTTCCGGGTTACCGGGTGGACGCCGTCCCCCCTGCCCAAAAGATAGAGCCGGTACCAGAGTCTGCACCTGCGCGCGTGCTCAGCACTCACCAAACCTCACTTCCTATTGTCGAGAGAGGGCGAACAGAGCTCTTTAAGTTGTTTCACGTTGATGGAGCCGTTCAGTATGACAGACGGCCTCCGTGGCCGTATATTAGAAAAGGTCAGTATGTATTCACGCATTTCAGACGGAGAGCGGCAAATTTACTGTGGGCAATAAATATGCACCGAACAAGCGCAGCTTTAATTTCCCCGCTCCTTTGAGTGTCAATACGGTGACGAATTCCAACGTAAACATTCTGCTTTGCCCTTTGAACCTGCCCCCATCGCCTTGTAACCTTTGTTAATTAGAGGGAACTACATTTCGTGACGTCACTTCCTGTCGTGACGTCACTTCCTGTCGTGACGTCACTTCCGGTGACACCACCTAACTTGGAGCGTCCCCCCACTTCTTTTTTTAGGACTTGTGCCCTGGACAGGAGTGCAAAATCTACCCAACTGCATAAACTAAGGTCCCAACACACTTTTGGAAATATTTTTTAAGCCATAGCTTGGGAATGTCAAAAAAAAGTCAAAATGGCCCACGTGCCTAGCTTGAGAGGGTGCGAATGCTAGTGCCAAGGTGGAGTGCATTTAAAGTTTTTCTCAAGCATGTGGCAGGCCCTGGAACGGTATCTCCGCATGCACAACGCAAAGTAAACTCAATCATGCTGTTTAACAGTGAAGTCTGGGAGGCAGAAAGTTGCCACAACCAGATGCACACAGGCCTTCTACATTCGGACTACACAAGCACACAAAATGCACACTAGCACCTTTTGCTAGGCTAGAAACAGATGGTAAGCATTGAATTGTAACTGGAAATAGCCTAGCTCAGGTTTCTTCTAGTGTGTCTACTGAAAGAATGTGTAGTGGGTATGTGGGCCCATTACTTAACAGAAGTTTAGCCGGTCCAGACAAGTAACAAGGTTTTTGAGCAGCTGGGACTGGAGTTGTGCTGAATCACCACTCTTCACTGCATCATTTAAGTCAATAAAGAAGAAATTGAAGGGTGAGATGAGAAAGCCGGATTCTTCCCTACGGATGAGTGAAGGTTTCAAATATGAGCTTTCCGAACTTTTGTATGTAAAATGTAAAAATTCCAGGACGAACTGAGGAACATTTTGACAATGCGATCTGAACCCTAATTAGACGTTATTAAGAATGTGTCTACATGTACTAATGCTGTGCCATAGAAGAAACAAGCGGGCAATGGACTAGTGATGCTACCATGGCCCAAGAAATAACAGGATTGGAGACAAGGTACAAGAAAAACTAACCATATGGCTGGTGCTCATTTGGGATGTAGAGTGAGCGAAGATATTCGGTGAGCCGCGGAGGGTCTAAGTTAGGGCCACTGTACGTAGGATGGATTTACTTAGGGCTATGTAAGCTGTGAAATATGGCACAGTCGGTCGGTTAGAGGTAAGGGATGTGACAGGAAGGACTGATTAGAATGCACAAAGATGTGCTATATTAAATCAGTTTTTCGGGAAAGTAGAGAGGAATGAGCACACCTGTGCCTGCACGGGTATGCCTGGCTTCGAGGAGAGGATACCTTTTTTTGTTTGGTCTAACGTTCCCCTTCTGTCACAGTATTTACGCCGGCTTGAAAAGGTACACTGAGGGGCCGATTCTGATGCGGGTTGGAAAAGCTTCCCGACCGAATCGGTTGGGAAATTGTGTCCGACCCACTCGGATGGGGAAAGTCCGACCGGCGGAGTAGGATGCATCCGGATGCTTCCAGATACGATTTGGTTGAACTCCCATTGACTTCAATGGGAACATTTGTTCCTAACCGCATCAGAATTGGGCCCTCGGTCGGGAAGACATGTTCCCGATCCGATTTGGAAGGAGCAAATGCAGTTAGGAGGCCTTCCTAACCGCATCAGAATCAGGCCCTCGGTCGGGAAGCTTTTCCAACCCGCATCAGAATCGGGCCCTTAGTCTTAAGAATTAAGCAACACCACGACAATTAGCTCTCATGTTTTTATATGATGATTTAATAATTGTTTCTCTGTTTCTAGCTATGTAAGAAAAAAAAAACAACTCGTTGTCTTGAGGTCACCCTTAGTTAGATACGACACAAAATGTACGTACATGAAAAATAAATTAAATTCGACTTATTCCTCTAGATGGCGCTGTTCCGTAAGAAGCGAGACGCGTTCTATCCAAACATCAGCAGGCGGAACTGCTTTGCGTAGCCTCATCCATCAGGTATTCACAAACTGCCAGTGCACGTGTTGTGCTGAGGTCATGTTCCTGAATGACCTGCTTGCTGGCGCTCAGCGGAACAGCGCCCAATTTGCTGGCCTGCAATTGGGCACGCGATTGAGTTTATTTTCTGTAAGATCTGACAACTTAGTCAGTGCTTATGCAAAGGTTCATGCCAACCCAACAGGATGGCTCAGTGAGTTGATGCCTGCTTCTGACACGTGGTATGATCTACAGGTCGCAGCCGGGCTGAGTGAGCCCTGCACCTCCCATGACCTCATGTACAGTGCTTCCAAACGGCAGTAGTTCAGAGAGGCAGTATATAAAAACACATTGTTGTTTCTTTATTGTTACTGACTACTAGTGCGGACCCTTAAATGTACAACGAAACCCATAATGATCGGACTCTTGCCCCACGCACAAACAAATTAATTCATCGTTGAAGCGCCACTATCTGGAAGGAACTATGAGATGGCGGAACTGTGATGCGAGGGCTCCGACTCACGCAAATGCTCTGCCTTCTAGTTCCATGAGAAAGGGCTTGACTCGGAGGTGGAACTAACACCCTCTCGGTTTACAGAGAATCAGCAAGAACCGGGACACAATCTCCCAGTGATGATAGGCTCCAGATTAAGGTACTTAGCAGCACAATCACTCACATGATGTAACTGCGGTCACCACAACGTTTAACAGAAGCAGGACTTTAAACTTTAAACTAAATTTGAAAATGCAGGCGTATTTCACAGTTCGTCAGTGATGTCCTTGAGGGCTGTTTAACGTGTGTGCCAAATATTTCATTGTCCTTAAATGATTTAATACAGAGCTTAATTATATTAAGGAGAGTTCATTTACATGTCCACGGTATACCTATGTTTTTACTTTGTAGGGTCTAGTATATTGGTGCGGAGCGCTTCGGTGGAATTTGAAGCAGGTCTCCCCTAATGTGACACGATAACAGCGGGGACAGTGCTTCTATTGGCTGCATGCCTCAATAACATATCAGCTCGCCACTACATTCTAACTAGGTGAGATCAAAGTGTTAGACAATTCGAGTTATGCTCATTCTGTCAAGGACAGTATGTCCAGCCCATTAGCAACAAACATCCACTTGTTGATGACAAGCCAACCACAACCCAAAAGACCGCTGCTGAACAGTGACAATAGGCTAGCCATGATGTTGCTTTAAACAGAATATATTTCGTAGCTGCAGATTTAAATGTAGAGAAGGGGCAGACCAAGTGGGAGATGACCGTCAGAATGCCTTTTGTGCCCATTACATCCAACATGTAAAGAAGAGCTAGGTTTGTTCTGGATGCAATACAAACAAAAAATAAAATCGAGATTGAGGCTGGAAACTGACTGGTGACTCTGAAAGGCAGTATCATGCTCCTATGGGGTCCTTGCAGCCTATCTCACATGCCACCATGTCACCATGTCACAAAATCCTCCACTTTCCCTTTAGGTTAGACCGTCACTGTTTGTGCAGGCCAGGCAGCAAGTAGGTAGACGATAGGGGAGATTCTGTTTGACTGGACATAAAGAAGAGAAGCATACAAAAAAGGGAATGTCTTAAGCGCATGTGTCACCCTCCTTTGGGATCAGCTCTTTACACTCACTTGACCAATCCTTTCCATCCGCTGAGGTAGTAATCCATTAGCACAGCTTGGTTGTCATTTGCCAGACAGGACTTAAAATCTGCCAGGACGTCCTTCATTGAAAAGGTTTCCACCGCCTCAGTCATTTTCAGCTTTATAAAGCAAACAAGAAAAAGAATACTAGGTTAGGAACAATAATTCACTGTAGACGTGTCACTCCATCCACAACTTCTTACTTTAAGATCAGATACACAGTCAGCGATCTTGAATACTAGCCTTCAAACCTCATTTGGTAGTGCCAAGAAATACTGCCCAGGTGGTCAGTACGCCTTAAACAGACTTTAGTAACTTATACATGACCTTTTCCAATCCAAACAGGGTTCTATCAGATTTACCCCTCAGCAGCGGTTAGATAATTTCTACTGAGCTTGTCAATATTAACAGTTCATAATAAATAAAAAAGCAATTTGGCTTTCTTTTTACACAATATAAAAATGCACAACCCAAGGCACTGTTTTGCTAACAGAGCAGGAACATAAACACCTTTGTTCCTTATAAAATAGGATCCCGGACAAAGCAGGCGAGGAACGCATATGTTTATCTACACCAGAGAACAAAATTTCACTGTGGTCAATTTTTTGTTACAAAACATGTACCGAACAACAAGTCCAGTTAACTATTTTAACAACAAATATTTATTTTATCTTTGTAAATGATGTTATTAAAGTGCTACATATAATGCTGGCCTTTCAAGACCCTGGAAACCAAAACTCAACAAGCAGATAGAATCAGGGCAATACCATCCACAAAGATTGATACTGGCCTTTCATATTAGTACACCAGCACCTATTGAGGCAATAAGCATATGGAGGGATTCCCAAAAATTATGGATAGACTGCTTACTAACATGTACACTGGATCAGTGAAAGAAATCTGCACACATTTATCCAGTTACCGATTTAGAAAGTTATTAAAAAAAAATCATCACTGCTGTATAGACCAGAGAATTGGAGCACAGTGTCTCATCTAAAAAAAAAAAAAGTGTCATCAAAAAGTAAGTTTGAGCCACAGTTCCATATAGGATGCTCTAGGAATAGGATATACATTTAGACATATAGGATGTCCCAGAGCTCTTTTTGAAAGTTTCAAGACGACGGAAGGGACTGGGTTTCCAAGAGAGATAGTGTAGTTTGTGAAGTCAGGCAATGGAGGCTGCCTCTCACGTCTTATTCTCTTACCACAAATTTGATAATTACTGCACTCTTAATATTTCCAAAATTCCAAAGGATTAAATTATGCATAAACTATTTTTTACACTGAGCAAAAAACTGTTTTGCTTTTTGTAAAGTTGCAGTACAGACTTTGACAGCTGGATCAGAAAGCCCAGCATGTGGGTTAATCTCCATAAATACAAGTATATTTGAATAAGGCAAATTAACGCATTTGTTATTTTTTTTTTTGTCCTCATCTTACCAATAGATTTCTGCAGACTAAAAAGCCGTCATATCTTCTAACTCGGGAGCCCACGGCTAACTGCACCAGCCCAGGTCAACCGGCCCCAATTTGTAAGGGCTTGGTTAATCATAGGACCCAGTATGTGGGGGGGAAAAAAAAAGGGAAAGAAGAGGAGGAAAACAACAATGGTATGCTATCAGATGCTTTCAAATAGGAGGAATTAGCCTCAGTTCTCTACCCCATTTTAATAGAGGCTGCCAGATGTTAAATGGGATTTCCCCATTCCCTTCTTGCTCTAGTCTCGCCATGGAGAACGAGGCTTTTAGCCAGTCTTCCCTATTTGGGGGGAGTGGGATCTTTCCATTTTATGCAAAGCTCTCTTCGTGCTAGAAGAATCAAATATAGCAACAGCCCCTTATCTGACTATGATGGAAAAGAGTCAGATACATCATTACCCCCAAAAAACACCAGCTGAAGATTAGCCTCAATACAAACATTGTCAAAAGAATATTTTATCTTGAATATTGGCTCAGCACCCATGGAATACGTATGGGATGCGTTTAAAGCAAGTCTGAGAGGGTGGCTACACGGTCTGATTTCCTCAAAAAACAGGGCTAGAGCACAGGAGTTGTCTGTCAAAGAGAAGAAGATTTTAGAATTAGAAGCAGAAAGGAACGGTTTGGGTCAGATGGGTGGAGATAGAGTGGCACAAATTCAGATGGCCTTGGATGGGGTTAGACAGGAAGTCAGAAATTTATTAGATCAGAAGTGTAGGGCACAATGGCATACTCGAAATATGCAGAATTTTGAGTATGGGGAAAAGGCCGGGCCTTGTTGGCATGGAAGGCCAGGGTCGATAGATCGAGGAATAATATTAACGAACTAATAATTAATAAAAATGGAGATAGATCTAGTAATGTAGAAGAAATACAAACGGTCTTCTAAATCTTTTTCGGGTCTATATAAGGAAAGTCTGGTCCCTACCAAAGACAAAATACAATCCTGGCTAGCGAGTAAACATTTGCCAACGTTAAATGAAGATAGCCGGACCCTACTAGATGCACCGATCTCTGTAGAAGAGATTAGGGACATAATTCAGAAATCAAAGAAAAATAAAGCTTCTGGGTTAGATGCCCTTCCAAATGAAGTGTTTAAACTTCTGCTGGATGAAGTGGTACCGATAATGGAAACTTTATTTAACTCAGTTTACAGATTAGGGTGTGAGATCCCGAGCTCCTGGAAGGAAGCCACTATTATTTTGATATTGAAGCCAGGGAAGGACCCACAAGTAGCTGATTCTTACCGCCCGATCTCCCTGTTGAATGCAGATTACAAGTTTTTTATGGGTATTTTGGCAGGGAGGCTTGCCAAGTTAATTTCAAGCCTGGTCAACATTGACCAGAAGGGTTTTATAGCTGGGAGGTATATCCAGGAACAAACTCAATTATTAATCGGGAATATCGACCTGGCCGTGGTAAGATCTGATCCTTTGGCAGTAGTAGCCTTGGACGCGGCCAAGGCTTTTGACAGAGTATGCTGGAATTACCTTTGGGAGGTATTAGAGAGAATGGGTTTTGGCCCCTTCTTTGTTCAAATATTGAAGAAATGCTATCAAGGAGCGTCAGCAAAGATTTTGTTGAATGGTATGCTGACCAGAAGTTTTAACATTGAGAGGGGGACCAGGCAAGGGTGTCCTCTTTCACCCTTGTTATTCAATATATATATATATATATATATATATATATATATATATATATATATATATATATATAGAGCCCTTGGCGCAAGCTATTAGATTGGATGATCTAATACATCCATTTAGATCACAAACATACCAGTGTAAGGTTGCACTATATGCAGATGATATTATCATTTACACTAGCGACCCTGAGGCGTCTATTCCACGACTTGAAGACCTCTCTGTAGAATTTGGCTCAATATCTGGGTATCTAGCCAACTCTTCCAAAACAGAAGTAATGTGCTGGAATATCGACTACTTGGGAGGTCCCATTAGCAAGGAATTCAAATATTTGGGTATTAAAATTGTTAATGATATAGCTAAAATCCCGGTACTTAATCTGGAAAAAGTTACAAAGGAAATTGACCAACTTTTCGCTAGGTGGGGGAACCTCCCTTTGACGATCTACGGGAGGGTCAACTTGGTGAAGATGATTGTTCTTCCTAAGGTAACCTATCTGTTTAATGCCATTCCTTTGACTTTTCCTAATAAGAACATTGGTAAAATTCAGGGGGAAATTGGGAGTTTCATCTGGGGTAATAAAGGGGCCAGAATGTCATGGAAGAAGTTGAGGAGGAGGTTAAACAAAGGAGGGTTGGCCCTCCCAGATATTAGTTGTTATTTAATCGCCTTTCAGTTCAAAGGTATCAGGATGCTGCTTCTGAACCCGGATGAGAAATCTTGGGGCAGACTTTTAGGGGAGATGGTTTTGGTTGAAGGAGGGAGTGGCGGAGGTGGTTTTCTATATAAGTTTGGTGCTCCAAAGTACTTTAAACGGGTACGCCTTAAGGTCTTAAAATCAGCCTTGGAAACCTGGTATAAAGTTAGATGCCGATGGGGGCTGGGTTATTTTTCTGATTTTGCCCCTATCTGGGATTCCTCTGGTACCCCACCCTGTCTCCAAGATAGTTTAGCAACTACAATTAAGCAAGCAGGTGTGGTTGTATGGCTCGATTTAAAGGACGAAGACGGGATTCTCCCTTGGGAAGTACTAAGAACAAAGATAGGTCCTGCCTTCTCAAAATTTAAGTATATACAACTTAGATCATGGTATGAGGCAGAGAGAAGTGAATCTAGGGGGGAATGGGAATTAGAGAGTGCATTACAAAATGTTCAATTAAAAAAAGAGAGAAATATCTATGTGGTATTCGAGTCTTCTCCGCGCAGAGGACTTGGGTATCCTACCTCAATCATCGGTTTGGAAACATACCCCTCTTGAGTCCGATGCTGAAGCTGCCCTTGAGCTCTCATTAAAAATGATGTACAAGACCATAAAATCAGCTAGCTTAAAGAAGAATCATTTCTTTGTAACAAATAGGTTGTATTACACACCGGCTAAAATAGCGAAGTTCGCCCCTTTAACCCACCCCCCCCCCCCCCGAAATGCCCTAGGTGTAGATCACCTCTAGCGGATGATATACATGTCTTCTTTGAGTGCTCGGAATTAAGATCTTACTGGAAGGAGGTGGGAGACTCTTTATAAGCTATTTTTGGGACTTGTATTGAGGCTAATCTTCAACGCATTTGTTATTTTAATGACAACAGTATTTTTATTATATTTATTTATAGAAGGGCATTTTTAAAGCACAATATTCACTCTCCTGAAGTCTCTTGGAGATGCCTTTTTCATCTTTTAGAGTTTGCAAGGTTCATTAAATCAAACTTTCCACTAACTAATGAATAGAGAACATCACCAACAACAAGGCTCAATAAATGGGGATATTAAAGCCTATCAAAGTTGGAATTGCTAGGATTCAAAGATGTGACCCAAAGGTTACACAAACTTGTTTAGCAGTGACCTCAAACCAGTGAGACGCGTTACAAGATTTAAAAAAGGAAAACGCGCTGCCACAGCTTGAACTGGGTTTTGGCACTTTTTAACTGTAGCTTGTCCTACAATAGAGAGCAATTACGCCTTCTTTATGTCCTTTATATCTCCTGCCCTTTAGGGCTGCGGAGTAGAAAACAGGACTGTGTGTCAACCATTAAAAAAAAAAAAAAAAAAAAATTTAAAAAAATCAAAGAGAAGGTCCGAACAGAGAAAAATGGCACACCTTGAGTAGGCATGCGGCCAGACTTGAAGCAGCAAGGCGGGGAAGAAAATGCCCTCAGGACAAGAACAGCTTAAACCACGTATTACATCTGGACAAAGAACGAAATAAGTGAGAATCGCAGAAGAAACACTTCCCACAAGTAAAGTAAAAAACAAGGAAAAGTCAGTGCACGCATTTTTCGTTTCTGATACCAATGCATAACTTTTGTTGCAAAAAAATAAAAGGAAAAGGATAAGCTTTGATAGATTGTTTTTTTATAAACCACTCAGAGGGGTGTCCTGGCACTGTGGGGAATGACTAAAGGAGAAAAAATAGAAGAGTGATCCTATTTAAACAAGTGTGCTTTTAATTGTTTCCGTAATGCAAAAAAAACAAGTTTCGTGGCAGAGTTTAAGAGAAGTGCATCCCAAAGCTTGGGTCCCAGGTAGGAGAAAGATGACCTTCCTACTCTCAACGTGCAGATTTTGGGTACTGAGGATAAAGTAAAGTGTTTTTTTTAGCTACTATAAGGCTAAGGAAAATCAAGTGCGCTAGGGACTAGGAAAAGAATAATCATTGCGATTGGTTAGGGAATGGGATAAGGTAAAGGGTTAGAGTAAAGGACATGGTTAGGGTGAGTCTTATTGCCATAGGTTAAAGGGATCAAAAATGGTTAGGGATAAACAAGGGGTTGCAAAACATGTTTGTTGTTAACGAAGTAATGGTAGCAAACGTGTTTGTTGTCACTATCCTAGTGGTAAGGGCTCCATTGAGACAGATACAGCATTAAAAATATTGTTGGCGAACTTGAGGTTAGGGTGTGTTGGGTCAAGGTTATTAGTCATGATGATGTTCTTTGACTGACTAAAGATCCCTAAAAATAGCTAAAGGTTACTCACACGTTACACCCAGCCGTTCTCTGACTCTAATAAGGAGGACTCCCATCTAATTATAAGAATGACCAGTGCTAGGTAAACTGTACGACTACAAACTCAAATTCCACAAATTCCTTGGTATTTCAAGGTTCAATGGGCGTCAAAGTTACACTTAAGGTGGCATAATTCCGTGTGAGCCAGACCTGTCGGTCATGCAGACACTGTTTTCTTTTCAGGTTCTGCCTGCACAGCGCTTGCGCTGTACTTGTGAAATCTATTTTTTTTTATCTATTGTTTTTAATATATCTTAAAATGGACTTACAACCAGCCTTCACTTTTTATTGGTCCGTACGCTTGCCATTTTACTTTCCTCCATTTCTATTGGTTGTAGTCTGTTCTCTCTTCTGTGTCTCTCTTATCAGTTTCCCCTGGACTAATTACTCAGTCCCACCCGCGTTGATGGTTCGAACTTTTTTTCTTTTGATTAAAGCTGCATACCGTGTACTGTTTGCATTTTATTCTCTTTCTCTCAAAACACCTAATATTGCTATATTTTACTACTAAACAGGCAGTCACAATTGCGTTACCTTGCAGTTAAAAAGAGGCTTGATTTAAATGGTGCAACAGCTGCAGTGGCACCGGGGCCAAAAGCTCTAGGGACCCCACTAAACACAGATTATTGCTAAATTTTACTACTATAGAGTCACAAGTGCAGTTATCTAGCAGGCACTAGGGTCATGATTACAATGGTGCAGCAAGTACAGTGACACCGGAACCAAAAGCTCCAGGCCAGGGGGCTCCAACCTTTTCTGTAATGAGTGCTACTTCTGATCAGTGAATATCATCAGGAGCTACTGAAGGCCAAGTTACTAGAGCATTGTTACCCGACACCCCCTCGCCCAGCTTCATTGACCGAGAGCCTGTGTCATATGTAATTGTGGCACAGGACATACCTTTTGCCATATGTGGCACTGTTACATTTATGATACAAACATACAACCCTTTGTTTTTTAAATGGTGGAAATTTAAAGTGCAGAAAAATGTTCTGCCAAAATGTTTATAATGAGGAGCATTTTTCTGCACTCTAAATTTCTCCCATTAAAAAAAAAAATGGCTTTATTTTTCTGTTATAAATATGGCACTGTGTCTACCAGCGACTGGGAGCAAGATGCCTGCTGTTTGACACTTTGAAAAGGGAGTATATTAAATGAAAAGTCAACTTAATCATTAAGTTAACTCTTCATTTTAATTTAGTCTCTTTTAAAAGCATTCAGAAACATCATTTTGTTCTCACGCTCCACTATTGAGTTGAGAACGTCTTTTATTTAAGAGTTAAATACCACAGTGCTTCAGTTCCTAACCTCTGTGACCTACATGGGTCATACATCTGAGTGGAGCACTGATCATTATCAGACTGTTCTATCTGTAGCATGATAATAATGTAAGATAAATATAGCCTTTCCTTAACTTTACAAGGAAAACGCAACACTTATTTATTGCAGCTCTTAGTTCAAAATAAACTCGAGGCAGGGAGCTACTCTGAAGGCTTTTGCGAGCTACTGGTAGCTCTTGATCGACTGGTTGCTCTTGATGGACTGGTTGGGGACACCTGCTCTAGGCACACCACTAAACACCTAATTACTAGATTTTACTACTAAACAGTCAGTCACAAGTGCAGTTACCTTGCAGGCACGAGGGTCATGATTGAAATGGTGCAGCAGGTGCAGGTACACCGGGGCCCAAAGCTCTAGGTACCTCTCGAAACACCAAATATTGCTCTATTTTACTACTAAACAGGCAGTCACAAGTGCATTTATCTTGCAGGCAATAGGGTCATGATATGAATGGTGCAGCAGGTCTAGTAGCACCAGGCCCAAAAGTTGTCAGAGCTCCTCTAAACACTAAGGGGTCGATTCCGATCTCGGCCGGAAGCGCACCGAATAAGATTCGTCCGGAAAAAATACGAGCCCAACGCGTTTTTCCCGACCGATTCGAACAGTCGTCCGAGCGAGCAAGTACGATGCGCATTACTGCTAAAATTCCGAGCGAGCCGTACGTACCCATTCCATCTCCAGTTCCCCGACCGAGCTGGATCCGGAAACGCCGATTCGAGTCGCACGGAAGAAAATGCACAGCACCTTCCGGCCGGACAAGTACGATTCGCAATCCGTACGCGCAGAACTGGTCGCTACGTCCGGCACGTCAGAGCATCCGGGAGAGACGCACATAAGCTCCGATTCGCGCCACAAGACGATCTACGGCTACGAGACGAGCAAGCCAGCTAGGAGTACGAGTCGAAGCCACGAGAAACCCGAACGAGACGAACCAACCATGAATCCCATCGCGCAGGTCCTACCAATACTCTACATCTATTACCGGAACTGGTACGGACGCGTACGGCGCAGACGGTAAGTCAAATACCCACTACACAAACAAACGACACGTACCCGACATATGTCACACACACATAGGGATGCAGAAATGACGTACACTAGCAACAGCAGAACCATAGGGGCGGGATGGCTATCACCAATGCCATACACACCCATAGGGGCCTGGATGCCTACCACTACCACCATCCCTACTCATGGGGACCTGGATGCCTACCACCACCACCCCTACTCAGGGGGGGCTGGATGCCTGTCACTACCACCACCCCTACTCATGGGGGGCTGGATGCCTACCACTACCACCACCCCTACACAGGGGGGGCTGGATGCCTACCACTACCACCACCCCTACTCAGGGGGGGCTGGATGCCTGTCACTACCACCACCCCTACTCAGGGGGGGCTGGATGCCTACCACCACCACCCCTACTCAGGGGGGGCTGGATGCCTGTCACTACCACCACCCCTACTCATGGGGGGCTGGATGCCTACCACTACCACCACCCCTACACAGGGGGGGCTGGATGCCTACCACTACCACCACCCCTACTCAGGGGGGGCTGGATGCCTGTCACTACCACCACCACCCCTACTCAGGGGGGCCTGGATGCCTACCACAACCACCACCCCTACTCATGGGGGGCTGGATGCCTGTCACAACTACCATCCCCACTCATAGGACGGGTAATGCATGACACAACCAGCATACTCCAACATAAGGAATGTCAGCAAAAGACATCCCCCCAACATCATGACAAGAGTGTGTAGTCTGTGTCAAATGCCTACAACACTGAACATGACATTGGACATACAATGTGACCCCCTATCACATGTGTCACACAAAAATGTGTGTGGCCTTCACAATGCAAGCAGACCATGACCACTGTGGCTATGGGGTCTAAACCCACATCATCACAGTGACCAAAAGGTAAGTGTGGGGTCCATAGCTGAAGCACATTTTGAACATTGTGGCAATGGGGTCCAAACCCCCATCATCACAGTGACCAAAAGGTAAGTGTTGTCATGGAAAAAGCTGCAACTGCCAAACAGCATGGATGATTCCTGGTCACAGAACAACAAACACATCAGTGGCAAAGTAGTGGTTGTGTCCCATAGCAACATAGATTGGGTGAGGCAAACAGTGCAGTGCAAATAAAACATACCTTTGGCCATCTGCAGACAAACATCATCCATGGGGACTGACATCGTCTCCATTTATCAATTACACAATGCCAGAAGTGACCATCATAATGCAGACCCACATATCTGCACTAATGGACACACAAATGTAGATATCCTGGGGAGACTGTAGATGTGAGGTGAACAAATACCATTCATGGCAGCAATGGGACATACGAACCATGATTATTCTGCTGACTGATGACCTAGGAGTCCCAGGGACAGCATGGGAAATCCTCCAAACAACATACAGGCAATGGCACACCAAAGATATGCCAATGCAGTGGTGCAGATGCACAAACACAAACAGGCAGCCTCACACTGCATATCAAACACAACAGGTGATGGGGGGGTGTGCCAGTGTCCCCAGGCAACCACACAACACATGAGGAGGCCTGAATTCCAATTACACAGATGTGTATACAGTGCCATACAAAAGTAACTCATGGATCGGATTCCCCTATGTGGGCAATCAGGCATTGTTAGATGAGAGGGAGCCCAAATTACACATGTCACACAAGCTTGTAGGAACAGCAACTAACACAGCAAGACACAGACCCACCACAGCACTACCCCCAGGGACCCCACATTGTGGTGACACTAGCCTGCATGATAATCCCACTGTGATGACAAAGGTAGATGTCGTTCACACTGTGAACCACAGCCATGTCTCCTGAGCAACAAACTACCATCACACCTACACAAGCACAAATCAATCAGCACGGCCTGTCAGCCAAGGCCAATATGGAGGTAGGGGTCTAGCCGTGCAACAACTCACATTTGCACACACTCAACACCACACACCTTGATCTCCACCAATGTGCAGCAGTGAAGCTCACATGGACAGGTGACATTGCACATGCACCCATGACAATCCCAGGGGTGGTTGTGGGAACTAAGGTGCAGAAACCCATCACACCTGGCCAGTCAACAAGACTCGTGAATGTCTGACACACTGCACAGTACGCCGTACATGGGCATGATGTGAACTCCACCCCAATCAATGGGATCCCGGCCACAGTCACACACCAATGAAGAAGCCAAGGTCACCCACAAAGAACACACGTAGACAACTTCCAACATTGCAGCTCTGACCCTGAGGAGTGGCAGCAGTCACACACACATCGTGTCACAATCACTGAAAGCTACCACAAACTGTAAATTACATGACTTGTGTAACCAACAAGTGCCAAGGGGAATCCTGACTGTGTCTCATCTGCGTTTGCCCACATCCCCAGCCCTGACAACAAAGACAACTAGGGATGACAACCTGATGAACATTAGTTTGCCATGCACCCACATCACGGAGAAACCAGGTACAAGATGCTGGATGAACACAGGACAACTCAGCAAGCATCACAAACAGGAACATCCGTAGGGACACAGCCGGTGTAGGAAAAGGGAAGGGAACACACACAGACATGCTTACACAACACACAACACGGGCCCAGGCAATGTCACGGGATTACACACTGCCATGAGGGCACTCCACTCCTGTGGAAGGTCCGCTGTGCCAAACCTTGTCTGTGCACCACTCAAACATGTCAGCAAAACACTCGGTCAGTGAGTCAACAATCACAACACACTGAAGGCTCTGCTCACATCAGCCTGGGTACGGGAGTGTCACGTCAGTCATCTGCATATACCCAAAACACGTGTCAAGCAAGTTGCACTGTATACACAGATGAGTCCTTCAACATTGATGTGCTAAACTGCATGTCCAGTGGAGATGGGCACACAGTCAGGGAAATAGAAACATTGAACAGTGGTAAGCCCACCAGATGTGCATCAGTGTAAGCCACAGATGTCAATTTACAAATGCAAAACGTACATCCCTGTGTCAAATGCAGAACATTACACCCTCAGACTGC
The DNA here is from genome assembly GCA_963921515.1 of Calotriton arnoldi. Classification (NCBI taxonomy): domain Eukaryota; kingdom Metazoa; phylum Chordata; class Amphibia; order Caudata; family Salamandridae; genus Calotriton; species Calotriton arnoldi. The sequence continues at coordinate 579,262 of CAWUFW010009436.1, read as the reverse complement.
AGCAAAGGATGCTATGGATCCAGACTAGATTAGGACACATATCCCATGGACCACATGGAGTCCATCACAGCAACACTTCATTTACCTGATCTGAACACTATTACAACAGCAAATGCATGATGATACTCATCTACATCATGTACATCAAAAGAAAAACCACTAGTAAACAAAAAGAGGCTTTATTCAGCAAATGTTGAGAAAAATTTGAAGTCCAAAAGAAACTAAGGCCAATGGCCAGTCCACATACACAGTCCGAACAGGGTGATATGTGACAACTTGTCACCCATTGCTTGCCTGCACTGGTACGGACAGGGGACATCCCCCTCGGAGGGGCATACAAGGGGCAGGCCAGGCACCGCAGGGACAGGATCAGGGGATGCCAGAAAGAGGCAGTGAAGGGGTGGTGGGTACAGGAGTGTCACCGGCAACTGCAGTGGAGGTGTCTGACTCAGTGGGGGCCGGCACCACTGTAGGGCACAAGTCAGATGGTGTGGGTGCTGGCACCACTGCAGTGGGCCGGTCAGATGGAGTGGACTGGGTCCCCACTGCAGTGCCCAAGTCAGACGGGGTGGTTGTGGACTCCACTGCAGTGCATAACTCCAAGGGAGTGGAAGGGGGGGCAGATGAGGTGGGCAGGACAGAGAGGGGGGGGGGACGACCCGGTCTCCACACCAGTGGCACAAACAGGCCGAGCGTCTGGCTTGGGGGTGGAAGAGCAAGTGGTGGGGGGGGGGAGGGCCTAAGCATTTTGGGGATGCGGTATGGGTGTGTGGGGGAACCTGGGGCAGGGTGTGGCAGGGGAACCTGTGGAGTGGTGGCCTGGGGGATGGAGGAGAGAGACTGTGTGGTGGAGCTGTGAGGTGGTGGTGGTGGGGTCTTGCCCTTCCTGGTCCTCAGTCTGCCTGTGCCTGGGGGAGGGTGTCCGGGTGTGAGGGGCACTCCCCTCTGTGTGTGGTGGTCGCCTCTTCCGCCTGTGCGTTGGGTCAGATGGATCTGTGGGGAAGAGGCCAAGCTCACAGAGGAAGAGCTTCTGGGAGGGGGGGGTTGCAGGGGAGGCAAGGGAAGGGGTTTTGGAGGGAGAGGTATCCGAGGACTGCGCAGTGCTCGTGGATGCGTGTGTGTGTTTCCTGGGCCCCATCCCCTGTGAGTGAGGTATCAGTCCCCTGACTGTGCGTGCGTGTGCATCTGGATTTTGGCGTGTGTGTCTGTGTGTGTGCTGCTTGTGTCTGTGCTGGTGGGTGCCTGTGCCGGTGTGTGTGTGCTTGGGACAGGCAGGGTGCTGGGGATTGTGGATGGGGCAGAGGTAGGAGGGGTGAGGGACTGTTGCAGGAGGGACACTGCTGCCGTCAGTGAGGAGGCCATGGACTGATTGGTCCGATGTAGGGCAGACATGCCAGATGACATGCCCTCCATGAATGACACCAGTTGTGTCAACAGACCCGTGTGTGCATGGAGGACACTCAGCACTGATGTCTGCCTTACATGGATCTGTTTAAGCAAGTCCACAGACTCCACACTCAGGGCAGCAGGGGAGGCAGGGGGGTGCGGTGCCTGGCATGAAGGAGACACGCTCCCCTACACGGGAGCCTCCACAGACATGTGGGATGGGAGCAGATGGGAGGGTGGAGATGGTGGTGGTGGCGGGGCAGACTTGCTTGATTTTGTCTCTGGTCTGCTGACACCCGCCTCCACAAGGAGTCCTCACTGGAAGTGCTGTGGTCCTCAGCCGAGGTGGTCGTAGCTGAGGTCTCCTCAGTGGGGCTCCCCTCACCCTCCGTGCCACTGGGTCCCCTCGGTCTCCCCTGCAGTGGACCCAGTCTGGCTCTGCCGCTCCTCCTGGTCCGTGGAGCTGTCTCCTCCTGTGGCCGTGGATGTATCTGCAAAGAATCAGGATAAACAGAGCAACATTAGTCACCTGTACTGACCACACACGCCACAGTAAGTACAGCACATCACAGAGCAAGCCCTGCCATCATTTGCTAGACATTGCAATAAGTGCTGACACTGATTTGAAGAAGCCCATTGTCTGCCTGACAGTCATTCATGCCACACATATCCTACCTGTCCATGCACCCATCTGTCTGGTGCCTGTTGTATGCGACTAATCATTTTTTTTTTTTTTTTTTTTTTTTAAATTTGTTTTTATTGTTTTAATCACAAAAAACAAAGACAATCGCGTGCATCACAATTTAGTCCGTTCTGTCAGCAATCTTACACAGATGTCTTACATATAGAAAATAGTTTTGCTATTCAGCCGCTATGTCTCACTGAGACGAATGAGTATCATAACAACTTATAATGACTGAGGCCATTAATACAGTGTTAGACTACTGGTGGTACAGCTGTTCTTCTGCTTGCCATGACAGAACATCATTTCGAATCTCATAAACCCCTCAACAATCGGTGCACGCTCTAATTCCCCCTCTTATCCCACCCCTCCCTCCTGTGGCACAACCGCTATGTACAAACAATAATGGCAACAAGACACAACCGCATTGAGGATGAAATATCAAAATACAGTGCAGTAATCAGGGCGATGGCTTCTCAGCGCCAAGGGCAGGGCACATAGAATAAAAGGCTCAATGCAGTGAAACCACAAACAGGACCATCCCTTTTTTCCAGTCTTCGTTAAGCTGCGCCCTCTATTTCATCGTCAGTCTCATTTATCGGGGCCCTCAAAAGCTGCACCAATGCTTCCCAAGCCCTCGCCAACTCTAGCGCCTTCTCATTCTTCGCGCGGCTCGCCGCTTGCAATCTTGTAACCCCCTCGCAGTCCGCCCATTTAACGAACTCTGCGCGCCATCTCCCATAATTGGGGCCCCTTTCTGCTTTCCAGTGAAGTGTAATCTCCCTCTTTGCTAACAAAAGCCCCAGGTCTATAAATTTACTCGTTGTTTTATTCCTGGCGGTGTGGGGAAACCAATGCAGCAAACATAAGCCCATTGTGGGTACCATGTCCCTGTCCGTGACATCCTGCAATAGTTCAACTACCTCTTCCCAATACGTCCCTAGCTGTGGACATGTCCACATCATATGACCAAAATCCGCCCCCACTGTACCACAGCGCGGGCAGGCCGCCGATTCCGTATGGAAGTATTGATTGAGTTTAGCCGGAGTAAGATAGGCTCTGTGAAGGATGTAGAAATGAACCAACTGGAAGCGAGCATTCCTTGTACTCTTCCACGCTCGTTCGACAAGTTCTGCCCATGCTTTCTCAGGGATCCCATCTCCCAAATCCTCCTCCCACCGCAGCCGGAGGGTCGCCAAAGGGGCCAACCTCTCGTTCGTCATTCTACCGTAGAGGCACGTTACCGCCTTAATGGTGCCAGCCGCCAGGACCACATACTGACATGTCAACGAGGTCGCTGGCTCACTAAGTCCCTTTTCCAATGCGCCTGGATGGCTGCGATAAGCGCCATGTGGAGTAAGTAATCACCACGGGGCAAGTCATATCTATCCCGTAGCGTCGTGTAGGGGAGCACTGCCCCATCCTCATAAAGATCTCCCATAGTGGTCAATCCATTCTCTTCCCAGCCCAGCAAGGCCATCCAATTACCGCCATGCGGCAGCGCCGTGCACACCGCCAAAGGAATTTCCGGAGCATAAGGCCGTACAACCTGCGCACGTTTGAGCGCCCTATTCCAGCAAAGTTTAAACGTCCCCATCTCACGGGTGAGAGAGGAGGCCGGCAACGGCAGCTGCAACAGCAGTCTGGAGAGTAGATGTCTCTACACACTAATCCCCGTCTCATCATCCGTGCTCCTGATCTCTCGCACCACTGCTTGAGTGAGCCCCTGCAACTGTGCCGCTAGGTAGTATGTTTCAAAGTCTGGAACCGCCAGACCGCCCTCCGAGCGTGGCCTCATCAGCGTGTTAATAGCCACTCGCCGCCGCCCCTCAGCCCAAAGAAACCCAATCACCATTGACCGCAACTGTCGGAAAACCGAGGCCGGTATCCACAAGGGTAACGTTCTAAAATAATATAGGAGTCTCGGGAGCGCTACCATTTTAAGGAGGGCCACTCGTCCCGCCAATGACAATGGAAGCGTACTCCAAAATGTCATGCAACCCCTGAGTGCTCCCATAGCCCTGCCCACATTACCCTCCAGCAAATCTGCGTGGGTGTGATATATACGAGTACCAAGATACGTCACACATCGACGTTCCCAGCGTACCTCTTGAGTAGTCTCAGGCCCATCATTCTGTGGTGTTATGGGGAACAGACATGACTTCCCCAATTAACCTTAAGCCCGGCAATGCTACCTAGCTCTGCCAATAATGCTTTCGCACCCCTAAGGGCTCCCTCGGTATCAGTCAGGAACAAGAGGAGATCATCAGCATATAAAGCTATATGGTGAACCTGCGTAGCAACACGCAGCCCTGGGAAATGCCGACCCGTGCGAGCCCGTGCCGCCAGCGGCTCCATGGCCAGGGCAAACAATAATGGGGAGAGGGGACACCCCTGTCTCGTTCCCCGCCCCACGGCGCAGGTATCCGATATCATCTTCCCTGTTTGCACACGGGCCGTGGTTTGACAATACAAGAGAGATGTCCAGTCAATAAAGCCCTCCCCCAGACCAAAGCGGTGCATGACTTGAAACAAATAAGGCCATTCAATACTGTCGAAGGCCTTCTCAATATCTATGGCCAATACCGTAGCAGTGGCCCTCTCATACGTGTCTGCATCCAGAATCCGAAATAGGCGTCGAATATTCTGAGCGGTGTTTCGGGTTGGTATAAAACCCGCCTGGTCTGCATGTATTAGGTGGGTCATATAGGGGAGCAGGCGGGCTGCCAAAATCCGGCTTAAGATTTTATAGTCCGTGGTCAACATTGATAATGGTCGATAGGCTGTCACGTCATGAGGTGGCTTCCCTGGCTTCAGCAAGGGAATAATGAGCGCTTCACGCAATCGTGGAGGGCAGTAACCTATCCTTCCGCGCTGCGTTATACAGCAGCACCAATCTGGGGGCCAAGAGATCAACATACTCGCTATAAAATTCCACCGGGAGTCCATCCACTCCCGGGGTCTTATTCCTGGCCATGTGCTTAATTGCGCCGCGGACTTCACTTAAAGTGATGTCCTCACCCAGCAGCTTTGCTCGCTCCCTATCTAATATTGGGAGGGTTACCCCCGTCAGGAAGCTCCGTACCGCCTCTCTATCAGGGAGAACTTGACTCCGATATAGTTCCGCATAGTAAGCACGGAACTGCTCATTTATCCCCTTTTGCGTGTAACAGGCCTCCCCATCCGGTGCGCGCAACTCAAGTATACTCGTCCCTCTCCTAGTTGGGTTGGCCAGCCATGCTAATAACGCCCCTGATTTATCGCGCTCCGCATGCGCCCGCGTGACATATTGCTTATAATCCATAGCAACGCAGTCGCTCCATCTGCACTGCGACCTCTTCCCTTGCGGCCAAGAGGTCCCGCTGGCAGTCCGGACGCTCAGGCCTCTCCTTTTCTATGTCTCGCAATCGTCGCTCCGCGCTCTCCAAGTCCTGCAGCAACACCCTGCGCACTCCTACTTTCTGCGCCATACAATGTCCCCTTATCACACTCTTAAAAGCGTCCCATTCTACCATCAACGATGAAGCAGTGCCAGTGTTGTCTCGGAAGTAGCCAGTGATGCCAGCCCCCACCGCTTCTCTAAACACCTGATCCTCTAACAATGTTGGATTCAACCGCCAAGTCGGGATTACAGGACGATCAGGGACCAAACTCAAACGCAACAATAAGGGATTATGATCCGATATCGTTCTGGCGAGATATTCACTGTGTTGCATCATTGCGTGGAGATCAGGAGTGCACAGCATCGCATCCAGCCGCACATGGAGGTCATGTACAGCAGAAAAATATGAATAATCTCGATCAGTTGGGTGGTGTGCCCTCCAAGTATCTACCAAATCCCACCGTTGTTGCCAGTCCCGCCTATCCCTGGAGAGCCTATGAATGGGCGCCTCTGGAAGTGGAGGATGGGATCTATCCAGCAGGACGTCCGCGATCGAATTAAAATCCCCACCCAATAGTACAGAGCCAGTGAAGAAAGGGGCCACCTTCCCAGATAACTGCCGTAGAAAGGCCGATTGTTCCGTATTGGGGGCATATACGCTAGCCAAGACCACATCTCTACCATTCAGTCTACCTGCAACCAAAACATATCGGCCCTCCGGGTCTTTCAATTGACGAGTAGGCTGAAACGGAACCCCGGCTCGGACCCACACCAAAAACACCCGGGCAAAGGCAGAGTATGTGGTGCTAAAAACCTGTCCTCTCCATCTACGCTGCAGTGCCATATCCTCTTTTGGGGCAATATGAGTTTCCTGCAAAAACGCCAGCTGAATCCCCCTACGAACCAGGTATGTATGTATCTTATGCCTACGCTGCATCGAGTGCATACCCCTGACGTTCCAAGTTATACATTTCAACTCAGACATAGCCATCGAGCCCACATCACTGCCAGACCCCAATCATCCTGCTCTAATACCAGCCAATTGTGCCCCGTGCCATGAATCAAACCCTTATAAGTAGGGTTGCGCCAGCCCCCAGGTAACATTCCCCAGTAACAATCAAACAATCCCAACAACCCCACCCCAGGACAGGTACTAAAAACAAGCCCCCATCCAAACTACGTCAAACTAGGTTCCCTCTAGTGGCTACTGAGGGATTACTGTGGGAAAGTGGCCGCCAGCAAAAAGTCGACCACACCAAGGCCCCGCAGTGTTACTATACTATCCGCTCCCACCCCCAGGAGGCATCTCGACGGGAGCCCCTACTTTTGACCCCTCATCTATCCACCACATCCGGCGGTCAATACACCATTCAAGCACACAAGCCCTTCAAGCATCAAAACACACAACAAATATATCACATAAGTTCATCAGCCGTGCCAGGTGTAACATGAGGCATTTTTGCATCACTGTTCTGGGAATCGGCCGTATCTGTATCTGTTCCCAATCGCAACTTATCCGACTCCTGTCCTGTGTCCGAGTGGTGCTCCGGAGTTCCCAAAAGCTGCGACACCGCCTGCAATGCCGCTTGCCTGCCTTTTTCCGTTTGGGACGGGCCAGGCGCCCTCACCGCAGCCGGTCGTCGCCTCGACCTGCGCCGGCGGCGCGGCAACTGCCTCGAAAATTCTCCAGTTCCAGCATCCCTGGCCGGTTTCTCGCCTGCTCTATACGTTTCCAGCCAGTCCCAGGCCTCCGATGGGCCCTCACAAAAGTGCGTGGTACCGTCCAAGACTATTCTCAGGCGAGCGGGAAACATTAGTGAGTACTGGAGGCCCTCGTCACGAAGAGCCCGCTTGACTGCCAGGAAAGACGCGCGACAGCGCTGAACCTCCTGCGTGTAGTCAGGGAAGAGGGAGACCTTACTGTTGCCCACGGAGTACGGTCCTGTCGAGCGTGCCATCCTCAGTAGATGATCTCTGTCCTTGTAATGAAGGAGCCTCGCCACCACCGGTCGCGGCGGTCGTCCCGATGCTAATGGTCGTGCCGGTACTCGGTGCGCCCTTTCCAGCGTGTAAAACTGCGTCAGTCCCGTCGGTGCCACTGTGGTACGGAGCCAGTCTTCCAAGTATTGGACCATATTAGTTCCCTCAATTTCCTCCGGCAGGCCCAGAACACGAATATTATTTCTGCGATTCCTCCCTTCTGCGTCTTCTGCCCGCTTTTCCAGCGCCGACACTCTGCGGGTGACCTCCCCATCTGGTCAGTAAGGACTTTCTGCGCTGGTTCTATAGTTGCCAGGGAAGTTTCAGCTTGCTTCATTCTGCCCGACAGTTTATCGTGGTCAGCGCGCAGCAATCCCAGCCCCACTGACACCGTGGCAATATCTCTCTGCAGGGCCTCTCGTGTATCTGTGATGGCCTGGAGTATGCGAGCTAATTGTAGTTGTACCCCCGCATCACTCGGCGGCTCGGGAGATTCCGGCCGCGTGGAATCATGCCCCCCATCCTCTCGGTCCGGCTGAGCCGCCTGTTGCTTCCCCCTAGGCTTTCCCATCTCGCAGGTAGGGAGCCTTCGAACGTAGATGTCCAAGCTCCCCTCGCGTGCAGGTCGCGATCACCCCAATCAGCTTCGTATGTGGCGGGGACCAGGGCAACCTCCACCTCGGCAGTCCCGGGGTTCTCGAGTGTGCAATTAATCAGTAGCAGTACTCTCACGCTAGGTGCCACTGACTATAGCCTTGAGCAGATGTCCGCCACGCAGTTAAGGAGCTCAGGGCCGTCTCCCCATGTTCAGCGCGCGCCGGTTCCAACGCATTCTAGGCCCATTCGGCTCCAGGCCTTTCCAGCTGTTCCCAGTCCTCCGAGCAGCGCAGGAATCCTCCGCAGGCCTCAGCACAGGGCCCCCGGGTCCACTCGCATTCGCAAGCTGAGCCCGGCGGGTTGGCAGCACTCAACCCGAGGATTCTCCTCTGCGCGACCCTGGGTCTCTCGCCCGCCGCCAGTCCCAGCTTTGCCGCACTCTTGGCGGGAGACCAGTCGCGAAGTCGGGATGCACCGCAGGCCGCAGCACCTCAGCGCCTTCCCAGCAATTCACAGCCGCCCGCTCACCAGTGGTGCGTCACTTCAATCCCAGGCGCCGCGGTCCGGTCCTCCTCTCCGCTCCTCAGGGTAGAGCAGGCGATCCACCAGGCCCATGCGACGCCGCAGGAGCAGGCCGCTCGCCGCAGTCTTCTCGGGTCCGGTCACAGCCAACCCCAACAGCAAGGCGCCTTTCCTCCACACCACTCGCCAGCAGCGCTCTCACCACTCTCCTTAACTCCGCTGACCTGTAGTGGAGCGCTGATGCTTGGCAGTCGCTCGGGAGGAAAGCACGCTCCGGGCGGACGGAGCTCCTCTCTCAGCTCGACGCCATCTTGTCCCCCGTGCCCGGCTGCTGTGCCGATGCAGCTCACAGCTTGTTTGCCTCAGGTCAGGCGGGAGGATGGCACAGCCGTCGCCCCAGGGTCCCGCTACGTTACGGGACCCCCGTCACAGCCCCCCAGGGATCGGGCGGCCGTCTATCCAGGATAATTGGCGGGGCCGGTGCGGAGCTCCACGCTCACGCGTCCGTCTCCATTCGCCGGCAAGCCACGCCCCCTTGTATGCGACTAATCATATGTGCACACATGCACCACATACACAGTTGTTGGACATCCAAGAGAACATGTGGAAATGTGTCACTCCAAACACATGCCATCTCCTGCCACTGACTCAGTACATGTGCCAGGAAAAGTGACGGGCAGAGTCTCTGTCGATATGCGGGTTTTGCTTCCATCACCAGACACAATGATGTCCTCATGTCCTGATAGACAATGCGACAATGGTGTGCTTGCAGGACATATCACACTACTGCTGGATCACCCTTTGCGAGTTGAATGTCATGGCACAGGCCTGTCTGGCAAATCAGTCATAACTGTCTCCTGTCACAGGGGCAGTGCATACACACAACACCAGTCTACACTGTGTCAAAATCATGGAAGTTTTGGGTATGCAAGCCCTGTAGCCGACAGGTGCACATGTGCACCCCTGGCCACCCACATCATGAGGACTAAGATGATCCCACGTCAATCAAATGAGATATTTGAGTGACTGCAAACACAAATCCATACACATGGGCACTTCACCGTCTGATGAGAATGAACCAAAGCTGCCTGCACCTCAATGTTTCATACACCTTTGTGCACAGTCAAGAAATCAGAGACCTATGCATTAACCAATGTGCAGATCCTATAGTCACAACTCAGATGGCTGGCCACCCCAAATTGTTAAACACTCCAGGAGTCAAAAAAGCAAGGCCACACCACGGTGACACAGAGGCAGACACCTGAGTGCACTCTTCGCAATGCCCAATATGTATGCTGACACACGGGAGTGGGAGAACAGAGTGCCTTCGATGTACGGAGTAGGCATTACAGTCCTGGTCCATGTGCAACATGGTATTACCCTGAACACTAGGCAGGTGGCTATGCATGTGTCACACACATGATGTACATACTTCTGAGGCTCCCCCTTGGTCTCTGCTGCAGCATGGGTGTGTGGCACATACCCCAGACATGTGGTGAGTCAGAGCAGCAATTGGAACACATTGTGAAGCCATACCCAGAGTACATGTCAGATCACAGGCATTGTGTGAGCAATTGTACCACCCATGCAGCCCACAACAAAGTTCCTGTAACTGATGCTGTCCCCAACTTGAACCACAGGTAACTGCAAGTACACAGTACCCAAGTGACCCAAGTCACAGACTGTGAGGAGCCACACCTGTGTATCAGATGAGGAGGGGCATGACAAGTGAGGGACATGAGTCCAGGACGACAAGACAGTTGTACTGTGGAAGTGGAACCAGGCTAAAGGAGTGCATAGAGCATGTTAGTCATAGTACACAGAAAAGGCTAGCACTTACCCCCTCCTTCCTGCTGTCTGGCCTTCAGCTGCCCATCCAGGTCAGGGAAGACCACCGCCAGAATCCGGAGCATGTGGGGGGTCAGGGTCCGGTGTCCGCCCCTCCTGTGAGGAGGCGACAGCTTCAGCTGGACCCTAGCGATCCTCCGGGTCCAGCCACGAAGGTCCTGCCACCTCTTCTGGCAGTTGCGGATCCTGCGCCCGTAGACCCCCACAGATCTTACTGCCCGGACGATGGTCAGCCAGATGTCCTGCTTCTGGTGGGTATCAACCTGTGAGGATGACAAAGTGAAAAGGCCATTACTACACATGCAACATATCCGTGAATCACACAGTTGGATATACATGTCTCAATCACAGGGGCATATGATGTACACAGGTAGTGCAACTATGGCTATGAACAGTTGTCCAGCAGTTACTAAATGGTATCATTGCCTGGGAAGTAAAACCTTGTTGGAATGCACTGTTACTGCACTATACCTGTTCAGTGCATGTAACTACACACTTTGGGGGGTGACAACTACTCAGTGAGCATGCTAGCCACTGGTGTACACACTGCAAGTCTTGCTAGTCAGACAACATGCACAATTAGTAAGGCAGTGGACAGCACACTCACCTACTCCCCTGGTTTCCCATACAGCTTGCTGTATTGTGGAAGGAGGCTGTCCAGCAGGGCCTGGTTCTCCTCAGTGCTGAAGGCTGGGGCTCTCTCCACAGTATGTGCCATTGCAGTAGCCAGAGGATGCAGAGACAGCAGCAGTGGTGGTGGCAGATGTCGTCCTGGAGCATGTAGTGCAGGCAAGTGAGCTCTCAGGGGAACAGCCAGCATTATATGTGTGCTGCAGAGGCAGATACAGTCCCATGTGTCCAAAGTGATAGGTCCAAGTCGTTTGCATCTTCTGAATCTGGCCAATCCATGGAATTGCACCACTTATACACGCCCACAGCATCCTTCAAAAGTTCAACTTCATGACACCCATGAATTTGCAACATTGTTGTGGGTGGCCAACTGAATTCACTGCATCCGACACGTAAAAGCTTCGAAAACGCGTCCGTTACCATGTCAGTCCATAGCCAATGCGTGCGCACCGATCGGTCCATTGCTGTACAACGCGTATTTCGGAAAACGACACGCATCCGTCCACATCATATGCAATGGCCAATGCGTGCGCACCGATCGGTCCATTGCTGTACAACGCGTATTTCGGAGCACAACACGCATCCGTCCACATCATATGCAATGGCCAATGCGTGCGCACCGATCGGTCCATTGCTGTACAACGTGTATTTCGGAAAACGACACGCATCCGTCCACATCATATGCAATGGCCAATGCGTGCGCACCGATCGGTCCATTGCTGTACAACGCGTATTTCGGAAAACGACACGCATCCGTCCACATCATATGCAATGGCCAATGCGTGCGCACTGATCGGTCCATTGCTGTACGACGCGTATTTCGGAGCACAACACGCATCCGTCCACATCATATGCAATGGCCAATGCGTGCGCACCGATCGGTCCATTGTTGTACGACGCGTATTTCGGAGCACAACACGCATCGGTCCACATCATATGCAATGGCCAATGCGTGCACACTTATCAGTCCATTGCTGTACGACGCGTCCCTGCACAAGTCACTCGCATAGGTCACCATGGTGGTCACTGGTGAACGTATGCCAGCCACAATTACTTGCCAGGGACTCAGGGGCACACCTACAACACCACAGCCTGTCCACACTGTATCCTAAGGCATGTAAGGCTGCATTACCTGTGTGTGTATGGGGGTCAACATGTGGTTTGTTGTGTGGCACTTGGGGGCAGCCACTCCCAGGCTGTGCACGTGTTCATGGGGACAGAATCCTTGGTGTGTTGTGCACATGACCACTGTGATGTGCAACTGTTCATCTCAGAGCATGTGGCATGGTCACATCTCCAGGTTGTGTATGTGTGTGTTATGTCACATACACCCCGAGTCCCATGTGGGATGGTATGTACGTCACAGGGTGACCCATTGCCACAATTGTGATGGCCCTCCACAGTCTGTGTGCATGTTGTGTTTCAGATGTCTCGGATTCCATGTGCACAATGGGAGACAGTCTCCACATCCACGTTGTTTGTGCATCGACTTTGATGTTGTGCGTGTGTGTGTCACAGACGTCCATGTCTGTCCTGCAGAGGCAACAGGGGCCACTACCTGTGGGAGTCATGGTTGTTTTGCTGACGTGTACATGATACGCCATGTCATGCCAGTGTCCATGTGGCAATACAGGGTCCCTGGGAATCTACCTGTCAAAGAGCTGTGATGCCTGGGGCACATCTGTCCTCACTTGTCACTGTGGTGTGTGTTTGGAACGTGACAGCAGTACATGGGTACTGTGACACAGCCTAATGATTTCCCATAGCACAACCTGGAACTTGTTGTCAACACAAGGTTGAACTGAGATGTTAGATGTTGGCCATGTAGGTGCCATATATGTCCATATAGAACGGCACACACATCAAGTATTTGTGTCTTGTAATGATGTATCATGTGATATTGAGTATGGTCAATGCCACATATGTGGGGTGACTGACAATCTTTCTTTGTTCACCTATGCACTGCAGGGCACCAGCTGTCCATAGACCATTCCCTGACCTTGCAACCATGGTTGAACGTGACTGCATCCGACGGTACCGCTTCAACAGGCCGCTTATTGAGGAATTGGCGGTGCGCTTGGCCCCACATTTGCAACCTGGCCGGCCATACCCTGCAGCGCTGACCCCCAAGGTGAAGGTGATGGCAGCCCTACACTTCTTTGCCACCGGTACCTTTCAACACACTGTGGCGTCTGCTGGTGGGATGTCACAGACCATGTTCAGCCGTGTGCTACGCGATGTTTTGGAGGCGATGTTGAGATACTTGAACCAGTACATCTATTTCCCTAAACGACAACAACTCACTGACGTGAAGAGTGACTTCTATGCCCTGGGGAGGATGCCACATGTCATCGGATCCATTGATGGGACACATGTGGCTTTCGTACCACCACAGGCACATGAGCAAGCATACAGGAACAGGAAACATTACCATTCTATCAATGCCCTGGTGGTATGTCTTGCAGATATGAGCATCTCACAGGTGTGTGCACGTTTCCCCGGTTCTGCACACGATGCCTACGTAATGAGGAGTAGTCGCATCCCGAGGATGATGTCACAGATGCAGAACCAGCATGCCTGGCTTGTCGGTGTGTGCTGACTTTGTACCATTGTGTGTGTTCTGCAATGTTGTATTCCACCCTCTTTTCCAACTCAGCTAATGTGCAATTGTCTGTATGTAGGTGACTCCGGATACCCCAACATGCCGTGGTTGCTGACACCCCTCAGGAACCCTGTGACACCAGCCCAGATGCGCTACAATGAGGCACATGGTCGGACCAGGAGAGTGATCGAGCGGACATTTGTTCTCCTGAAGAGCCGCTTTCGCTGCCTGGACAAGACAGGAGGGGCCCTCCCATATGCCCCTGCAAAGGTGTGCAAGATTGTCATCGTCTGCTGCATGCTACACAACCTGGCAGTGCGGAAGGAGTTGCCTCTCATCCTGGATGACGATAACTAACATCCGCCACCTGTGGAGGATCCTGGCCTGGGCCACGATGCCAGTGATGATGATGAGGGTGATGTCCGCACACAGCTCATCACCAACTTCTTCAGCTGAATGTGAGTATACAGAGTTGGTATGTCAATGATTTAAGTTTGCATGATATGTGTTGGTGGTGCTCTGTTGCTGTTTGAGTGTGGCCATGTGCTACTTGACTGGATGCGTGCAGCGATGTGTCCTTACAGGTAGTCTGTACTCCCCAACAGTGTTGACATGCTAACTTGGTTTTGTGTAGGTATCTTGTGACATGTATTGGGCATGAGTATTGCAGTTCTGTCCGGTTCTTCAGTGCTTTTGACTGTGTGTCATGTCTGTCCTTCACAGGGTACTTTCAGAGTTATTTGGTCAACTCGGATCCCCCGACACCATGATTCAACTTCCAGGGTGGAAGCAGTCGTTTCCCTACAGGTGATGTGCCACACACCCCTGGACTTTCTTTTTTCTACACTTGGTGACTGTGTGGCCACTGCCACGTGGGATTACCTTGCATCTGTAGTGGAAACAACATGTTGCAAATGTGTAATAAACCTGTGCTTCAGTTTGGGATGTGCGTTGTCTGTGGTCACACATCTGACTGACATTTGCTTACTGCACCTGTGGGCTAGTTAACACATACTCTGAATAGGTGTGGTGTCTGTGCATTCCACTGTATTTCCTGGCAACATCAGTGTAGGCGATGAGTCAGATGGCCCTGGTGTGTATGTGTTGTGTAGCCCTAGTGGTGCGTCTCCCTCATATGGGTCACGTCGCCATGACTCACATGACGGTGTTGAACTTGCTGTAGCAGTTAGCATGCACAGTGTCATTTAGCAGATCATCATCTCCATGACAAAAAAACGTTGGAATCACAACAGAGGCAAGTATGGTGTATTAGTGAGTTTATTTACATACATGTGTGAGGATAGTGCACAGGATGGTGGGTGCTGTACATTGGGATTGGAATCCAAAGTTCCCAGATGAGTTGGAAGTGTTGGTAGCAGAAATGTCCTGAGTAAAGTCCACAGTCATCTGATACATTAGTCCAACTTAAACTCCCCATGTCATGTGGGAGAGTTGTGTTGCATTCGACAGGGTGAACAGTTTGCACACAAAGGAGAATTTCCAGAACAGGTGTTGGGTTCCTGGGGGATGTACATGGCCATCGGCCTCTCAGTTGTCCTTCCTCGGACGACCCCTCTTCTTTCTGGGGGACCCTCACGTGCAGGCCGCTGCGGTGCAGAGGACTTTCCACCAGAGTCATCCTCCCTCCCTGTGGCAGTTGCAGTTGTTGCGGCACCAGATGTTGTGGGCACACAGGGAGGTGTGGACATGTTGGTGCTAATCTGGCGGAGGCATGTCAATATGTCCCTCTGCACCGCTGTCAGTTCTTCCAATGTGTCCCACTTGGACTCCATGCGAGACATGTGTGTCTCCACACGGGACATGTGGGAGTCCAAGCGGGCATGATGGGCAGCCTGCTGCTGTTGAATGTCCTTGAGGATCCCCACTACCTGGCTGACCTCTCCGGTGCTATTCTGGTACACATCAGCAATGCGTACCAGTTGTGGGTCATCATGCAGTCCAGACCCCTCTGCAAACAGCGACCTCTGCCTACCACCCCTCCCACCACCCCTGGCCACACGTGCGGGACCTGCGGTGGCACACACAGGTGAGCCTAGGCCCCCTTGGGGGTTGGTACTGGGGTTGTTGTCCGTTGCTTCATGGTGGGCCGGGGTCCCTGTGCTGTTGCCATTCAGTGTCCTTGGTCTGTCCGTGTCGGCGGGGGTGGTCTGTGTGTTGGCAGATGTTGGAGGAGTGAGTGCAGATGGTGGTCCTGCTGATGCTGCATGATGACTCACACCGGAGGTGCCAGGTAGGTCTTCGCCATCCGAGGAGGGCAGAAGCTGTTCCACACCAGAGAGCTCAGGGGCCACCGGAGCCTGGGACAGGGACTCCTCATCTGGTGCTGTGTCCCCATCATCACCTGTTTATGGAAGAGACACACAATGTATGTTATGTTTCTACAGGCATCAATGGTTCAAACACCTGACAGTTGTGACTGTACCTCTGGATGCGGGCCTGTACATTGCATTGTCCTAAGTTGTCACAGTCAGAGGTTGATATTGGTGTAGCACATTGTCCTGCCAACCTGAAGCATTTCAATGTGAATGTTGAGGTGTGTGCATGACCAGCATTGGTGGTATTTGGTGGACATCCAGACCTTCTCCCCCCAGCCCAGTTATCCCACCATGAAGCATGCCACCCTTGCAGTGGGTGCAGGTTAACTCTCAGGATGTCAGACAGTGGTGTCCTGTTGTTTGTTGGTGCACAGTTCCCAGCAGGGCCTTGTGCTCCCCACAGCTGAGGCCAGTGTCAGACATCTTGGAAGTGGCTTTTCACTCACTCTCTTGTGAAGCATGGTCCCAGGTGTGTTGTTTGGAGTTAGTGGAAGTGGTGTGTGTGTAAGGGCCTGCTGGTAGCTGTAGTCGGAGCTGGCACTCCTCCTCCCCCCAGGCCAGACATCCCACCATGAAACGTGCTTCCATTGCAGGGAGTGCAAGTTGGTTGTCAGGATGTCAGTCAGTGGTGTCCTGCTGTTGGTTGGTGCACAGTTCCCAGCAGGGCCTTGTGCTCCCCACAACAGAGCACCATTGTCAGACATCTTTGAAGTGGCTTTTCACTCCCTGTGAGGTGTGCATGCTTCAGTGTGAGCTTGCTGGGCCATGTGGGTGGGGGATGTTGAGCTGTGACTACCACTTCCATCATGCTATTGCCTACATCCCCCTTCCCAGCATGCCCATACTTCCTTCCTTTTGAGTCGACTTCACTGTGTGTAAGTGTGACAGCAATGGCAAGATGGCGGACAGTGTGGTCCTGTTGTTTGTTGGTGCACAGTTCACAGCAGGGCCTTGTGCTCCCCACAGCTGAGGCCAGTGTCAGACATCTTTGAAGTGGCTTTTCACTCCCTGTGAGGTGTGCATGCTTCAGTGTGAGCTTATGGCGGATGTTGAGCTGTGACTACCACTCCCATCATGCTATTGCCTAAACCCCCTTCCCAGCATGCCCATACTTCCTTCCTTTTGAGTCGACTTCACTGTGTGTGAGTGTGATAGCAATGGCAAGATGGCCGACAGTGTGGTCCTGTTGTTTGTTGGTGCACAGTTCACAGCAGGGCCTTGTGCTCCCCACAGCTGAGGCCAGTGTCAGACATCTTTGAAGTGGCTTTTCACTCCCTGTGAGGTGTGCATGCTTCAGTGTGAGCTTGCTGGGCCATGTGGGTGGGGGATGTTGAGCTGTGACTACCACTCCCCATCATGCTATTGCCTACACCCCCTTCCCAGCTTGCCCATACTTCCTTCCTTTGACTCTGCTTCCCTGTGGGGTAGTGTGCCTGTGCTGACAGGATGGCTGACAGTGTTGTCCTGGCGTTTGTTTGGCTACAAGTCCCAAAAGTGTCCCTGTGCTTCACACAGCATAACCCAGTGTGGTGGTTCTTTTTGGGATATTTAATTAGAGTGTGAGGCAATGCATTCTCCCAGGTGAGTTGTGTGGAGTTTGTGTTAAGGGGGTGTGTGAGAAATGCTGCTGGTAACTATGGTCAGAGCTGTCAGTCCTCCTTCCCACCCAGCCAGATATCCCACCATGGAACGTGCTTCCATTGCAGGGAGTACAAGTTTGCTTTCAGGATGTCAGTCAGTGGTGTCCTGCTGTTGGTTGGTGCACAGTTCCCAGCAGGGCCTTGTGCTCCCCACAGCAGTACCCAGTGTCAGCCATCTTGTCAGTTATTTTCCACTCCCTGTGATGTGAGCATGGTTCAGAGTGGTGCTGATGGGCCAATTGTGAGGGTGACCAATATCTGCGACTACAACTCCCATCATGCTATTGGCTACACTCACTTCACCAGCATACACACAATTCCTTCCTTTCAGTGAGCTTCCCTGTGAAGTGGTGTTGTAGTGGTGGCAAAATGTCTGACAGTGTTTGTTGGTTAGATTTGTGCCACTGCCTTGCTCCATTTGTTGTTAGGTTTGTACATGTCATGACACAGTTACATATCACTATGAGATGGCAGGTATTGTGTTTGTCTGACTAGCATACACATCTTGGGATGATTATCTTTTGGTTACTGTGGCTTTGCTAACGGTGCATGGTTTCACTATCCCCTTGACAGTGATGTGTGTGTATTGTCACACAATATTGGATATATTGGTTGTGTACTCACCAGGCTCTGGGATGTTTGATAGTCCATGTACGCTCTCTGGTGGTAGGATGGCCCGCATCTTCTCCTCACAGGGCCTGAGGTATACTGGTTTGGCAGGAGGGCCACTGCCGGTGCGATGGCTCAAGGCGTAATCCTTCTTGAGGAGGTCCTTGACCCTCCTGCGCACATCATACCACCTGTTCTGGATGTCTTCCTTTGTGCGCAAACATGGTGATTGTGCGTTCACCCTGTCGACGATCCTCTCCCACATCTTGGTTTTCTGCGACATGGGGGTCTGTTGGACCAATGTACCAAACAACTGTGGCTCTACCCTGAGGATTTCATCTACCAGGACTTCCAATTCACTGTCTAGGAACTTTGGATTCTTCTTTGGGGGCATGGTGATGGGTGGTGGTGGGGATTGATGTGTGTGTGGTGTGCAAGTGAGGGTGGGTGTGTGTAGGTTTTGCTGGGTGTATGTGAGGGTGCTATTTGGGAGGTGCTAATGGTGTGTGGCTTGTGTGATGGATGAGTTGTGAGTGTGTCTGTGGTTGCTGTCTGATGGTGTTCTGTGCTGGCAGGTCAGTTGAATTTGCAAAGGATCATGGTAGGGATTTGTGGCCTTTATATGGGTGGAGTTGTGGGTGTGTCTTTGTTCCATGTTTTTTCCCCCCTGTATTTATTGACTTTGTCATTGCTTGTTTGGCCCTTTTTTTTGTATTTTTTTCCTTTGTAGTTTTTAGGCATGTAGGAGACGTTCTTCTGACCGAGTAGGACGCTGCAGTTCGTGCGAGCTTCTCCGAGTCTTTCAAGCTGTGTTTCTGCTGGGTTTCATGTGCGGCCTACGCGTCGGTCGCGGAGTATTGGGTTGCTTCGGCTCCTTGTTTTGTATGCGTGTCGGTCGTATGGCTTGAGCTCCGTGCAACTCGGTCTGGTTTTACACGCATTGCATCGTACTGCGCGGGTCGGAGTTCGCGGGTACGTTTCTGTCGGGTTCATTCCTGGTGCGAGTCGGTCGGTTCAATTCGCGTGGTTTTCCGGCCGGATAGCTGGTTTCCGTGCGGTTCGGTCGTTCGGCTTGTGTTCCGTACGAGTCGGTCATAATTCACATGCATTGCATCGTACTACGCGGATCGGGCAGCGCCGGTACGTGTCGGTCGGACTAAATTCCCATACCAAGTCGGTCGGTACGTTTTCCGGCCTGAATCGGAATCGACCCCTAAATATTGCTATATTTTACTACTAAACAGGCAGTCACAAATGCAGTTATCTTGCAGGCACTAGGGTCATGATTTGAATGGTGCAGCAGGTGCATTGGCACCAGGCCCAAGAGTTGTCAGAACTCCTTTAAACACCAAATAGCCACAAGTGCAGTAACCTTGCCGGCACTAGGGTCATGATTTCAATGGTGCAGCAGGTGCAGTGACAACCAGGACCCAAAGCTCTAGTAACCCCTGTAAACACACAATATTGTTATATTTTACTGCTAAACAGGCAGTAACAGGTTCAGTAAACTTGCAGGCAATAGGGTAATGATTGAAATGGTGCAGCAGGTGCAGTGGCACCAGGCCCAAAAGTTCTCAGAACTCCTCTAAACACCGAATACTGCTACATTTTAAAACTAAACAGGCCGTCACAATTGCAGTTACCTTGCAGTCGAAAGGGGCATGATTTGAATGGTGCAGCAGGTGTAGTGGCACTGTGGTTAAAAGCTCTAGGGACCACACTAAACACAGATTATTGCTAAATCTTTTTTACTAAACAGGCAGTCACAAGTGCAGTTAACTAGCAAGCACTAGGGTTTTGATTTCAATAGTGCAGCAGGTGCAATGGCACTGTGCCGAAAGTTGTCAGAACTGCTCTAAACACCAAATATTGCCACATTTAACTACAAAACAGGCAGTCACAAGTGCAGTTATCTTGCAGGCACTAGGGTCATGATTTGAATGGTGCAGCAGTTGCAGTGGCACTGGGCCCAAAAGTTGTGGAACTTTATTTCTCACGATAAGGCTGCACACAGTTTACTGTTTACCAATACTTATCTTCCCCTGGCTGCACGCATTTAAAACATGCTTGTTTAACTCTGCTTTAGTGGGTGGAACTTATAACTAATTTTCACATTCTTTCTGATATTGTTCCGCTAATAGAATTGCCCTTTTTTGTCCATGTCATGTGTTTGTTGCTGGCGAATTATGTAGCTTAAACCTGAATGAAGTGATTGCAGTGCTTCACATGAGCACAATCTGTGAGGCTCTGAAGGGATGTTTTAACCTCCTTTACCCTTTGGGACAGTTTCTGTAGAACATTACAGCACCAGACAACTGCAAACACGGCTATGTGCCTGTTCTAAAAGTATTCCTCAAGTTTTGTGATTGCAGCCTGTTGCTTCAACTGGCCAGGAAGGGAGCCTGTATTGTTTCAAGAGCAGTGAATTTGAAAATTCCAGCTGCTGGGCATTGTTGTCGCATTGTGTCAAAGCTTGTCTTTGTGAGCAAGCATGTTTGGTGACTGTATGAAATTTGTGCTGCTGTTCTTTTTTCGGAAGGTATTATTTTGGAATACTTTTAAATTTAAAAAAAACGTTTTCTTCTTATTTGGTGGGAGTTCCCCACTTTTTTTAACATGGAGCGTTTAGCTTAGTAAGCATGTAGGTAGTAAGACTGACTTTTTTTTCGGACTGGCTTTTACTGTGCAGATTGTATTGTTCTAACACCAAAACATGTTATATCGTTTGCTGCATTTTCCGTTGGCATAGCAATAAGCAATGTGGTAATTTAGTGATACTTTGTTAACTGAAGCAGGAGTTATTTGCTAATAGTGAGAATTTTTCCGTTCATCTTTACATGGATGTAAAATGCATTCATATTTATCTGCATACTTTTAACACGTGGTATTTTAGCTTAATAATTGCTAAAAAGGGTTTGAGATCTTCAAAGTAATTTAAACAGCCTCCTGTACTTTCGTTGTTATATAATATAAAGAACACCAACTGCACATTCTTAAAACAGGCAAAGTTCAGTTATCCAGCAGGCACTAGGGTCATGATTTCAATGGTGCAGCAGGTGCACTGGCACGGAGCCTTATAATAAATGCCTTGAAAAAAATACAGTATTTGTTACAACATACAAACTTCAAAGTATATAGCACACTAATTGAAAATGTCACAGTGTACTGTTTAAATAAAGAAAGCTTGTAAACCATAAGCAACACGACAATGCAAGTGCAAATATTTACTATATGCTCATTATTGTTTCAGAGTTTATGTTCACATTTTTTTTCTCGCAATAAAAAAAAATGTGCAGTGCAAAATAAAAAAAAAATAAACTTTGTCAGAGAAATCTGTAATAATAAAAATAAAACGTGCCCATTTCAATATAAAATTTTCACTTTGTGTGATTCTTTCACGAATATATTGCAAAACTGCTCAAATGCTCATTTGAAAAATTGAAAGATAATTTTAATGTGTTTATCTTACCAATGGACAATAACCAAACAACACATTTCATCTAGTTTTCGTAACCTTGTTTTTTAGGATTTGCAAAAAAAGCGTTTACGCTGTGCTGCTTGTATGGTTTTTCATCCACTCTTTATCTATTCTCCCCATAGCTGCACCACTTTCAAGCCTAGTTATCAGGTACATGTTTTATTTTTTTATCTTTGTGCTCCACCATTTACCTAAGCTCCCTACTTTATAATACCACTAGTAACAGCACGATATATTGCCTTTCTGTACATAAACAAGTCGTAACACTTAAACCGACTTTCTGTAACTTATATTGTACAACTACTCAGCAAGCTTCAACTTACAACATAAAAAAGTGTATTAATAATCACACAGGCAACACCTAATGCATTTACTAATGCTTGTTTATCATTGTGAACACTTTTGGGGGTGGACAGGCCCTGCCAGCGTGGTGATCTTTTTCCCCTAAGAGGGAGAATCACCTACCTTTCATTTTCGTAAAAGATAAATATTTCAAACTTTTCATTACCTACAGGCTGCCACGTACCCCTTTTCTCCCTGGTAGTCTATTTAATATAGCTGCATTAAACACACCACAAGGAACATGGCGGGAAGCAGAGGAGTACATGGCCACGGACCGACAACGCGACAAGTACTGCCTCATCAAGAAATAAAATAAATAAAACAAGGCGCAATGCTCCGACGCTGCACAGCTAGGGAAAAATATCTGGAGAGTCTTCTAAATAACTCATCCTTAATTCACCGTTCAATGTGGCAAAGGGTTGAATACTACGGGAGATTCGTCGAAATCATGAAATTCCCTGGAAAAAGACAGGGCAGGCCTTATACACCCTCTTCTAAGGATTCAGCTCAGGTTTAAGAATGATCATACACATGGCACACTTCATATCGCAAGTGACTCTCATTCAACTCAGTGGTACTCACTTAACTTATGAAGGAGGAATGAGATCTGCTCAAATTCGGATATGTAACCTGCAGTTTACGCAATGATCTCTGCAACAGGTGCTCAACACACTGAGCTGTTCTACTCCTTCAGACGAGAACGTGGAGAGAAGAAAGTAGGAATGAAAATATTTAACAGTTAGTCAATACGGCGCTGATGTACATACTGCAGTTAAGTTTAAAACAAATTGGCAATAATATAATTATAACACAAATACTAACATTAAATATACCAGATCAAACCTTTGGTATTGATTTTCAACAATGATATTGTATATGTGGGGTAGATTTTGAATGTGTCATCTGTTAAACTTTGATCTGCTATAATTTGAAGAGTTCAAACAACACTTTAGACAACATTTTCAAGTCCAGAGGAAATCATCTCAGATGCTCCAGCGAAAGAAAACAGGAGTAGATAACACATTCGACGAGTAAAGAGGAGTAACAGTTTACCCTTTATTTTCTGGTGCTCAACGTAAATAGGTCAAGGGCAAGCCTAGTAAAGGACATCCAGGTCACCAACATCTTTAAACCACTAAACAATGCAATCATCTTCTAAATGGAGATGATGTGCTTATAGCAATTTCACCACATGTTTAATTTTAGCACAACTGAATTAAGTATTTCCTTTCTTCTGCACCAATCAGCCTGTGCACCCTTTTTTCTACTTCAGTTCTGACTTGCATGTCTACAAAAAGTGTTATACCTGTCCCTCAATAACTTCAGCACCTAAGTATAACCGTCTCAGATAATGGTGGGTAGAATCCACAGCTAAGTGCAAAATGATTGCTTATTAAGAGAAATGAATGTATTTTTTCTCAT
This sequence comes from Calotriton arnoldi, assembly GCA_963921515.1. Lineage (NCBI taxonomy): Eukaryota > Metazoa > Chordata > Amphibia > Caudata > Salamandridae > Calotriton > Calotriton arnoldi. The sequence goes on along the minus strand of CAWUFW010009436.1, from coordinate 555,806 downwards.
CCAATAGGCCCTCCATAAAAAGTTGGTTGAAGTAGGCTGGGTATACGCCATAAAGTATTTCAAGGAGGCCAATCTAATGTTTCGGGATATGAGGATGTTGAAAATTAAGCTATTGAAAGGAATATGAAAGTGGTCACGCCATGATGGCGCAGGATTCATTAGTGTGCACTAGTGCAATGCAACAATATAGACGGATTTGTGAAAAATGCATTCAAGCCTTTAGTTTACACTTTACAGAAAAATATACCATAATATATGTAGTATTTAGTATATACTACACCATAGAATGTGTGTGGGACAAAAATGGAACTTCTGACGACTCCATTAGGTCTACATGCTGCTCGAGGGCACCCAAGTGTCGTTTACAAAAATACTGCTCCACTGGGTGTAGATTTTCTACTATTAACTCAATTAGGGTGATATTTCTTTGTAAAGGATGTTGAGGATAAAATATTTTGGTAGGATGATATTTATGCAACGATATTCTAGCACCATACCTTCCTTACTACCAGAAAAGTAATGCAGTTTTTCAGAGGGTATTCTGAGTTGTCATGAATAACATGAGATAAAGAACAATATGGCAACTCCATACCATCCTCAGAGTCTTGCATCAGTATAGAGGTGCTACCATGTTTTAAGGAGAGTATGCAACTCGATTTGCACAAAGGAAAACCCCGGGTTGGTGTTATACCCCTGTATCGAAGCTGAAATATCAACCTACTAAATACTGCATCCACTACATCAATAATCATGTTAAGCTGATGTGGAGGGTAGTAAATATAAACTATCTTTGAGGATGTAGTAACAAGCAATATACTGGATGCAATATTTACGTAGGTGGATATTTTGACCATGATGTAGTGATGTACAACCCCTTGGTTGCAAACATTTCAAGGCACAGTGCAGGCCTGTCTCTCGGCGGAACAAAGCAAAAAAAAGTTCTAGCACCATTTCAAATATATTGGAAACACTTTTATCACACTAGGAAAAAAGCCATTAATGATACATTGCAGGTGAAAAATGATAGAAAGATTCACAAAAGTATTAGTGATTCACATTAAAATAAAAAAAATATCTAAAGATGATAGAGGTCTTATTCAGTGGCTTTGCTCAACTCATAACACACATCAGAAACGTTAGAGTGCCTTTAGGGATTGAAGAATGGTTGTACATCTTACTTTGCTTGACTTGACTGTTGCAGTTGACTATCTGATACATGTGCTTTTCTACTCCTGTTCAGTTTTCTGCTCGTTCCTCTCACTAGTGGGTTCTCAGAGTTGTGAATTATTTTTGACTCTTGCATTTTCCAGGTCTCTTGCCACCAGACTCATGAAGATTTTTTTTAAGGATCCAATGTTCATCTCAGCTATTTTTAGCTTAAGATCTTTATTAGATTGGGGTGTCTACATTAAATTGCTTGCCCTCCATCGTAAACAATGCAATCGTCTTTCCGAGAGAACGCCGTCCCTTTTGTTCTGTGGAGGAACGTCACATCTTGGAAAAATGTAATTCAGGAATCCAATTTGGCTTTACACTGGGCAAAGAGTGTCCCCGCCCCCCCCCACCCCCCATCTCCTCCAGTGGCTGTTATTTACTTTCTGTGGATATTAGTGATCTTGTGTCCTTGGCGTTTTCTCCTGTTGCTGTGAGCAGTGCTGCTTTTGTGACTTTTACATCTTAAAGTCTTTAGTTGGTGTGCCTATGATGAGTGTATTGACTTCTATCCTATTTTCACCACCATAGTTCAAGTTACGCCCTGGAATGATGACTTTGTGAAAGAAGAACACTTGTTGTTTAGTCTGAATAGCTATTGGATTGCTTGATTTTCTTTGAGCCTTGTTTTAAGAATTCATTAGTCAAATGAGTGTGCATTGAATGGGTTTGGTCCTTGTCTCTTGCTTTCTCTCTTTTGTTTGTCTTTTCTTGGTTGAACTGACTTCCATTTGGCGATGTAATAAATCCGACAGCTCCCTTGTCACCTTACTGCCAGGTTTCATATTGCCTTTCTCTTCCCCAGTACTCTCCAAGTTAGCTATTTTAGTTTCACCCTGTGTCTTACTGTTACTTCTTTTGCAGTAGATATGCCTCCCTCTCTCCTCCTAAGACTTTATTTACACTCTGAGGATTTTTACGGTTGTTCCCATCGTTTACAATGTGCTGCGATATGACCTCTACTCCTTGTTCTACTTGTGTGACACATTCATCTGTCTGGTTTCTACAATCAGGCTATTCCTAGCCTATTTCCTTGCTGGTGCCACTTACCAGTTGAAGTATACTATGGCTTACTGTGCTGATCAGTCAAAATGGGATTAAACAAATAAGCCACTAAAAAGCCAGATAGAAAGAGTGTGCATATTCCAGCCGCAACGTTGTGGAGTAGACCTTTGAATCTAACTTAGTTTGTGCAGGGGGGCTATAATCAATGAATCCCCATGCCTGTAGCATTAGGAGGAGGGTGAGTGGCGCAGAGTACAGTGCCTCTTCAAATATACTTGATCCCATTCCATTTAGACCTGCTGTCTGGAAGGGCACACCACAAGTTTAGCCCATGCCTAAGACCCAAATGCTACTCCCTCACATACATTACCCTCTTTTTCTGAGGCTGCTGTACAGTTATATAGCACTGCAGCAGATGGTAGGGGCATAGGTGAGCGGAGACTAAAATTGGCACTGTATGGCGCAAACTAGTTCTCCAAATGGAGAATGGATGTAGTCTGCTCTCTTTTAACACCTGTCACGGAGTCCGACATCTGGGCTTCTGGCTCAGCCAAAAGCTTACTCTTTCTATACCCATGCTAGCAAGCTTTCATCTACCTACTTCTACCAACTACTCCTGCTCTGCAAAATGTTTCTATTCTTAACCTTTACTTTAAGCGCATTGTGGTCCAAGCATGTATTTTATCAAGATTAAGCTTGCACGCTACAAATCCTTGAGAACTCTCAGGTCTTTCTTCCTCACTCAACGGTCTATTCCTCAGTTTGGACGCCAAAGACAGGGTGGCCGATCTTTTTCCTACCTTGCACCTAAGCATTGAAAATGCCTACCTCTATTGGTTCGCCTGATTCCTGACCGTGCAGCCTTCTGAAAAGCTCTCAAGGCCTGACTTTGTCACTGACCATCTAATGTGTTCCGCAAAGGTCTCTTCAGCATTTCTTCAGGCCAGGACACCCCAATGGGTTTTTGCACTGCTCTATAAAACTATTAATTTAGACGTGAAGTACAGAGGAGCGGAACAAGTTCAAGGAATATAGTGCACCATTTGACTTGATGTGGGGTAAGAGTCAAAATAAATACATGTCTACAGTGGTAAAAGAGGAAAGTACTGGCAACGTACTCATCAACATTGATCGCAAAGACACCAGGAGAATAGAAGTGGGCATGAAAACCTAGGCGAGGATGTACCATGGTGATAAAAGGGAAGTCAACAGTGCCAACACCGTTAAGTGGTAAAGTTGAGATTTCCAAGCTATGGGCTTACATAAATGTTCTGATTGGTAACGTTCGTGTAATTGACGGAGTTGAAAAGAAGCAATTAAAATTCTCTCCTTATTCCCAACATGGTCATCCTGGGTAAGAATCCAAGTATGCCAGTGATGTGGGAGAGGAGTAGTAAATGGATGAAAGAGGTGATCTGGAAAATGAAAACAAACAAGGACGGAATATGACAGTAGTGAATTGCGATGATAAGGTTTAGTAAGATGCCTCGGGAGAGAACGGGGCGGAAATGGCTGCGAGTGAGAGTCGCAGTTTGTGGACGAGTCAAGGTTAAGACAAAAGTGTAACCCTAAAGAGAGTGTACTGTGAGTTACTGTAAAGCAATATGTCTTGGGTACATTACACAGATAAATTCCGTTCACGGTCATCTTTGATCAAAACTTTCAAAAAGAAAAAAAAACTAATGTGACTTTTGGAAAAACTAAAGAAATGAAATGTTTTTCAGACAAATCTGTTTAACTGATATTGTCTAGGAAGACATTTCTTTTGTTCACCATTTTTTGTGTTCTACCCAACTCTGCTCAAAATTCACAAATCGCGATGGAATCTAATTGGCAATGAGATGGAAATGAAATTGACAAGTAGTGCAGGGAGGTACTTACCACGGCTGCCTCGAGATATCGTTCTGGATATCCTGAGGTGGTAACAAGCATGCTTTACAATGGAAATGGTCCTTTTAATGCCTTCTCTTACAGTAGCTACTGTACAACAATATTTTCTGTCTAGTTTGGCTCTCCATTTTACAGCACCAAGCAAGCATTTGATTTGTGAAGTGTGCTTTATTAATAGGCACCATTCGTGCTAATCTTCACTGTGGCTTGGTTAAATAAAGTGTTCTACTTGCAATAATTAACTTTCCGTACAAATGTAATACTTAAGAAATATAGCACCGCATGATGGTGCAATTGGGGTAGCAAGCATGTAATTATTGTATGTATGCACCTTAGAAATAACATGCATACTACAATCACGGATTGACTTTGAACTAGAGTATCTATTTATTACATGAATATTTCAGCGGACCAAGTCAATATATATAATCTGGAGGAATCTTTTTTATAGTTAGGAATACAAGGGAGAGGTGTGGCGCAGCAGTCAGGGCGGCTCACTCCGGAAAACGGGGCTCACGGTTTGAGCCGCAGCGCCGGAGGCAGATCAGCTAAGCATCATGTGACTATGGGCAACAGCTCACTTAATTTCCCCGATGGCCCCGAGCGCCTTTAGACCCTTAGGGGTGATTAGTTTGCGCTTTACAAATACAGGGTTTAACTTGGGCTCTCTAGAAAGACCAAACTATTATTAAGACTTATGTAGGGTAATGACTCATGTACATCAGGTGCAAGTGATGTCTCACAAAAATGTTTAGAGAAAATTGGCATTAGAGGATGTTGTAGCCATATGAGTGCCTCTGGTCTGGTCGTATAAGCTATCCTGGAGCATAAATCCCATCTGACAATGTTATTCCCCAAGATCTAATTATGTCACCCCTAAGGCAAGAAGGAAAGCTCCGAGTCTGTTGATTATCTTCTCATCCCCAACTCTTGATTACAGAGAAATAGCTCTTACTGCTTACCTCGATATGCTACCCTTCTCTGGGGCCAACACTCAACGAATCTAAGGTAAGAGGCTGCCCAAATACCCTAAACCACCTAAAGACATTTGGTCAACTGTGATTGCCAAATCTTGCTCTTGTACTGTATTACCTACAGAAGCAATGGCATTTCCAGTCCATTGGCGCAGTCTCCAGGGGCCCCATTCTTCACCAGTAACAAACCTCTGGAGCAAATGCGAACAACAGATCATTTAGGAGCCTCTGCTCCTTTCTGTAGAGGGTAGAAAGTACTGACGCAGCAGCTATAATACCATCCTGTTCCTCATTTTCCAATCCTCACCGACCCAGTATCAGTTGAGCAGCAGATGATCCAAAGTCGCTTTGTACCCTAGTGAGAAACACTTTACTGGTCCTCGCTCCAACTGTAAATCTGGGTAGTGTGTCTTCACTGTGCCATCCAATTGTCCCTAAGTGTAAGAGGCGTATGTAGTGCTTGAATACTTAAGTAGTGAAATACCACCAGTTTTGGGTTCTCCTTATTGTTATGATTTGTAATGTCCACCAATATAGGCTTGGGTAGCCACCTAACCTTTCACCTACATTTACCGTGCCATTGTACTTCATAACGGATCTGTGCTGACCTTTTACCTAGTTAGGTGCTGTATAAAAAATGTCGGTAATGAAACAAGTGGTCCGTGACTGCTTTAGAGAAGAATAAATTGTAGTTTATCATGTGTGTGTAGCTTAATAAGTCAAACACTGGTAAAGAATACCAAAAATGAACGCAACAACATACCCTGCTGTCGAAGATAGCATTGTTCAAAACGTACAGTCAATGTAAAACACGAACTTGGCAGAAGGGATTCTTCGAGGCGTGTGGCGCCCGGCTTTTCTTACAAGGCATGGACAGATTAATTTGGATGTCCTATGTCCTTGGTACAATTAATTCACGGTTTTAAATACCGGTGAGGACTTCTCATGGTGGACCCTCACAAGTGGATTTCAGCTCACTATAATTGGAAAAACCCGGACTGAGCCATTGAGTACTCAACTTCCAGTGTTATACCCGAGATGCCTGTGTGGCACCAGGATTAGGTTGCCCCCCCTTTCGTCCTGAAGAAGACTCGCAGCGGAGGTATAAGTCACCCTCTATGCACAAGCCGAGTCGAAACGTCGACGCACCCCACCCACCAACGGCCTGTATCATATCACATCCCCTTCGCTTGATGTTGCATTTATGCATTTACAAAAAACTAGAAAAAATGTTATAAATAATTCAATTGGGACAGGCCATCTGTACTGGTCTCTTTACCAGTCCATTGCCAAAACATTAAAAATGTATAAACTCTGATTAATTGTGACTATTCACCTTTCCCTACCCATCACGAGCACACCTATTCTTCTCCTCCTCCTTGAGCAACCTTTTATCTTTCTTTTGTCAAATTAATTTTGATTTGTTTCAAGTATATGACATTAAATATACTGAACTTAAACAATTCTTGGCGCTTTTCGTGTTTTACATTGACTGTACGTTTTGAACAATGCTATCTTCGACAGCAGGGTATGTGGTTGCGTTCATTTTTGGTATTCTTTACCAGTGTTTGACTCATTAAGCCACACACACATGATAAACTACAATTTATTCTTCTCTAAAGCAGGCACGGACCACTTGTTTCATTACCGTAGTGTACCCAGGTCTTGTGGCGATTATTGGGTTACCCCATTATTTTGTAATGGGTATAAAAAATGTCGTTTGGTTTTCTCCAAAAACTAGCCTCATTTATTTTGCATGAGGATTCTCAGAATCTCAGCGGTACTACCATCTCCTGCATAAGAACTATGTGTACGGGTCATCCCTTTCGTCATCCTCAGCCGACACGACACAGCAAGGTAGAACGCCTGAGGGTACCTTTTGGGTATATAAGCACCATGTCTTTACTGAGAGAGTTAGAGGAGAAAAGACTTCCATGCTGACACACTGAAAGACTGCTGCGAGACGCTGACGTTCCTGCACTCAGACACTCCAGCACGCAGTGGTCTGACATCCCTTGCGGGGTGTCCGTTCGAGACCAAGACGGGGTCCTTCATTCTCTCACACCAGGTAATGGGGTTGGTTCTATCCTAGGGGGAATCTTGGCTATACACCTACAAACATGCTAGGTACATCTAGTTAGGATTAGCATCGTAGGAGTACATAGTTTTACTGTCATGTATCTAAATACCTATGTATATCTATTGTTTTAGCACTATGGTAGAAATCTACCATCCATTTACTCTTTTGGTGCTCAACATTGTTTATATCTATTTCTGTCTTATGGTTGCTACAGCACACATATTTTACACTAGAATGACGCTGGCTCAATAAATGCTTATTGAAAACGTCCCCATCGTTTATTCTGTGTATCTCTCCGAGACAAAGTGAGCACGAGTGACTAAGCGATAAGTACGGTACCGTTTCCACGATCCCTGAGGGGTCAGGGTTGCCATGTTCGATAGTTGCCAGAAACTATTCACTCCTGGGTAAGAGGAGTTCATGGTGGCACTGTGAGCTCGCTGGTTTTCTGGTGAACGTATCCGGTGGGGGTGTCTGGAATCAGTCTGGACACCTATCCCACAGTTTATGTTGTTTAAACGCACAGATCCTATTTATGCATAAGGTCCTTATGGTTGTAGGATGCTTCATAAGGTTAGTGATAGTCAGAGTTACTGTTTTCCATTCCATGCATGGTAGTCCCCAGTGCTGCTCATCTTCCCCCACCCAGCAGAAACCACTATAAAGCCAAAAGTATAGGTCTCTCATTTTGGATCCACATACCTTTCAAAAGAGTTGAAGAACCTCTGTTTTCAGCCAGTCTTGACCATACCTGTTCCAACAGGCCAGCCTGGGACTGAGAGGTGCATTACCTGAGCAAGCAATTGTGGCAAAGCGCATGCAGAAGCTATAACTTACACAAACGATATGAGCTTACTGTTCATCCCCTGTAACTTTTGCTGTGAGCTGCTGGGAAACCAAGAGATTGGAAACAGCCCTGGATTGGCATGAGTCGTCTGCTTCCAATATACAAAATGAAGTGGCCATTTCAGGATGCCGCCATCCCCAATGAAACTAGAATGTTAATACTCCATGGGAAACTAGTTGACTTGGAACTGAACAACACCAGGAAAAAAAAACTGTACATTGGAGTGATCATTTTGTGTTATTCAGAGTTCACCTATTTGCCTTAGAAAAGCATTCTTCACTGGGGCAGAGAACGCCGATACTAGCGGCAGGATACTTTGGTGGTCCCTTCTGAAGGATTATAATATACTGTAGGATGGAGGGAAATACTTTGCCATGGCTACAACCAGAAAAGTGACATATGTAGACACCCTGGCGTGTAAAGAACCGTCTTACTTTCATATCAAAGCAGCTATGTCGTGTGATTCTGCAAGGAACTGCTGCGGGGACTGTGCTGTGTTGTTTGAGGGTGCCAGGGGCCTCTGTATCAGCAGATGCTGCACTAATTCCCCCTTTGATGGTGCTGTAAAAGTGCATAATAGCCTGTGAGATTGTACCAGCATGCCGCCCACCTGAGAAGCAAGGGTCTCCCGAATTATTGACTCCACGTCTGGCACTGCCTCCACATCAAGTTGCACACACATCCATAGTCTACGACTATTAGAGTAACTCCCTAATTGTGATATGAGAAATATCGATGGACTGAGGCACAGCACAGCAGATTTTACCCCCTAAATGTTGGTGACTGAAACTGAGGGACTTTTCAGCTCAGCAGGCTCCGTTGTATCTGGCTTCTGTAATTCCAGGACGAAAGGCAATATTCACCACCAGGAATGTCCAATTGGCTTTGAGTTACAAAGGGCATGGAGTTTAACCCAACACATTTGCCACTCACCAGAACATTCTCTTCAGACATTCCTTGCCCAGTCTCCGGAAGGCGAGGCTTAGGGGAAACCGTGACAGTACAAAGGACTGTTATGGAACTATGATCCATGGTTAGTGGATTCCATTGTTGAAAACCATGAAGGAGAAGGACATGAATCTAGAAGTGCCACACCGCGTTTACCAACAGATGAGAGGACTCTGTGAGCTTGTGTGTTCTAGGTAGCAGACAGAGTTTAAACATGAGATCAGAAATGTGTAAACATCTGTGGCAGAGGGACAGTAAACCTGCATGGCGTTAGGTGGCTGGTGAGACACTCCTTGTATTGGTGACAAAGTACATTCTCAAGATACTGGAATTACAATTGTGGAAGACCAATGTGAAGGCTGTTGCAGTTGTCATGCTGACAGAAGAGCAGAGTAATGTATTAACAAGTGTTTCTATTGAGAAAAGGATGATCTAGGGGACATTAAAGACCTAAACGTGAGTGGAGGTGGCGATGAAGACAAAGATTTGCCTCTCACTGTCCAACGTGGATGACTGGGTCCTGGATGAATGGAGAATGTAGAATAAAAGGGGGCTATGGGATGAATGAAAGTGCAAATATATGGTCATGAGAGCAAAAGAGGGAAAGTTAATGGCTAATATTATTGTCCATTTATTGTAGGAGGCAGAGAGAAGTAGTACAGACTAAGTGCCAGAGGAGAAGATGTAATGGCAGAGTAACCAGACTCAATATACCCGAGTGACACATATGTGAGCTTCCTCCATTTGATTGTTGCAAAAGGGTGAGGAAGGATAATGAATAGGGCATCCCTTTACCTTGGATGATTTGAGGGTTATTGTAGTTGAATATATGGTGTGAGCTAATCGTGTTGCAAGTGGGATAAATGGATGCATGGTCTGGATTCAAAGCAGGCTGTAGCCCACAATAGGCACACAGCTTCCTGCTGCTGTACTATCCTGGTGCCATGTTCCAATTTACACTATGCCCACCCCAGACATATACGCTCTTGCAGGAGGATGAAAGCATATGCACACCAGTAGTTCATCAGAAGGGAACCACTTATGGATGTGCAATCCAAAGGGGTAAAAAGAAAATATATTATACAAAAAAGGAGTTTACCTAGAAGGAAGACCTTTGACTTGTCACCTGGCATTAAATGTCTTGCACATACAAAGGCGCAAGCAAGAGTAAAACACAGGTGAATAAAGCCACCACACTGGCATGGCTTGTATCAGAGTTGCTTGCAGAAGCTGAACTGCAGGCCAGGCAACCAGAGAAAAATATATACGTGATGTCTTTAGACCAAGCTCTTTTAACAACCGACACTGCTGAGGGTCAAAGCCAACTACATAGAGCATACAACCTGCTTCTCAAAATCCCACCCTTGAAGAAGGCAAAGGTATTAAAAGACTTCTTTTTGGCCAGTGCTCCCATGGTCTTGAAAGTCATCCTCCCTAGAATCAGCACAGACTTTCTACACCTTCAAAATACAGAACTGAAAAATCTGTTGTTCCAGCTCCACCTCTCATTAAAAAGGGCATATATATCAGTCAAGTACTACTGAACCGAGAAATACCTTATTTGTATTTATTGCAGGTATTGCCACAAAGAAAGTTGATACACTGGTTTTTTTACCTGCGTGACACTGCTATCCATTCCTATGCTGTTATCTGATCTCAGTTCAATTACATTAGTTATATTATACATAAACTTATTATATGTAGTGGTCAACCTTGTAACCTACAACATGCTTGTTGCAAGAGTCTTTCACTCCACTTTCTTTGTACATGTTCTATGCAAGCGCTCACTCTTAAAATGCTCAGTCACCCAATGGCTCTGGTCCAAGCTATATAAAACATGCAAATAAAAAAATATATATTTAAAAAAAAAAAAAAAAGAAATGTAAAAAAAAAAAAAAATCAATAAAATAACGTACATTTGATCCATGTGCTGTCATTTTTCGAAATGACGGGAAAACGGTCACTTCAATGTCAATTAACTAAATGAGCTTAAATGAATTTTGTTGGCAGAATTGATGGAAATATAACATTTTGGAAAACTGTAATATTTCTGCATGCAATGACACTGGAATCTAATACTGCACAGTTGATCACACAAAATATGGAATCAATTGTCTAATATGTCCCAAAAAGTGATTTAAGAAGGCTGCTGTTCTACTGTCAGGGCAATACACCATGAGACCAAAAGCAAAGGTATTTTTAAGTGTCACCTCAACACTAATATTACAACGCTGCAGAAGAACACAAGCCACTTGTGTGTATATTTATAGGCTTTTCATTTGCTTCCATCTGTATTTCATAGCCAAATATTTAAAATGTATTATCTCTGACTGGAATGTGGACAAAAGTGGAGGAAGGGTGTGTCTGCAATAAGGTGACTCAATGCACAGAAACAGGCACTCCTTGTTCGGGGCTGACACTGCAGATAAGTTTGCTGTAATTTGCAGGCACTCAACAAACACAGCAGTAGGATTCACATATGGATTAGACTGGTGCACGCTGTGCTGATAAATAGAACATTTACTTATAGATGCAATTTCCGTATACTCCTATGTCAATAGACAGAAGTATCCACCGCCGGCCCCGTAGTACAATATGTGGAGGCAGTCTGATGTGCATCAACAATATAAAGTTGCATAATATAAAGAATGCATCTAACTACCCCCTATGATTCTTCGCATCATTTCAACAGGGAATAGTCCAAGCTTGCAACCCCTTTTACATCAGGGGTGTTTAAGTGTAATGGAAACATTCAGTCTATAAGATACAATATGGAGAAGGCATTCTCTTATTCTCTCCTTCTAGTGTCACTGATGGCCAAACCAAGGATGATTGTGGTTAGGAGACAGGTGTAGGACAGGAAGGCTAGCCATTTAGTTGGTTTTGTGTCGCCGAGATAACAAAAAACAGCTAATATTAATTTTCTGACACCTAAAATACCAACTTAATAAAAAATGTTCTACCAACAATATTAAAAGCAGAGGGCTTTTTCTGTGGACAGAACTAAGCAGGACATGCATCACAACAGAAAGGGCAAAATTCACCTGACGTCTAAAGAAGGGGTTCAGAAACCTTTTATCTATGTGGCTCCATTTTCCTTTGATAAGGCAATTTTAAAAGGTAGTGACATGGATAGCTCCATTGTCTTACCAAAAAATATCTGTGAAGAACACTAAACTACATACAATCAAGTCTCCTGTCCATTAAATTTGTGAAACAAAATTAATGTCTCAATGTAAATCTTTCATTTGTTCTTTTGTTAAGAAAAAGTATTAAAACATCTGTCTCTGATTGGTGGGAAGAAAAGAAAAAGTAGATTCACCAAAACGCCAGTGGTAGCAGGAGGGAGATCACACACCCTTTGCTCCCGTAAAAAAACAAATAAGAATAATAGTAAAATTACAAAAATTACAACAACAAAAAAATCCCCCAAAAAAAAATCACAGTTGACCTACTGTCCCATAATTTGTGCCGCAACAGTCCCCTATGTGCTGATGAAGAGCTTGGAGTGAAAACGACAGAAAGTAGAAAGGGCTCTGAGAGCCGTCGTGACTCTCAATGTCCTTCATGAACCCTGAAACCATGGTAGAAAGGACAGACCCAAGGAAATAAAAGAGCAAGCCAGGGGTAGGAGCAACTACCTACCACTGGTTACATCTAATTAGCATCCATGGCTAAAGGAGATATAAAACACATCTCAAGTCCTCCAAATAAGCAATACTGAAAAAATGAATAATGCCTCCTTACCGAGCAACGCCGGACATTGGTTCCCGATTTGACTTATATGTTCTTGAAGGGAACAGAATAGAAACTGCCCCCATAAACTCGGCTGAGCAAATTCACACCCAAAATTGCGTGGTACTCATTCTCCTACGACCTTGTCAGTACAGGATTTTCAGCCTCCGTCTTTGGTATGCTTTGGAATATATTTATATAAATAACCCTACAGCAGGCCACACTTTAGGGTGCTCTGACACACAAACTTCAGAAATCAATGAACGGGTTGAAGGATCCAGTCCATATGACCCTGTCACTTTGCAGAAAAATGTGTTGACTTTCTCTGTCACTGCGAACCACTGAGTTTAAGCCCTGCTTGTTAGTTCAGGAACTCTTCCACTGTTTGGTGGTGCCAAAACATGTACACTGTATAATGACCTTACCTGTCTCCAGAGGCAGCTCACACCAATTGTTCAATGTCTAAAACAGTCTCATTGCCCACGGGAATAAGACCCTCTGACTGCCCAGGGTTCTCCCTGTCTAGGGGAAAGCACTACCCTGAAGACAAACCATCACATTATCTAGGACCCTACAACTGTATAGGAGACAAGGACTATTCACTGTCCACAACTCTGCCGTTGGTCAGGGAGCATGCACCCTCCACTATCCAAAAAGTAAGATTAAGGGAGGCACCTTCCACTATTGAAAATCCTAAGGACAGAAGCCACCTACTGGTCTAGATGATCCTTCCACTGTCCCCCCAGGGGGTATGCACCTCTGACTAACCAGGAGCAAACCATTGTCCATGGGGGAGGGGGGGGGGGAGAGAGAGGCACCTTCTACCTCCCAGGAAACTACCACTCCTAAATGACAAGCACCTCGCACTATAGGAAGCCATCACTCCCATCGTTGATGAATCTGCTGTTCTCAAAGAGAAGTGCCTTTCCGCTCTGGACCTTCTCACTCATATGTGCCAAGAACAAAGAGGGACATTGTGAGACAGAAAAGAGCAGGACTGCTTAGCCTATTGTATTTCCCACCGGCTTACACTATATAAATTCACAATAAAATACAATGAAAAATTACAGACTGGACCTAAGTTCTAATAATTCTATATAAGGCAGTTCAAACTGATAGCCCTGTCTGTAAAATATCGATAGTTTCAAAACACGTCCAAAGGAGCGAAGGACCACCCTTCTTCCTTGACCCTCAAACTCTTCCACCGTCCAAGCTCCCCAAAATAGCACCGAATGCCCTGTGCCTTAAAAAAGTTTCCATGAGCCAAAACAAATAGCGTCGGGAGGGAGCTACCACTGTTGCAGAGCGTGACTCACCTTACCAGCTTCTTTCACTACCTGCTGCTGAGGGAAATGTCAGCTCTGGGTGTGCGTGTCATACCGGCAGAACAATGTCCACATAAACTCAAAGCTCCGCCATTCAGCAAACCAATCACAGCTGCGCTTCCTCCAAGTCACCGTTCAATCGTCTGTGCGACCTTACTTCCGTCTTCTCCTACTCGTTGTTGATTGGTTGAAATTTAGTTCTTGGGCGTGTGCCTGTTTCGACAGAAATTGGCACCATCGAAAACATAGCATGTTTTAGCAAGCTGCACAGCGGATGAGCGGGTACAGGCCAGGACGAGGAGTCGTACGGGTAAGGAAATCACTCATAATATAAGTACAAAACATTCCAAAGTCTACAGCACTAAAGGTACTACCAAATACCATTCAAACGTAAGCCTGTCTTGGTGAGCGTTCTACTATCTATCGCAAAAGGCACTCTCAGGAGAAACTAGTGCATTTAGATAACTACATAGTTATTCACTAAAGGCTGCATCTCTGCAGTAACTTGACGTTCAGACATCCTTGCAGGGGTGGGGCTGTGCAGCAGCAACAAAATTGTTTCAGGTGAACTTGCAATACTTCCGTCCTACAACCAATAGACAACCGACAAGAACGCCTCAGCCAATCCAAGACCACGGTACATGGTGCAGTGTCCCACAACCAATGAAATAATACATATTTGCCATCATCTTGTAACAAGAATTTCTTCTCCAATTCAAAGTGACGACACTTGAACGAACTGTAATAACATACTTTTTAGCCTATCAGTTGGTTAACGGAATACCGGAAGGGTTATGTACAGATGTGCTTCATGCTTGCCGACTGTTGGGGAGTGCAGGTGATGGGAAGATCACTTCTATCGTTGGATGTGAGTAAGAAATCTGCGGAATCTTTAAGGGTGGTGGGTTGTTGAAGAAGAGTTACAGCAAAGTTATCTAGTATAAATCACTTCAGTCGCTTTGCTTGTTGCGAAAAAGTGCTTTGTTTGCAAAGATTCATTGGCAAAGATGAGATGTATAGATGGTATGGAGCACTGCAAGGTTCCATAACACGATGTGCAGGCGAAAGACAGAATAGCAAGCAGTACAGGATTCCCTCCTTCATGCACGCTGAACAGCTGCTGCACTTGCAGTAATTCATGCTTTGCACACACGCAACAGTAGTGCAAGCAATGTAGCGCACTTTCAGAGGAAAGCTATGGGTTTGAAGTCACTTACACCAATTGAAGCTGAGGCCCGCTTTTGGTAGCATAGTGACTATAAAGGCAACCCTCCCCACCCCTGATGAACGTCATGCATTGCAATAAATAATCACGCAAAACAATTTTGCTGGAAACAGTTTGCTGCAGGTTTATTCCATACAAAAGTATGCCAACGTGGTGGGTTAACTTACGGGCGATCCAAGGTCAGGCAGTGGTGACTGCCCTGCCTGAGGAGCTATATTGCACCGTGGCCAACCCTTTCGGTGCTACCAGTTATGTGGGGATTCCGCCCCTTAAATACCGTGAACCACCGGTCCACCACTTTACTCATGCCTTTTTAAGGTCAGAGCGAGGCAAGGTAAGCCCCCGGTTGCTCAGACTTACAACTGTCCGAAGGACTAGCGGGGTGTCGACGATTTTCATCCAGGGTCCTGCTGTAAAGACTCCTTGGGTTGGCACGGAAACCCTTATTGTGCTCCTGAAGAGATACCCTTCCGTACCGTTTCACCTCCGGATCGATCTGTAACTCCGCCAATGCTCTGGATGTGACCCCCGTCACATCCAGAGCCCCCCACCAAGGCCGGCAGCTTACTTCACTTGCAACTCGCTGTTACCAGAGCTCGCGCAGATCTAACAAGAACAGATCCATGTCCACCTCAGACAGGTGCACCCTATCCTCCTCACAATACCCTTTGGTGTTGGCATGTATTAGCCCATGTCTGATGAAGCCAAAACCCCTCTGCTCCTTGAACTTGCGCATGGCGCTGTTTACCCTTCTACGGGAATGTTCGATAGCCTCCCCGACCTGTCCCCATGCCAGACCCTACGCGGGACTTTCTCCGACCACCATAGCTCACATAGTCCCATGTATTTGCTTATTTCACCCATAGCGGTCTTCATTGCCTGTAATAGTGCCCCTCTCCCCATGGCCGTGAGATTGTTGCCACCGAGGTGGATGACCAAAATGTTCGCCCCCCCGCCAGCTAGTCTCTGCTGCAGTTTGTTGAGCAAGCTGTGCCATTGCATGCCGGGGTACCCCAGCCAGGCTATCTGTGTCTGGGAAAACCCATGCTTCCAAGTCCTGTTTTCGGCCCATTGCGCCACCCTGGCGATGCACGAGTGGCCGATCACCCACACCTTGAACCCTGGCAAAATAAAGGAATGCAAATTTGCACACACCATTTAATTTTACTTACACAATACACTCGCGAAACTTGAGTATACACAATATACCACTGCAAATAGACAAAAAACACTGCAGCTGATAACACTTCTGAAAACACACTAGTTCGCCTTGATATCCCCCCTTGTTCCATTATAACCATCATGGGCGAATGTAGCACTCATAACACCGTGAATCCCAACGTCCCACTTTTTTGATGCGCTCAGATGGGAGGCCAACCTTAAAAGCAGAGGTGGCCGGTCCAATTTGAAATGAATGACTGGAAAATTGTTGCATTAACAAGTACCCCGCTGAGCTAGGATGGATGGCTAGGTAGTTAGCAACCAGCACCACTGGGCAGTATCTTCTGTCCCCCAGGGGCTGTAGCACTATTACTTTCCCTCACGTCGCCTGGTCAGTTTTGGATCTTCTGATGTGTATCCTTAGAGAGTTACCTTGCAACTGTACATCCTGCCTGCATAAAGCGTCCCCTGATCCATCCTTTTTCAATCTAGCTACAAGCTCGCTGATTCTGAAGGCCCCCAAAAATGCCAGGCTGAAGGCCGCTGCAAAGAGGCTGGCCTCGTAAGGTGAATATGTGGCCTTGTGCACTGCGTCTATCATGCCCTGTAATGTGTGGAATTCAATTGGTGACCTGGAGTCTGGTACCCTTATCTCCTCTCTAGCCCATCCCTTAAGTGCAGCCTGTATAGGAAATGCCCTGGCTGGATCCTGTTTCCCCATGAGTTTGGCATTATGACTAACGGCGACTAAGTGGCTCGTGGTCCACGAGTGGCTCTTACCCTGATCCTTCGCCCACAGGACAAATAGTTGCACCTTATGCTCCAGTGTGGTAGTGTCCTGACCCCAAGCCCCTAAGACCTTGCAGAAAGTGGAGACACAAGACTTGTACCGCCTCCTGATCCCTGGCGCGATAAAAGTTCGCCCGGTTTCATTAATCGCTGTTCCACCGGAGTAGATGTCAGAGATGTGCAGGGAAATTAGTCATCTCCGCTCTCGCAGCAATGCCTCCCAGAAACGGAGCCACTGAAAGCGAGAGAGAGCGTCAGCAGCCACTTTCTTGACCCCTTGGATGTGTCTCGCCAGGAACTCAACATTGTTGTGCAGACAAGCCCTCACTAGCTCCCTCACTAGGCAAAGTACCAGAGGGCACTTCGCTGATTGCCCATTGATGGCCTGTACCACCGCCATATAGTCTGACCAGAACAGAACCCTCTTAGATGCTAAAGCCTCTGACCATAGGTGAAGGGCTGCCACTATTGGAAACAGTTCCAGGACCGTTACATTTGCAGTGATTTTCTTTTTTCGCCAAGCGTTAGGCCATTGCTCTGCACATCACTCACTCCCCATTATGGCGCCAAAGCCCTCCCTGCCTGATGTGTCTAAACAAGCACAGTTCGGGGCTGCCTGCCCACGGGGCTCTCCATATCAAAGTGCCATTGAAATCCACCAAGAATTCGGCCCACATTTTGAGATCCTCAGTCTGACCAGGTGGTGTTTCTTTTTAGGTCTCGCCCTGAAGCCAGTGCTTGCGCTGGTCTGGGCGAGACATTTTGTAAGTGGGCTTTCAGAAATGCGACCACATCTTTTTGGGCTTGCCTAGCGCGTGCGGTTACGCGCACAATGACGAGCAGAGGCGCCATATGGCTTTCCTCTCTCGTCATGGTGCGCGCACACTACTCGCCAGCCTGCTTTTGCCGTTGCGCGCATTCCTCGCGGCACCCTTTCCTTGCTCTCCCAAGCGCCTCGCTCCGCCCCTCCCTCACCACAGAGCGCGTCCCCGCGATCGCGATCACTTTCGCTTGATCGCGATCACTTTCGCTTTTACGGCCGCGCGGCCGCGTTACTTTAACAGCCGCGCGGCCAATGCTTGTTTAAAATTGTAATTACTGTCCCGCTTTCATTCCGCGAACCAGCACAACCCCGTGCGACCCCCCCACCCGCCTGTCATGCCGGCCGTGACTGCTCATTTTATGTTACCAATTGATTTCAGCTCCCACTTGGTTCCAAATGTGTTACCTCCGATTTTTTACACACACCAACCCTGCTATTGGCGCATGAACCCAACGAGCCACCCTCGGTGAGATAGAGCGTTCCTTTACTGCTTGGCTGTAGCTACTCAACTTGTATTGATCTGAGAGGAGCCTCATATTGCGCCATCTTGCTGTTTTTGTGCTTGAGAGAAACGAAAAGTATAACATGCCCAGTGCTGGAAGCTTGAGTTTGCTCATTACTGTGGGCCTGACATGTTTTTCGGCGCTCTATTGTCATGTATCTGCAACGTGTCAGCGCACCCTGACTGGGTACGTGGCGACATGCTGGTGCATAGCGGAACGCAGTAAAGGAATGTGTAAATACAATAAACTCATGTAACAGAGCGAAAAAGAGTGAATAGGGCTTATAATTGCGGGCTGGTTAGCGCAGTGTGACTTTATGTTCATATGATGGTTGTAATCTGACTCCATCCTACTTCTTCCCAGGTTGGAGCTGCGTCAGGCGCCCCTTAGCGCCTCGCCACCGGTAATGAGTTTGAGATGGACTATATGTTGACTGCAGCTTATGCCTTCCCAACCTAGCGCTCCGTCGAGCACCTCTAGAGCGTTCCTGCGCTGCTTTACCACCGTTAATGTTCTGAGGTGAACTGTATGTTTATTTCAACTTCTGTCTTCCCAGCCTAGCGCTATGTAAAGCGTCATTGCACAGCTACATGCTTACTTAAACTTACATCTTTCCAAACTTGAGCTGCGTCCAGCGCCTCTTGAACGTTCCTGCTTGGCATTGCGACCAGCATATCAAATACGTGCCAACTTGCACGAATCAGGTTAGAGGTACATGAAAGCGAGTCTTACCTCTTTTAAAGATGAATCTTAAAATAACAGATTGCATCTGTTTGCTTTTTGTAAACGACTTTACAAAGTGAACAAGCATTGGCATAGCCAATAGGTCTCACTTTTGGGACCTTATAAGTATTTAGTTTTGCAGCACAATATCCTTGGTGCAACATCAGCTGTTGCATGGCTAAACCTTGTACCTTATAAGTGTTTAGCCATGCAACAGTTGATGTTGTTGCACCAAGGATATTGTGCTGAAGTTATCCAGCACAATATCCTTGGTGCAACAACATCAAGTGTTGCATGGCTAAACACTTATAAGGTCCCAAAGGCGAGACCTATTGGCTATGCCAATGCTTGTTTACATTGGCCGTGGCCCTGGCCAGCCTTCTAGCAAAAACCCTGCCTGCTGAGATCACTCTTGCTGCAAAATTTAATTTGCCTAAGAGGCTCTGAATTACACCCAAGGATGCTTTTCCCTTCGCCAGTATGGTCTGGGTGTCCTGGATCAGAGCCTGCACCTTGCCCGCTGGTAGTCTGGTCACGCCCTCCACTGTGTCTAGCTCGATGCCCAGGAAAGTAAGAACCTGCGCGGGGCCCTCTGTCTTCCCCCGTGCCAAGGGGACCCCTAGGTGGTCAGTCAGTTCTTGGAAGCTCTTTAGTGGTTCCCTGCAATCCTGAGCCCCCCCTCTCCAATGAATAAAAAGTCATCTAAGTAGTGTGTCACCTCCTCTACACCATAGGACCACGTGAGCGCCCATTGCAGGAAACAGCTGAATGCCTCGAAGTAAGCACAGGATACTGCGCAACCCATCGACATACACCTGTCATAGTAAAACTGTCCCTGCCACTTAAAACTTAGCAGATGGTGGCTGGGTGAACCGGCAACAACCGGAATGCAGATTCAATGTCCGCCTTTGCTAACCAAGCCCCTTGCCCCGCTCTCCTCACCATGTCTACTGCCACGTCGAACGTGCAGTAGGAGTCAGAACAGGTTCCACCCTCCAACCAGTGGTTAACTGAATCCCCCTCGGGATGTGACAGGTGGTAGATCAATCTGAAACTCCCTGGCTCTTTTTTAGGGACCACTCCCAGGGGGAAAACCACAAAATTGTCAAGCGGGATTGGGAAAAAGGCCCAGCCACCCTCCCCAAAGATGCTTCCTTGGCGACCTTCTCTTGTACTTTCACTGGGAGTTCTTTCGTTGACCTGAGGTTGTCTGCATCCCTGCTTCCCAACAGGCCTAGATAAGGAATTCTGAAACCTTCATAAAACCATTAGCCAAGAGCAAGCAGTCTTTAGAGTTGGGGTATTTCCTGAGCAATGGGAGGAGGTTGCCCAAAATTAATGGCGAAGGGCCCTTACCTGCGCTGGCAATGGCTAGGGAGCTGACTGGGTTGGAGGGTGGGCTCATGACTGTGCTGTTGACCGCTGATGTGCAATTTGAGATGGAGGGGTGGCCAGGGAGGCCACCCCTCATGCTGCTGCCTAACTGTCCTGCCTGGTGTTGGATGTGGAGGGGGTCTCCCGCCTGCCGTTGCAGGACGCTGCTTGGTGGGAAGCCCCGCATTTGTTGCAACTGTGGGAGAATTTGCACTCTTTCCCCCAAGAGCAGGACCCTGCATTGAACAGCCTGCAAGTGCCCACGTTGAACCGTTTTCCCCCCGCCTCTGGCCGGCTGATCCCTGCGCCCCCCGAAAGGGCTGTTTGAAGTACCGTCTCCCTAGCTGGCCCTGTGCCTTGAAAGATGCTTGCACCTTCTGGTTTTTGTTAAAGGCTTCCTTCTGAAGCGGGGTGAACTTACCCATGTGTTCCATCCAGAGCTGCACTTCCTTCTGATCCCAACCCAGCTCTGGACACATGGCCATCTTTTTCCTAAACTCCCTGTCGTAGTTGTACCACCCAATGCTCCCCCGACGTTATGGCCTCATTATGGATGGAGCGGGAATACTAAAAGAGCCTGGGGCCCTGTTCTGGATGTTTCCACATCACCATAGCTGATAAGATGGAGAAAGCCTCTAGCCAGTTTACAATGGTTTTTTTAGGCCACGCCTGGTATTTCACCTTCTTATCCTCATCCTTCTCGCCCATCTTTCTTGTGTCCAACCCATCCAACCCGTGAATCAAGAGCGTAAATATATCTACAAATTCCCGCTGCCAGATCCCCTCCTTTGCTGCTAATGGCACCTGCCACGCCAGGGAGCAGTGACCCGATACCGGGGGGGCAACTGTTACCAGCGGCAGCCTATCCGCCACTAGGGGTGTTGCCTTTGCTGCCTCAATCAATATGGTGTGTGGCCTGACAGGTGAATTGACCGGTAGGCCTGGTTCCATGCCCTGTGCTTTTGGCCCCTGTGTGCAAGGGGGGGTCAGTACCAGTGGGGGTTGACAGATCAATGCTGTGGGGCTGCCGCTTACCGTGGTGTTACTAGAGGCCTGAGTTGTCTGAGACTGCTTCTCAGGCTAAGTAGAAGGAGTCGCCTCGGGAGATGGGGGGACTGCGCTCTGTGTATGCTTGACACTGGCTTGCTCACCCCATACATTCGCAATTGCCTGTGCCCCTCCCCCCCCCCCCCATGGAAGCTGGATCCATGTGTGGAGGCTTCGTCCCCGGGTTAGCAAAACGGGTTTTGAAGTCCGCCATAAAGATCAACACGGAGTCCATCAGCATACCTATTTTGTCCATAGCCTTGCTGCTTGCTGGAGTTGTGTCAATGGTGCTTCTGGCACTGCCACAGTCTCAGCCTCCCGCTGCGGCGCCGGGGCTCTAACTTTTGGTGCAGGGGCCTCAGCAGGGAATTCCTTGTTCGTAGGCCGGCGTGCCCATTTTGGCCTCGTGGGCCCAGCATCTGCTTGCGCCGGCTGGGGCGCGCCGGGTCTGTCCACTTCAACCCCAGAGTCTTCTGGATCTCACGCGTGCAGTATGCCCCTTGCCCACTCCAGTCTTTTCTCCTTCGCCATCTCCATGAAACTTGCCTAGTCTGCATCCAGAAACGTGCTGGGCTGGGCGTTCCCGACAGCTGTCATCTGTGAAAACAGGGGGGGGGGTGATCCCTGGCTATCCATGCCCTTGCCTTCGAGCGCTAGAAACCGACTTGGAAGGTCCTGCGGGGATAGAGAAACGTGATTGAGATTGGCCCCCGCACACTCCCTGACTGCTGATCTGAGCAGGTCCTAATTTGATTACGCTACCCCCAACCTTGATCATTGTGCCCCATCTCTGCCATACTTACTTTCCCGCTTTGTTTCACAACAACCGATGGACCTGTTGTACTGTCAGTCTGAGAAGTCTGGGGTGTGAAAGATAAGCTCAGGTTATCATCCTGTGCCAAGCTCGCTTTGCTAGCTATTCCGGGCACCTTCGCCTGGGTCCACCCCCAAGCCTTCCCATCCCGAGTGTCCCAACTTCCCTATACGTCCTCGTCCCCTTTTGATGCTCTTAAGGCGAGGACCTCTGCGGGAAGACCAAAGAAAACACACTACCTTGATTGGAACAGAGAAAAGGAGGGGAGCGTGGTTAAAACAAACTTATTTGTACTTCTGGTCCGTGCCAGCTCCACCTAGACAGCGCCTGAGGTTCCCGCGTAAGAACCCCACGCACACCTAGGCCTGCCCTGTTCTTAGCACCAACGGGAAGTTCAGAAAGTAGAACGCTCCCTGCTAATCTTGAGTCATTGTGAGACACCATCTCTAGTGTAAAGCATACCTGCTTAGTGCTTGGAGGGGGAGGTCC
Source organism: Calotriton arnoldi (assembly GCA_963921515.1). NCBI lineage: Eukaryota > Metazoa > Chordata > Amphibia > Caudata > Salamandridae > Calotriton > Calotriton arnoldi. The sequence continues at coordinate 532,842 of CAWUFW010009436.1, read as the reverse complement.
CTACGTCCCTTGTACCAACCACAAACTTTATCTGTCCTGATGCGTCCGTCCTCGTGGCGTTCAATAGCTGTCTAGAATAATGAAATTGATTAGAAGGACCACACAGCGATATGCGTAGCACAAAGCAGGACCCTATGTTCCTCCTGAGAGGCCCTCCCAATTCCTTTTCTTCAACTGTAACACGGTATGCCACCAAGTGAACTGCACCGCACCTACTTATCGACTTACACATGCACCTTGGAAGCTCAGTGGCCTGCTCGTCCTCCTGCGGGCGATCGCTGCAGTGCTGCAAAACAAATTTCAATTTTGTAAATAACATCCTCGGGGGCCAATGGGCGCAATAACCAGGTAGCCCACCTTCCTTGCCAGGCTGGTGCGGCTCCCAACTACCCAACCTGCCCGCACCTGGAGGGCCCAGGGGCATCTAGAAGCCCCCAATAGCAGCCTCTCAGGCTCGAGTACTTTATACATTACAATCCCCATCCGGCTCGAGTACTTATGTTGCTGGGCCTCCCCTCCCTGTCCAGGGTGCAAGGTGCCCTACTCCCGTGAGGACGGAGGTCCCAGGTGGCACCACAGGATTGCGCCAGCAAGCCCGCGGCTGTCCCTGGGGCCGTCCCCACCTCCCTATTTCACAGGGCAGCACTGAGCAAGGCAAATACACCCGGAGCCAAGCCTGCGGGTCCAAGATCCTTGGCGGGTGCCCGGTAGGCCGTAATCACTTGGCAGATGAGCCGCGTGCGACCCCTCCACCCTGGCGACACAGTGAAGCGGCCAACCGATCACGCATGCAGCACCCCGTAGAAACCGGGGTGGGGCCACGCACATGCGAATGCTCCCGGGGGGGGGAGGGGGCGCTGCCTTGGCGGTCAAATCATGCTGGTGAGTGGGGCCCAGGGTGAGCACATGGTGCCCCCCCATGTGACCCGGAGGGCCCCCGTTGGCATGGCCCTGGTGGGCCCGCGATCACTGTGCTGCCCCAAGGACACGCCAGGATATTGGTGAGGGGAGGGGGGGTGAAGGAGCTAGCACACGTTCCCCTCCTCCCCCAGTGGTGACCCGGAGGGCCCAACAGTGGATCATCCCCCTCCCGCCAAGCACAGAGGGACCTGGAGATGCTGGGGGGCAAAAAACCCAGGGCCTCCAAGGCATTGGAGCCTGCACTACAACCTTGTGCTGCATCCCCACTGTAGCGGACCCGCCCTGGGAGCTAATCCCGGGAGGGAGCCGTGCGGAGGTGACTCGTCAGGGGAGCTGGGTGAAAGCCCCCTTGACTTGCAGCCGTTCGCTCTGGCTTGGCCAGACAGAGCCAGAGAATTCTATCCCTCCTTCCCCGTCCCGCACCACGGTGCCACCCCGCGCTTGAGAGAAGGCCCGGGGGTCTATGGCAACTTTAGACGAAAGACCCGGCCTTTCCGCAGCAGTGGTTTCACCTTTCAGTGGATGGAGCTCGAACTGCCGGAGCAATATGAATTCCGACAGTCGAAGATGGACCTAGATTTTGCTTGCATGTGAGGCCTCATCCCCTGTACCAAGGGCTTGCACGAAGGCACAGTTCTCCGAGCAAATCTTTAAGACCCTGGCGGAGGGGGCTGTGCTTAATTCTGGTCACCAAGGCAGCTTCGAACATGTGCGACCCGCCTGAAGGTCTGATCTACGGATGGGAACAACGCATGGCAGGAGTCTAACCCCTCCCCCCCCCCCCCGTCCCGCACCACAGCGCCACCCCGCAGGCACCGTCACCAGCGGACCTCCTGCGGGCTGCCGGGAAAGGGGGGAGAATTTGCTATAATGCTGGGAGGTCACCCCACGGGCAATGGCCTTTAGAGGTGGGACCCGGGAGGGAGACAAGTCATTCACCTCACTTCTCGGCCCAACCGAACAGCGCAACCTCCAGACGGCGTGACCAGAGCCAAAGAGGGCAGCCAGATGGGCGGGGGCAGGTTTAAATACCTCGCCCCTACCATCTGCGCACTGGAAATGACGCTGCCAGCGCGCCGGGCTTGGGGACTCCTCCCCGGGCTCCCCACAACTAGAGCGGTGGTGGTGTGCCTAATGTGGCACTAAGGTGGCCGCCCTTTTGAGATGGCCCACTGCGTGTGCCGCGAGCAGCCTCATTAGTGCTAAATATTCCAGTCGTAATGTAACATACTAAGTTATAGAAGTACATAAGATTGACTTTGGGTCCTCAAAGTTCTTTATTTACTTTTTTGATTTTATATAGGGCAGACTTGACCCAGGGCATCAGAGCGCTTTACAATAAAGCTGAAACAAATTGTGAACAAGTGGCTAATCAACAAACAAACTAACATACATAGCATAGCAGTGAAAGACAGGAGGTATGATACAATGGGATGAGGGAAAATCTGAGGTTCTCTGTAGTTTGTGCCGGGAGAGGTAGAGATGCTTCCAGAGAGAGTGTGAGGAGCTAGATGGGGATAACCCAGCTGTCGTTCAAAGAGAACAGCTTTGTGATGTTTTTAGGGTTGAGTCTGCAACAGCTGGGCACTGGCCTGCGTGATGCTATTGTTTTCAGTAAAGCGCTTGAAGCCCGCCCATTGCTTACCATTTGTTGGATTCAGTTACACTCTTCTCTGCTATCTCCTAATTGGCCAGTGCTGGCCAAACATCAATTACATTCGTCTCTGTGGAGCAGGGACCAAGCACAGATAGATTTAAATTAGTGCCCGTCCTCTACTCCAGATGGGATTGAGGTACTATTTCTTCCTACCCCCTTTAAACCCCACCCTGCCCAGTCTGGTACTCCTTCCCTCCTCCACAAACCTCCCTCTTGTTTTTTTCCTTATACCCCCTCCTGTCCATAATTGTGTTTTTTTTCTTGCCTCTGTAGGTGCTCAAGTGCGATGGTAAAGTTTGTTGGTTTTGGCAGCGCATGTTCTTCCAACTACCAGTGTGCAGTGGTGGTTTTCCAGCTGGCTGTCCGGTCACAGCTTCACAGTTCAATAAACTTTGCTGTGTGCTCTGCGTAAATATGTATTCTCCTCAGACAGTGAGGCCTTATTACTTTCATCTTGTCTCTTCAGAAAGAGAGAGTGGAACGGGGAGGAGCGATGCGCCGGAGTAAGCCTTTTATCCCCACTGTCGTCTCAGAGCCAGATACCCCTTTTATGAATTTAGTGGCAGGCCAGAGGTTTTAATTGTCTCTTGTTTTCTGTATTCTGCTTATTTTACTTGTGTTTCTTGTCCACCCCGTCGTGGACGTTAAATGATAGACACTTCACGAAGATGTAAACCGATTCAGTACTGTTGCGGCTTATTATGCATGTGGGTAACAATATAGTATTGAGTCTTGTAGGCTTAAGTGCCTGTTTCACACAACTTGACAAGTATGGTGTGGCGTCTGACCCATCCCAAAGCACATGAGCACCTGAATGATAGTGCAAAGGCCATTATCGGATCCCCTGTTGTTCTAGTTCTGCCTCCCTCTGTACAGACATCTTTTCAATGTTGCCTTGTATGTTGAAACTGCCATTCAGGTAGCTTCAAAGCGCTCTACATCATAGTTCCCAGTAATGGCAAGTCCAGCCGCCCTGTGCAGTTTTTTTAGTTCTGTCTTGTTATGCAACAACATTCCATATTCTTTCTAAAGTTCCTGCTGCTCCAGCTCTTGTGGGAAGTTTTCCCCCAAAAATCTTTTACGCCACCTTGTTAGCCTTGAAGCAATGCAACTGATTGTAAGACACCCTTGGTATCAGTACCTCCATCCCCTAGTTGAGCGTCACACCTCTGGAGTTCTTGAGGCTTCTTTGGGGCATGTGGGGGCACACCTGGCATTACCTGGGTTTTTACTGAATCTACTAAGCAACCGTTTCCTATACACTATTGTGCTATACTCTCAACCAGGAGAATTGAGTTATAGTCCTGGCCAGTGCAATTATGTGGTTTTGCTGCTCCAGCATTTTCCCCAATAAAAATGAATTTGCTGCAGTTGCCACATAATCCATCATCTGCAGATTTTTACCCAAAAATATTTTCTAGCTTAGACAAATCAAAAGTTGCTATAAACGCTACTGCATGTTTGCTGCACAGTAGAATGCTTCCTACAAAGGTTAACTGGTCGCCTTTCAGTTGCTGATTGCTGTATTTAGGTGTTAAACGGATACTGAGATGAAGCCTTACATTAGTAAAACCAATAGCTCTCGCATACGCAAGATCTATTGACTTGGTCAATGCTTGTTTTGAAGGAGTTGTGACACAGGTCAGAGGAGGCTCAGAGGGAGGAAGTTCCAGATTCTAGTGTTGATACTAGGGAAGGATTGGTTCTGCAATTTTCTTGCTTGAAGGTGAAAGGTTCAAGCAGGAGCAATTGAGCATTTCTTGAATCTCGGTTGGTGCATGAAATTTTCAGTTTCTCAGGTACAAAGGTGAAAAGGGGGGACGGTTTTTACGGGTGGTGCAGGAGGTTTTAAACTGAGTTCTTGCTTCTATAGGAAGCTATTTAAGGGAGAGTAGAATAAGGGTGATGTGATCGTATTTCTTGTATGTTGACACAAAGCAGGTTGCAGCATGTAGGCCTACTCTGAAGGCCTAGGAGGACTTTAGGGATGCCTATTAGTCGAGCCCTGAGAGGACGAGCACCTGGACAACTCATTCTAAGGCCTGAGCTTGGGAGAAGTGCCTGATTTTCATAGCAGCCTTAGCATGAGACCCTCTTAGCCATTGAGGAGATATGGGCTTGGAGGTTAAGATGAGTGTCGTGGGTGAAACCAAGTGATTTGACATTCTTTTTTTAAATCCAGGCACTATTACGAGTGTCACCAAAATACAGGTGAAAGAGCTGTTTTACAGATGGAAAGAAGCAAGTCGCCAGAGTTTTTTTATCAACTGCACACAGCTCTAAACTATCTTCTCATTAAATCCTCATAGGGGTTGGAGTTCTATCTGTCACTTATTCACAATGGAGAGTACAGATTTGATCTTAACAGGTTTCGCTTTAATTTAATTCACTTCCTTGTAGTGTTCCCCAGTCAGGATTCCTGGTTTTCTAAACTCCCTCATTGTCCATGCAACCCAGTTGTTAAACAAAGCACTTTGCACTTTACGCTGTTTTGTAGTTTGTACTCTTCTCATAGGAAGCATTTCCTTGTTCCAGTTCTCTGTGCAGCAAATTGTAGACAATATAGGACAGCTTTTAATGTATTGCAAAAACTGGATAGCCCACAAATTTGTTTTGCAATTATTAATTTTATTAAATGTGTCTTGGCTACAAGGAAGAGATTTGGCCAAGCACCAGATATATAATAATTACTGGTGTAATTAATTTTGATAAATTTGCTTTAGCTGTTAAGAAGAGATATGACCAATCCTCAGACATATATTGGTCATTTACTATAAAGATGTGCCTTCTGAACATGTAGAGCAGTTTTATGTTTCTTAGCCTTATATACTGTATTTTTATGATTATTTTAAATATGTTTAATGTATTTTATGCTCTGTGCTTTTATGACTGAAAGTTCAGTCAAAGTGTATGATGATGATATTCCTAATGCCTGGAAGGGCAGCCCTCTAGGTCGGGTATGAGTATGCTCCATTCGTGGATCGATGGTCTACCTTTCTTTGGCGAAATAAGAAAAAACTGTGTTCATGCTGGGTTTAGTTTGAGGTAGTTGTTTGCCATCCATGCTTGAATTTGTTTTCAGGGTTTTGGTTAAGAGGATGAAGCCATCCCGGGATGAGACATTCAGGGAGATTGGGTGTTGTCGAAGAGGTCTCCAGAGTTCCTGAGGATCATACAAAGGGATTCCAGATCTGGGCATTCCTGTAGTAATATAATATATTCTGTGATTTGTAGTGTTGGTAGTACTCAGTGGTCTTGGTGGTACTCGCTGTGAGATGAGTTGGGGTCAGACTTGCTTATTGATGATCAACCTGGTTGGGAGCCGCAAATGGAGAGAATGCTGCCCTATTCTCGTGTCAATCTTCCAAAAAAGGGAAAACATGCTGCACAGTTGACAAGTCGCTCCCGAGTTATTGTACTGGCCCACGAAATGTGGCGAGGGCACAGGATTTCCAATTTGAAGTTCTCTGAGTTTTCCATAAAAGACCATTTCAATTGTCAATGTATAATGAGTGTTAGAAGATCGATTGTGATCTTGAGCTCAGGCATATGAGTAATCATTGCTATTAGGCAGAGAACAGGGAACTGTAATGGAAATTAATGCAGGGTAATGAGTGCCTTGGATGAATGTGAGAAATTGAGGCGGATCATTGATGTGCTGGCTTCCCATAAAGACAGACCCCCCTCCCCCCTAAGATTTTGAGGCACCAAAATGAAAAATTTGCGGCACCAACTTGAAAATTTGGCAGCACATCGGTCGTGAACAACCTGAAAATTTAGCAGCATGATGAACATAAAAATTTAGCAGCACAGAAAATCGATCGTCATCTTGAGCTCAGGCTTACGAGTAATCATCACTATTAGGCAGAGAGTAGGGAGGTGTAATGGAAATTAATGCAGGGTAATGAGTGCCTTAGAAGAATGTGACAGATGGAGGAGGATTATTGCTGTGCTGGCTTCCCATAAAGACAGCCTCCCCCACCCCCACATGATTTTGAGGCTCTGAAATGGAAATATTGCGGTACAAATTTGCATTCTTTTGTGGCAGTTTTGCAGTATTTTATTTTTTGTTTCCAGGTTTATCATAGTTTAAATCCCCCCAAATCTCACCATCTCCTGCCATTAACCTACCCTGCCATCAACCTGCTCTGCGACCACCATCACCCTTGCCTTCGGCATCCTCAGTGAGCACCTCCACTGCCAATACCCTCTTCTGATATTCTCTTCCTCTACTGCCATCGCCACGTCACAATCTTCACTAAACACAAATTGCAGGATGCAGCCAAGGGATTCAAAGTCGCACTGCCTGAAAAAGTCACTATAGTCTACAAGGAAATTTATGAAGAAAATTGTTGCCCTCCTCAGTGGCCCGCTGCTCATTGACCATACATTATAGACAATACATTCATAATAAAGCGAGAGGCAACAAACATGTGAAAGTAATAACAATAGATGTTCTTGAGTCTTGAATGTAGAAGCCGAAATTTTTCTTTAATATATATTTTCATACAAGCACAGCCAACGCGTTTCACCTTAAAAAAGGCTTTATCAGGGCCAAACAAATCCGCCTTTGTTCTCACCAGCAACGGTCTAGGTTCCTTTGATCTATGTCAGCGTTACGGAATACACATGTAGTTCGAAAACACTTATAGACCATATGTTAAATCAGGGTCGTCACGTCTAACTCCCAATTAATCCAAGGGCGAAGTCTTGCCAGGAGGGTCATATGGTTCAATAAACAAAAGTTCGCGATTTCTCACTATATTTACTGCGAGATAAACCGATAAAGAGCGGTGTACGGCATAAGAAGTCGCGTCCTATTTTCCGTGGCGTCCGGTGTTTTAAACGGACAGATTAATTGATTGATACAATTAAGATAGGAAGATAGCGACTATAACTTATGCCCCAGCAATGCACTGCTTATGACCTCACGTATTACATCACTGATCACATGGGCAGTGGCATCACTGATGACATCTCAAATTACATCACTGATGACATCATCCCGTGAGTGTGTTTCTTAAACATTTCTGAGACTTGAGGATATATGCTAAGCTACAGCATAAGTTAGATTACTATTGTTTCCGTACTAGTAATTAGTCATACTATTTCTAGCATATCTCATCTGAGTGGCTGGCTGTGTGACTGTCTGTATCAGTGTGTGAGTGGATGTCTGAGTGGTTGTATGGGTGTGTGAGTGGCTGTATGGGTGGCTGTATGGGTGAGGGAGTGGGTGTGTGAGTGGCTGTATGGGTGGGTGATTGAGTGCTGTTTGTGTGTGTATAGTTCAGTGAGTGGGTGTGAGTAGCTGTATTGGAGAGCAAATGTCTGTGTGAGTGACTGTAAGGGTGTGTGAGTGGGTGTGTGAGTGGTTGTATTGATGTGTGAATGGGTATGTAAGTTGTTCTCTGAGTGGGAGTGGTTGTATGAGTGAGTGAGTGGCTGTGTCACTGGCTGTAAGGGTAAGTGCGTGGGTGTGTGAGTAGCTGTATTGGTGAGTGAGCGGCAGTGTGAGCGGCTGTATGGGTAAGTGCGTGGGTGTGTGAGTAGCTGTATTGGTGAGTGAGCGGCAGTGTGAGCGGCTGTATGGGTGAGTGTGGGTGTCTGAGTACCTGTATGGTTGAGTAAGTGGCTATGTGAGTTTCTGTATGGGTGATTGAGTGGGTGTGTGAGTGGCTGTAAGGATGTGTGAGTGGGTGTGTAAGTGTCTGTATGTCTCACTGGATGTGTGAGTGGCTGTATTGGTGAGTGAATGGGTGCATGAGTGGCTCTATGGGTGAGTTAGTGGGTGTGTGAGTGGCAGTATGAGTGAGTGGATGTGTGAGTCGCTGTATGGATCAGTGAGTGGGTGTGTGAGCGCTTGTATGGATCTGTGAATGGGTATGTGATTGGTTGTGTGGGAGTGGCAGTGGGTATAAGAGAGGTTCCATTGGGGTATGAGTGGGTCTGTGGATGATGTGATCAGTGATGTCATGAGTGATGTTACTGACCATGTCATGAGTGATGTAATATGTGAGGTCATAAGCAGTGCATGGCGGGGCCGTAAGTTATAGTTAGCAAAGGTAACTGTAACTGCTGAATTTCTCTGGTTTTGTACGAGTGAAATGTGAGCTAACTATAACGTCTCTGTAACCTTTGGGCGCTTTTTTCAGTGAATTTCTAAGGTTTTTTAAAATTCTATTTCCTAACTATAACGTCCCTGTAACCTTTGGCTTTTTCAATGAATTTCTAAGGTTTTTTCAATTCTATTTCTTAGCTATAACGTCCCTGTAACCTTTGTTTTTTAAAGTGAATTTGTAAGGTTTTTTAAATTTTATTTCCTAACTGTAACCACTAATCTTTGACACAGGGTGTGTGAATGAGTGCGTGAGTGTCTCAGTGGCTGTATGAGTGTCTGAGTAGGTCTGTGAGTGGGTGCGTGAGTCTCTGAGTAGATCTGTGAGTGAGTAAGAGAGAGTATGAGTGATTCTATAAGTGAGTGCATGAGTGTCTGACTGTGAGTGGGTGTGCGTGTCTGAGTTCATCTGTGAGTGGGTCTGTGAGTGGCTGTGAGAGTGTCTGAGTTCTGTGAGTGTGTGCATGAGTGCCTGAGTGGGTTCTGCTCGTTTTCTGCCTTTTTACTGCTCCCTTTAAAAAAAACTTTTTATTTAACAATTATTCGGTCCACCATTACAATGAAAAGCAAATAAGCATATGTCTTTTGGCAACATCAAGGATAAGGTACACAATATTACATACATTTGGCAAGGTTCACAGTTATAGCACCAGATGCACCCTTCATTGATTCCCATGGTGTCCCCCACATCCCCCGCTTCTCCATACTGCCCGGCTAGGTCCTATATTTCTTCCATAGGTTCCAAATCTTTTCCCATTTTTTGGGGCAGTCTCTACTCTTATATACAACTCTTTCTGCCTGTCGACACCAGTCTAGGTCCTGCATCCAGTTGGTAAGTCTTGGTGGGTCCTGTGCCCCCCAGCTTCTTGCTATGTTCCGTTTTGCCACCCCTGAGGCTAACATGAGCCAGATCTTGGTATGCATGGGCCACCTGACCTCCCCCGTGACTCCCAGTAAGTGCCAGCCTGCGTCCAGTTGTTTGGGCAGGCCCGTCACCTCTGACATTACCCTGGTCACTCCTACCCAGTATTGCTGAATTTTAGGGCATGCCCAGATGATATGGAAAAAAGTGCCTGTCTCCCTGCACACCCTTGCACATTGATCCGAATCGCATCTACCCAGCCTGTGTTGGAGTGTTCTGGAAGCGTATGACCTGTGTAGGGCTCGAAGTTGGATTAGTCTGAATCGCACTCGTATGTCTAGTTCCCTTTTTCTGCTTACTTCTGACCTTTATTTTGCCTCTTTCTGCTCGTTTCTGACCTTAATTTTGCCTCCTTCCTGCTTTTTTTCTCACCTTTATTCTGATCGTTTCTGTATTTTATTCTGCCACTTTCTGCTCGTTTCTCACCTTTATTTTGCCTCTTTCTGCTCATTGCTGACCTTTATTTTGCCTGTTTCGGCACATTTCCGATCTCTATTTTGCCTCTTTCTGCTCATATCCAATCTCTATTTTGCCTCTTTCTGCTTGTTTCCGATCTCTAGTTTGCCTCTTTCTGGTCGTTTCTGACCTCTATTCTACCTCTTTCTGGTCGTTTCTGACCTCTATTCTGCCTCTTTCTGCTCATTTCTCACCTTTATTTTGCCTCTTTCGGCTCATTTCTCACTTCTATTTTGCCTCTTTCTGCTAATTTCTGACCTTTATTTTGCCTCTTTCTACTCGTTTCTTCTCTTTATTTTGTCTTTTTCTGCTTGTTGCTGGCTTTATTTTGTGTCTTTCTGCTCCTATATTTGTATTGGGGGGCTGCGCAGCCCCACTCAGCCGTTTCCAGGGCCAATTTTAGCCCCGGGGACCCCATCCCCCAGGGCTTGGCCTATTTTGCATTTTTATTCTTATTAAGGGACTGGGGCCAAGCAGCCCCCCTACCCGGACCTATTTCAGCCCCGGGCCCCTCATTCCCCAGGACCCGGCCATTGTACTATGGGTCCCCCCTCCCCGGACGGATTTCAGCCCCGGGGACCCCATCCCCTGGGGCCCGACCGTACCGGCAGAGTACCCAGTGTGCCGTTGAGACCGGTGGGTAGTCTCAAGGCTTCCGCGGTCCCTGCCATTTTCCTGCCTCCTGCTGGAGCCAGCATTGCTGCCGCAAGCAGGGAGCTGCTTTAAATAGCAGCTCCCTGCTTGTGGGAGCAATGTTTTCATCTGTGTCTTGCATGCATATTTGCGTGCAGGGAAACAAATAAAAACCCCGCCTTCTGCAAGCCAAAGCTGTTTGGCAGCTCCGGTTTGCAGAATGCGGAGTTATGTTTTATTTTGCTTGGTGGGAGCTGTCAGCTCCCACCTAGTAAAAGCACCAGCTACCTCCCGAGGGTGGGCACCTCAGGAGGTAGCAGGAGCCGGCCCATAAATGGCTCTCCATTAATCTCACTCCCGTAAAGGACGCAGAGAGTTGAAATTGAGGCGCTGTGAATCCAAGATGATAATTTTATTAGGAACTGTGAGACCATGGGGGCACAATCTGGATGCAGAATTATATGTACATCTGTAGGAACCTTTGGATTTTATGAACATATTGTGATGAATTGGTGATCTTTGAGAGGTTGTTCATTACTGAGCCCTTAATGATGCATTGATATAACACTGATGAATATGATTGAAATATGAGCTCTTCTGGGGTTAGAGTGCTGTAACATATCCACTCATGTTTTTATCTGGTTACCGTGGTTCTTTGAATCTTTTGAGTTTTTACCTATGAATATGTTTTTATGTGAGGGTGTAATGTATTGTACATATGCACTTTACATTTATTGCACATTGTCACTTGCACTTTTTATTTGGGTGCTTGACCCTTCCGCATTAGCACCTTCACCTCTAATGATATGGTGAGCAAACTACGGCTGTCATTATGACTTATCTTGGAGATTAATGTATTTGCACTTTAATATGCAGTGCCACTTTATTGGTACAACTAGACATAACCAATAGGGAACTTGCCCTATTGATTGGTGCTACAATGGATATGAATTATTTAATATTGAACTGTGGTACATTTCCTAAATGGATGTAGCAATTGTATCCTACTTTAAAATGTTGAGGATTCTACAGTAAGAATGGGGTTGGAATGGCCCATGTTATCATACTGTGATGTGGTTAGCTGTGCATATGTAATTGATGCATCAAGTAGAGGTGAATATAAATATTTACATGTATTGTACTCCGTTATGAGACGCATTGCAGCTATGTGATCTATTGCACTTTTGCGTATTTTGCACCATTCCCGATTATGCGGGACAGAATGAATCTTATATGTGTATATATATATATATATGTTGTTTTATTTGACCGCATATAGATTGTGACAATTGACTACAAATGATGTTATCCATGGTTCATTTTACTCTATGCAGTGAAGCACTTTAATATGCACTGGTTTATACCAAGTGATCTATATTTATAATGCCTACGTGTAACAATTGAAGAAAACATGCCCTTCAAGTTGAAAAATGTTTCTATATTAGGGTAGCAATATGTCTGTGTATTGGAGAAAAAAATTCTGTCTTCCGTCAGAGTATATGCTCTATGAAACTGTATTGAAACAAGCAATGTGGTGATGTAAAAAGAATTGATCATTTGAATGTTTCATACATTTCACATACATGAATGGGAAACCATCATGGCTGCCATATTGAATCCCGAGTGTATGCTTACCACAGACTGTTATTTGAACAGGAATTACGAAATAGGAAGGACTTCCATATAGTCATGTTGGTTTTGGGAATTGGGGTTGAGCAGTTGAAGGCGGAAGCCAAAGCGTGTTGGTGTCCTATGTCGGGTGTTTTTTTAATTAAAATAAAGCCACATAGAGCAGCTTGATGGTGTCATGCTAGTTTTTGTGGGGTATGGTGAAGAAGTGAGGCTGACTCTTGGAGGAAGAGAAGTGTGGTTGAATAGATATATAGATATCTATATAGAATATATAAATGAAAATGGCGTATAGACTATTATATTTGTTAGAAAGTGAAGCATTATGGCAGTGTGTCTTCAGAAGTAAGAACAGTTCTGGAATAGGTTGGCTGAAGCCATTGAGGAGGGAGTGTGTTGCAGATACGCAACATTCATAGACATGCCAAAGACATTTAATACTGTAGTGTGGAAAAATTATTTATCGTCTGAACTTCACGAGGTAGTTGTTAAGGGATTAAGGTCTTTTTGAGAGATGGAAAGTCGAAGTAAGACTACCAAATACGCTGCCTGGATTAACAAGCATTGAAAATGCAATAGGTCTCGCCTTTGATTAAGTTAAAGCCATTTGCTTTGCTAATGGTATTGTATAGCAAAGCAAATGGCTTTAACTTAATGAAAGGCAAGACCTATTGCATTTTTAATGCTTGTTTACCTACATTTCACCAGAGCGGTGACCGGTGCAGCAATCTCCTGGAGTTTGTGCCTCACTGACATTTATCATATAAACGTGACAAAGGGCTCCTAATGTCGGCTGAACTATTACAGAAGTAGAAAACAGCTAAAGTGACCGACCCCCAGGGACACGTGTGCCAACTCCAAGCCTCCATCAAGGGTCCTCGCGCAGAAGAAAGGCACAGAACTGCAGGAAGGGGGATGTGTATGCGTGAAAATGCTTCACGCGCCCTCCAGGGAAGAGGTAAAGAGGGCATCTTTTATGGCACTGATCTGGTGGAAGATACTTCGGCTCTGATACATTTATGGACAGACAGGCAGACAAAAAGACAGCAGGCATTCATAGAGGCAGGCGCACAAGCAATCAGGAGAAGCAGCCTGGCATTCACACATGCGGATAAACACACAGGGAGGACAGACGAGAAAGCACAGGCGAAGACACATGCACACATACATGCAGATTAGATTAGATTTGGATACAACCCTGTACGCCAACTGCCTTCCATATTAATGCAAAATCACAAAAGGCACCCCTTAACACCTTTGGAAGAAAGGCCCCAACATTAGGAAGCTTGCCCGATAATTGATCGGTAATTTCTTCAAAATAACATCAGGTTCCCTATTTTAGAAGGGTTCCTTGTTGCTACACGGTGTACATGTGAGGAGGAAACGTCACCCATGAACGTGCTCCTGGTGGCCCAGGCCTGCAAGAAGGCACCACTCGAGGTGCCGGGGGCCTTCCATCCCTTAGAAGCCCTGTAGGTTCCAGGGTTCGCCGATCCTGTTAGGACATCTTTACAAATTATCCCACATCGCCTCCGAAGCAAGAACTCACAGGCATGCTCTGACTGTAGGACAAGCGCTGCGGCTAGTCAGAGAAATCTCACCAGGCACTAGAAGAGTCTGTGTATGCCTCAGCATGGCACGGGGGCCCTCTCTCTTGGAAGCGACTCCGGGCTCTTTCTGCAACGACGCGCGTGCCTGGGGCTGCTCCAAGTGTCCCTAGGGAAGTAATCCCACCTCTCAAGGATTCTCGAAGTTGGTCCAAAGAAAATCAAAAGCTCGTCTTTCCACAGTCATAGTGGGGCCCTTTCTGTAAAGCTCCTCTGATCTGAGCTCCGACAGGCAACACCTTCACAAGGCCGCAGTCGAACTGATGAAATGCGGCGCCGCCACGGTCCAAGGGGCTCTTCTCATGGGCAAGGGAGTGTCAATCGGTGTTGCAGGTCGAGCTGGCTTCCGGGCCCATCAGCAGGTGAAGAAGGGTAGGGGCCGGCTCTAACGCCTTGGCCAGCTTACACAAGCCCAGGGGCACCCCAAGAGAGGCAGGAAGAGGATGGAACCGGAATACCTCGCCGAGGCGTTAGCACCTATGCACCAGCGGTGCCCCACCAGGTGGAGGGGAGCGGAACGGGACAGCCTCCGGCTACCCTACCTGCGGGCGGAGAGGTCCTCGGCCGGGGCGCCCATCTGCAGGCCCAGGGCTTGCTGGCAGGGGATCCCGTTACAGGGCCAACAATATGAAGATATGAAACATTCATAGGGCGTCATGCATCGCCCCGCCGGAACAGAGCAGGGCTGCTGGGTGATGGGGGGCGGGGGTAAGTTTATGAACATGCCTTCGGTGTCCCGGGCTCCCTGCCGGGACTGGGTGGCCGTCGATAGGAGAACTCCTTTACGTGCTGATAAACTTTATTGGACATAACCAAAACTGTAAGGGAAAGTGGGTACAAAGTGTAAGATTATTACATAGCCCCAGAAAAACATGTATAATTATTATTATCTGCCGGACGGCTCTAGTAGTCGTGGCTGCGAATAAGCACGGCGCAACAGCGACCCCGTGTGGCAGACGTGAGAACTCAACGAGAGTGGAGCATTACCCACAAGCTACGGTTTTCTTAATTGTTGGAACAACTTTAAAGAAATTTCTAGTGCTCTGAGATCAGATTAAACTGATGGGTTAAAAACACAGACGGATCTGAAAAAAGGGATGCTTGACAAAACAAGCGTGGACGCGAATGCAGCTGCAGCGTCCCGAGAGTGGTGCGCGCGCATGACAAGTAGTGCGTCTGTCTCACGCCGCGAGTAAAGCATCCAGTCCCCGCGTGCACATCTTCTGTCCGTCCGTGTGCACATCTGGAATCCGTATTGATTCCAAAAGGCCCTCGCATGGCGAGAGCAGTGCATGCGCGCTGCTAACGCCAGGCGAGACCTAAAAATGGCATACCTGAAGGTAGAGTAATTAGCCTTATTTTGTTCGATTTCATAATTGGAGGTCTCATAGATGTGTTGTTAGGAGTTAGATATCATTTTGGTTCTTACACAATTGATGAAATATACCCAGGCAGTAATAGAACAGTGGAAAGATGACCATGCAGTGTTAGAATTGGGAAATAATTGTCATGAACCAAGATTATGTTTATGCTGTTTTCTAGTAAAATCTGAGATGTGGGCATTAACCCAATGAGGAACATTTCTATGGTACAAAATGTATTCAATTTAGGCCTCTGGAAGGATTCCTGGATAGAAAACAAGACACCATGTGAAAGCAGTGCTAGGTACAAGAAAATATTAAACTTATAGACCGCAGAGTCTAGTTTTTAAATGTGAGGCTAAAAATTATTATCCTCAGATTGATTTGTGGGAGCAGTGTAAATGCATCAAACAGCAAATAGTATGGACAATTAGTGGCCTCCAATTAAATTTAGCAAAGCTCCAACCTTCCCATTAATATCTTGATTATTTGTTTATGAATTATATGAAATGTCATCATTTGTGATTTTGTTTGATGAATGCTTGTTTCTGTATATTTTGTGTATTGTTATGCAGTTCAAATTATTGCAAATGCCTAGTCGGGGTCTGCACACTCCAGTTATGACTTAGTGGGGGTCCCCAGATTCCATTAACAATTCAGTGGGGTCCCTGGGTTACAGTAATGATGGGGGGGGGTCCCCAGAAGGTAAAAGGCTACGTACCACTGACTTAAAGGATCCAAGGAGAGTCCTCAGGGGAGTCAAATATTCTGTGGGAAGAGCCTTACCACTGTGCCAGTCTGTCTGGGAGTTTGATCTAATTGTGGGGTTTGGCACTTTTCCCCTAGGCTGCTCATAGTGCATTTGTCAAAAATTGTATTCCTCTGTTAGGTGGTTCTTTGCAGCAACGTGCCCCAGCATAATTACTGCCAGTACAAATATACAATAGGAGCTGCACTTCCTTTATGAATAGTTAAACACATGCTGAGTGACAATTCTCTGTTTTTATTTTTTAGGATATGGTGTGTGGAAGCTGATTGCCTGAGGCTGGCCCAATGTGCTGCTGTTGCATCGGTTGCAGTATTTTTCTTTTTCTTCCCCGAGGGATTACTGCAAGCATATTTCCTCTTTTATGTCCAAGAAGAGCCTAACCACTAATGATATGGGAGTCTGCATCACTTACTGGACACCATAAATGTGAGATCTCTGGTTTGAGGAAGCACACAGCAAAGGCGCAAGTCTATATAAGTATCAGAAGATGCCGGAAATCAAAGTTACGCCATTAGGTAAGGTCACATTTATAGGTGAACACATACCTGATGTCTGTTCCTGAATACTTCAGCATTTGGCGGAATTGATTAGGAGATTGACATTTAAGACGTGTCCAAGAATTGTTGATAAAAATGGCAGAGAAATGCTATTTGTCTTTTTGAGATGGTACAATGTTTCTTAACTATCTTAGTTTCAGAGGCTTTCAGTAAGGGATCCAAATCCTTTGTGGAAGTCACCCCTCCCCCCCCGCCCCCCCCCAAGTTCCACAACAGAACAGTCATCTCTCCTGTCAGAGAATAGGTGCTACAAACCCTGATCCTGAAATAGTGCTATGTACAAAAGTAAATGCATTCTTCCTCATCCATGTGGTGAGGCACACTTTGTGGTAATGGACGTTAGGTTAGTCAGTTGGATGTCTGCTGCTTCTGGGTGTAGCCTGCAGGTGACACTTTCAAATTCTGCAGGAACAAATGCGTTTTTTTATCAATTAAAGTAAAACGATTATTGGGGAACTGGGTAAAAATGCAATATAATGAGTGCCTTGAGACAATTAACTTTTGTTGTGGGCATATTGTTAATGACCAGTGTGGTTGTATTAAACATTCCATTTAGTCTTTGTTTTGTTACTGCTACAAAATGGCTTTTCCTTTTATATTCCTTTCATGCACATCGAATTTTTTTTTTTTTTATTACCCAAAAGTGTTTGACCCATTATGGTATAGACAATGTGCTCTTTCCCGCAATAGATGTTTGGATCCTAGATAATTTCCTATCGCCATTAACTCATTGCTTCTTGTACAGGCTTTCCACTTAGTAACCTCTATAAGTTGACGTTTTAGTCCAGTCGGTTCTGCTAACTTGTACAAGGACTACAGCTTCCAGAATACGTAAGGCTGTCAAATGTTAGCATATCACTGAACAATGGTGTGCCTTTTAACATGGAGTCATCTGGTACTTCGTTGTATGCCTCTAAGAAACCTGTTCTTAGCTGTGAATGCGTGTATGTTATTTCAGGAGTGGCCTTGAAGATCTCCTTAAAAGTGACTCATGCAGATCTTCTTCCTTTTATTTTTGACTTCGTCCTTATGAACGCTTATGGTCTTGTTATAGATTTTTTTTAATGTATTTATTTATTGCTTGTAGAGCGCACGTTCACTCACAACAGCCATTTTAGCTCTATACAACTATCAGCTTATTGAAAATAATCACTGTGGGACCAGTTAGCAAATAAAACTGTTTTCAAGTATTTTATAAAAACCAGATGAGAAGGTAAAGTTCTCAAAGACAGCAGCAAGTCGTACCACAGTTTAGGGTCAAGTGGACTAAGAGAGCGCCCTCCAGAGATGGATTTTTTAAAACATGGAACAGATAGTAGAAGTTTAAAATTAGATCATGAGGCTTCTTCCAGAAGTGTGATACGAGTGATCAGTGCCTTAAAAACTTTGTGCATGACAAATAGCTTTATAATAGATTATTTGCTTCACTGGAAGCTCCCAACGTTGGATTCTGGCTTATGTAAATCTCGTATCTTTTCAGATGAGCAGCTTTGCAGACCACAAAGGTGTAGAATCATTAAATGACAATTTATAGCTGAAAAGATACACATTAGCAATGGTTTCTACAGTCGGTACACAAATAAAGTGTCAGTTAATTGTTAACATCCTTGTACCGTCATAGGTCAAAGGACAAAATGGGTGAGATTTCTGACCAGCTTCTGCATCTGAAAGGCCGTCTAGACTGGGATGCAGGTCAGATTGGCTTTCTCCCAGCATTTCCAAACCACTGGCTTTCTAGAATTCTTTCAGTTTCCCAGAAGGCTAATCGTTCCCTCAATGCAAAAGTCAATTCCTATGCACACGCAGTTAGGTAATGCGAAAGTTCGCCAGACGTAGTAGAATAGATGGAGGAAACGTCTCTTGATAAATTTCTTTTTGTCTTTCATCAACCACAAAACAACACAAGGTCCAGCCAACACATGTTTCGTCGTTAGGGTGATAACCCTCGACTTCTTCAAGGCTGGAAACAATACAAATGAAACTCATATCAATAAGAGTCTATTCAAACTGTGTTCAGTGGTGACAAAGTTACCACATCAGATAAAACGGTGTAACCAACAAACAGCCCAGTGTGGGGACTTGTGACCAAAATTGCACAGGTGTGACCGTGTCACCCAGAAGGTGGGGACCTTAAACAAACCCGGATATGAACTGGTTGACAGTGGTGATGAGTAGTGTCACCAAGTGGTGTCACTTTCTACATTCTGTGACTCTGAGTTGTACTGGAAGAAATGTGACTTTCGTGAGGCCGTTGTGGTGTGTAGGGCAGGTGGTCATGCACTATAATGAGTATAGTTCTAACAGAATCCAAAGACTGGTGTGATTATGCCAAGGGACTGATAACGTAAAAGCATACCTGTCACATGAACTAAGGGTTCCTGACCTGAAATTAAATGAACACGACTAAGGATTACTCTAAGTGCTAATGCCGACAGCTAAGGTCAGTGACATATACTCCACAGGTGGGGCAGGACCATAGTATTAAGTGTACTAGTATCACCTAGAAACCGGTTATAATTCCGACCCGGATGGTCAATATTTATCCAAAGATATGGTTCCAAAAGAACGGTAGTGCTGCCACGAGTCTAATATAATAATAACAGCAGCTCCCCTTAGTATGGCTGTTGCCCTGTGTGAAAGTTTCAAGAAAGGTGAAACAGCATAATGTTAACGTGACTCTCGCCTAAACACCTATAATCAAGGTATCCACTTAAATTTTAGCCAAGAGTCTGGAAAAAAATAATAGCAATTTCATAGTGTCATATAGCCAAATCTAACAGAGACAATCACTCTAAAGTACAAGAGTTGAGCAGAAAAGCTCCTTACCTATCGGTGTGATTTCAACTAGGGAATAGATATAAAGCAAGAGCAGGCCGATGTGAGCCCCAAGCCGTCTGAAATATAATCAAGAGGAGGACCCAGTCAGTGCCTCTGTTAACGCTACCAATATCGAGCTCAAAACACATGAGTACGCTGCTGTATTAAAGGAGCCTGAGGGTTAATTACCTTACACGAGTACATTGCGACGCTTCTAGCACTGCCGGGATCACGTTCAGACCGGAGGTGGTTGGACACGCGACCCGGAAGTGCTTAAATACCAAATGCGGGGGTATGCACTAGACCGTCAACCTAGTGCTAGAAAAGACTGAAGTGATCCGGCCCGTTGGTAGAAAGACTACGTGTACCCAGCGTGTAAATGTATACAAAAGTGCGGTAGCTACAATATGCTTCGCTATCAGTTTGTAAAGCCCTCGGACATTCTGTCCCGTGGTAGTGAATGTGACCCTCCACCAGTGGACAATGGCACTAAGTTTTTGATTCACAGTGGTGTGAGTGCAGAAACCCGGAAAACACCTGAGTATGTGGGTATATTGGAGTTAAAATTGCAGAATATCAAAATGGCGGGTGAAATACTGCGAATATATAAGAAAGCAAAGTTCATGAGAGGGCAGAAATTATTCTAAGTTCATTCATTATTCAGTAAACTGCATGTCTGATGTTGACAATAAAGAAACGGAGTGTCAAACAATCATTAGTATGGATGGCGGTGTGCACAAACATCTGTTCTGAATATATTAGCGGGCAGAATTGTCGATTATAGACTTGTCATTGTGTCCGTGGAAACATGTATTTGGCGCATTTAAGTACAATAGGGCAACAGAATTTGGTGCATATGTATACCGCCATGTGCCTACATTGCGCTTAGGGTGAGAAGAGGTAAGTGCATATGATACATCAAAAGAAGGCATGTGCAAAAATTATATGGCAGGTAGTTCAAACGGTGAATGAAGCATTAAACAGTGGATTACACAGTGCATATTACGTACAGTACAAATATGAATAAAATGAGTACAAAAGCGGCGAGATATTAGATCCAGAGTAAGACGAAGCGTGTAATACTTCCAAAGGACCGAGCGTCTTGTGGTAAATGTCAATCATGTGCACAGACAGAATGTTAAGTGTTCCTGTGCACACTTCAGAGTGACTGTAGGCGTACAGAGAGTATACAGAGGGAGAGAAACGAGGGCACAGGACTATGAGCTGACAGTACTGACATGACATATGTGATAACAACTTTCTTTTTTCTGCCATGGAGAAGGTGATTGAAGGAAACAGCGAGGGTTAAAACTATGAACTCCTACATTAATCTCCCAAGAAATACTGCATCTCATGATCGCAGTTGAGGCCCCGCTCAACCGTTTTCAGACGCATAATCCATGTTGCCTCTGCGTCTAAGTTGTAACTCTCTGTTGCCGCCCCTAGGATTGGGTTCAATTGTGTCTATGCCAAAGAAAGAGAAACGTTTGTGTAGGCCCTGGGATGGGCACTCAACAGCATGCAACGCCATCGGATATCTGGCGTCCTGCTGTTTGAGAGCTCTCGCATGCTCCCCAATTCTTTCTCTGAGGGTTCTGATTGTGCTGCCTACATATTGTCATTTGCACTCACATTCTAACACATATACCACGAATTTAGTGTTGCAGGTGATGTTGGCCCTGATCAAATAACTCCTGTTGGGGCCGTTGAACTCTTTCTTATTGTTCACTGCCCAACGGCATACACCGCAGGACCCGCATTTATGAAAGCCTGACGAGTGTTGTGAAAGCCAGGTCATGTTGTGATGTACTCTTGGGAAACTAGGACACCGCCTCATTCTAAGGGTTCTCCACCTCCTGTATGTAATTTGTGGACGTCTAGTGATGTGCTCACTCAGCGATGCATCAGCTGTAAGTAGATTCCAGTGTTTGTTCAGGCTCTTACCTAGAATCCCACTGAGATCATTATAGTCCGTTATTAGTCTAACTGGATGTTTGAGATCAGTCGTGTGTACTGTTTCTAAGTGTATCTTCTCTGCAAACTCTCCTTATTCTTGTCTCAGCTCTCCCCAGGTTGGGCTGTGTGTATCCTCTGTTCCTAAATCTAAATTTCATGGCTGAGAGACATGTTTCAAAATCGTCCTCATTGCTGCAGTTCCTCCTAGCCCTTGTAAACTCCCCATAGGGAATGGCTTTTATCTGATGTGGGGGGTGGGCGCTTGCAGCATGTAGAATCGCATTGCAAGCAGTGTCTTTGCGAAAGAGGCGACTACTCAGTGTGTTCTCCTTAATGTACAGCTCTACATCCAGAAAGGTAATGCTGACCTCGCTGATATGGTGGGTAAACTTAATGTTGTAGGTGTTTGTATTCAGATAGGTGCAAAATCGTTCCAGTTTGTCATGTGTTCCAGCCCAGATAAGCAGGCAGTCATCGATGTAACGGCCCCAGAAGATAATGGAGTCATTGAATTGGCTACCTTTCCGGCCCCAGATATATTCCTCCTCTAGGCTGCCCATGAAGAGGTTTGCAAAGGAAGGTGAGAATTTCGAGCCCATGGCGCCACCCCTTTTCTGCCTGTACCATTGTCTCTCAAACAGAAAAACATTGTTGTCAAGTATCAGTTCCATCATTTTCATGAGCATGTTTGTATGTTCCCACTGGGTTGCTGGACGTTTGTGTAAATGTCGTTCCACTGCCCTAAGACCCAATTCTGGTTTGATACTTGTGTAGAGGGAAACGACGTCAAGTGTGGCAAGGATCGTGCCTTGCTCCCAGTTGAAATCAGTGAGAATACTCAAAATGTGCTTCGTATCCCTGATGTAGGAAGGAAGATTATGCACAAGAGGACAGAGGAAAAGATCAACGTATTCGGAAAGTTGTTCCGTGGGACCCCCTATGCCAGCGACGATAGGTCTGCCAGGGGGAAAAAGGGTAAGTGTTTATGGACTTTAGGCAGGGTGTAGAGGCAAGGGAAATTAGGTTTGAAAACTCTCAGGTATAGCTGTTAATCGTCGTCAAGGAGACCCGCGGTCTCCCACTCTCTAAGATGGATATTGATCTTCAGTGTCAAGGGGCCTATAGGATTCTGGGTCAGACCTTCATAGCATGTTGTGTCAGTGAGTTGTGTCATGATCTCCTTATTGTAGTCAGCTTTGTTCATGATTACTCCGTTGCCCCCTTTGTCTGCCTGTCTGATGAGATCATTGTCAGCGGCCAGTGTTTTCAAAGCTACACGTTCACCTCTTAGGAGGTTATCGTGGTGTCTAGTTTTCTTCACATCCCTCCTGTCACCAAATTTGTCCAAGTCAGCCAAAACCAGTTTATAGAAAACGTCTATCGAGTTACCACCCGGTAGAGTCGGTGTCCATTTGGATTTATTCCTTAAACCACAACTCACTGACACAACTTGCTATGAAGGTTTGACCTAGAATCCTAAAGGCCCCTTGACACTGAAGATCAATAAACATCTTAGAGAGTGGCACACCGCGGGTCTCCTTGACGATGATGAACCGCTAAACCTGAGAGTTTTCGAACCTAATTTCCCTTGCCTCTACACCCTGCCTAAAGTCCATAAACACTTACCCATTCCCCCTGGCAGACCTATTGTCTCGGGCATAGGAGGTCCCATGGAACGACTTTCCGAATACGTTGATCTTTTCCTCGGTCCTCTTGTGCATAATCTTCCTTCCTACATCAGGGACACGAAGCACATTTTGAGTATTCTCATTGATTTCAACTGGGAGCAATGCATGATCCTTGCCACACTTGACGTTGTTTCCCTCTACACAAGTATCAAACCAGAATTGGGTCTTAGGGCAGTGGAACGACATTTACACAAACGTCCAGCAACCCAGTGGGAACATACTAACATGCTCATGAAAATGATGGAACTGATACTTGACAACAATGTTTTTCTGTTTGAGAGACAATGGTACAGGCAGAAAAGGGGTGTCGCCATGGGCTCGAAAGTCTCACCTTCCTTTGCAAACCTCTTCATGGGCAGCCTAGAGGAGGAATATATCTGGGGCCGGAAAGGTAGCCAATTCAATGACTCCATTATCTTCTGGGGCCGTTACATCGATGACTGCCTGCTTATCTGGGCTGGAACACATGACAAACTGGAACGATTTTGCACCTATCTGAATACAAACACCTACGACATTAAGTTTACCCACCATATCAGCGAGGTCAGCATTACCTTTCTGGATGTAGAGCTGTACATTAAGGAGAACACACTGAGTAGTCGCCTCTTTCGCAAAGACACTGCTTGCAATGCGATTCTACATGCTGCAAGCGCCCACCCCCCACATCAGATAAAAGCCATTCCCTACAGGGGGTTTACAAGGGCTAGGAGGAACTGCAGCAATGAGGACGATTTTGAGACATGTCTCTCAGCCATGAAATCTAGATTTAGGAACAGAGGATACACACAGCCCAACCTGGGGAGAGCAGAGACAAGAATAAGGAGAGTTTGCAGAGAAGATACACTTATAAACAGTACACACATGACTGATCTCAAACATCCAGTTAGACTAATAACGGACTATAATGATCTCAGTGGGATTCTACGTAAGAGCCTGAACAAACACTGGAATCTACTGACAGCTGATGCATCGCTGAGTTATCACATCACTAGACGTCCACAAATTACATACAGGAGGGGGAGAACCCTTAGAGCGAGGCTGTGTCCGAGTTTTTCAAGACATCACAACAGAACCTGTCTTTCACAACACTCGTCAGGCTTTCATAAATGCGGGTCCTGCGGTGTATGCCGTTGGGCAGCAAACAATAAGAAAGAGTTCAACGGCCCCAACAGGAGTTATTTGATCAGGGCCAACATCACCTGCAACACTAAATTCGTGGTATATGTGTTAGAATGTGAGTGCAAACGACAATATGTAGGCAGCACAATCAGAACCCTCAGAGAAAGAATTGGGGACCATGCGAGAGCTCTCAAACAGCACAGATATCCGAAGTATTACACGCTTTGTCTTACTCTGGATCTAATGTCTCGCCGCTTTTGTACTCATTTTATTCATATTTGTACTGTACGTAATATGCGCTGTGTAATCCACTGTTTAATGCTTCATTCACCGTTTGGACTACCTGCCATATAATTTTTGCACATGCCTTCTTTTGATGTATCATATGCACTTACCTCTTCTCACCCTAAGCGCAATGTAGGCACATGGCTGTATACATATGCACCAACTTCTGTTGCCCTATTGTACTTAAGTGTGCCAAATACATGTTTCCACGGACACAATGACAAGTCTATAATCGACAATTCAGCCCGCTAATATATTCAGAACAGATGTTTGTGAACACCACCATCTATACCAATGATTGTTTGACACTCCGTTTCTTTATTGTCAACATCAGACATGTAGTTTACTGAATAATGAATGAACTTATAATTTAGAATAATTTCTGCCCTCTCATGAACTTTGCTTTATTCGCGGTATTTCACCCGCCATTTTAATATTCTGCAATTTTTACTCCAATATACCCTCATACTCGGGTGTTTTCCGGGTTTCTGCACTCACACCACTGTGAATCAAAAACTTAGTGCCATTGTCCACTGGTGGAGGGTCACACTCACTACCACGGGACAGAATGTCCAAGGGCTTTACAAACTGATAGCGAAGCATATTGTAGCTACCGCACTTTTGTATACATTTATACCCTGGGAACGCGTAGTCTTTCTACCAACGGGCCGGATCACTTCAGTCTTTTCTAGCACTAGGTTGACGGTCTAGTGCATACCCCCAGCATTTGGTATTTAAGCACTTCCGGGTCGCGTGTCCAACTACCTCCGGTCTGAACGCGATCCCGGCAGTGCTAGAGGGTCGCGACGTACTCGTGTAAGGTAATTAACCCTCAGGCTCCTTTAATACAGCAGCATACTCATGTGTTTTGAGCTCGATATTGGTAGCGTTAACAGAGGCACTGACTGGGTCCTCCTCTTGATTATATTTCAGACGGCTTGGGGCTCACATCGGCCTGCTCTTGCTTTATATCTATTCCCTAGTTGAAATCACACCGATAGGTAAGGAGCTTTTCTGCTCAACTCCTGTACTTTAGAGTGATTGTCTCTGTTAGATTTGGCTATATGACACTATGAAATTGCTATTATTTTTTTCCAGACTCATGGCTAAAATTTAAGTGGATACCTTGATTATTGCTCACCAACCAGGTCGGAAGTACAACCGGTGTTTAGGTGAGAGTCACGTTAACATTATGCTGTTTCACCTTTCTTGAAACTTTCACACAGGGCAACAGCCATACTAATGGGAGCTGTTGTTATTATTATTTTAGACTCGTGGCAGCACTACCGTTCTTTTGGAACCATATCTTTGGATAAATATTGACCATCCGGGTCGGAATTATAACCGGTTTCTAGGTGAGACTAGTACACTTAATACTATGGTCCTGCCCCCCCTGTGGAGTATATGTCACTGACCTTAGCTGTCGGCATTAGCACTTAGAGTAATCCTTAGTCGTGTTCATCGAATTTCAGGTCAGGAACCCTTAGTTCACGTGACAGGTATGCTTTTACGTTATCAGTCCCTTGGCATAATCACACCAGTCTTTGGATTCTGTTAGAACTATACTCATTATAGTGCATGACCACCTGCCCTACACACCACAACGTCCTCACAAAAGTCACATTTCTTCCAGTACAACTCGGTCACAGAATGTAGAAAGTGACACCACTTGGTGACACTACTCATCACCATTGTCAACCAGTTCATATCCGGGTTTGTTTAAGATTCCGACCTTCTGGGTGACACGGTCACACCTGTGCAATTAGTTTTTTTTTATTTATTTTTTATATATTATTTTTTTTTTTGACAATATGAATTTACAATCAAAAAAATCATGAATGCATGATACAGATTGATGGTTGGGTAATCTCAGTTGATATAGGGTAAAAAGTATATCAACAGTTCCTCTGAAAGAGAGCATGAGGTTAGAGTTGAACATAGTACATATATATATGCTAAGGGTCAGGGCCACCTTAATCCCTTTCATCAGAGACGGGCCCGGTCCCACAATCATTAAGTCTCTTTCCCTGATCCTCCCGGTGGCAAGAGCAATCCCTCTTCTTCATCACCCAACTCCAAGCCATAATATTTTATCCACGGCGCCCATATCTTTTGAAACTTCCGGGGACAACCCCTTGCTTTGTATGTTACTTTCTCCACAACCATATATAGATCCAAACTTGCTCTCCATTCCTTGAGTGTTGGTAGGCAATTGGCACCCCAATACCTAGCTATATCCCTCTTGGCTACCACCAGCCCCAAATTAGCCAACAGGAGTTTATGCCTTGTCAGGGCCACATCTGTGGAGATTCCCAGTATGATGAATTTGGCGTCTAACTCAAGTTGAGCCTCTAGTATGTTATTTAGTTCCTGTAATATCTTGCGCCAATATGTTTGAACCCTACTGCACTCCCAGAGGGTGTGTATGAATGTAGCGCGTTGTGTGTGACATCTGAGGCAATCTGGGTTATCTGCTCTCCCCATAGAATGAAGTCGTGCTCTGTCAAAGTAGGTCCTATGCAGGATTTTATACTGAATGAGCCATAGTCGTAGTTTAATTGCTACTTCTCGTGGGTGCATAAGGGCAGCTTCCCAGTCGATATCCTCTAGTGGGCCAGTGGTAAGTTCCCATTTAGTCCGAAGAGGGCCTAGATTGTCAGGCATATTGTTAATCAGTGTTTTGTAGGTCAGCGAGATGGCCTGAGTCGGGATCTCTTCCTGTAAAAGTCTGCCTTCTAATGGGGCATATTCCGGCAGTGTCTCAGTGTCCAGTCCCCCTGCCTGCCAGGCATGTTTTAGTCTGAGATAGGCATAGGCTTGAGTGTCGTGTAGCTGATATGTGGCTTGAAGCGTGGCGAAGGGGGACAGTGTGCCTGCCTGTAATACATCCCATACTTTAGAGATCCCTATTAAATCCCACTGTTTAAAGCCTCTTAATTTTCTAATTTCCGTCAATCTAGTTCCTTCCCATAACGGGGTCTCCCTTGTTGGTTTCCTGTCCCATTTTGTTTGCTTTTCACCACTTTTCCATGCCTCCAGCACGCGTTGGGTAGCTGGTAGGAGTTGAGTACAACCTTTGCCTCCGTAGATAAAATGTAAGTGTGTACGCTCTCTAAATTGTAACCTTTCCAACCTGTAGGTGGGGTGATCTCCTGGAGCATGGATCCATTCATTGATTACAATGAGATGGGCCGCTCTGTAGTAGGCTCTGATATCCGGCAGAGCGAGACCCCCATTGTATGGGTTTCGCTGTAACGTTTGCAGCGCTATTCGTGGATGGGCCCCATCCCATAGAAGTAAGCGCAGCTCGCTATTGAGAGTTGTGAACACGGTCTCTGGGATTTTACAATAGGTTTTTTGCAAGATGTACAGCAACTGCGGGAGTGTGATCATCTTGTACATAGCAGCCCTCCCCATGATCGTCAGGGGAAGTTTCCTCCACCTCTTGACATCCTCTTGGAAGTTCAAGAGAATTCGTCTAATATTGCGCTCTAAGTTAGTTGCTACCTCAGTGGTAATCTAGAGTCCCAAGTAAGTGAACCCCTCCATGGATAGTCGTAGGCAGCTCGGATACTTCTGGGGCTCCACCGTTCCAGCTATGGAGTACAGGGTAGATTTACCCCAATTAATCCTGTATCCGGCATGCCGGCCATACTCCTCAAAGATTCGTAACAGTTTGGGAAGTGTCTCAGCTGGTTCAGTGACGTACAGTAAAATATCATCCGCATATAGCGAAATGCGTTCTTCTTCCAAAATCGGGACTCGTCTATGAAACCCCCAGACTTTGACGAGTTCGAACTACACAGCCCAAAGGCTCTAGTATGAGGGCAAACAGTAGGGGAGACAGGGGACAACCCTGCCTAGTGCCTCGTTGAATCGACCAACTTGTCGAGACAACTCCGTTAACTCGGACTTTGGCCTCAGGGGCATTGTACAGGAAGGCCAACCAGTCCCTGAAGATTGGGCCGAAGCCAAACTTTTCCAAGGTGCATCTCATGAAGGGCCAGTGAATGGTATCGAACGCCTTCTCTGCGTCTAACGAAAGGAGCAGATGAGGGCTTTTCCGACTCTGAGCTATGTCCATCCAATTAGCCAAGCGTCGCAGTTTGAAGCGCGTGGCTCGCTTAGGCATAAAACCAGATTCGTCTCTATGTATCAAGGGGGTAATGACCGTCAGGAGCCGCGTTGCCAGGATGGTGGCCAGAATTTTGGTCTCAATGTTGAGGAGAGATATGGGTCGATATGACCCACAGTCTTCCGGAGGTTTCCCTGTCTTATGAATTACCACTACAGTGGCCATTCGAAGATCTTGCGGGAGAATCCCTTGTTCTTTCGCCTTCAGGAACATGTTTAATAAATGTGGTGCCAGCAAGCTGCTATTTAATTTGAAAAATTCTCCCGGGAGTCCATTTGGGCCCGGGGTTTTTCCCGACTTTTGGCGGCCAATGGCCTCTGTCACTTCCTCGAGAGTGAGATCTTCTTCTAGCCTGTCTCTCTCTTCCCAAGAGAGCGAGGGAAGTTCGATTGCATCTAAGTAGTGGATTATTTGCGCCACATCCGCCTGAGATGTAGCTGCATACAAGCGCGTGTAGTACCGAGCAAAGGCCCCTGCAATATCTGCGGGACACCTGTGCAATTTTGGTCACAAGTCCCCACACTGGGCTGTTTGTTGGTTACACCGTTTTATCTGATGTGGTAACTTTGTCACCACTGAACACAGTTTGAATAGACTCGTATTGATATGAGTTTCATTTGTATTGTTTCCAGCCCTGAAGAAGTCGAGGGTTATCACCCTAACGACGAAACACGTGTTGGCTGGACCTTGTGTTGTTTTGTGTTTGATTAAAGACAAAAAGAAATTCATCAAGAGACGTTTCCTCCATCTATTCTACTACGTCTGGCGAACTTTCGCATTACCTAACTGCGTGTGCATAGGAATTTACTTTTGCATTTTGGACCTTTTGGTCCCAACTTTGAGGGTTTAGGGGCTTTTCCCTCACCTGTGGCACCGCAATAATTATTTCTGTTGATTCACTGTACGCTCTAAGCTGAGCGCCACCACTTCCTGTGTTAATCAATACCCCCATTTTGTAGTAGCGTTCCCTCAATGATGGTATTCTTTTGGCATGTAGGAGACTCTTTCATGAAAATGGGATGCAACAATGCAACAAGGAGTGAATATGGGGCAGGAGTATCACTGCCCAGGTCGCACTGTAGTACAGTTTACACGCTGTGTGTGATGTAACCTAGCTGATTGTTGGATGTATCCAGCTGGCACAGAGGCTGGTCGCATGGAGTCCCCGAAATCTTCCTTCTCAATGGTCATGCTTCAGAATTCCTTCTCTGAATCCATGGGACTAGCTGCAAATGCAGAGATGGAGGCCTGCAAGCAACTCTTAGTCTGTATGCTGATTAAAAAGTAGCACATTGTGAAAAGGACTTCTGCGGATGGGGGGAGAATGGAGCTGTCTGTGAGACCTCCCTCTGCCTCTCACTAATACCCACAGCTGTTATTTACACAATAGAAGCGTATCCTCATTTTGGAAATGTTTTGCTAGGGCAGCCGGTAAACTTTTAATGGTTTGCGACTGCAATATCAGTCACAAACTAATGACTAATTAACATTGATTATTTTTCCACATGAATTGAAACGAAGGGGGCCATACCCTATCCTTCTCTCTTGCAAATTGAAAGTAGTAGTGATGCTTACTCTCTGAGCCGCATGGGCATTTGCTACTTGTGGTGTCACTTTGATACATTAGGGTTTTATGTTTTTTGCCCCTACAACCTTGCCAGTTTGTGCAGCACGTGGTTTGTGAGGATGAAAAGCATTTGATACATTGGGACTCTTTTTTAATGGTTCTGATGCAAATTACCATCTGTCAAGTTCAGTGTCTCTATTAACTAGACGTCCAGTGTAATGATCATAACAACACAAGGGAACACACACCTTTCATGTGCTCGGGTAAGTCTTGACACTATAGGTGGTGGCTACCCTTAGGTTAAAAAGGTCTCTTATTGGATCTTGTCTTGAGCATTGTCCAGGCTCATCAGTACTTGGAGACTGATGCTTGTTTAGCCAGTTACATTGAGACAGGACAAATGACAAACTAAAAGTAATACATTTTATTTGTGTTCTATAATGCCAAAAACTGCGGCACCTTCAGAAGGCTTTGGTAAAAATCTTTAAAAAAAGAAAAGTTTCTGCAATATTCTAGTTGCAAAATATACATGTTTGGTGGCCCCATGTCATATATTATACCTTAAGGTAGTATGGGCTTTTTAGTCAACACACTTCACATTCTGGGATTTGCAGTGCCATTTTTACACTATTTGAGTGGACCTGCGAGGCAAAGTATGGAATATACTATTTTGTAAATGGCAGGGATGACTGTAGGGGTAACGCTAAAAATGGAACCACTGTCCACAATGAATATATATGTGATGGCAATAGAAAATGGGGAATCTGCAGGATTTAGGCCCTTATGAATCTTCCCAATTCTCCATAGTCTCCTTCAGTTTAAGCAGCATTTATGAGCTCTTATGTACAGAACGAGTTTTAATATCTATCCACTTATTAATCTGCTCCACCATTACTGTCTGATTTGACTGAATACTATCTCTTTTGAATAATAAATTATTTACAAAAACGGTTCTAAGGAAAATGAACTAATTGGGTGTGCATTTTCTTAACAATCTATATTTTCAGGGCTATTAATTAATTTGTTGTTCGGGCTATAAGAAGCAGTTGTCTGTAAATGTGCATATTTGGATAGGGACTAGCCTGAACCGCTCTTGTGTGCTGATATATATTCCAGCAGCGGCTTTCTATTTTTTAGGTCATTATCTTCTGTTACGTAAACAGGACAAAGGAAGCCTTGTGCGTGGAGAAGTTGAGAATAATGCACCAGATAGACAAGAATCAGCACCTAACAATATCTGTTTTCTGTCCTATGCTCCAGGAGCTGGCCAGGATGTGGGCCGTAGCTGTGTCCTGGTGTCTATTGGCGGAAAAAACCTCATGCTGGACTGTGGCATGCACATGGGCTACAACGATGATGTGAGTAAACCTGAGGGTGCAGTACTACCTGAAATAGTTTCTCATTCCATGTTTTGAACTTGTCACCATGCACATTGTCTCATTCAGTCCTTCTCCTGCCTTCTAATCAAACTCCCACCGCGCAGCCCCGCCCGCAGCATTAATCTAATCATTGTGAGTGGTCTCTGATCATTTGTCTCTGTTTCCTAGAGACGCTTTCCTGATTTCTCCTACATTAACCCGAACGGGAAGCTAACTGAGTTCCTGGATTGTGTGATTATCAGGTATGTTCATTACTAACTTACCTGTTTGTTTCTCAGATAGTTATAGTGAATGACTCTTTTAAAGCTGGAAAGCTAGTTGACAAAAATTGGTCCTCCAATTATGGTCTTGGAAGTGAGTTGTAAGATATTTTCAGCTGTACCAGCCCTGTTATTGTGAAAATCACACTGCTCAGGGCAGTCACAGGGAATAGAGACTTCCCACTGGTCTGCCTTTAAACATGGGCACTTCCACACGGGGATCCCTGCCTGGTGTGCCAAAGGCAAGCCCACACTGGGCCACGAGGACAAAGTTGGCTCCTGGACTATTGGTTTAGCTACCAGATACATCTTGCTTAAGCTACACAAATTATGAAGTCCAGTTGGGTAGATCAGAATTTCAGAATTAAGCTAAAGGAAACATTGAAATATATTTTTAAAGACATCACAATCTAGCAACAAAAATTAGGCACCGCTCAACAGGCTTTTCATGTACTAGCAGCAATGACCCCACTTTGATCACAAATGTGACAAAAATTATTATGATTCAATTTTCATTTGGCGGTAAAATGCTGCCCTGAACTACATTATCTTCTTAAGGATTCCCAGCTATATGTGTAGTTTTTATTCATCTTTTAAAGTTAACTCGAATCGTAGTTATTTACTGCCCCCAGGAACAAATATTTGTTAAAAAAGTGCACTTGGAAATAGGAGGTGGCTTAGCAGTTAGTGATAATGACCACTAAGTTCTGAAAGCAATAACGCTGGCCATCGATTTTACACCAGGATTGTTGTCCAGTATGTTTGCAGCGTGTATCCTTTCGGATTTACTTGCTGCGCTCATCTGTTGTATCAGCTTCAGTTGCAACTTGAATGAGCTGTGATCACGTTTGCACTGTGCACCAAAACACAGACTACATTGTAGGCTATTTTTTCCTGTCATCTTGCCTAGACATATTGTATGTATGCAAAGCACTTTCAGACCCCGCTAGAGGTAGCAACGCTTCGGAAATATTATTACAATACAATGCCCTTCTTGCAACTTGCATGGGTCCTTAAAACTGCAACAAAACACCTAAATCTATTTTAGTATCTCCCAAATTGGAATCAAAAAAAAATTTCAAGAAGCGCCTTTTGTGATTCGGTGTCCCAAAGATTCTGGGTATATAACAACTGTCGAATGAGGAAATAGTTGAGGACAGCACAGCTTGTAAATACTGCCTGCAGTGTAACATGAGCTGTTCCTGTAAAGACACCCATATGCTTTGCAGACTTTGTTTGTCCAGGAATCCTGCTGATTTGAAGTATAAAGCGTTCCATGATTTCTTTGAAATATTATGCAGTTAGGAAACGAGTATTGGTAGAATCATTCCACCATGTTTGTGCAGGAAGACTCTAGCATGTCTTTCCAAGCAGCCTTCGAGTAGGAGCTTAAAGAAAGCAACGAAGGAGGTGAAAAAGATTTATATTTAGGGCTGTCCGTGGATGATTACTGGCGCCAATTTTCAGCAGACCTCTTTCAGAGTTTCGGTCCTGTGCCCTATTTAGTGGAGGATAAATTCTGAGAAACACAAATGCAGAGACCAAAAACAACTGAAGTCTCCACATCTGTAACCTATCAGTGCTCTTGTACTCCATGAAAGGTCACATTTTGGTGCCTCCTTCTGACTCAGTGCTGCATGCTGTTAGACAAAGG
The DNA here is from genome assembly GCA_963921515.1 of Calotriton arnoldi. Classification (NCBI taxonomy): domain Eukaryota; kingdom Metazoa; phylum Chordata; class Amphibia; order Caudata; family Salamandridae; genus Calotriton; species Calotriton arnoldi. Next base: position 499,355 of record CAWUFW010009436.1, on the reverse strand, counting down.
GCTGCATACCACCTTGGTGTCATTGTAGGTGGGAGAAAACGCCGATTTCTCATTGAAACCTTGACAAAAAAGGAACAGACAAGTTAGTGCTTGCCTATGCTGAAAACTCTCATGAGTTTGACAAACGAAAATGTTACAGCCTCAAAGAAGACCAAGGGCCTGATTTAAGATTTGATCGATGATGCATCATCTGTCAGGGTGTTGGAGGACATTTCCTCCACCATCCTGATGGACTTCGGTCAGTCATAGTTAGAGATGACCGCCGGACCAGGGGCTATCTGTGTACTGCCATCATGGGTGTTCCTTTCAAGGTACAAAAAGTTTAGTGGATGGCCGCCATCGGTTTTGCTGGCCATTCACCCAGCTTTTTCAAAGTTTTTGTACTTAAAAATTGGGAGTTTGTTTCTGAAAAACAAAAAAATCTAATGACCACCACACCCTGGGAGTTCTCTCTCAGGGTGTGGGGGTTATGGTTTTTTTTTCTATCCCTGACGGTGCCAGACAGAAAGGAAGACATTTCACCTTCCACCCAAAATAGGGTGGGCAGTGTACTGTCCTTCCACCGACGGCCCCTACTCCCTTGGGCCTTCGAGGACATTTTCCATAGATGTAGCCGATGGGGCCTGTGTCAACATAAAAATTAAGGTCTGTCCACCTCTAAATGAGGTGAGCAGACCGAGGGTATGACCAATCACGTACTGTGCCAAACTCTAAGTCGGGCCCTTAATTTGTCACATAGAAAGTGGAGAGTTAGGATTTACATTGAAAGCCATGTTGAAGCAAAAACACAGTAATTCACACAGCACTGGAACGCTCTTTATATCCGGGTCTGTAGATGGTCTTCCCTGAGAGAAAGAAAGCAAGCACGCTGCAGAGGGCTTTACTTTGAGATGGATGGATGCCGGACATCTGCCAAATATTTGCGGATGTCCTGCCTGCAGTTTACAGAGTGCTTTCATGTTAGATGCTCTCTACACATGACAAAAGTGACATCCTCCAATATTTGGAAGATGTTCTGCTCTGTCAGACACTAATGAAGGCCCAAGGTAGCCTTAGGAGCAGGGATGTATTGAGATTTGCCATCTTCTAGGCTTTTATGAGCTGTTAAAACAGTTTCATGTGGAGGAAATGGAAGACCTCCTCCAGTCCCTACCAGAAGCACATCTTAAATGAGCTCAAGTATTCGTACAGTAAGGCAATACCATTTCAAATGCAGAGATACATTTTGTGCTATGCACAGCATTTCAACAGATTAATACTTCCATCGATAACCTCCTGCTCTTTCCGGAAAATAAGTACTAGTATTCAAATGCCCAGAGGACATCAACGTGAAGTCACAACATTTCCATGATAAGGACATGTGTACAGGACTAGGGGGATATTAAGAAAATGAGATATTGTTGGTGATCAATGAGAAAAAGACACCACCATATTCACTCAGATACAACTTCTCTATATTTGAGATGGTTATGAATAATATGTTTAGGATCCTTTAAACAGAAAAACAACATCTTTGTCTGTTGGGCACTATCGATGTAAATGGGGCTCAGAGTATTTTTATGTGATGATGTAAGTGGCCTGTGTGTCGTATGAATGTGTAAGGTTTTTTAATGGGTGATGGCAGTGTACAATACAATGAGACCGGGTTAAAGTTTAATTGTTTGAATAAAATATAATATTAGCTGAGGTGTTATTAAAAGAACTACAAATCACTATGTTTTAAAAAATGATGATATGCTCTAATAAAAGACAATATATTTAGATATTAAGTTAGCCTTTTATGATTGATGATTCAGTGACTTGTGAGCTGTTGAGGAGGCAGGGTGTGTTTGTTTTTAGGCAATCAAAACATGCCTTTCTAATGTGTAATCTGAGTCACTTTGGGATAAGCCATGTTGTAGAGTAGTCATTTTAATGGAGAAGATGCGGTTCATACATTCTGCACCACATGGTGTTCAATCTCGGAGGGACAGATATAGTAGTCTATCTAAGTTTCTGGCTATTTAACTTGAGAACCCTAAGCCACATAATAACGGTTGGCTTGAGCATTAAAGAGCAGGGTCAGTTTTCCCTATGTTGAAATGTGGAGATTTCTTGACAGGTGATGCCTTTGGCTCACTGTGTGGGCCTGGTAGTACCAGTCTGTTCTCAAGTGATTTTCTTTTGATGCAGAGTGTTCTAATATTTAGAAAGGATGCTACTGATTGCATACAGTTACTACACCCTCTTCTCTCCACTCTCCCATTTTTCTTCCATTCTTTGACAGCCATTTCCATCTGGACCACTGTGGGGCCCTGCCTTATATGAGTGAGATGGTGGGCTTCGACGGGCCCATCTACATGACACACCCGACCAAGGCCATCTGCCCCATCCTGCTGGAGGACTACCGTAAGATCACTGTGGACAAGAAGGGCGAGACAAACTTCTTCACCTCACAGATGATCAAGGATTGCATGAAGAAAGTGGTGGCAGTGAATCTCCATCAGACGGTTCAGGTATGGAAATGAACAACATGGAAATCAATCACTAAAACTAAAAAGCATTGGCAAAGCCAACAGGTCTGGCCTTGACAATTTGATGCAGTGCTTATTTTTTATGGCTAGCGTATACCTCAACAATAAAAAGGAAGAAATGCTGCCGCCAAAACATAGCAGCAATATGCTTGCAATAAAGTGTTACAATTGAACAAAGTACCCTTTCCACATAATTTTAATAGAACACTGTGATTGCTTTCTTGCAGGAAGATGTGCTTAGTACAGGTATAGAAACCATTTTTTGTTTTAATGCACATCACATGAATATATGAATGTCATTAGCACAAAGAAAATATACCGCTGAATTACGGATACCAGAAGGCAAACACACAAGGGTAAAGAAATATTAAAAAAGAAAAGAAAAAACATTGGCAAAGTGAAGTATTGGCTCACCACACACTTCTTCTTAGGCAGTTGTGCACGTCATCGGGCCTAATGCCATGACTCGCAATAAAGGAGATCCGGTGACTTCAGTGGGCTGACCCATTGCTCCATGCTGTGTTCTGTGGTGGGAGGAAGCAAAACACTTGAACTTTGTATGTTTGTATTTTTTTATTTGTGTTTTTATGTTTTTTAATTTAGTGAGGCTGGTGAGACAGCTAAATCTGTCAAAAGAATAAATGGCTCATCCCAAATGTGACAAAAAAAAAAATGTCTGGACAGGCAGATATGAACCTCAACTGAGAATACAATGTGCACAACTGGTAAGACATAATTGACATAATTGGCTTGGAATCAGAAAAGCGAAAGAAAACAGCCTCCATCTGGCGTGTCCAACGTTAGACATACAAGGCTGCAGCAATTTCGGAATCTTCATGAAGTCTGCAAGAGATAAATGCGCATAAAGTGAATCAAACTGGGAATCCTTTACGTACCGAGTGGTCATCCTGATAATTTGGCGTGGATCTAGTCCCTATGGACCAATGTTGAACATTGCTCTAGCATACACAGTCAGCGAGTGCTTGCAGTAGAAATTAAGAAATGTAACCATTCTAGGAAATGAAATTTGATAAAACCTAAAAATGGGCCTGTTCCTTATCGTTAGATTTTAGAAGTAAAGTTGAACTATCCAACCCAGTGACCAACCTTCCTGGCTAGACATCCAGCATAGGCAGTGTCACTAATGAAATAGATTTAATTGCTTTCAGACTACAGCCCCAGTACCTAGGCCCTTATAGCCAGGTTGACAAAACATATTGCTCGGGGGAAAACAGGCGCTGAACACTACAAGAATAGCGGACCCTTGTGGCATCTATCTTAATTAGGTGACGTTCTATATTGAATCGTATTAATTTCTGCTCGTTTGTGAACCCTTTTACCCTCTCTTAAATTGATGGGCTGTCAGATGGGTGTCTATCACTCTTTGTGGGGAGTGGACAATAAATAAATGAGTCGAAGGCGGCACTGCATGAGTCTGAGTAAGGGACTGATCCTTGTGCAGCTTTCATTAGTTCACTGAATAGTAGGACATGCCTGCAAGCCCTATCGTTGAAAGGTGTGGGCGTGGGGGGGGGGGGAGGGGGGAGTAGCATGGAGTAATGTAGCTTAGAACCTGGCAGAATGAGGTCAGAAGGAATGGAGTCCCACCTGTACACAATATAACAAAATTCACCTAGTTGGTGGCATTGTAATGGTAACCGCCATCTGTTGCGCTCTACTCCCTCATCAGGAGTCTGAGGTTGGTGGGGATCCTGGTTTGTATGGCCTCTTCCTCTCCAGCGGTGACTCGTCTTGCAGAGATTGTGCAGGACATTGAGAGAGTCTATGCTCCCAAGCGGCTCAAGTCAGTTTAGCACTGATCCCTCCAGTCCTTGAGTCCATGAGGGTCCTGTCACTTCTGGACCCTTAGGGTGTAAAGTCTCCTAGAAGGAATCTCCGTCCCAGGGGCTTGTGAAGCCCAAGCCCACAGTTCAGGCCAACTTTCATAGCATCCCCTTGAGACAGGACATTGGACTGACTGCAGCTACTGCTGCAAAATTCTCGTCTCAGGCGCTCAAAGGCAAAATACAATCTCCTTCGATTGTATGACATTACCATGCGTACCTTCACCACGTACATTTTTACTGCGCAGATTTTACAACGCATACCACTACCACGCATTCATTCAACTTTGAAATACCTTCTCCACGCAATCCACTACTGTGCATACTTTTACCACGCTTACTGTTAGTATAAAATCCAGTCAGTCTAACACTGCCACCTACTGTTCAAAAGTTAATATGCATTAATTCTTAATACGTTATTGTTAACATAATCTATTTATATATGTTTTTTTTAACAAAAAACATTTGTCATTTACAGGTTTGCTAATATTTTAATGTTATATTTTTGGGGGGAGTCACTACAAACCCCCTACAAACCCCCCTTTTTTTAATTACCCTTAGAAATATATAAACTACTTACCACATACTCACCAATAGAAACCTAGATGCATTGTAAAGACTTGCGTGGTAAAAGTAATTGCGATGTAAAAAATGCTTTGTAATTGCTTTTCGTTGTCAAAACTTTGTGGTAAAGGCTGTTCCCCTCTCCTTTCTGTTGGATATTAATGAGCGGATAATTTTTTATTTTTTATTGAATTCAGGCAAGATTGAGGTTATAGTTATGGTAGCTTGGATAACCTTTTAGGCCTCCTTGATTTGGCCAGACGGCCATTGGCATTGGAGACTCTCTTCCACATTTAATGTTGTTAAAAAAAAAAAAAAAGCAAATGGGCATTAAACTGAATAAACGCTTTCTTAATATTTTTTTAACACTTATTTCTAGTGGGGTAGTTGAGGAAGAGGTTTACTGTTCTTTTCCTACTCTCCATAGTCAGGTGACTAATACTTTTAGCTCTACCGAATATGCTAGAATGCATTTTGTTGCTATGATCTTCAGAAACACTGGCTGTTCTTTCTCTCACATAACCTGCAATCCTTGACCATAGTAGTAGCTACTATCAATTATAAGGACTCAGTAAAATATCTTTTGTTGTGCGAAACTCTAAGATGATTTTAATTTGTAAATAGCACAGTGATCATAGGTAAGTGGTTCAAGCCTGTCGTTAGGGCTGGCTGATTGTTTTTTTTTTCTTTTCAGTTTGCAAAAAGGTGGGTGCATTTTACTCTGGATTCGCACCTGTCTCACCACTGGGGGAAAAAGAGAAATGTAGCTGAAATCTGCCCGTAGTTCTAGATCCTCTGAGGTTTGTGCTCCTCTGTCTATAATACCATTGTCTTTCCTATCCTGGGGCAATAGTAATTGTAGACAAAGACCCTTGCTGTGCTTCCCCAGCAGCTGATAAATAGGGCTATCGTAGCCACAGAGGAAGCCAACCACTGCAGTTTCCAGTCGAAACTGAAAGAATTGCTAAGTAAAAAGCCAGGTAAATGGATGAGGGTGAGTGAGGGTTAAGGCAAAGATTTTGAAATTAAGGGGATATATCTACATCAAAATGTCAGAGTGCAGTGTTATACCAAAATTAGTAATGCCGCGCTCTGAAATTTTTAAAACACAGTGATGCGCAGTATATACAAAAATACAGCACATCCCTGTATTTCCCCCGGCGCTGGCACTAATAATGCGCCATGTTGCAAGGGCGCCTGCGCTGTGCACATAAACAATCTTGAAAGGCGATTTGCTCTTTCTGTGTTCTGCAGAATGCAGCACACATGGAAAGAGCAAAAAACTAGGAGAAATTAGTAACTTCTCCTCATATCGCCAGGTATTCCCTGGTCTTAGTTATTGGGGCTGCTTCAGTAAATATGGGGCAGCGTCAAAAAGCAATGGGTGTTGTGGCGGAACGCCCACTGCAACACCCATTGCACACCCCTTTCACGCTAAGTGAAGCGTGAAAAGGGGCCCTATTTACAAGGTGGTGTTATGCCACGTTAAGTGGCTTAACGCCGATTTTGTAAAAACGGAAAAGGGGATATCGCCACCAGAACGTCGCTAAACGTAACGTTCTGGTGGCGATATGCCCTTGTAAATATGCCCCTAAGTTGTTTTTTTTTCTCTCATATTCTTGTACTTGTAATACACAAACCCTAAACCCCAAACCTTACTTTCTTGTGCCTATGGAGTGTATTCTAAACCGGGATCTCAACCACAGTCGAAGTTTAAAAAAGGGCTGATATTCATCATTTTTTCATCCAATTGTTTTGTCCATCCCTTACTTGTCATTTGCATACAATCCTCAATTACTCCTGAATAATTTAGCCATGGTGAGGTAGATCAGTTGACTGGGGGTGAATGTTTGATTGGCTCAAACGTTCCGTCCATCATCCCCTTTTGTATCGCTTTGTTCGCCCTAAGTTGGCGGGGGTATGCCCAGACGTGGGTCCCTTGCTCACTTTGCCACTGGATTCAAGCAAGCCTGGCTGATGACGGCTGGAATGCCAGAAACCGGTCCTAGGATGCTTGTTTCCGGTCCAGGGAAGACATGGCTTGGCAGTTCGGGCTGGACTGTTCCCATGAGGCACAGGGTCAGACTGATTTGCATATGGCCATGTCTGAACTGGGGTGGTGGAGTGAGCTAAAGAATGATGATGGATTAAACCCAGATCATTTGACTGGGGGTGAATGTTTGATTGGCTCAAACGTTCCGTCCATCATCCCCTTTTGTATCGCATGGTGAGGTAGTAGCGTTGCTAAACTCAAAACTAAATGATGGTAATTCCTTTTGAATGGGTATTCAGCCTCTCTGAATCGAGTAATTACTGTGCTTCCGAATGCAGCAGTTTGGTTGAGCTTTAGGAACTCTTAATATCTAACCTTAAGACATGACACTGTATCTTGGGCTGATTAGTGGGCAGCATATTTAACAATAGCCACTTTCTTTGTCAGTTCAGAAACATCTGGCAACCCTTTTACAAAGTATTCATTCTTAATGGGAGTCCCTGCTGAAGGATGGAACCCTTATGCAGCTACAAAAGGCCAAGATTATGAGCAGCCCCAAAGGCATACATTGGATTTTTGAAAATAGTTGCACTTTTCTGAATGGCCACAACAAAAACATGGGTGAGAGCAATCAATTTAGCTATCTCTACAGAATGCATTGCAGTAAACATTGCCTTTCATCAGTTTCATAGCAGGTCCTGTCAGCATAGCTGGCAACCAGTTTCCTTTGTCATTTCTGAGACAGGAATCTTCAGCATAATATACAGGTTCACAGGTAGGTAGAGGTTTATTAGTGATATTAATGTTAAGCTTCACGAAGTGGGCAGCGGTAAGGAGTCAGTCATGGGGCTCACCATCAAAGGAAGTGGAAAACCATGAAGCCAGATACTTCACTAGGCATCTCACAAAAGTAATGTGGAAGGCAGAAAGCAACAATGTTTCCTATTTAGACAAGTTGGATATTAAAATGTATTGTGTTTTAGTGTTTGGCATGAGGTGTAGCAGCAGTGAGAAGTTAGCAGTATTATTGGACAATCTAGGAAGATAGCTGGGTGCTGCTACAGCACGCAAACATGGGGGCAACCCTGCCACCACAGCATTAAGAGCCAAGGAACAATAGGCAATCTTGTTTTTGTCACTTTGCACCAGCGACCAAGGATAAACCCCTCCCTCTTGTGACAATGCAGTGTAGAAGGTATTGCAAGCCCAAAGGTAAGCATATGTCTGCACAGTTTTCAGAGACACATAGGGTTTCCTATAATTACATGGTCCAAGGCAAAGTTTCAGGGGTGTCCTTTTACACAAAATCTTGTAACAGTTTCACAATATAAGTATGGCCTTAAATCCATTAACATGAATAACCAGCCATGCCTAAGAGTGCACATCTGAGGGGCAAAAACTGGCTAGCGTCGCTTATGACAGCTTTGATGTTATAAGCACACAGTTGCCTCTCTCTGGCAGAGATGTCATAAACCTAAATAGCAAACATGGAGCAATCAGAATTGTAGTTTTTCTCTAAAGGCTTTGTGTCCTCATTTAGCCAGCATATATTGGGGAGGTGGCGGATCACATTTACATTGGTCCAGGAGATCATAGACAACTAACAAGCCTACATAGTGGCCCAAGGTACAATCACAAGGGAAAGCCAGTGTGTTTAAATCGTTAAGTGCTTGGGAAAAGGTAGGTGACTCTGTAAGCCCCTGTGGATGGAGAGTTCATATCATTTCAGAACCACTGAAAGAGAATACAAAAAGTAACAGACATCTGGGACCCAGAGATAAAGTGTTTGAGCTCCTCCTTTCAACATGGTTAAAATGGGTATACTCCCAATTGGTTAATTTAACTTATATATAAGTTGTTAGTAAATGTTACAAAGTGTAACCAGGGCATATAAGTTAAATGTCACAAGTGGGCTGCGGTACCCATTGTGCCATTCTCTACATTGACATCATAAACATGACCACAGGTATACCATATGTAGACTGACTGTGCAGTTTTAAACTGCAAATTGGACTGTCAATATAACCCCTTTTGACAGCCCTACAGCTTTCTTTTAAATATGAATAAACCACTCTTAAGTAGACAGAACTGCCCTAATGGCAGGGTGCATGGTATTTAAAAGTAGGACATGTAAAAATTTAAGATTAAACATGTCCTTAGAGTGAGCAGGCCCCAAAAACTATTTTCACTGTAGACTGTTAGCTGTTCCTTAGGAAAATACTAGAGTGCAATATTAAACACTAATTCAGTATCTTGGGAATGGGACTAGCTAGAAAAATAATGAAATCACTATTCTTAATAGTTATTAAAAATCCAATTCAATGGTGAAGTCAGATTGGTACTCCATATTAACTTTTAGAAACATACCTTTTTCATGCTTGGGATTCGTGGGGGCTAATCTGCATTTTGCTCTCCCACTTATGGCAGCTAGTTACATTTAAACCCCGAGGGACGAGGTGTGAATTTGCTCCCAGAGTTGAGACATATGCCTTGGGTGAGAGGAGGTGTTGTGCCCTTGACAGAATAGCCTTGATTAATTTCAAAGAGGCCTCCCTTTTAAAAGCAGATGTAGGTAACACCCAGGCCTGCCCCTTTCCTTCGGGCCTCCTTGTCTGGGGGGCAGTCACAGTGGGCCTCTTTTTGAAATTACAGTGTCAAATCCCGCAGGAGTACCAAAAACAGCTTTACAAGTCTGTAGGAGTTTACATATAAGCAGGAGTACCAAAAACAGCTTTACAAGTCTGTAGGAGTTTACATATAAACACTTAGAGCGCTTTTCAAAGGGCAAGACCAGTATTCCAAAACGATTCTTGTGTATTCACTGTCTAGTTGCTGGAAAACTCTGCTTTTGTTGTACCAGACTTCTGTCTCTGAATTTGCTGTGGGTGCAGGACCTGCTTTAAACTTGATTATACTGTTAGATGTGGGAGGACCTTAGGTTTACCATAGTACACTCCCCACACACACCCACAGCCTTCAGAGTCTAGGTTTAGCATGGTCAAAGACTTTCACCTTCTTGAAAATGTCCAAAGCTAGGCGGGTTAACCCCAGGAACCTTTACCCCATTGTTTAGGGCGTTCTCAGGGGTCATTCCAGTCACCCACTTCAAAACACTTCTGGACCTGTGAAAAATCAGAAGAGGCCTGAACCTGCTGTTTGGGACCTGAGAAGCGCCCTAAAAGACTGGTCCTGCTCTCTCTCCCTCTTGTACCCAGGACACAGTAGTTGACTCCAAGGGTCATAAGCCTGACCTGTTAAACCTACAGGATACATCAAGCTATGAGAGGCCTTTCCTACAACAGCCCAACTGACTAGTGGCAACTGTACCTGGTCTGGACCTTGCTTTTGGCTTCAGTTAAACAGGAATCCAAACAGACCGTCACCACTTCTGCCACCCCATTTTTTAGACGGGAACCGCGGACGTGGAAGAAGCAGAACTCGGACCAACTACCAGTACCAATACTCCGGCGAACGCCAAACCCGAAGAAAGTTCTACCAATGGGGCCCTCAACAGTAAACAATTCCCACTAGATCTTGGAACCAATTGAGCCTACAACAGCGTCAACCTCCATAAGTCTCACCAATCCTGACCAGCAACTGATCCCTATATTCAACCTTTCCAAACACACCTTGTCCTTACAGGAGACTTCCCTCTTGAGCAAAGGCTTGACTTTTGTCTCCACCGAGAAGAGCAACTTCTTTGACCTCCAAGAAAATCTCCTCCTATTTTTCATATGCATCCGTCTGAGATACTTCTTCTCCGATAGACCCCTTTCAGATCTTGCTGCCAGATCTCCTTTCCACCCACCCTCCACCTTCTACCTCCATGCCCCCTGAAATACTTTCGTTCGAACGTATAGTACTTCAAGAAGTTGCAGCCCTCAAGAATGAATTTGAATACATTCCATACAACCTACCCTTCTCTGAGAAACCGGCATTGCTGAACCTCAAGAAAAACTCTAACTTGATATTCAAACCAGCAGATAAAGGAGGTGGGATTGTAGTCATGGATGTTGACAAATATGATCTGGAAATCAAAAGACAGCTATCCAATGGTTGCCATTATCGCCCACTGTCCAAGGACCCGCTACCAGACATCAAAACAAAAATCCAAACTGTGACCAATCAGGCCAGGATATTGAACATCATATCACAGAATGAATTCCTCTTCCTGAACAACCAACATCCACGCACTCCTGTCAACTATGTTCTTCCAAAAATACACAAAGATGCCACCAACCCACCGGGACGTCCCATTGTCTCAGGTTGTGGTTCCATTCTGGAACCTCTGGGAAAATACATTGATGCAGTCATCAAAGACTTTGTACCACAGACTGACACCTTTGTGCGCAACAGTATGGACCTCATTAATGCAAATGAGGACAAACCATTTGACACCAACACTGAACTCATGGTGGGACTAGACATTGAGCCCCTCTACACCAGTATTCCTCATGATGAAGGCTTACTTGTCATCCAGAATCTCCTGGATACGAGACCCAAACCCACACGAATACCCACAGAATTTATCATGGATCTACTTAAAATTGCCCTCAGTAACAACTATTTCCAAAACCGAGATACCTTCTACCTCCAAATCAAGGGCGTTTCTATGGGAGCCTGTTTTGCCCCTAACTTTGCCATTTTATTTGTACATAACCTTGAAAAAACTCACTTTTTGATGCCCCACAACCCTTTCCTAGACCACATACACCTGTGGCGCAGGTACATAGACGATATCCTCGTACTATGGAGGGGGGACTACGGATACCCTAGATGCCTTTTTGATTTGGCTCAATCAGTCCCAACCTCACTTGAGATTCACATCGGATTGTAGATCCAACGATCTCCCATTTCTTGACCTTACCCTTCATGCTGAAGATGGCAAAATTGTCACCGCCTTCTATAGGAAATCCACAGAACGCAACACCCTCCTGCACTATTCAAGTTATCATCCACATGGCCTCCGTGATGGCCTTCCCTATGGACATTTCCTCCGTATCAGAAGAAACTGCAAGTAGAGAAAAGATTACTTTCCTGAAGCAGCCATCTTGTCCAGCAAACTCGTTCAACGAGGCTACCCATCCCGCTTGGTCTCTCGAGCACGGAAACGGGCATGGTACTGCCACCGTGATATTCTGCTCACCCCCAAGAACAGGCGCGAAAATATGCAGATCCCTTTTGTCACCACCTTAAGTCCCTCTAGTAACAAGGTAAGCAAGATCATCAAGAGAAATTGGCAGATCCTTTGCACACATGAACCCTTCCAACAACCACCCCTGTTCTCCTACAAAAGAGGTGACAACTTATCCAATCACCTAGTACATGCTATCACATGGCCCACCAAACCTAACAGCACGGAATCTATTACATCATCATGGGGTCTTCCACCAGTCATGGGACACTACAAATGCCAAAATTGTGTTGTCTGCTGCCTCACGGTAAATAACAAAGAATTTGTGACCAACAACATGACCTACAAACTAAGGACTTTCACTAACTGCCGGTCCTCCAATGTAATCTACGCCATACATTGTCCATGCAACCTTTTCTATATCGGCCAAACTACACAAATGGTGAAACAACGCATAATCAAACACAAAAGCCGCATCCATTTTAAGGTCACGAGTGCTCCCCTGGTTGCCCATTACCTGGATAAACAACACAGTGAATTGGATATGAAGTGGCAGGTTATAGACTAACCTACACTTCCGACCAGCGTCGGCAATCAACAACTACTGCTCAACAAATGCGAATGTAAATGGATTGCACGATGCAACTCTGTTAACCAGGGTTTGAACACCATTGATGAATGGAACAATACTATACAGCTGTAATGTGTCCCAATGCGCACTCTCTTGACTACAGTCCCCCTTGAGTCTGGGCAACCCATTCCTGGACTCTAGCCAGTTCCAATCATGATGTGGTCTTTAATCTCATGTACGGCTGTTTTCTCATACGTGATATAAATTACCGGTGTCCCACATGCTCCCTTCTCCGCCTTTGGACCACAATAGATACTTTGCATTACCATGTATTATCATTGATTACTTCGTTTCCTGACTAATTGTAATATTTCTCTTGTTACTCATCACCACTACTGATTATCTCTTGTATACATGAACTGCTATAATTTGTCCAAAAAGCAAGAATGTATATGCACACCCAAGTGTAAGAATTTAATCTTAATTGTTGTTCCATTCATCTTCTATTGCGGCCCCCTCTACTCCGCATTCTCCTTCTCCCTTACATCCCCGGTCTGAACACTGTGACCTTTTGACAGTCCCTTGCTGTTTTGTGTGGCCCACTTCCTTTACCCCGGCCCCTTCCTTCCCTGATCTCACGTAGACACCCCTGACGCTATGACGTCACCTCCCGCTACACGGTTACTTGACTGCGACGCTCTCCTTACTTTCGCGCCGACCAGTTGAGAAGCCGATCGTCCCTGGCGGCTCCCAGAGGATCGGTGCGCTGACCTGCGGTGTTTGTTACATCCCAACTGAACCCTAGAGGTTCCTGCCCCGACCTCCAGCGATCACACTCCAGCAATTTGGTACGTTTTTCCCACTGTGACATCCCATACGATTTCTCACCCGACCCATTCTACCACTCCTCCCTAACCTGCGACCTCCCTTTTAAATTGCAGCTTCCGCCTCACTCGGACTACAGAATAGACGCGGGTAAGTCTTCTTTACCAACTCGGTGTTACCCCTTTACGCAGTTGTACGTGCCCCCCTCACCGTTTCCTCCTCCTGCCTCACAGGTTTTTCTCACCGTCCAGACACCCTTGCCCATCCACTCATCGGACTCAACGGGCTACTCATTCGACCCAAACAAACCCTACACGGGTCCCTCACACCGCCACTGAATTACCGATCTACCTACTGGTAAGTACCCATACTACTTAAACCTGGCGCCCCTTGTACAACTTGTATACTTCACGGTTTAACTCCCTATCCCACCCCCCTTTTTAGGTCTCGCCTAGCGTTGCAGCGCATGCGCTGCTCGCTCTGCGAGCTCTATTGTCGTCGGTTTTCTGTCGGGTTGCTTTGGAAGTGGGGTGGAACCTCCACCCAGCCTCGCTTTCCATTGAAAGTAATGCTTTTGTGTTCCCTCCCTGTCTCCTTTAGGCCCCGCCCATCCGGACTCTACGTTGCTATCTTTTAGACTTCCCAACGCCGATGGTGCCTGAGCTCTGCACAGACGCGGGGATTCCGAGAGCTCCATGCAGGGACGGACGTGGCTTGCGGTGGGCGCCCCACGCTGTGGGGTCGGGGCACGGACACACAGGGGCTGCTGGAGCCGGTCCGTCGGCGCTGCAGGGCTCTGGACCCCGGCCCGTGGTGCCCTCCACCAGGCTCGGCGGGGCAGGGCACTCCGAGCTCCAGCCTAGCGGGGGCTCTGCGGGTCTTTCGGTAGATCTGAGTAGCTTCTGCGCCAGACTCCGCAGCGCCGGCGGAGGGTCTGCGCAATATTGGTTTGGGCTGTCTGTGCACCGCAGGGCACAGCTGGCTTGCTGCCTGCTGCCCAGGGCTTGCTGTAGTCCTCTGGGCTCGCGGATACGGCAAGGATATCGGATGGACTCAGCATAATAAGAAACCACGCTTGGAGTCTCGGGCACATTGTCAAAAACCACTACGATATTAAATAACAGTATTCTGTCAATTATAAAACGGAGTTGACACGGAGTAGAGCACAGGAAATTGACTATTTACTTGGGTTAATAAATGACCAACACGTAGCAGTAAAGTGAACATGTCGCACTCGGCGAGGCTACTGAGAAAAACGTTTCTAATGCAACTGCGCCATCTTCTGGTCGAATTAATGTCCTGCATACGCCGTATGGAAATGTCTCGATGCGTCCCATGATTAAAAACAGGCGACAAAGGTTCTGATCAGCGCCAAACAAATAACCACATCTCGTTTCTTTGTAATGGACCCTGGCCACCAGCCAGGGAAATAGTTAGAAACTAAAGAAACTACACAACACCATGAGTTGTGATGTTCACCAGAATATGTGTCTGTCCACGCATGTAGAGTGCATGCTAGTACACAACATGCGTTCCTGGCTGCCCAATGGCTGACGCTGAGCCTGGCCAGATGGCTACAGAATATGTGAGGTCACCACCAGTCAGAACACTTTACGTTTCACTAAAAAACGGATGAAATTAAAATGAATGCACATTTTAATATTAGAAGGCTTCATCCTAAATTGTGACACAGTCCATGCAATTTCCGGCTGGTGTCGTCGACGGCCCATGTGAAGATGAACGTTTTTTTAAACATTTTAAATGTTCTAGTGCATTTTTTTGCCCACTTTGTTGCTGCGTAAAAATTGTTTCGGGGGCCAGAGTGATGGTAGGCTTAAAAAAACCATCAAGAGGGGCCCACACACTTCAGAACTCTTCAATGGTTCCCAAGTGAGGCCAGAACAGAATTCAAAGGGCTCTGAAGAAAGAGCTCGAGCGCAGCAACCCCAGTCTACTACCACGCAAAAGACGTGCACCCTGCTCCAGAGGCGTCTCTTCCGTTGCTGTTGTGGGTGAAGTGACACCTGGCCCCAGATGTGGAACATGTCCCCACGCACCACTTATGGCTCTATTTTACAAACAAGCTGGTGGATATAGGAGCCCGTTTTTAGGTCTCTTTGAACATATCAGGGACTTTAGTCAAATTCTGTCTGTCACTAGTGGCTGATGCATTCACGTTTAATTTGGACTCTATTTCCTCGATCAGATGGTCGATGGCATCGAGAGTGCAGTTCCTGGAAACAGTTATGAGAGGACTAGCTTTATTCTTTGCAGGTTTTCACTAGTGAGGGGTTTTCAGGCTTCCGTCGCTTGTCCATCCTAGCAGTAACAGTCAATAACAAGCATTTGCAATGCAATAGGTCTCGCAATTGCGAGAGTTCGAGCTTTTGACATTGTAAATGACAATGCTTTTTAGTTATGTGTTGGTTTTTAAAACATAAATAAAAGGCATTATCATTTACAATGCCAATAGCTCAAACTCTCGCAAATGTGAGACCTATTGCATTGCAAATGCTTGTTTCTCCTTTCTATACAGCAATTATTTCTTCTCCCCCTGGCGGCCGTCCGGTGCATTCAGGCCCCAGGCTCCTTCATCCCCCTGAACTACCCCCCATGCTCCTTCCTTCTCCAACATCTCTTCCATCCTCCTGCGGATATTCAGTTATAACCACATTGTCCTAATTCTTTTCCAATTTCCTTAATCCGCCCGCCTTACGACTTGCCCTCATTTTTCTTCCTTCTCCCTTTGTACAGCACTTACCAAACTGTAACCTGGTCCTGGTGATGATCCTAATTGTTATGGATCAAAACGGCATCGACATTCCAGCGCAACTTGTGGCGCCTTATACTCTGGTTCACCAAATATGCCCAATTTTGTACAAATGTTTGTAAATACCTACTTGTGAACCTCAAGTACCTTCTCATTATTGTCACCTTCTCACTTTGCGCCGCCTATCGCTGTTCCACTTGTCACCTGCGCCGTCCACCTTGACTGTCACGAGCACTTGTGTGCACAAAGTTCGTCGGGTTACTTGCATATTCAATGTTAACAGTGCTGATACAACTGTTCCCAATTTGTCATTGTTTTTTCAATATATCGGAATGGCTCGGTCGGAAAGGAATCCGAGCGGCACGTTCCGATTCGGTCGGAAGGGCTCCGACCATCGTTCGGTGCCCTTCCGGCCGAAATCGGAATCGGCCCCTAAGTCAGAAGCTGAAATCTTTTGGCTGGTGTACCCAACCCAAGCTCCATTGCAGTCAGCATCAAATTGCACCCAGTTCCTGTTCTACTGCAACCATTGACTATCATTGGTACTTTGTGCTTCTTGGAGCTATTTCTACTTACAACTTTAAAGTCTATATCTCCATTTCCCTTTATTGTTTTTTTTTTGGTGTCACTTTGTTTTTTAAATTCATAAATACTTTACATATTGCTCTAAGTTAAGTCTGTCTGCTCTGTGCCATAGCTACTAGGGGTTGAACTCTAGTTTATTTAGTGACTTTAGTGTTTCACCTTGACAAGGATTATTTATTACTTGCGGTGGAAACTTAACCTCCCTCAACTAATAACCCAATTTTTTACACCTGCCCATCAGCGGGCACTGCTATACTCCTGTTCACTGCCACTTCTGCACTCTGGTACCTTGCTGCTAGAAATGGGAAGCACAGTGTATCTGTCAGAGCCTCGTCTCTCTCCTCTTGGATATGGTTACTCATTTAGGTAAAGAGATATGGAGGAGGTGGCACAGTGGGGATGTAATATTGTTTTTTATTCTTTGTTGCTAATTTGGTATCTGTTTCTCTTGGGTTTCCTTAAGACCCCTCACACGAGTTTCCTGCTGCCATTGTGTTCCTTCTTCCTACCAATTCAAGAAGACCAGCCATTGTTCCTGGGTGGTTTAATTTTCTGGTGGTCTTTCACTCTTCATTTAAAATTATTTACATGTTCAATTCCAAAGATATCTTCGTCAGGAAAGAACTTATTTCGATCACCATCAGTGCACTTGACCCACATTTTTATAAATGTACTTGTGCCTATACCCTGCTGGTTGTATATGATGTGGGTGGGATTCCTTATAGATGTGGGAGGATTCTGTTTCAATGTTGTAGATCCCATGTTCCTTCCTACACCCTAATTCACACACAGTGAGAATGTTCAAGTGGTCTGTGACCTTCCTCCTAAGTTCATCCTCGTGGAGAGGAAAGTCCAATTTCAGGTTCAGTGGAAATGGGAGGGACTGGCTGTTTTCTCCTGCCAGCACAAGCTAGGAGAGAAGTTGGAAAGTACATTCATGTTTGTTTCCTGTCCCTCTTGTAATTGGAACACCTCCTGTCACAGCCTGTCTAGGCTTGCAGAACATTTGAGGTGGGTGAACCAGTTTACCTTTTTCAACACATTCATCAAATAAGGACCTGGGCAACCATACCTTCCCTCCTGAGCCCCTCCTGCTCGATTATATGGATTTTCATTCGCACATCTGTCTCCTTGTTTCCAGAATTCTCTCCTTTTCTACCCAACAATTTCATCCCATCCCGTCACCTACCAGATGGCTTCTATCCGTAATCAAAGTGACAAGGCATTGCCTAATGTAAAATCAATAAATACAGAACAGACTAGTATCTCAAAATGTAATCGCGTCTGACCAAAAAGTCAGAAAGTTACAATTACATTAGAATAGGCAAAGCATTTAAATGTTATCACACTATTATTGACATACAGTTGTACAAAGGCTGCCAACATTGCAACTGTCCAAATAAGTACAGTGGTGGGGAATTATCTGGAATAAAAAGTAACTTAATTTATTTTCAATTTTCCTTCCCCTTTTGACCTTTGTGTGTCACTTGGGATCTCCTAAATACGTTGAGAATCTCTTTTAGCTATGTAAACATATGTTGCGTATTAGTTTCATCTTGAGATTACCTTGAAAGTTGATTTTTATTTTAGAATTTCACCCTGTGGAAGCTGTGTATATGTTATTTAGACAATAGCACAAATGTGATCCCTTATAAGTAGTCCATAGATTGAACTTTACACTAAATAACGTTTGGCAATGTACATTTGAGTGCTGTCCTACATGAAGGCAAGATTATGAGTCCTTTAGTGTCCGAGTCTGAAACTGGCTATACACTGGAAAGTGATTGTATGTTTCAATATAGATATCACGGGCAATCTTCTGCAGTTTACATTTAAGCTTTTTATTCTGCCACTGTCGAAATTTGGTAAAAATAAGACATTGTACCTTCGTCTGCAAAACTATTCATTCTGAAACAATAGCTCGACTTTGAACCCTTCTCTGGATCTGAAAATCTGCTCTTATCTCATCTGAGAGAAGGGGATTAAAAGACAAATGTCTCCACCTCCACCTCCTAAACAAATGAAATCATGTGTGACTATATAAATGAACCGAATAGCAGAGATGTATGTAAAGGATGGCTATTAACATATTCAAGGTATGGCTAACTCAAATTAATCTATTTTACGTAGTCATTTTTTTGGAACTTCATATAGAGTTTCTAATCCAAGCATGTTCGAGATGCGCTCAATTTTGTTTATTAGGCTATGTTTGGTTTTCTTTTCTTCTTTTTTTTTTTAAAGCTATAGATTTAGAATCTGTAATTATGGTTACTTCTTGGGTTTCTGTTTTTTGGCTTCCATATAGTTATGTATTTATATGTGCTCCTATAGTTAATAAAATCATTATTGTGAATATGTGTGCTACATTGAGTGGATTGGCCCGTCTCTCAGTGTGTACTGGACTTATCACTGACTTCTCATTTTGCAGGTGGATGAAGAGCTGGAGATAAAAGCTTACTATGCTGGTCACGTGCTGGGGGCAGCCATATTTCAAATTAAAGTTGGGTCTGATTCTGTTGTTTATACGGTATGTCCTTTCCTTGTGTAAACACATACACACACACACACACACCATGTTAAATATCACATCTGTGAACCACCTTATAGCTTGTAATGCTACTCAGGCCAGGTCTAAAGATGTATGGCTTCAGAGAGTGTAGCGCGGACTGGTTCCTCAACATCTTAGGTGGAGTACTACAAGCCTCTCTACTTGTCCCACTTCTTTTTATGTGCACCACTTTTTCCCATCAAGCTCTTATTCACCTTTCTCTCTTATTTCTATGCTGATATTTCTCAGAACTACTCTTTACCCATCCAGCTCTCAACACTCTGGCACTCTTCATCTCAACCCTTCGATAACTTAAATTTTGTTCACCCCAATCTTTCCCCGGCTCTGGCTGTCTTTTCATTTTCTTTCCTCCTTCCTTTTTTTCCCCTTTACCACATCCTGGGTATCAACTTTGAATTTTATGGCACCTTTTACCTCTTCACATTTCTATTTTGTGTGTGTTTTGGCTTTTAATCATCTACTCTGCAGCCAAGATTCGATTTTAAACTCTTGTATTCTTCATTCCTTGACTTTTCTCACCAATCACTCTCATCTACAGTATTTTAAGAATTTACCTGTTTATCCTCTGTTTATCTAGCCTATATGTCTGGGACCTCATCAGCCATTTCATTATAAGCTTGTACCCTTTTAAATTTATCTTCATATTCTGTCTTCTCTAATCTACCCATACCTTACTCTGCCCTTAATTTCTAATCTCTTTTTAGTCTACTCCTTCACCTTTTTGCTCCTGGTTCCCCGTACCGCCTTTGATTTTTCATATTAGTCATAAACTATAGTATGTTCTGCCCTGTGAAATTTTGCTCCTCCAGTCTCCCTGCCACTTACTATTGTACTCCTATTGAAACATTTCATCTGTACTGCCATGTTCAGAGATTTGGAAGGTACAATCGTGAAAGCTGTACCAACATTTTATAAACGATGGAAAGTGTTCTGAATTGTTTTGCACATTTACAGTGAATCCTGTATATTGTTCTGAATACTGTGCTTCTTGTAAATGTGAAACAAACTTAGACTGCCACCAATGCAAACCAATATGTACATTAAGTTCCTCTCACACTCTTTAGCTGTATGAACGTGCACCGACATGAACAGAGTATTAAGTTATTTTCAAGGAGAATTATTGAATTTTAATCTCTCTCTTCTAGGGTGATTATAATATGACACCGGATCGTCATTTAGGGTGAGTTCAAAGCAAATTAATTCCTGTTGATTGCCTGTGCCTTTTAGGTGGGATATTATGTTACATTTTATGTCACATTATGACTGTAGAGGAAATAAGGATGCTGATGAAACTCAGCCTTTGAGTGTTTTTCATTTTCCTTGCCGCTGGTACAACTGATCATAAACTATTGGTGACTTAATGTTTTTTAGGAAGTGTTGACAAAGCCAATACATCAGGTTTATGTGCGGGAAAGTGTTTAGTGATAGTTGGGCAACTTTGTATGTGTTTGCCACTGCAGTCCTAGGAAAAAAATCCCACAATGAAGTGACATATTGGGCTGCTACAATAGGGAAACTGGGAATAGGACCCCGCCCCTTTGTTGGAGAGACTGTACCTTGGAAGAAGAGGGTTATGAAAAGGAGGCTGAAAATGAAGTTGGTTTGTCAGCCATACACTTGAAAGCCATATAGAGCACAATATTGCATAGAATACTTTTGACGAAGGGCCAGTACTTTTGTTATATTTTTGGAAACCTGTATTCAACCGTTCCTTTTTATGAATAAAAAGTTTGTAATTTCAAAATGTTACCATGGCAACAAGCAAAGCAAAACAAACATGCAAGGGCAATTAGTCAACTGGACAGAGCGGCAAGAAAGCTACCAGTCCAAAAAAAACATAAAACTGCTGCTAAATCTTATATCCGCAAAGAAATCACATTCAGGAACTCAGTGACTATTGATTAGAAGCCAAGCTTCATGTTAATTCCAGTGGCAGCTTCTCCGCTAAGACGGAGGAGCATCGCCCCACTGCTTTCAGTTGCAAGCTGAATACAAAAAATAAAATGATGATAACGTTCGTTATTATCATTTTGTTTTTTGTATTCAGCTTGCAGCTGAAGCCAGGCGGGCGGGGCTGGGCTCCCTGCATCACAGCGGGAGGAGTGCTGGCAGCACCTAAAGTGTGCATGACGCTTTGGCCGGCCGTCTCGGGCCGGCCAAAGCGTCATGCGCACTCTGCATGTTCTCCACGCAGGCTGTATTGCAGCCTGGGTGGAGAACATGCACAGCCTGCCAGCCCCTCTCCCACCACCCGTGGTCGGTAGCAGCAGCCACTGATTGATTCTGCAGTTTAACCAAAGGAACAAGGGCATAGCTTCGGAGGGATAGATTGTTGGCTTGGTAGTTGGGTCTGGGGGTCCTGAGTGGTGCCTTCGTTTTTTTTCTTGTCATCCTGATTTCACTAACAGGTGTTTACTTGTTCATTTTTTGAACTAGGAACTTTGAATATATTTAGGTCCACATTTACAAAGGTTTTTAATCGAGGTTCCGTCACTTTTTTGATGCAGCCCAAATGCAATATCCTTTTTAGGTCTCGCCTGGCGTTAGCAGCGCGCATGCGCTGCTCTCGCCATGCGAGGGCTTCTTGGAATCAATATGGTTCCAGAAGTCGTGTCTCTGCTCCGCCTGCATTTTTGATTGGTGCGCGTCATTTTGCGTCACGGATCATGCAGAACGTAGTGTGATAATTGCACCGGAGGTTTTTTAGTCCCTCCTGGTTGCCACCCTGTCCTCTTTTGGCCCCGCCCACCGGGATTGGATCTTTTACTTGCGGCGGGAGACAGTGTCTCTTAATTAGCCGCTAAGCATTTTTTTCTTGTATTACCGCGTTTATCTTCAAGAATGGCTGACGCGCCTTTCATTTCTCTGGCGCGGCTTGTTTCTTTTTTTATTTTATTCTATCCTTTCGCCATCTTGTCTCCCGAGCGCCCCACTGATGTATATCGTCACTCGCTTTGTATTTGATTTTATCTTCTACGCTTGTTCTCATATCGCGGACTAGTGTATTAGCCTCTGCTTGTGTTTATTTTCACAATATCTTGCTGTTCTTGAAGTTGTATTTTTTTCCTTAACATTGGCATTGCAAAAGCCCCGCGGTGAGTAGGTGCTCCGGGGGCCCCTTCTGGCACTCTCAGACCCCAGGGCTGAGCGCTCCGGACTGGGTCCGGAGGGAGCCGCCGCCCCCCCAAGTTTCGTTACGCCACTGCCTTAACAGGCTACAAATGATCTCGTGCGGTACCCTGACACTGTTTTGGGCTCGTTCGCGCTTTTTAAAAACTTTGTACATGAAACAAATCTATGTGCACGGGGTGAACACGGCATAGAAAATATTGAGAGCTTTCTTCCCCGTGGCCTGTTTACTTTTCAGTGGATTCAGTTTATTTTATGAGGGCTTTTTGCGAAGCCCGGCGACGGGTCCATTCTTTGGGGGATTTAAGACCGCGAGTGCTGGCTAGCGAACTTCCCGAGCAGGCTTATGGGTGCCCCCTGTGGCTTTAAATCTTGACTGGAGACTTTCTACTGCTACGGAAGCATGTATCGTGTTCACCCCGCGTTTCCACAGCTGTGGTGCCATGCTCTTGGAAGGAACCCGCCTTTGATTCCAAGATGGTACCTCTTGCGAGGACCCTGGATCTCTCGCTGTGAATATTCTGGGTTATAATAAGGCTTATTCACATCGCACATATTAAGTGACCCGTGCACATGTTTGTTTTAAGTTTTGTGAATTATAAATGCTGCTTACTTTCCTGTGTAAAAAAAAAAGGGTTTAACCGCCCGACAGACCCTAACTAGGTCTGTAGCAGGGGTGTGATCCAGGCGTGCTGGGTGCGTGCCAATAAAGTTGTGGTAACGGCGGCCTACTGTGCCTGCAGTGAAGTTGTGGTGACAGACTCAGAATATGCGACTTTAGTGCGTGCCTTCCCAGCTATCAAATCTCAAGCTTCCGCAAGAGCTTACGGTTTGCAAGACATTTTGTATGTCTGAAATCAGCCAGCCAGGATTAGCGCATTGAAGTAATCCCTGCGCTCGAGAGCGCCCCACCCCCTCGCCGTCGAAGGGAATATTAAGTCTGGGTGCCTGCAAAGGCCTTTTGTGGCGCGCTGGGATGGCTATGCAAGGAGGCATGTTAGTATAGGTATGCGTGAAAATAATGACTCTCGGCCATGTAGCGCGTTTCCCACCACTCGTCTGCAACCTATTAACTAGGATTGGTTTGGCGGGGCAGACTGACCACTTACTGGGGTAGATGATATACTAAATTGGGTTGCAGCATCACTAGTTACCGAATTAAGAAATGACATACGCTACTATTGCAAATGCAGTGTTTATTTAAAACAATGGTGTTTTCCGAAACATACGTTCTTGCAAGGAAGATGGATAAAAAGACATTGCCAGTTTGATCAGGCCCATAGAATTTAGTCCTTAAACCAATTGAAGTGGGCTTTTATAGGAAATATCGGGGGCTCTACTGTAGTCAGGATGTACTCTGGTTGAACCAAAGTCCTGTTTTCTCAAACATGTGCAGTTCTGTATTATAAATGGACTACGCTCGTAGCTTTGCCAAAAGTACTGAGTTTAGTGGTACTCCACATCATTAAGAACCCCACATGCCTCAGGAGTCTAGTAAACATCCATCTTACACAACTGCTTATTTGTCTGGCGCTGCTAAACCCCTACTTAATGATGTTATAACCCAGATATCGGCAAACAGTTGTTTCTTAAAGGGTTACAATAAGTCAGATGCAGGTTGGACTCATTTCTGATGAGAATGCTTTGAATTTTGCAGCGGACAGTTTAAAAAAAAAAAAAAAAATAACAGGAAAGAGTTGGCGCTGCACTTGCCTCAGTCAGAGCCGCTGCTGCCAATCTGGCGCACAGCAGGCATTTCACTGGCCAACGCAACGATACTTATTTTATCATCGCCGGAAGGATGGGATGCTGGGTTGGCCTGAAAAGATATGATCATCTGACTTGCAGGCACACACGAATCACAACTAGACGTACTCACCAAAGATTTTAAGAAATGGTTTAGGGCCCCGTCCCCATCACAGAAATATCGTGCAGTGGGTCAATGCATCTGTCATAGAAATATTCACTTGTGCACAGATTTCGTTGGGGGCTGAGGGGGAGAGGAGAAGGAGGGCAAATGGAAGACTCATCTAATAAGTACCAAAAAGCTGGACATTAAGAGCACTTTTTATTGCAGCGCCACAAAACGGCAAGATTGCGCACCAAACACTTATTAACGCACGTAATTGGCACATTTCAGTTTCCATATTTCTGCATTTTTCACAAGATTTTTATATTTTTATTTATTTTATTTCTGTAGTTCATTTTATTTTTGAAGCTAACTGATGAAATTCAAATATCAACCAAAAGCAAGTTTAAAAGCAATTAACAAATATGCATACCCCAATATCAGAGAAAGACGTCTGGGACAGCTGGAGGTTCTCTTACCAGATAACATAAAATATACCTCTGTGATCTGGCACAGAAATAAAATCAAGCATTGGACGGGGATCAAAAAGTAAACGTTGACAATAAACTGTCTTGTTACTAAGGACCAGTAAAAACAAGAGGACGTGGTAAACATGCTGTGAGAGTTAGGAAAGAAAGAAAGAAGAATATGTAGAAAAGAGAGAAAAAATCAAATAGACTCAATAATACACTCAATAATACATAGCTAAAATACAATACCATTAGCAAAGCAAATGGCTTTAACTTAAACAAAGGCGAGACCTATTGCATTTCCAATGCTTGTTTAATATTCCCAAAGCAATGTAATGCATTGCTTTGTAAAAAAAATATGCAGCGCATTTCCCTGCCTTGTGTTATTTTGCGTTAGGTAGGCATTCCATAGGTGGTGCATAAGCTTTCCCGTGCATTCACCCATGGATTTTGATCCAAACCAATATTTACGTTGCCGAGATTTAAGAAGACTTTACATATGGGTTTCATCACTTTTTTGGCGCAGCCCCGATGCAAAATCCTTTTTGGTATTTACAAAGCCAAAGAGATGTAGGCATGGGTGTGTGCCAAATGGTGCACATGCTTGAGGCTGGTGTAACGAGGATAAATATCTTTATTTCCCCTCGGTATTTCCTCTTTGTATTTGTGCTGCATTTTGCAGCACACATATAAGGGAGGAAAATGCCTCCAAGGATAGTTTTGGTGTAGGAAGGTACCGCTTCCTGCACAAATGCTATCTTGACCATAGTGCAGGCACCATTGAACTACGGCGTAAGTGTGCCTGCATTGGCGCTAGGCAGCCCAAAGTGCACCAGCGCATGGAGAGACCAGGATTGCACAATTTGTTGAAGATATGGCACAGTTCTGCTCTCTTCAGGTAACACATGTAGTGCAGCAACTTTGCTTGCTGTGCTACGTTGTGCCACTTCTTTGTAATTATGAACCTTAGTGACCGTTTACCAAAAAAATAGCAAATCTGCACCCATAGAATTTCTCCTTGAATGGCTTCAAATTTGTCACTTTCAGAATTCACAGTTACTGGCAGTAGGATGCTTCGAAAGCTATGCCAGTCTCAGGTTCGTATGCCTACTACTGGCAATCAAACATCCAAAAGGCGATGGGACAAATGCTTGCAAATAGTCTAACCACTGGCATCCATCAGGGTAGCATTTAAAACCATTGTTTTTTGCCCACTGTACCAGTCTAGGCTGAAAGCCTGATTTAGGTGACTGAGCAAAGGCAGACAGGTTAGTGGAGGACTTTACTGCCTTTACTCCGCCTGCCAAATTTTGAGATGTCCTCCAGCCCAGCAGACATCTCTATACATTGCAATACCAAAGGGGATGATGGACGGAGCGTTAGAGCAAATCAAACACTCCACCACCCCAGTTCAGACATGGCCCTTGCTCACTTTGCCACTGGATTCAAGCTAGCCTGGCTGATGACGGCTGATTAGCCAGAAACCGGTCCCAGGATGCTTGTTTCCGGTCCAGGGAAGACATGGCTTGGCAGTTCGGGCTGGACTGTTCCCATGAGGCACAGGGTCAGACTGATTTGCATATGGGCATGTCTGAACTGGGGTGGTGGAGTGAGCTAAAGAATGATGATGGATTAAACCCAGATCAGTTGACTGGGGGTGAGTGTTTGATTTGCTCAAGCGCTCCGTCCATCATCCCCTTTGGTATCGATCTCTATACATTAGCAGGAACTGCTGTCATAATGGTTCCTGTCAATGTAGGAGAAGTTTAATGGACTGCTGGCTGTCGGCATTTTTGAAAGTTGTTTTTATTTTTCAAAAGTAAACTCCCAAAGAAGGAAAAAATAACAAAAACGACCCACACACTAGATTTCTCCCATGGTGTGGGAGTCACTTCTTTTTATGTTGCGCCTAGGCAGCGCATATGCACTGTCTCTCGACATGATGCATCTACTTCTGTGGACTTTCACCCTACCCATCACTTTCATTCGTTGCTTGGCCTGCCTTTCAAAATTCCTTTGGTTTCCTTGGTAAATGTTTACATTTGTCCCGCTTTTTGGCTGTTTTGTTCCCGCCCTGGGGACTGACCCTGTTACATGGATCAGTTCACTTCTGGCCATTTAGTTGGTTTCAGCGCACTACTTTCTCTTTCGACTCGGCTCGTGATGACTTCTTCCCGCCACCTCCCGCCCGTCTCTGCGTTTCCTGTTCGTGACGGCACTCATCATAATTCAGTTAATCTCTCTGAATGGCGCCGTCCCCCCACCACCTCCCACCTATCGTTCTATTTGGTATTTATATGTTCACGCTGTGATTTACACATATAGCGTGTCATGTTTTTTAATCATTCGCCCCTAGTTTTCTGTTCCCTGTAGCAGCAATTGGAAGATTCAGAATTACTGCGTATTTTCTCCTGGGCTGCGTGCACTTCAGTTTTGTCATACTAAGATGTTTTCTGTGAACATGCCTTTATCTTGTTGTTTTGTTTCCTGGTATCTATGACGGTTGCCCTGAGAGGGAGCACAAGGAAGGGTAGAGCCGACCTCATGTGACCACTGCTTCCACGTTGGGGCCCCTCCCCCTACATCAAAGGCGGACGCCATTGTTTTAGAGGGTGGGTGAAGTGAACTGGTGTTGGAAGGTGTGCGCGTCATTCTACCATTTCAGTGCACAGTAAATTACAAGTGAACTATAGTATTCTGAACAGCTCTTCACATCTGCGAGCTAGTTTTAAGTAGCTACTTGCTTGTGCCTTTATCTTGTTGTTTCTTGTATTTCATTTCCTGGTATTTATGATGGTTGTGTAGAGAGAGGCTCCACCAAAGTAAGTACTGAGTGCTAGGAAGGGTAGAGCAGACCTCACGTGACAACTGCATCCGCGTTGGCCCCCTCCCTCTACATCAAAGGCGAACACCATTTTTAGGTCTCGCGTGCGTTGCAGCGCAAAGCGCTACTCCGCCTCCGCGAGAGATTTTGTAGGAGAGGACTTTCAGAAAAGGGCTTTAAGCCCCGCCCCTCATTTCCATTGGCCGGCGTCACCGTTTATGGTAAACGGTGGCCTGCCATTGGAAATCAGGGTTTTCTGTTCACGCCCTTTGTCTCCGAGCTGGACTGGCTTGCCTGCTTTGCGTCTGTCGTGAAGACATTTCTTATCAGCTTGTTTATTTAACAAGCTGATAAGAAATGTCTTCACGAGAGCCGTGAAGGAGCATGCACCAGGCGTCCTGCAACCACGCTGGCTTCACGCCTGGAGCATGCGCCAGTCAGCTCTCTCATTGGTCTGTCGGTGTCCAGCTGCCAGAGGGCCCCACACAAGGAAGTGGCTACGTGTCTCAAAGGAGGATGCTCTGAGAAGGCGGGGCAGAGAACGCTGTGGAGTGGAGCTGCAGGTCTGTGCTGAGAGACCCACTTTGTGAGACCCAGCTGCTCTGCAGGCAAAGACGGAAAACACCTGCTTGTTTTCCCAAGTAATTGAAAACGCACATAACACGTTTTTTTATAACACTCTAACCAAAGGCGCATAGTACTTAGAGGGGCCTAAAAACCAGAGCGAAAAAAAGTAATCTATGAAAATGTTTTAATCTCACTAAACATATTGCTTTGCATCGAGAAATGTTAGTGCAAGGCACGTTCTGCTTGAAGTTTTTAATTAATTTGCCTGAAGTATTCTTTTAATAAACATAATTATGTAACATAAAACAAAACACAGCACAACACAGCACAACACAACCTAGCCTAACACAACATAACACAGCCTAGCCTAACACAACATAACACAGCCTAGCCTAACACAACATAACACAGCCTAGCCTAACACAACATAACATAGCCTAGCCTAACACAACATAACATAGCCTAGCCTAACACAACATAACATAACAAATCATAGCATAGCATAACAAAACATAGCATAACAAAACATAGCATAACACAACAAAACAAAACATAGCATAGCAAAGCACAACAAAGCATAGCATAACAAAACACAACAAAACATATCATAGCATAACAAAACACAACAAAACATAGCATAGCATAACAAAACACAACAAAAACATAACAAAGCACAACACAACCTAGCCTAACACAACACAACCTAGCCTAACACAACATAACACAGCCTAGCCTAACACAACATAAGATAGCCTAGCCTAACACAACATAACATAACAAATCATAGCATAACAAAACATAGCATAACACAACAAAACAAAACATAGCATAGCATAACACAACAAAACATAGCATAGCATAACAAAACACAACAAAACATAGCATAGCATAACAAAACACAACAAAACATAGCATAGCATAACAAAACATAGCATAACAAAACAAAGCATAGCATAACACAACAAAACAAAAAATAGCATAGCAAAGCACAACAAAGCATAGCATAACAAAACACAACAAAACATCACAGCATAACAAAACACAACAAAACATAGCATAGCATAACAAAACACAACAAAAACATAACACAACACAACCTAGCCTAACACAACATAACACAGCCTAGCCTAACACAACATAACACAGCCTAGCCTAACACAACATAACATAGCCTAGCCTAACACAACATAACAAATCATAGCATAACAAAACAAAACATAGCATAACAAAACATAGCATAACACAACAAAACAAAACATAGCATAGCATAGCACAACAAAACATAGCATAGCATAACAAAACACAACAAAACATAGCATAGCATAACAAAACACAACAAAACATAGCATAGCATAACAAAACATAGCATAGCATAACAAAACAAAGCATAGCATAGCAAAACACAAAACATAGCATAGCACAACAAAACATAGCATAACAAAACATAGCATAACAAAACAGCATAACAAAACATAGCAAAACACAACAAAACCTAGCATAGCATAACAAAGCATAGCATAACAAAACATAGCATAGCATAACAAAACATAGCATAACAAAACATAGCATAACAAAGCATAGAATAGCATAACAAAACACAACAAAACATAGCATAACAAAACAAAACATAGCATAGCAAAACACAACAAAGCATAGCAAAACACACCAAAACACAGCATAGCATAGCATAACAAAATAGCATAACAAAACACAACAAAACATAGCATAACATAGCATAGCATAACAAAACAGCATAGCATAACATAGCATAACAAAACATAGCATAGCATAACAAAGCATAGCATAACAAAGCATAGCATAACAAAACAAAGCATAACAAAACAAAGCATAGCATAACAAAACAACAAAGCATAGCATAACAAAACATAGCATAGCATAACAAAGCATAGCATAGCAAAACACAACAAAACATAGCATAGCATAACAAAACAAAACATAGCATAACAAAACACAACAAAACATAGCATAACAAAACAAAACCTAGCATAGCATAACAAAACATAGCATAGCATAACCAAACATAGCATAACAAAACAAAGCATAGCAAAACAAAGCATAGCATAGCAAAACACAACAAAACCTAGCATAGCATAACAAAACATAGCATAACAAAACATAGCATAGCATAACAAAACATAGCATAACAAAACATAGCATAACAAAGCATAGAATAGCATAACAAAACACAACAAAACATAGCATAACAAAACATAGCAAAACAAAACATAGCATAGCAAAACACAACAAAGCATAGCATAACAAAACACAACAAAACACAGCATAGCATAACAAAATAGCATAACAAAACACAACAAAACATAGCATAGCATAACAAAACAGGATAGCATAACAAAACACAACAAAACATAGCATAACAAAACATAGCATAGCATAACAAAACAACAAAGCATAGCATAACAGCATAGCATAACAAAACAAAGCATAGCATAACAAAACAACAAAGCATAGCATAACAAAACAACAAAGCATAGCATAACAAAACATAGCATAACAAAGCATAGCATAGCATAACAAAACATAGCATAGCATAACAAAACATAGCATAGCATAACAAAACATAGCATAGCATAACAAAACACAACAAAACATAGCATAACAAAACAAAACATAGCATAGCATAACAAAACATAGCATAGCATAACAAAACAACAAAGCATAGCATAACAGCATAGCATAACAAAACAAAGCATAGCATAACAAAACAAAGCATAGCATAACAAAACAACAAAGCATAGCATAACAAAACATAGCATAGCATAACAAAGCATAGCATAGCAAAACACAACAAAACATAGCATAGCATAACAAAACAAAACATAGCATAACAAAACCTAGCATAACAAAACAAAACCTAGCATAGCATAACATAGCATAGCATAACAAAACATAGCATAGCATAACAAAACACAACAAAACATAGCATAACAAAACATAGCATAACAAAACAAAACATAGCATAACAAAGCATAGCATAACAACACACAACAAAATAGCATAACAAAACATAGCATAGCATAACAAAACAAAACATAGCATAACAAAACATAGCATAACAAAACAAAGCATAGCATAACAAAACCTAGCATAGCATAACAAAACAAAACATAGCATAACAAAACATAGCATTGCATAGCATAGCATAAAACAAAGCATAACAAAACATAGCATAACAAAACACAACAAAACATAGCATTGCATAACATAACATAACATAAGAAAACATAGCATTAAGTTTGATAAACTCATAGTAGCGGGCTAGCTAGCTTTAACGGGCAGTGACTGTAAGCAACTCCGTCAACCCAGAAGCAGTCACTCGGTCACCTTTGCTCTTGTATTGCAGTGGCTTCGTTTGTTAAACAGTGCCCATATTTATACTGTTAGCACTTTACTTATGCAAATTTCAGGGCTCACAAAACTTTGATGAATCGAAATTCACAACTGAGGCTGTTAAGTTTGCGCTATATAAAACCCCAAGGATAAATAAAAAACATTGCCCTTTACAATGTGAATAGCTCCAACAAATACAAGACCTATTGCAAAGTACAAAACATTGCCATTTACAATGCCAATAGCTCCAGCTCCAGCTCCAACAAATGCAAGACCTATTGCATTTCCAATGCTTGTTTAGAGTGTTGTGCGAAGTGAACTGGTGTTTGAAAGTTAACAAGGCGAGCGCGTCTTACTGCCTTTTAAGTGTGCTGTAGATTACAAGTGTGCTGTAGATTACAAGGGTCACTCTTTTTTTATTTCCGTTCTTACTCCATCTCATCACCACATGGCATGTTTCATGGATCTATTTCCATGTGTATTGTATTTTCTCGGTTCTCTTCCTTCGGTACTACTGCCACCGCAGTTCTCGGTACTCCACGTAGTAGATCTGTGCACTCTGAGGCAATGATGGTGCTAACCAGGGCTTCCTTCACCTGCCACTGTCTACACAGTGGTCCCTGCGGGACACTTCTACAGCCAGTGGCACAGCGAGTATGCTATAGACCCTATGTAAGTTAACAAAACAGGCACCCACCCCACTGTTTGAATACTGTAGTACTGACATAGGTAGGGTGGAGCTACACCTGCTGCGCTAATAGCTACACCTCTGCCTTCACTCGTGGCTGCTAGTGTGGGACAGAAGTTCTGCTAGCACAGTGATGCTCAAAGTACGGCCCAGGGGCCGCTTGCTGCCCTCTTGACCTTTACATGCGGCCCCACTGATGAACAGCAGCACTAGCTGCTGAGCACTAATATTCAGAAAAAAATGTTAAATAAACGGACAAGCATTTATTAAACTGCAAATAAATGCTTGTCCGTTTATTTAACATGTTTTTTGACCTCCTTACACAATCCCTGACCCACCCAACCCCCCTACCGTTACCCTGCTGGCATCAGTGCGGCCCTCGGTCACACCACAGACAATACTTTGTGGCGCCTGGGCAAATGTTTGAGTACCCATGTGCTAGCACATGAAGATGCAGTAACTTTACTTGAAGCATGACTGTCTTACACTATAGTTTCGAATGTTTACATTTTCTTAGCGCGTGTACTCCTGCAGCATATGCAGCGTGCACGCGCCAGTGGTTGAGTTGGAACGGTGTAATTCTGGGTCCCTTGTGTACACAGTGCTCCTTGCCTCGTAGAACAACATTGCACTGCTATTTAATTTGTTTTAAGTAATGGAACAGGGTTGGTCCTCACCTTGTTCGTGCCAATAGTTGTATGTTACACAAGGCAGTCCCGACTTACATAACTAAACAACCACATGCTCCTTTGGAGGATTTGGCTTGAGTCAGCTGTCCGCTCTGAAAAGAGCAGTCTTCTCATGTACCAGCGATGTCTAAGCCCATATGTCCCCTTTCAGAAGTTTGTGGCACCCCACATGTTTCTTCTCTGACGTGTTGTCCTTTGCCTGAATGCTACTCTAGGTAAAGTAGATGCCAAGAGCTTAATTACATCATATATGCTAAATAGCCATTAAAGTTGCATTATTTACAAACGTGTCCTTTTAGTTTTATTTCACATTGACAGTGTTTCCCCGTTTAGTTTAGTTCGTTTTACCTGCTTGGACCTTCTGAGCTGACAAACACGTTTATTTGAAAATACTTTTGTTTTAAGGTGATGTCACACATTCAGTTTGTTATGCAGAGCAATACTTTAGTTGTGTACTTTTGGTATCAACTTCCATGTAGCTCTCAGGGCAGCCAAGATGCGGTACTACATCCAAGCGAACATGTTGGGTGGAGGACCCTGTGACTTAATATTGGTGGCTACTTTTATTTTCTGTGTGGCGGACAGATTGGTTCATTATTTTATTCATTTGCTCTAGGGAAAAAAAAATTATGTTGCTGGATGAACACTTACCCTTTGTGACTGTGAGATGGAAATGTTCCTTCTATAAGGCCCTTGATACCAATGCTATCCTGTCCCTCCCCGAGCTCTAGAATGTTTGTAAAGGCTAAATGTAAATGGGGAAACATGGATATTTGGTGATATATATGATCCCACCCCCAATTAACTCTAAACAGCCTTTCCTTTCACTGTATATGTACGTATCATACATTACCCAGATGGGCATGCATGTATGTACGTCCACGGGCTCTGCAAATGCTTCACAAAGGCAGGCTGATTCTATACAACACGTGTGTCTATGTATGTACATATGTGTGTGTGTGTTTGTTTTCACACAGCAGGGTTAGTGAGGAGTGGAGTGAGATTGGTTTAAAAAAAATGGACTATGCCCCCCCCCCCTTTCATTCCCTTTCTCAGGGATTTGCCCCACGTCTAGAATAGTTCGTTATGCTCTGTCCACCCCATTCAGCTGATATCCTAGAGATAGATTCATTTGCCATTAGTTCCAACATTGCATTGCTCTAATGTGCAGTGATCCAAATTGTGAATGATGCTTGCTTTCATCCCTCTGTATTATGAATTGATTTCAGCAGATCTTCCCGACCGCCAACGCTGTCTCTGCCCCACCTTAAACAACAAATAAAGAAAAAAAATGTGTTAGAAGAAGATACCACCACTAGAACAGTTGTTCGTAATAGCAGCATTTCCGGGTTTCCAGACAGCCTATCTTATGGGTGAACATATTCTTGGACTCAACTGGAAGTGGGAGGGACTCGTAATTCTGTAGAGGAACCTAGGATTGTAGTATTCGCATCACCTCTACCAATCCTAGTGCGCTGCACAGAATCCAGTAGTGCTTATTCACTAAGAGAGATTTATTGGCTAATAGCTTAGCACTTGCTTTGTAATCACTTATAAGGTCCCAAAGGCGAGACCTATCGGCTACGCCAATGCTTGTTTTACTGGCCCTCACCGCCAGGATATACCTGTCGGTGATAGATAGTAAAAAGCAAATAAAAAAGGTGTCCACTCTAAATAGGGCGGTCGATTGCATTACTTACTTTCGATGGCACCTATTCCGTCAGGCCGTCAAAGGAGGTTTTACACTGACTGAGTAGAGTTTGGTCAGTTGGCATAAAACTTGTGGTCCGCTCTACTCAAAATCAGGAGGGGCAGACCTTGAGTTTGGCAGACAGGGTACTCTGTCGCTGTTGCAACAGAGTACCTGTCTGCCAAACTCTAAATCAGGCCCAGAGGCCTACGTAATGCAAATCAGTACTGACCCTGCTCCTTATGGGAACAGACTATACCGAACATTGGTCATCTCACCCATTCACCCTGCGGCACATTGCTTTTTTAGTTGGAAAATCTGCGAATCACCTCCCCCTCCCCCTAAATCCGAATCTCACTAAGCAGCACCCCTGCAAAGAAATACTGACACCCATCACCAAAACCAAATAGGAGCACACTATGGCAGTAGATAAACACAATGGAAATGCCATGGGCTTGATGCATTGCCCATCCAAGCAATAGCAAAGCATGAAAAACGCATGAAAGCCAGAGCTGAAGGGTCTTGATCCAATGCACTTTCTCTCTCTATACATCTTCTTGCTCTTAACATGAGGTCTAGACCTAAAAATGGGCTTGAATTTGAATTGTTATCAGTACCTTTAAAGTGCTCTCCTTCGGAAACTTGTTATCCCTCAATTCTCACTAGTATTTATGGTACTGTCCTACATGCTCCTTCCCAAAAGGTGGGTCTGTGGTGGTTAGCTGGTAAAATAGAGTGGGTATGGAACCTGTCAAGGTATCTGAGGGATGTGTAGGCTTCAGTCATGTTAGGGCCATTTTGGTCATTCATCTTGACGAGGTTTTGAGGTACTAGGTGGTTTAGGTAATAACTACTTCTTACGATTTCGTTTCTGAGGAGTGCATGATAAATGGTATGCATATCTGCAGTATTCGGCATCTGCATTTTAAATTTGCTCTGAATTCTTGCTTTTTAGTGATAAATGTGCAGGTTATATTGAGGACTCAAATCTCAGTTTGTATTTATCTGTTAACTTGTATAGGCTAATCATTGAAGATGTGAGTCCTTAATGTACCTGTTGCTTTTTTGTTTTCTGCCTGCACGTTGACTCAATTTATTAGTCCAAAAGAATGTTGCAATTTTAGAATTATAAAACAGAAGCACATGCTAATGTCTTAGAAAGACAAGAAATCAAGAGCACGATCTTGACACCACTAATGCACAAAAAAGGATTTTACTAACCTACTGATCACTAATCTTGGGTTCTGAAGTAAAGTATACTCGCCGAAAGAAGCGCTTCAATGCCTCATCAGGGGTCATAAGTGCTGTATAAATAGATTTACAATTACTGTGCTTAATTATTTTTCCTCTGTTTGAATTTATAGTTACTAATAATAGCTTTTTTATTGTTTTCTTTTAACTTTAAAATCTGCTTTTAACCTGTAGTAGTGTCTTAGCTTTAAGAAGAGGGCATATTTATTATCAGGCTATCTCTTTTTTCAAAGATGTGACTTAAATTTGCCTAGAGTGACAATAACAAGGTGTTCAATTTTCTATGGAATAGTGTAATGTATATTTAGTCATGTTTGGTTGACCAGTTTTGATTTTTCTGCTGTGTCTATGAATGCAGAGTGCTCCATTCCAAATCTAGCCTAGTTGGCAACAATTAAAAAGGGGGTGGGGGTGTGTAGGAAGCTGTCTCTCTCTATAATGTACCAAAATTAAGTGCACTGTGTAGAGAGTCCAGGTATCGCTTACAAGTGTACAGGGGCTTTCTTTAAAAATCCCAAATGCTCTCTTTGCTGTAGTACGGGTGAGCAATTTTGGCTTATCAAAGGAGGAGTGTTAGGCATTTGTTGCACTTACAAAGTCAATAAATGAAACGCACACTCAATAAGGAAATCCAACACCAAATTAGAAAAATAACATAGATTTTAATGTTAATTTAGACACCAAGATCTTCGAGATTAGATAAGTACTTTTTGAGTTAGCAATTTTCAGAAACACAGAAACTACAGCTGTCTGATTTGTGTCATGAGCCACAGACTCTGTAATGTTATCCTATGGGAAGTAGGTACAGTTATAAGATATTGTCTGTAGCAATTATTTTCCTTTACTCAGGAATCGAGCACCACTACCTATGTAATAGAGATTGTACTCATTTCATTTGTATATTCATATGCTGTTTATATACATGATATCTAATGCATGTTATATGATGCTCCTGACTAAAATCAATAAAATTTGTTATAAAAAAATGTTATCCTATGGGAGACGCAGACACTGCATAGGGATACTTGCAATCGAGTTACAGGGCTGGTCTTCTGGACTTAAGGTATGTTGGGGCCAAGGTCCTTAGAACCTCCAGCAGTTTCGGTTTACCTGCCCTGGTGTGTCCGTGTGCAGAGGTGCTGGTCACAAGGGTAGCCTCGAACGCCACCGCTGAAGTCAATGGGAAACCTGTAACAAGAAAAAAGCTGAAAGTCGGAACTGGGGGACCAGTCTGGCAGAACACAAAGGGGGACTCAGCTCTTGAGGGTCTCTGGAGCAAGAGTGCACCGTCGGTAGGCTCGGCCTCGGGCTGCAGGGCTCGGGTGTAGAGGTGTTTTGCCCGGCGGGTCGCTTGCGTTGAAGACTCTCACTTTTTATGTTGACCTGGTGATGGGGACAAAACAGAACAACAGGGTTACTCTTGACTCTCTGATGCTGACGTCCCACTTCGGTAGATCTGTTTCGGCTGTGTTGGTGTCCTGACTGGACACTGAACAAACCGTGGCTGCTGCAAGGGCTCCAGTACCCCGGGTATTGGTGCAGGGCGGCTCCTGGGGGTCCTGGCGTCTCCAAACTTGGTAAGGAGACGGATTGTCCTCCTGGAGCATGGAGTCCTCCTCCTGGGATGCTGCTTCCTTGGTGGACCCGGGGGGGTCAGCAGAACGGTGTACCGGGTCGATTCTTTCGGGGTCTGCAGGGAAGTAGATCCTCCACTTCAAGGGAGATGCTGGCTGGTTAGCAAAGTGCTGCCAGCCCTCTAAGGCTCAGGGAGAATGCACAGCTGCAGGATGAGTCGGTTCTTTGCAATTGTCAGGATAGGAGCAGTCAGGCAGGGTTTGGTGCCAAGGTCTACAGCTAGTCCACAGTTCTTATATTCTTCGGCTCTTCTTTGTCCTCCTTCTTTAGTCAGTCGAATCTCAGTTCCTGGTGTCAGGGGGCCCCTAAATACTAAATGTAGGGGCGTTAAGGGGAGTGAAAGGTAGTAGCCAATGGGCTACTCACCCCCATATGACCACTTCCTGTGGGGAGTGGGTATAATCCTGTCCCAGAGTTCCTAATTCCACCCAAAAAAATATGGTGAAATCCTTTTGTGGATCACATCAGGTACCCCACCTTAGGGGTGTGACTAGCCTGGTGGTACAGCACGCCTACTTGCATAGCTAATTCCCCACCTGTCCTGGTGCCAAATGGGCCTCAGGGCAGGGGGTGGCATCTCCCAGGTCTGGGGGAAGCCGGGTTCGCATATCAAAGGCAGCAGGGGCTTTGAAGCCTCTGGCCTTGATATGTTAAATCACTAGCCATCCTGCTGGAGGAGGTGTGAACACCTTCCTCTGGAGCAGGCATTGTTTCTGGCCTCAGAGAGCGTGGGTTTTCACCTGCAGGGGGTCAGAACCTCGTCTATGGTGGCAGGCTGGTCAATGCCAGTCAGCCAGCTCACTAGATAGTGGTAGGTTTTTCAGGGGGCACCTCCAAGGTGCCCTCTGGGTACATGTCATAGTAAATCTTGCACTGACAACAGTACATATTTATTAAGACAAGGTGTTGGATACCAAACACCATAGGCTTCAGTAAAGCCATCATGTATCTGGGGGACTCCTATTGACCAGTGCCGAGTACATATACTTAAAATGGCTTCCCTGTGTACTTGTACCATCTGGTAATTGAACTAGACAGCACAGGGGCATGTCTGCTCATGCAGATATACCCTCACATGTAATATCATGCACCCTGCCTTAGGGCTACAAGGCCTGCTGTAGGGGTGACTTACATATGTTACATGCAGTGACTTTGACATGGCACACAGTGAGTGTGCCATGTCGTGTTTTCACTCATGGTTTGCACTATGACACGCAGTTTGCAATGGCAGCCTGCATGCAATTTGTAGGGGGGCCCCTTAGGGTGGCATAATACATGCTGCAGCCCTTAGGGATCCTCTTTAGTACCCATTGCCTAGGTACCAGGGAATTACAGGGGTTCTAACGTGTGTGCCAGTTGTAACACAATTAGACCATTTTACCTTCTTTTTAGGGAAAGAGCTTTGGCACTGGAGTCTGGTTAGCAGGGACCCAGTGCACATCAGTCGATAAACATCAGTACCAGTGGCAAAACGTGGGGGTGACCATTACAAAAAGGGGCACTTTCCTGCAGGGTGCACCCAGTATTTTCTGTCATTTTATTGCTGGTTCTTTCTAGAACAATAATCATTACCACTGAATACAAACTAAATGAAAATTGGAACGTTTTCCCACATGAAATTCCTTTTGAAAAACTTGTCTGTTGGAATAGCGTATATTTTCTGACGTGTCTCTGTGCCTTCAGACTGAAGAAAACAGGAAGATGATAGGTAGAATGCTTGCCAAAGTCTCAGCCAGGCACTTTCCAGTCCATCATTTTTTGCCCACTGTGCCACTTCGGACAGAGACCCATTACATGCAAACCAGTCTTGGTCCTGCTCTAATAGGAACAGTCCAACCCCGAACTGCCGGGTCAAATCTCCCTCAAATGGAAACAAAAGCAATACCCAACAGCAGCGTTTCCCAAACTGTGGGTCACAAGCCTGTTTTTGGTGGTTCACGAAAGTTCTGGTATATGTAAATAATCTGAATTTTCAACCCCAGCGACTTTTTGGGATTGTGTTACAGACAATAAAATACTCAGTCCTTCCCAGTCCTAATGGTCAAAATATTTTGTTTACAAAGTAAATGCAACATGACGAATCATATTCATCGAAGATGGAAAGATGTGGAAATATGTCAGTGGTTAATCTGCTCTAACATGAATTAAATAGGACAGTGCTAAGAACGCATCACTGGAAAGATGAGCGTGCCTATCCGCTGGCATCATGTTGGATTACAATGTATTTTTACCTTTAGGACTGGGAAGGAGTGAGTTTCAAACAAAGCAAACGCTTTAAATGTGACTGACTCTAACTCAGCCCTACTGATTTTTAACCCTGGGCGGAGTTCGCGGAGTTGCACTACGTGGAACACCGCAAAGTGCATAAAAAACTTTGTCGCACTACGCAGAGCTCCGCGAGCGGCGGAGTATGATAGAAAAATGCCGTTCGCGGTGATTGCTCAGTGCCGGATGCTTGTCCGCACTGTGCAATCATTGCGAACGGCACCATGCACAGCGCAAGCTTTCCTTTTCTGCTGCTCTAGTAGATTTTTACTCGAGCGGCAGCTTTCTCAACGCGAACGGGCAGTTTCTCAACACGAGCAGTCGCGAGCATACACGACCACTCGCAATGAGAAACCTGACTCCCCCCGCGTTGAGAAATCTCGCCGGGATGTTGATTTTCCACGCTTGCGCTCGCCAACTTAATGTTGACGATCGCGAACGAGGAAAAATCTTGCAGAGAGGTTGATTTTCCTCGCTCGCGGTCGCCATTTTGACGTTGACGAACACGAGCGAGGAAAAAAACTCTGCACCGCGAAGCAGAGTTTTTCGGAACTCCGCGATCTCCGCGTAACGCGGAGTGCAGAAAACTCCGCGAGCGGAGTTCACCACCCAGGCCTACTGATTTTCAGGCAGGAGTGGCCTGCAAGTAGTTACATTAAATTGTGTATGTAGCCTAGTCCCCCCTCTGGCCCTGAAGAGAGCCAAGTGCAGCTGACGAGACAAAGACTTCAGCCTACAACCCAAACTCAGGCCGAGGCAATTGATGTGAAGAAGCAACAGAAAAGCAGATGCTGAAAGTTTGTCACGGTCAGGAATATCTTATCTCTCTGAGGACCTGAATTTCAACTTCTGTGCAAAATGGAGCCAGAAGCAATATCTGGAAAGCTAGGTGGGTCTTGAAAGTTTATTGCTCTAAAAATTTGTTTGTGGTTCTAAAACGTTTGGGAAGCACTGCCCTACAGGTTCCAGTCTAGTCATCAGTGAAGTCTAACTTGAGATCTGTGGCTCAATAAGATAGGACCTACGTCGGGGCATAAGTCACCAGTTAAGGAAATGCTCATTTTTATATTTAATGATATTTACAAAACCATTGAGAACAAGCATTTGCAATGCAATAGGTCTCGCATTAATGAGAGTTTAAGCTATTGGCAATGCAATAGCTAATACTCTCACAAATGCGAGACCTATTGCATTGCAAATATTTTTTACTAGCGCCCATGCTGCGCTTTCACATTCATGAAGGCCACTCCCCTTTCTTTAGACAAGGCACGTCTAAAGAAAGGGGCGTGTCCGACATTAAAGTGAAATCGCGGCATTGGGGGCTTTGACCCAAAAAAAAAGCATCTGTTTGTCAATTTGACAAACAGATGGTTTTTTTGGTAAAAGTGCCCATGTCGCGCTTTCACTTTAATGTCGGCAGCGTACCTTCCCTTAGACACAGTTTGTGTAAAGAAAGGGGCACGGCCTGTATGAATGTGAAAGCGCTGCATGGGCGCTAGTAAACAAAATAAATAAATAAGCGTGGCCGCTAAATGCGGACCGGACTGCTAAAATAAATAAATAATAAACGCAGCCGCTATAGTTAAATCACACCGCCATTAGTAAAAATTAAAATAAAAGCTTGCGGCGTGCTGCGGGGTAGTGGGTGGAATAGGGGGAAGAGCATTAAATAAAATAGTGCTCACCGACTTATAAAGCAGACCATGTAACAACACCAGTAAAAGGTCCAGTCTTTATGGAGGTAACAAATGCAGACAAGGAGGGACTTACAAGCCTAATAATGTCTCGGAAGCCAGCGTTTATGAAGGACAATGACACAAGCCAATTAAAAATATGGGCGGAGAGTCGGCGGGGCTTCAAAGCCATAATCCACCACTGCATGCCTCACAGCAGCACATGCACTGCCCAGGCTCGACCTAATAAATGTTACAGGGTATAAATCTGAATTTACTAGCCTAGGGTGCATGTCGATTTGGAAGCTGATAACATTGTGTACACTAGTTGAACAGTATGTCAGTTGGATAGCTTAATATGTTGAGCCCCTGCTGCAACTTTGTGTGACTTGCAGGCCACACATTTTAGTATATTATGGCTTTAACTCCATTTTGTGTACTGGAGAGGTTGATAAGTTGTGTAACTTTAATTTGGCATTGGTGATAGCTTCTATTTACAGCTTGAAGCCAAACGTCTTATGTTGAACTTTGGTAATGTTCAGTGCATAGCGTTTAAATACTGTTGTATCTAAGCCTTCTTTCCAAGGCGTAGGGTTGAGTGGGTGGTGGTTCATAGTAATAACTGGTAGTGTGGTTTTTCTTGCTCATAGCGCTGCATGGATCGACAAATGTCGGCCCGATGTGCTGATCAGCGAGTCCACTTATGCCACGACCATCCGGGACTCTAAGCGCTGCCGTGAACGAGACTTCCTGAAAAAGGTTCATGAGACCGTGGAGCGAGGTGGAAAGGTACATGTCCAACAGGTTCAGGTTTAACTCACACAATATCTCTATGGCCCACTTTTGAATAAAATGCCACACACCCAGAGACTGGAATTTCCTACCCACTCGCATCAAGTGTGACTCCTCCTTTCCAAATAGTTTAAAAAAGCACCTATGTCACAGACCTAAATCCTGCAGAGTTTTCAGTGTTTGGTAAGTTTCCAATCCACGTAACTCTTTGTCAGTTATACATCATCCGAGTAGCATTTACTGTATGTCACTGGTATAATCGAGAATCTTTGCCTAAAACTGTTTACGGTTGCTGAACTTATCAAGACTAAACTGCTTTTCACTTAATTATATTATGCCTTGTCATGTTCATAATTCTGCAGGGCTTATTTCGGTGTGTAGTATTTATAGTTTTAAAACTGCTACTCTTGTTAACCCATTTGCCACTACATCTCAGGTCCTCTAATGCGCTGTACAAAACTATAATAAAAAATAAACAAACTGACACTGTAAATGATTTTCTACAACGTATGCAACCATGGTTGTAATGAGAAACGAGACTAAAAAGCCCTCCAGGCAAAGTGGTATTAGCTAAAAAAGGATGATTGACTAAAGGTGTGATACATGGCATGTGAGCACATGGTACCTATGACTCTCTCCATAGAGTTACCATAGCAAGCACTTAACATCTAGAGCATACTTGCTCCTTGAAACACTCTTGCGTTCTGTATTTTTTATGTCAGTTAATTGTTAGTTCATGTTTTTGTAGATACACTTAATCCTTGTTATGTTTCTCTCACAGGTTCTTATTCCAGTTTTCGCTCTGGGACGGGCTCAGGAACTCTGCATCCTTCTTGAAACCTTTTGGTATGAACACACTAAACTCTGTTGCTTCCAAGACAGGCATTTCAGATTTCATAGTACTAATTCTGTGTCTTTGCCATTTATTAAAACAGTATAATGATGTAAATTGATCAACTATGGCTTCTTCAATTGCCTGTCCATTAGAAAAAAAAATTGAATCCTGAATGGACATCACATTTCTTTAACTCAGAACTGAAGCTGATTTTTTTTTTGTTAAGCAAGGTGTGTCTTGTCCTTCTTGTGAAACTAAACAAAAAGAGAGTCTGTTAAAACATACCTTGTTCAACTGAACAGTGTTCAGAACTGTTCTCTCTGATTCTTAAGTATGTTTATAATTTTATTTTGGCTACATGATTACCTCAAGTCACTGCTGAAACTGACGATATTCTTTCTAATAAT
Source organism: Calotriton arnoldi (assembly GCA_963921515.1). Lineage (NCBI taxonomy): Eukaryota > Metazoa > Chordata > Amphibia > Caudata > Salamandridae > Calotriton > Calotriton arnoldi. The sequence continues at coordinate 455,854 of CAWUFW010009436.1, read as the reverse complement.
GATCTTGTTTTATCTGTTAACCCCCTAGGAGAGGATCTATTAGTACACTGGCCATAACGAGAGATACACATCTCATTAGTCTGTTTACTCTTGAAAGTTTAGTGCACTTCGGTAGAGCCGAGTTCACGGGACATGTGGATCTATCTTTTAGGAGACTAGTGCATCTCCATCTGCTTCCAGTTGCTTTATGTTTTAAAAATATTGATAGCCCAATGGAGGGGAAGTTGTGATGGACACTGTGCCTCTTGCGGGAACTTGCCATGTGAAGGCAAGATTTACTTTGATGACATGACTGTGGATGTTTACAGAAAACCAGTCTGCCCATCACATAGAGGTATGATAGCCTTAAAAGAAATCAGAGGCCCCTTGACAGGCTTGTGCATGTGGGAGACCACCAGGGCATGGACTGCCTGAGTCTGACTCAGCCTTTTTAAGGCACTTGCTTGTTAGGAATGTTTTGAATTAACTGGCCAGCCAGTTAGCTCTAAAAACACTGTTGCAAACTAAACTAGTCATTTGAAAATGTTATGCATTTTGTAATTCTGAAGACTAAACCTGAGTTTGCACAAGCAATGGGCAAAAGTGGAGTCCTCAGCAGAGAAAACAGAAGGGGGGCTTGTGCTTAGTAGCAACCCATTTAGCCAGGGTTGGAGTGTCAGTATGAGCACAAACAGTAACCCAGTGTGGGTTAAAGCATGAGTGGAGGGCGGAAAGATCTTGGTTGAAGGCATCAGCAGTTGGGTCTTTAAAGTAGCTCATGGATATCAGAGGCTAACTAGTGCTTATTCTCTGGCAGGGAGAGGATGAACCTCAAGGCTCCAATCTACTTCTCAACAGGACTCACAGAGAAGGCAAACCACTACTACAAGCTGTTCATTACGTGGACCAATCAGAAAATCCGGAAGACCTTTGTACAGAGGAACATGTTTGAGTTCAAGCACATCAAGGCCTTCGATCGAGCGTTTGCCGACAACCCGGGACCCATGGTAAGAAATAGATGAGAATGAGGTAGGGAACTGTAGCATGGTAAAGAAAATAGCAAAGGTAACCCCACACTGTAGTAGGGCATGAGAAGAGAAGGTGGGGCACCTTCATAGGAGGGAGAGGGTGATTATGAATGTATTCATAGGAATGAGAAGATGGCACAGGTAAAATCTGACACGCAGTAATGTAAGGAGTTTGGAGCATGTTAATTACCCTGGAGCATGGTAGGAATGAGCGTTAAAGTGAGCAAGTAATTTTGGTTCTTCTTAGTAAAGAGGTTGGAGGGCAGGTAATTCCTGGCCTGGGAATAAGGGAGAGACCAGCATTCGCAATGCAATAGGTCTCGCATTTATGAGAGTTTAAGCTATTGGCATTGTAAATGACTATGCCTTTTATTTATGGGTTGTTTTTAAAACAGATAAATAAAAGGCATTTTCATTTACAATGGCAATAGCTTAAACTCTCGCAAATGCAAGACCTATTGCATTGCAAACGCGTGCCATAATTATTTTTTTTTTAAAGCGTTAGGAGAAAGCGTGTCGTGCCTGCCACAGCAGGCAGGACAAAGCTATTTGCGAAAATAGTGCTTGGAGGCTGTAATTAAAGCCTACCGAGCAACAACACACGTAACATGGGGTGTCGCCATGGGAGGTTTCAAAATTAGACAAGGCGGTACTAAGCAGGGACTTCTAAGCCTTTTGACCAATGAAAAGCCACAGTTTACAGTGAACAATGAGACAATCCAATGAAAAATGTGGGCGGAGAGAGGGTGGAGCTTCAAGTCCCTACCTCAATACAGCATGTCTCGCAGAGCAGCGCATGCGCTGCCTAGGCTCGACCTAAAAAGAGACACCACTTTGGGACAGTGAGTCATTAAGTGGCTTTGAGAACCAGAAGAGGTCATACCCCTTGAGACACTTAAGAGGACCTATGAGCTGGCAGACAGTGAAAAGTATCAATATATACAAAGTAAGCATGCCACTGCAGCTCACATTGCAAAGGATGCAATCATAGGGGAAAATTCCACGATGGAGGACAGAATACTCCCTGAGCCACTCACCACAAAAACAATATCCTTAATCTATTAAAAAAATAATTACCAACTCTTCTAACCCGTTAGGGAAATTAAGACCGAACTGGAAGACTGATCTGGGTCCATTAGAAGACAAAGAGAGGGAGGAAACTCTTCAAGCCTCAGGGGAAGTGACAATCAGAGCAGGATTCAGGCTTGTTCAACAAAGGACTGGTAGTACTACCCTACAGAGATCCCAAAAAAATAGTGAGGACTGCCTCTGGGGGATACAGGAGGGGGATGTCATCAATGAGGTACCTTCACACATCTGTGTAGTCATGTCCCAGATTAAAGTCCATCTGGAGGGGTTTGCGGGAGATTTTGGCACAGGTTGAGGATCTCCCTGTAGTGCAAAGTGCAAAACTGTTTCTCTCGAACATATGGGAGGTGGGGTGCCCTCCCAGATACTTAATGGTACTGTACAGCCTGGGTCTCATGGTGTGAGAAAGACCATTACTAGCCTCTCTGGAGCCGGCTTCCGCGTAGGCATTGGGAAATTAAAAGAACACATTGACTGGTACATGTTGGCTGAAAAGCACACATATGAAGGACGAGGACGTCCCCAAAATGGGAATAAATATGGGCTGCATGAAAACAATACAGAGATAAGGCATGAAGTGAATAGGTGTGAGTGAGGTATTACTTGTTTCATGCAAGTGTGACTGAGTATGAATACATGTGTTTGATTTTGAGGGTGCAGGTGTGTGTGTGATTGGATGTTTGTGTTATTTTGTGTGTTATTGAGTTTCTGTTGTGTGTAAAATTGTGTCTTATTTTGTGTGTGCACGAAAGTGTGTGAGTATGAATGCATGAGATTGAGTGTAAACATATGTGTGTTCAATTGTGTGCCATTCAGTATATGATTTTATGTATGTGATATCACATGCAGGCGTAATCAATTAGGAGTCTTATTGTGTATTTAATTTTGTATGTATATACTTGTATTTGATGTGTGAGGGATTAAGGGTTTGTGTGCAACTGCATATATGATTGTGTGTGTGTCTGGCTGTATATTTGCATGCAAATGGTGTGTAATATGATGTGTGCCCGTGTCCTGTGTGTATGTAAGACTGCATTTGAGATATGGTTTATCATATGTTTGTGTAATTGGCCTAATGTCCAGAGCTGCCTTCAAACTGGGAAACCAGGTTCGAGTCACGGCGTCCGCTCAACAACCGGTGATTCTGGGAAAATCACTTAATTCCCCCCTGCCTAAAAAATTAATGTGTCCATGTGTAACGCAACTGGTGCTCATATAAAGAGCTCCAATATCTTCGGGTCGAGTTTGCCTATATAAAACAGCAAATAAAATGGTGGTGTCCATTCAGTGTGTGTGCGTGTGTTGACATCAACACAAGCATTCTGGAAACGTGCTTGTTAATGTTTTTGTATGGCTAGCTGCGGTTGCTGCACGCTCCGTCACGTCGCCAACAGGAGGGTTGGTAGAAATAGCACATCAACCGAGAAATGTTCAGTCTGGAGACCCTGCCTTCTCAAAGAAAGGCGATATAGGGAAAGAAACCGAGGACACACGCGAGTGTTGCTGTGCAGTTCGACATGTGTCCGATGCCTGTAAAAACTGCAAGCTCCACCGCGGGAAAATAAAAGAACCTAGGTAGTCAGATAAGGACTAACGAAGAGAGGTCGGATGGGAGAAGAAGGAATACAAAAAGTAGTAACAATGAAGGAGATATGAAACAGGTAGACAAAAATGAATAAGCAAAGAGAGAGAAATAAAAAACAAGGCAATACAAGAGATAGAAATGACGCTCCAGTAGTGTATGCCACACAAAGCGATATCAGAGACGGATAAAGAGCGATAGGAACAAAGGAGGTATGTTAGAATAACCGAAAGCAGAGGCAATATAGGGGGGTGCTAACATACAATATGTACACATTCGAAGAGAGACAGTGTCAGATTAAGACAGCCAGCAACAGAAAAACTGAAAACAGCAGAGAAAGGAGGAGACGGGGAATATCGTTTACCCTGCGTATATTGACAAAAGGCATAGGTGCATTTTATTGGGAACTTGTAAACTGCAGGCTTGGGAAAACACGTTTTACATGTATTCAACGTGCGCACAAGGTTTGTTCAGCATAGTATAGTCTTTTTTTTACGATAGTCGAAATGCTTATTCCCTTACCGTAGTAAACTTTACTCGTTCTGAAAACTTAACAAAAAAAAGTGCTTACCGATTAATGAAGGAACAGTGTAACGCCGCAAGTAAAAGATCCAGTCCTGATGGGCGGTCACAAAAGGAGACAGGGCGGTAACAAGGAGGGACTAAGAAGCCTCTTATTGAATCGGAAGCCAGCGTTTACCATGGACGATGACGCCAGCCAATGAAAAATATGGGCGGGGCTTCCACACCACTTCTAAAACATACCCTAATACAATATACCTCGCAGAGCGAGCAGCGCATGCGCTGCAACGCTAGGCGAGACCTAAAAAAGGAATGTGCCACTTTATATGGACACACCGGAGAGGAGAAAGTAGCCTTGGAAGAAAGTAGGTAGGGGAGGTGGTAGGAAACTAGAATGGCAACCCTGGGAAGGCAAGTTAACCTTGGATCATAGTTTTAAGCAAGGGCTTGTAGCAAAGAATCAGAATAAGAAGAGAGGGGGCTGTAACCCTGGGCCATGACAAGGTAGAGAAGAAGCAGCAAGAGGTAGAGCAGGAGGCAAGTGACCATAGACAATGGTAGGGTGTGGTGGAGAAGATGAACCCACTCTGTGGTAGCTGGGAGAGGTGGATGTTGTAAGCAAAACTGCATGGTTGTAGTAGTTGTAGTACTTACAGAAAGATGGTACAGGTATCCTCAGTACTTACTACAAAGGAGCAGGTAAATATGGGTCGGGTTGATTGGAAAGATTAAATGGTTTTGCAATCCCTGAACATAGACTGAGGGAGATAACAGTGAGGCACATCATCTTTGACACAAATAGGAAAGGAGAAAATGAAGGACCAGTGGTAAAATGGGATTATGGCCAGGTAACACAGGGCCAGATTAGATCGGGCCAGTGTCAATGACACAGAAAACCATGGTGGAAGAACAAGGAGAACGGGTTAGGCAACACTGCAATACATTAGGAAAGAGGAAACGTTGGGGAAGGTAACATACACACCCTGGTGGGAGGAAAGTGAGAAAGGAACAAGTAAATTTGTTCTGTGAGAGAATAGGATTTGAATTGGGATAGAAAATGCTTAATCTACATTAGGATGTAATTGGAGAGTGGGGAGCCTAAACCCAAACGTGGTAGAATCAGATATTTATCTTTTATGTTTGGCTTAGCGGTGGCTGATAATATGTTGTGTGTGTCTTTTTTCCAACCTGTCTATATTGGGTGGCCGCAGGCTGAGGAAAGAATGATTGTAATGAGATGTACTGTTGAGTCTATTTAAACTTAGTTATAAAAATTGGAGTTGTCATAGAAACTACTCCATTCAAAGTAAAGATGTGGAGTTTGGGTTTTCCAATACAAACTAGATGGCACTGGACCTATCTGCTCCTACTTATTCATGTTTGTCATTAGATCTGATGAGTCTCTGAACATGGGGTGTAACAGAAGACTTATTCACCCTTCCTTCTAAGCCTTAGTCTCATACGAAAGTGTAATTTAAGATTGATCACTCTCCTGCAATTGTTTCTCCATAGGTTGTTTTTGCGACACCTGGAATGCTTCACGCTGGGCAATCTCTCCTGATCTTCAAAAAATGGGCAGGGAATGAAAAAAACATGGTACGAGAGCAGAAATATTTTTTTATTGCCTTCTGTGTAGCCTAACATTTTTTATGATCTGTCTTATTATTATAGGTTTTCTGTTGTACCGAAGGGGAAGCATACAACATATTTTAGTGCCTACACCGCTGAACTACAACTTTAGGACACTCCCACCTAAGCTTGACTGCAATGTTTAGTTGCTGTAACTGTCCTATTATTGCATGAGTATCTTTATGACTCCTTAGTACTGAAACGGAGCGTTTCAACAGTGCCCCAAAACCCTGCAGTTTTTGAACCACTGAAATGTGTGGCTTACTACTGTAGCAACTGAAGGATAGAAAAGAGAATTAAACAAATAGTCTCTTGCTATACTTGAAGCGTGCAAACTAATAAGCAACATTATTGAAATTATAACTTGGATTAGTGGACAAAGCTGCTTGATTGAGTAAATTCCAAATGCACATGCAAATGCCTTGATTTAAGAGAGCAAAAAGTTTTAAAAGGTAAGGTTGCACTCTTAAGTATATGTTTATAGCATATGTTGCTGTAGGGACACATGCTCTGTTTACTCCTGCCATCTAGTGTTGGGCTTAGACGTTTGCAAATTGTTTTCTCTTTGAAGAAGGTCTTTCAAGTCACTGGATGTACTGTGACACCGTCCTTGGTTGGCAATGTACATGGGCACCGACACCTTGTTAGATTTGTTTGCTGGATTCAAGCTAGCCTGGCTGATATGGGGTGTTACCCGAAAACCGGTCCTAGGATGCTTGTTTCCGGTCCAGGGAAGACCTGGCTTGGCAGTTCGGGTTGGACTGTTCCCATGAGGAACAGGATCAAGACTGATTTGCATATGGCTAGATCTGAACTGGGGTGGCGAAGTGAGCTAAAGAACGATGATGGATTCAACCCAGATCTGTGACTGGGGGTGAGTGTCTGAAAAGTTTCAGTGCTCCATCCATCATCTCCTTGTGTTTGCTTTGTTCGCCCTAATTTGGCAGGGTATGGCCAGACATAGGTCCCTTGCTCACTTTGCCACCGGATTCAAACTAGCCTGGCTGATGAGGGGTGTTACCCCAAAACCGATCCCAGGATGCTTATTTCCGGTCCAGGGAAGACCTAGCTTGACAGTTCGGGCTGGACTGTTCCCATGAGGAACAGGGTCAAGACTGATTTGCTAATGGCTGGGTCTGAACTGGTGTGGCGAAGTGAGCTAAAGAACGATGATGGATTCAACCCAGATCTGTGATTGGGGGTGAGTGTCTGAAAAGTTTCAGCGCTTCGTCCATCATCTCGTGTTAGATTTGATTTCCGCCATTGAGATCTGTACCGACGGGGCAACGTGACTTGACTCTTCTCTGCGGTTTCCTTCAGGCCTACCTGATCAAATTCAACACCAACAATTGGGGAATAAGCTTTGTTGTCCTTGCTCTTCTCTGTGTACCGTTCGGAGACCAACGCTCGCTGATAGACTCCCAACCTCTAGAGCCTCCGACCCTCTTCGGATCCATACCTCCTCGACTTTAATGACTTCTATGTAGAGAATGCCTATAGGGTGATGGAAAGGATGCCATTTCAGTATTGTCCCCAGTGCCACTCAGAGTACCCATGATCCGACCTCCACCAGGTCTGTAATACCTGCCCCTCCCCTGACCAGAACAACACCGCGTGCAAAGCCTGCCTCACATTCCAGTCGAAGAAGACCCCGCCATATCAACAGGAGAGGTGTTGGGTTCATCAGAAGATGCAACGGCAGTCCTCATTGACGTGCCTGACCTCTTCTGAGAACATGCCCCGTTTAGGTAAGTGAGCACTCCAGCCCTTTGGGCATTTCCCTCAAATAGCCGTCACCCAGCTACCTTGACAATTGGCTGATCAAGAGCGAAGGCAAGAACCAATTCCTAGCCCACACCCAGGCTACAGTCTCCCTGCTCAGCAGCCTCGGGTTCCCTATAAATGTCACCTAATCCCACATGCAATCCCTCCAAATCCAACCCCTCCAAATCCAACCCTTCCTAGGGGTAGTGCTCAGCGCGGTCACAGGCAAAGTCTATCCCAGCCCGCAGAGAGCATTGGCATTACAGCAGATCATACCTCTTTTTTCAGCTCAGTTGTCAACTCACAGAACTTTTATGCTCTTCATAGGCATGATAGCTTCTTGCATCATCATGGTACCTCATGCCTGGCTCCATATGCATCTGCTAGAAGAATCTCTTTCAGCTTAGTGGTCACAAGTGGAGTATCAGTGAGAAGATCTAGAGGCCCATTACGATGAGTGTCGGAAAGCCTCCTACCACAGGTCGGAGGCTTTCCGACACTCATCGTCGGTTTCAATTCCGACCGACTGATTATGATACAGCCAGTCGGTATTGAAATGGCCGGTCATTCCGGCTGGCTCAAGGAGCCCATCGGGCAGTCGGAACCGGCCCGTAATCCAAATGGAGGGCAGTTTACGCTGTCCAGATTGCGATGCACAGTTTCCAGCAGGGTTTCCATGCCGGCCTTTCTGACATGGAAACTCTGTCAGAAAGCGTGTTTGGGGGCCCCTAACAATGCCCACTTTCCCTTGCGGCCACCGTTTGGGGGCCGAGGGGGCACCTATGGTGCCCCCCTGTTAATCCCTGCACCTCGTGTCAGGCACCTTGAGGTGCCTGTCGCGGGGTGCAGGGATTAGCGCCACCTCACATTTCCCTATGCGAGCATGTACTACGGCCGGTAACCCATGCTCCCATAGGAAAATGTGGGAATGCGACCACACCATGTGCGGTCGCATCATAAGTAGGCGGTCAGGACCGCCGACCAGAGATCGGTCGGTCCCGTTTCCGCGACGGTGTCTGGCAGAAGCAAGTCCGCCCAACATCATAGGCCCCTAAATGTTGGTCAAGGCCAGAGCCCATCTCTGTCTGGTGGAACAGCAACAACCAGTTGCATGGCAGGGCTTTCCTTCTCACCATTGCGCAAGCCACCATCTCTATGGATGCCTGTCTAGCGACTGTGGGCACATCTCAACCAAATGACCATACAGGGAATGTGGGCCTATCCATACCAGGGGTGCCACGTCAAGTGCCTCAAGTTCCTTTCAATACATCTCGTTCTAAAAGCATTTCTTCCACTCTTTCAGGGCAAAATGGTCCTGATCAACTCAGACAACATAACTGCAATGTATTATCTCCAAAAACAGGGCTACACTCTCTATCTATCTCTCGCTATCACTACTATCGCAGCAAACTTGGCATTGGACACTCCACCACCACATAACCTCCTGGAGAAGTATCTTCATTCAGGAGCACAAGGACCCTGTGGTACTCAAAACCGACTCAAAGTTCTTCCCAAAGTGGGTTTTCCCTTTAACCTCAACCAGACCATAGAGCTCCCAATCTTTTTCCCTCAACCAGAATGCGTAGCTTAGCGAGAGCCCTTCAGACCCTAAATGTCTTACAGGCTCTTATTAACTACATGACAGGACCAAGCCATTCTGCATGGCTGACCAGTTGTTCATAGACTTTGCCAAACGCCACAAGGGCCAGCCCATTTTTAAGGCTGCTATTGCCAGGTGGATAGCCAAGTGTATCCAAACTTGCTATCACAAAGCCAAGAGAGCTCTCCCTGGGCGCACTCTAAGTGCAAGAAAACATCAAGCATGGGGATTCTCTCACTGGCAGATATATATTTAAGGCAGCTACTTGGGCAACCACACCCACTTTTATCAAGCATTATTGTGTGGATTTTCTAGCCAGGCAGCAGCCAATGGTTGGCAAGTCTGTCCTAAGGACTTTATTTCAGACATCTGCATCATCCATATGCTAGTCACGGCGTGTAGGGGTACTGCTTTACAGTCTATGCAGGGCATGTTTATCTACAGCAATACGAGCTACAAATCGAGACTATTGTTTAACCCATAACCATCTGTTTTGCAGTGTGTAGTGTTGTAGATTTATATGCCCCCACCCTGCTCCCCAGAAGTGTGTAGCTCTAACTGCAGATCTCTTACTTATTAAGCAACTTCTTTGCCCATTTGCATTGCCAGCTAAGGGAGGACTCCCAGTGCATCCCATGACTTTGAAAGCACTTTTTCGAAGAAAAACAACTTGCAAACATCCGAGCCCAACACTAGATAACAGGAGTTTGCACAACATGTTAATCTACAGCACTACATGCTACAAACAGATGCTTACAGGGTAAGTAACATTTTTCTCACACATGGGCAATATTACTCAACTATATTGCAGTATTGCGCATAGGGGAATCTGCTACCAGGAGTGCACGAAGGAGCAGAGTGGGGATAGCATAGAAATTTGGGCAGAACCCACAAACACACAAGTTTGTGTGATGCATCGTATGTTTCTAATAATCTAAAGTAACAAGAAGAAAAGAAACTGGTCTATGACTCAGTTACAACCTGGAAACTGTCTCAGATTTTGTTGGGACTTGGAAGGTTACATGCATAAAATAGGCATGAGTATTGGGATAGAAAATATTGTCCCAGTGGAAGAAAAACTACATTTGTTATTGTAGTAATATGTAGATTTGAACACTGTGTACAATTGTGCATGCACAACTGACTTTCTATTCATGGAAAAAGGGAATTCACAAAACATTTCAGGAATATGCCTAGAAATAATTTACAGGACTACTCTTGGGAATTTATGTTAATTTTCTTTTATATTTTTATATAATTAACCAAACAATACTGTACATTATATTCGCACGCATGTCGAGTGGCAAACGTGTGTGTGTGACAGACAATATTTGCTCTAAAACTGTTTGGGTGTCTGCATTGTATGTGTTCATCAAAAATCTGCAGTAAGTAGTTACTCTAAGCTTTTCAAAGTGTGTGGGTATATAGATCTATTAGCAGCATGTTCATGTTTCTACAAAGATTGTGGCTATAAGGAATGTGCCAATGGATTCACTATATCTATTGTTTCCCCAATAGATAACATCTTGTGACACGCTTCTTTAATTTCTTATGATGTTTGATTCTAAAAGCCACTCCATAAAAGGGAGAGTAACCCCTCTATGTCAAAAGTGGACAGGGTTTAAGTACCTACCATCCAACCTATAATATTCCTCCTCGAGGCAAATAAATCGGTAATACTGATAATAATCACAAAATAGTCCTATTATACAATCATTACTAAACAACTGTATAGAAATAATGATTCTATTATCGTATATGAAAATATAACCTATATTATACTAGAAATACAGAATCCACAATTTTCATATCATATAAAACCAAATAGTCACAATTAGGAAGCACATTTTAAAATTAATTCCCCATAAAATTCATTAGAAGAAATCTCATTTAATATTTTTCTTTCTTTATAATATCACTGGTGAGGATAGAAGACTATTAACGCGGCAGGAACATGTTGAGATGCCCAGAGGAGATGTCATTTTACATAGACTTGAAAAACTGGAAAATTATATGAGAGTTTCAACTCAGTAATTGACTGTCTACTGATTGACTCAGATGTGGACTTAAAGGCGTCAGTTTAAATCTTCCTCATAGGAGTGCTGCCTGGCTTTGGTAGCCAGCAGTCAGTACTACTACAAAGTGGTGGAGGTTGGCGAGAAAGAGAAGAGAGTCTGAGAAAGGTCGCAGAGATGTAGTTTTTGAGATGTCTCAAGAGATGGCAGATCCCAAGGTTGTCTTGAGATGCCCACCTAATCAATGGTAGTTACACACTTCGGCAACCATTCTACTTTTTCCCTGATGTTAGCTTGGCTACAGCCGCAAGTGGAAAGTTCTGCAGCACAAGAAGGAGAAATGTATTAATCTGGGGGCACATGCCAACATACTGTTCCCTGCAAGGTTGATAGTGCTGATGGATGAAAAGCTCTTGTTCTCTACACAGAAGGATGGTGGCATTCACTAGATGGAGGATCTCAAATCGGATGGGTGGAGCACAGACACTACTTGAAATGTTATGATCCCAGGAAAGCTATGATTTACCCAATGGCTCTCTCTGGTGCCATATCCTGTCTGTTCAACCATTGAGACGTTCATATGGTCCAAGTAGTAGTTCCTGGCCATGGGTCCTGGAACTTATTGAGGAGACATAGGTGTCAGAAAGGATAATTAGCGCCCCATCTTCTGCCCCTCTTTGGTGTATATGTATCTAGAGGAGCCTAGCACAAGCTACAGTTCAAACACACTACATAATTTCTGAGTTGCCTTCGCTGGTGTATGTAGGGAGGTGGCTCTAATGCTTTTTTTGTTTTCCTTTTGTTTTTGTTTTTTATTACTATGATCTAGTTTACTACATGGCTACGCTGGTGATCTTTTATATCTATGGAAAAAACCTCAATAAATATATTGGTTTAAGAAAAATGATATATGCAGTGTTTAGAAACTCACGAGTGAGTATTTTTGAATCCCCTTCTGTTGAACAGTTGCACAGCATATATCCGTTCCGCCACTGTTTAATTATGTGCACTGCGATATCCATGTTGGGGCATTTTAAAACTGAAGTTTAAATTGGCATGTATTTTCCAGTTCATTGCTTGAGATTAAACATAATGCAATAACCTTACATGTAGAACATTTTGTTTTTCCGAAACATGGAGGCTCACTTAGTAATGTAGAGAGAATGAGTCTCTGTTCACTGTGGCTTGATTATTTCCTGCCGTTTCTTTTGCAGGTCATTATGCCAGGCTACTGTGTGCAAGGAACAGTTGGACACAAGATCTTGAACGGCCATCGGAAACTGGAGATGGAAGGAAGGCAGACGGTAAGGTCTTTTATGTCCTATATTGTGCAAGAGATAGATTCCTGATCCTATATAAATTTCCATCCTGTTTACCTTCCGAGAGCCAGCAGCTGATATATCATGAGGTTACTTGTTGTTTCACCTTCCATATTACTTGCATCAATATTGCTTGTGCACATTCATCTCTTTGCCCCACGCCCTGTATCTCACTCGCAGTCTGTTAATGTAAAAGTCAGATACCCACTCACCTTCCCGGGTTGGGAGTGTCCCCTACCCTGATTACATGGAATCCTACAATCCAGCCCTCCATTACTTTATAAATATCCTTGATTGCCCTTGGGAAGGCTCCAGTGAGTCATAGACTGTGTGTGTGCGCAGGAGTACCTTTTGTGTCATCCCTTGGGCATCTTTGAGTTTTTACATCTTCATTTCCATTGTTCCCAGAGTTCCATGGACTTAAAAGCTGTTGTACACATCTTTAAGCTGATGAGTGATTCTGTACTGTCATGGCTTGTACCGTTCAAACTCCTTGGAGTATTTGTGGTGAATCTTCTTCCTCTATTTCATAATTGTTATGGACTTGAGCAAACACTGAGGGAAAGAGATGCTGAGGACACAAGGTCAAGGGACTGTGGTCCAAGGAGAGGGCGTTGGGCAGTGGTTCAACTGGAATGACTTGGCAGGATATTTTTGGACCCAACAGCTTTTTCCCATTCATATAGTCTGGTTGCTCAGTCATGTGCCAGGCCAAGGGTGGAGGGTACTCGCTGCAAGTGCTTGTAAGTTTAGTACTCACACTAGAGATTGAAATATACAAAGTAGCATCTTCGTTGGATGTTGACTTCTCGACTTAGGTAAGTAGACCAGTTTTATGTGATTAGACTGTATATTTTTGCATTTTCTCTGGAGCACTTACTGTATCTGAAGTTTTTCAGGAATGTTTTAAGGAGATATCGGGAAGCAGCATTTAGATCATTTTATTCCCTCCTCCCCCATGAATAAGTTGCTACCAAAATACTGTGCCAAGTTTCTAAATCGGAGGAATTGGGATTCATAAAGAGTATTTCTGGCTTGGACAGTAGGGCTTTTGTATGCATTTCTTCATTCCCTCTGACCCAGTCTGTTCTGGTAGAGGTCATGGAAGTGGTTGGTGAAGTGGGGATGGTGGTCCAAATCTGTCCTCAGTGAACTTGGATTTAACTGAAGTAGCTAGCGAAACCGTCATAGTTCCAGTTGATCCGCAGTCAGGGAGATGTGACGATAAAGGTGGCCGTGAGAGAGTGACACTAATAGGAGAAGAAAATGGGAGTGGAGAGGTGGTCAGGAACAGGCGGACAATGACTGGGTACAGGTAAGCAATGATGGGAAAGTGGGGCAGGCCTCAAGAAATCTACTCGCCCACTCGCTATGGCGAGTCAGTTTTCATCAGGGCGAGCTATTTTTAGGGCCTACTAGCCCGTTCTGGTGAGCTGACAAATAACAGGTGTTCTGTTCACTCACAAAGTGAATGAGCAATAATGATGTATTTAGAATGTCTTTTTATCTTATTACATTTACTCTGCATTCAGAGATGGAGGTCAAAAGTTATATCTTTCTTACATTTACTTTTCCTTCTCTGACTGAGAAGTTCAACAATTTTGTAAAGTGAATTGTCTAACAATCGTGCTGTGCACAGCGTGTAAAAGGAAAGGCTGTAAGATGTCAGGCGTTTTTTCTAACACAACATTTAAATAGCTAATAAGTGAACTGCACAAACATTTCAAAATATATTTCAGTAGTTATGAACACACATTTTTGTAATTCTGTGTAGTGAAAAAAAGATTTTTATAGGATAAACACAAATCACAACACTTTACTTGGTGATGTGCAAATGATAAATATTTTTGTTGAAACCCAATTTCCAATCATTGTTTATTCACTACATATTTTTATCAGTAAAACTGCATGTTAGTGGGAACCTTTGTGGCCATTTCAATGTACTGTCTGTAAATGACAGTGCACTGCCACATCATGCTTTAGTAATATATTTATTAAAAGTGAGTTTTTAAACATGAACTGATAAATATTCCTGCCCCTTCCCTGTTGGCAATTGTAGGAAAGTGCCCATTTTTGACATTGTCACCCCCATTTTGTGCATGGTACTTGATGCAACTTTGACTGAAGGGCACTGGGTTTCTGCTATCCAAGTCCCCAGTGCCAGTGTTCCCAAAAACAAGGTAACTGCAATTGTTCCACAATTGGCTAGCCCTTTGGCACCCCTGTAAGTCCCTAATAAATGGTACCCCTGGTACCTAGGGCATGGGTGCTAAAGAGGGTCCCTAAGGGCTGCAGCATATTTTGTGGCACCCTAAGGGACCCACCACCAGACTCTTGCAGACTTCCAGTGCAGACTGTGTGAAATGGTGCAGACAAACATGAGAACACGACATGGCACACACCATGTGTGCCATGTCCCCAGACACTGCATGCAATATATGTAAGTCACCCCTACAGCAGGCATTACAGCCCTAAGGAAGGGTGCATTATATTACATGTGTGGTCATATCTGCATGAGCAGATATGCCCCTATGCTGTCTAGTTCAATTTCTAGATAGTACAAGTGAACAGGGAAGCCATCTTAAGTACATGTACTGGGCACTGGTCAATACGAGTTCCCCTGCTACATGATGGCTTCACTGAATCATATGGTATTTGGTATCACACACCTTGTCTTAATAAATCCATGCTGATGCCAGTAGTGGATTCATTAAGATATGCACCTAGAGGGCACCTTAGTGGTGCCCCCTGAAAACCTACCAACCTGTAGTGTACTGGCTGACTGGTGTGGACCAGCCTGCCACCACAGACAGGTTTCTGACCCCCTGCAGGTGTGAGTCCACGCTCTCTGATGGCAGAAACAATGTCTGCTCCTGTGGGAGGTGTTGTCACCTACTCCAAGCAGGATGGCTAGTAATCAGCATATCAAGGGAGGAGGCTTCAAAGGCTTCTGCCGCCTTTGATATGTGACTCCGGCTTCCACCAGACAGGGGAAATACCACCCCCTGCCCAGGGTCCATTTGGCATAAGGACAGGCGGGAAAATTTGCTGGTCAGGAGGCATGTTCACTGTCAGGCTAGTTACACAGAAAGGAGAATTCCACCATCTTGGTTTTTGGTGAAATTAGATACACTGGGTCAGGGTTATGCACACTCCCCGCCAGAAGTGGTCGTATAGGGGGTGTAGGCACCCCAAAGGTAAGTAGCCCATTGGCTCCTACCTTACACTCCCCTTAACGCCCCTAAATTGAGTATTTAGGTGGCACCGCTGACACCAGGAACTCAGATTCGACGGACACAAGAAGAGGATAAAGAAGAGCGAAGAAGTGAGAAGTGAAGACCAGCTGCTGACTTTTTGGCACCGAACTCTGCCAGCCTGCACCTGCCCCAACAATTGTAACGAACCGACTCGTCCTGCTGCTGTGCATCTGCCAAGAACCCCGGTGGACTTCAAGCATATTGCAAATTGCCAGCAATCTCCCTTGGAATAGAGGAGCTGCTCCCCTGAAAGTGCAGGCACCAAACTGCAAAGTCTGGTCCACTGTTCTGCCGCTCCCCGGTCACACCGACACAGTGGCCACCCAGGAAGAGGTCACCGTGCTTCAGAAGGTCAGATTATTCTCCCCACCAAGTGAGAAGACGCCAGGACCAGCCAGAGCCGCACAGCACCAATTCCCTGGGTACAGGACCCCTTGCAGCAACCAAAGTCTTTTTGAGTCCAATCCGGACTCCAACACCGAGCAGCCGTCGAGGGATGTCAGCACCGCAGAGACCCACTTCAAGAGTGGCCCAGCTGTCCTGTTTTTGTCCCCTCAACCGGCAAGACCGACAACAGTGAGTGCCCATGACGTATAAGCCCAGCCGACCTAACCACTCTGCACCCGAGTGCTCCAGCCCGGGTACCCGAGAACCAACTGTACTTCCTTGCTCCCAGGGCCCTCGGATACGAGCCCCCTGTTGGAATCTCTCAGACCTGCCCCTAAGTTCCCCTCTGTAGACAGGCTCCACTTACCCCCCCATCTCCTTTGGTATAGCATGCAAAGCTACCAACTCGGCCAGCACCTCTGCACCCGGATGCTCCAGGGCAGGTAAAGATGAACTGCTGGTGGTTCTTTGGACATTTGCCCCCTACCACCTTAAGTCCTGAAGGGGACCCCCGGAAACCTCTTGCAAGTAACTGTATGCAGTGTATGCCTTTTTCCCATAGGAAAGCATTACCGCGTAAAGACGCATTTAAGTGAACATTTTACTTGCCTGTAAAAATCAATATCTCGAAAAGTACTTATTTAATACCGAAGTTCTTGGTGTTGAAATGTATAAAAAAAATGCATGTTATTTTTCTAAATTGGTCTCTGATTTATTCTTGGGTGTGTCTCATTTATTGCCTCTGTGAGTACAACAAATACTTAGCATTACCCTCTGATAAGCCTAAACTATTTGGCCACACTACCACAAATGAGGGCATTTTTGTTTGTTACTTGTGCCTCTGTAAACCAAAAAGTGTTGCCTGGACTCTCTACACAGTGTACCTCGTTTTCATGCTCTATATAGAGCCAGATTCCTACAACAATGCCATTAATGAACTACGAGGCAAGTCAGGGGTATGTGGGCCAGGTACTTGTAATACATGGAGCAAACATTTAGTCTAATAAATCAAAAAACAGGTTTTTTGTGTCCAGCAGAAATGCTGAATTCGCACATTAGATAATGAAGAAGAATGCAGCTCCATAAAATAAAATATTTGCCTAGGATCCCACAATTTGAGGCCAGTTTACGGGTCAAGTACATTACAGTTAGGTCGAGTAGATTATTCAAGTTACTAGACCTGCAGGTCTAGTAACATTTTTAGGATTTTTCTAAGCCTGTGGGGGCATTGACAAAAGAAGGAGAAACTAACAGGAAGATGTGGTCATTGATAGGAGAGGTTCATAGTGTTAGGAGAAAGCTGGACAATGACAGGAGAACCGTGCCACAACGCCAAGATGAGGCTGTGACAGGAGAGGCATCTTTGAAGGATATTGACAGGACAGAGAAGAGGCAATGAGAAGAGAAAATGTAGAAAGTAAGAGTGAGACAAGAGGAAGGACACAGTCCTGTACCCCGCATGCCCAAGAGCAGTCCCCTCTGTGCTACAAATGTCATAAACTTCCTGCCCCTTATTAACCCTATCCATGCTTCTGAACCTTTTATACTCTTTAATCTGAAAGTTGCCAACGAGTACCACTTTTCACGTTCTTAAGCAATCTGCTAAGTAGCGCAAAGCAGTATACAAATATTAAGATCATCAAAAAAATAGAAAAAGACTATTCCTGTCCCAGATTTATAATTCCCTATTAAGTTTGGCTGTTTTAGCTGAATAGTAGGATAAGCAAGAAAAAGCACAAACAAATTTAAACATTTTAAAAGTGATGGTGATTGATTCTAAAAGTCTGAGACTGTTTATGGTATGTATGTGAGTGGATTCTGGGAGGCATAAAATGTTGATAAAGGGTGGTAGAGAGTTGATAAATGGTTACTGCAAGAAAGTATGGTGGGAGAAATGACCTATGGCAAAAGGAAGAGGTGGGAGGAGATGCTTAGAGCAAAGTCGATTTTTCGGTTAGTTAGTATTCAGAGAGTCAACTGCGAGTGAATGCAACAAAATAGAGCAGAGACTCGTTATGTCAAGTCATCATCTTATCTCAAATTATTCTGTTTTGGGTTTTCTGTTCAATTTCTTTTGCATTTTCACTCTTCTGCTCTTGTGAAGCAAGGTTGATCTGGAGCCATAGGATGAATACTTTTGTTTAGATTGTTAGGCGCTTTCTGATCGGTAGGGAATTCTACAGGGAATTTCGGAGAATTGATGAATTGCACATACCTCTGAAAGGCATTTGTGTGGGAAGGAGCGCTGAAAGGTGAATTAGTGAAACGTTTGCCTGCCATGAAACTGACACTCCACCAGCTTTTTAGAGTCACAAGCTTGCCATAAAACTGAAAACTGTCCATGTTCTAGTGCCTGCCTCTGACCATTGTGCCTGGTAACGTATGAGATTTTGTGGTAGACCAGTTCCTCGTAGACAGGTGGGTGGCTACTCTCTGACACTGTATTTATGACTGTTTCCCCAGCTGGAAGTGAAGATGCAGGTGGAGTACATGTCATTCAGTGCCCACGCTGATGCTAAGGGAATCATGCAGCTTATCCGGCAAGCAGAGCCACGCAACGTGCTGCTGGTGCATGGGGAAGCCAAAAAGATGGTTTTCTTGAAGCAGAAGATCGAACAAGAGTTCAGTAAGTCAGCCTGCCTTTAATAACAATAGCTTTTAGGCAATATATTGTCAAACTGTGTTATAAAGTGAATTACTTTACATTTCAGAAACCTTAGGAGGAAACAATTTGTAGAAAAATGTTTGGCTTATACTCTTTGCTTACTTGCACAATACTTCCATCTGATCACAATCTCTTTGATTTTATATGGATTAATAACGGGAATACCCCAACATCTGTGTTAAAAGGGTCATCGGCGACTGTTGAAAGCACCAAAACCTTGGTGGTGGCTTCAAGTTGTTCTTGCACTTCCCCAAAGAAAACGTACAGAATGCAGGACGGATGCTAAATATCAATTAAAAATTCAATACCGAATTTGCCAGTTCCTGTAAGATGGTTCCTCAAGATATCAAAAGCGACAAGTCTCCTATCAATAAATGCTGCAGGAAATTGTACACTTCTTGAGATTAAACAGCTCCCCAGAAAGGGATCCATTTATGAAATTTTAAATTCAGTTCATGTAAGTTTCAAAGAGGCATCACATTTAAGTTTGTTGCTAAAAGAATATATTTCATCCAACTGAAGTGTCAAAGTGAGGGTAAAAATGTAAAATGTATTAAATGTTAATTGTTTTTGTAACACATTCTTCTATAAAGGGAAATTAACTTGATTGCCCTTCAGTTAAATTATCATTTTCCCTGCAAAAAGTTATCTTTTGTCTCTATCTCAAGTACTAGATAGAATTTAAGATTAAAGCTTTAACTCTGAGATCTTTAGCTCCTGTGTTTGTTTGAGATGTCCACTTCCATTATCAGTAAGGGAGTGAGTACAATAGCACATTATAGCTTAGAATTGGAAATCCAGAAGCATGAGAGTATCTCTGCCCAAACCAATATTTTGCTCACCAGTGGCACAGCCAAATGTGGCACGCTGTTCGTCCCCCACAGTTTGGATTAGCACATCCTCTGCCCTAAATCTTCAGAGACACACACATGCACACAAACTCTGTAAAACACTTTGACACTTTTCCTAATGATGCATACTCCTGTGTGTTGATGTGGCTGGTGATATGTTTGTTTTCGCTTACCCTCTACCCTCCCTCATCCCCACCAACCCATGAAGTGGTCTTAAAATCTTAATCTCACTAAGTTTTCATCGACACTACTTAACATTTGCCACTCAATTTCAGATCACTCTCAATTCACTCCGTTGTAATTTTTAGGTCACGCCTGAGCAGCGCATGCGCCGCTCTGCGAGGCATGGTATATTCAGGTAGGGACTTGAAGCTCCTCCCACTCTCCACCCATATTTTTCATTGGCTTGTGTCATTGTCCACTGTAAACTGTGGCTGTTCATTGGTCAATAGGCTTAGTAGTCCCTCTTTAGTACTGCCTTGTCTCATTTTGTAACCTCCCATGGCGACACCCCCTGTTACGTGTGTTGTTACTCTGTAGGCTTTAGTTACAGCCTCCGAGCACTATTTCCTCAAATAGCTTTGTCAGCAGGCAGGACACGCTCTCTCCTAATGATTTTTTTTTTTATAGTATGAACGCATTTGCAATGCAATTGGTTATCGCATTTGCAAGATTTTAAGCTATTGGCATTGTAAATTACAATGCCTTTTATTTATCTGTTTTAAAAACAAAACATAAATAAAAGGCATTTTCATTTACAATGCCAATAGCTAAAAACTCTCATAAATGTGAGACCTATTGCATTGCAAATGCTTGTTATTTATTTTTGTTACTGACTTCTTGGAGTGGCTTATTCGTAAGCATGTTACACACCCATTCACTCGCTGATTTGTAAGCATGAAACACTCACACACACATTCACACACAGACTCTCTCTCTTTCTCACTCTCTGTCCCTCTCACACACACATCGTGTTCCATCTGATATTTATTTTTTGATGAGATAGAAAAAAGCAGGTGCTGCAAAGAGGGGTAGATAGAACTGACAAAGGAGGTACACAGCACTATTTATGGTATGGAGATCAAAGCTGAGGGTGTGCGGCCAATGAATAAGGGAATGGAGAGTAAATGTAAATAAGGTTGTGGATCTCTTTACAAAACAATTGGCAGACTATTGCTGTCTGTTCAAAACATTTCTAATTCAATGTAATGTTTTTATACAAATAGTGTATATGAAAAGACCATAAAGCAATGCATTATTTTACACATTATTTTACACCTTCAACAAGGATCATTAGAAAACCAGTAACAATATATTTCACAGTGTTTCCAGAAAACCTAGCTCTTTACAAGCAAATATATTACAGCAGACAGAATGAATACCACGCTAGGCCAATGCTTGCCCTTGATATCACCTGTTCTTCGTTTACATGTCAGTCTGTAAAATTTGCATTGGTGGCCCTCTCCCCTTATATGAAAGTACAAATGCTACCTCAACTTTCAATTGAAAATACTTAAAATGGAAGGGATAATTTAGAGGATCATAGCACACAGTGGTGACCGGTGATCTTTGAAAGTGGTGAGGTGCAATACCTTCCCTGTCCTGCAGCAAGCAGTCAAGTGAGCCAGACTTCCTCAAGAGGTGTTAAGAGGCCGAGGGGTTTGGGCTGTGAAATTTGAAAAAATGCAGACAAACACATTTTGCAGAAGCATTTTGCTATACATGAAATATTCCAGTGTTTTCCTTGTCTGCCAAGCGAACCCGACACCACCAACTATGTTAGAGGGTTGCTTCTTTAAGATAATTAAAAAGCTATAGGTGACGCAGACAGCTAGAAAATACATTTCCATTGGGCTTATCATTTACCATAACATATATCTGCCCTTCTGCCTTTCACTTATTATTCATCATATATTCAGTTATACGTTATGACTAGCAATCTCCTTGTAAGTGGCAGGATGGAAAAATATAATGGCACAAATCTCACAGTCTCGGCCAGTACAGCCGAGCTAGACACATTTTTGTGGCTTATACAGTAGTGCTATCACTCAGGTTACGAAAACCTTACAGGTTCGAACAGTGACGGGTTACACTAATCTTACAGATTAGGGTTTCAGACAATAGCAATTATCACTCAAGAATCTGCTTTAAGCAATATTTGTTCGGAAATGCAATAAGTTTGTTCTCAAACATAAGCTTGCCCATGTAGGAGAATGGGCCCAGTTAGGTATCACATACACACTCTCCATCCTATAGAAAAAAACGAGTTCCATCCAAACAAAAGCAAATGTTTACCATTGAAATACCAGTTCTCCAACCATGCCCTCCTTCCACAATGCACCGTGGTCAGGTACCATCTAACTGAGACTTTGCACCAGGCCGCAGAGCATTTGTGGCTTCACCCCATAGCCTAGCTACTTTTAAAATGAACATATGACCCAACTACATAGACATGTAAACCAGAGCACATGAGGGCACTTCAGTGACCTTTATAGACACTTTGAGGCTGAACCTAATGGACCAAAACGTGAAATAATACAAAGCATTTTCATAAACCCTTAATTTTTTCTATACTGGATGGATCTAATCCACATGAGCTTAGAAGATTCATCTAGGTTTAGACAACTGGTCCTGTGAAAGCAGGAATTAGAGGCATAATTGCATGATTCTCTAGTTACCTTAGTAGTGACTACACTGCGACCTGTTCCTCAACTATTTGAAAATCACTTGTTCTTCAACTAGTGGACCATTGGCAAAAATTCCAGTTTGAGTCATGTGTGCTGTAGATACACATGCTTTGCATACTCCTGCCATCTAGTGTTGGGTCCGGATGTTTGCAAGTTATTTTTCTTCGAAGAAGTCTTTTCCAGTCACGAGGTAAGGTGACACCACCTTCGGTGATAGTGCGCATCGGCATCGACTCCATTGTTAGATTGTTTTTTTCCGCCATCGGGTTAGGGCGTGTATTTCTGCGCTCCGATTCTAAACCGTCAATCGGGATCCCTTCGGTTCACAATTCACTCAACCCTCGTCAGTATGGTTTTTGATCGCGTTACCATCTTCTGCGTGTCGAAGAACTTCGGAAAACTTTAATTATCCATAAAAAACTCTGTCCGCGGCCTTCAGGCCTAGATCTTCTCCGGTTTCCACTCGAAGATCCTGCATCCAGTCTTCCGCCGATGGAACGGATGCCATTTCAGTTCTGTCTTAGGTGCCATTCTAAATACCTGCGCATCGATCTTCGTAAGGTCTGTAATCTTTGTCTCTACCCGGAGCATAAAGAGGAAGACTGCGAAGCGTGTCGGTCGTTCCGTTCAACAAAGACTCTCGGAGACCATCGCGCTCGACGCAGAGACATGCAACAACAGTCTATCAAAGAAACTCCCTATATCTTCGGCGAAGAGGCCGGCGGAAGAGGCCTTTTCCGTTCAGGACTCTGATTCGGAGTTGTAGATCGAACTCGAGTCCCACGACGTTCCATCGGGACACGGTGCCGTGAGTAACAAAGCCCCTTTGCCCACGAAACCCACTCCATTCAAGCCAAAGGCTTCTGAGCCACCACTGCCATCAGCCATGGTAGGCACCGAGACTCTGATTCCAACGCTCCGCCTTCCGGCTCGACACCGAAACAGAAAGTCAAGCCCTCCGGTTCTGGCTCAAACCAAGATGATACCCCCTCGATGCCAAAATGTAAGGCATCGAAAGATAAAAAAGACAAATCTAGCTCGGCCCCGAAAATTGCGGCACCGAAAGACAAAGATGCTCCTTTAAAGCTACCGGAGCGGATTCTGGAGAAAATGCAGCACAAGCTGGATCCCAAACAGAAGATAATTCACATTAACCCTAAAACTCGACACATTACCACTACACCAGTGATACCACCTTGAAAAAGGAAGATAAGCACTGAGTATAGAATATCTCCGAAGAAGAAAAAGACATAGCGACTAGTCCTATTATTATTCCTCCAACCACTCCACCCTCTCCACCACTACCTGTCATACCACCATCAGACCCATTACACATTACACCTCCAGGGTCTCCAGACATAGATCCAGATATAGCTGATAATGAAGACACTGATGATCAGCTACCTGACCCATGGAATGACTATAACATTGATCCACTGGGAGACACAGATCCTGATATGTACCCAGCGAAACCTTCCCCTCCTGATGATAATAGCACATATCAAGAGTTAATTGCCAGAGCAGCCATTTATCATGGGGTCACTTTACATAAAGAAGACCTAGAAGAAGATTTCCTTTTTGAAACTTTAGGAAATACACACAGAACATCTCAGTCCTTGCCCATGTTAAAGGGCATGATGAGACATGCAGACGAAATCTTTAAAGATCCTGTTAGGTCACGTATCCTCACACCTAGAGTAGATACAAAATACAAAGCTCCTTCATCTGACCCTGTATTTATTAAGGGTCAGTTGCCTTTGGATTCCTTGGTAGTTTCAAATGCACGTAAAAGAGCAAATTCACAAAGCTCAGGAGAAGCACCTCCTCCTGATAAGGAGTCAAGTTAATAGATGCCTCTGGAAAGAGAGTAGCTGCTCAATCAGCCAATCGTTGGAGAATAGAAAACACGCAAAGGGCTGTTAACTAGGTATGATAGGGCACATTGGGATGAAATGGAAGAATTTATACAATATCTTCCAGAAGAACACAAGAAAAAAGGCCAAGAAATAGTGCAAGAAGGCAAGCTTGTTTCTAATTCACCCATAAGATGTGCTTCAGATGCTGCAGATACTGCAGCTAGAGGACTCAATACCAGCATTTTACTATGTAGGCATGCATGGCTCCGAATTTCTGGTTTTAAACCAGAGGTTCAACAGACTATTCTTAATGCACCATTCGACAAACAACACCTTTTTGGACCTCAGATAGACCAATCGGTAGAAAAGATGAAAAAGGACACAGAAGTGGTGAAATCAATGGGTACCCTTCAGTCTCCATCAATTAGAGGTTCCTTTTGTCACTCCTTCTACAGAGGGGGCTCCAAAAATAATACCACATCTTCATATAAAACACAGGCACAGTCTCCTTCCTCTAGAGGATTTTATAGAGGTGGATACAAAGGTAACAACTTCAAAGGCAGAGGTAGAGGTACACCATCACGTACCCCCCCTCCGCTAATAATAAACAGTGACTTGATATCAGCTCCCTCCGAACATTCATCACCTGTAGGGGGACTACATCAGTTTCTACCCATTTGGCAGTCAGTAACAACAGACAAATGGGTGTTGGATATTATCCAACATGGTTACTGCCTCAAACTTACAAGCAACCCTCCCAACAACCCCCCTCGTGTTCACAAACTGTCTTTAGAACACAAGCATCTACTCAAACAGGAAGTACAAGCTCTTCTAACAGAAGGAGATATAGAACTCATCCCATTACAACAACAAGGAACAGGAGTATATTCACTATACTTCCTAATTCCCAAAAAAGACGGTTCGTTAAGACCAATATTGGATCTCAGACCGCTAAACTTATACATATTGTCACAACAATTCCACATGGTCACTCTGCAACAAGTACTTCCTCTTTTGCAACAAGGCGACTTTATGTCAACGCTAGACTTAAAGGACGCTTACTTTCATATCCCATTCACACAGAACATCGCAAATACCTCAGATTTGTGATAGGGAAAAATCATTATCAGTTCAAAGTGATTTCGTTTGGAGTAACAACTGCTCCCAGAGTGTTCACCAAGTGCCTAGCAGTAGGAGCGGCACATCTGAGACGACAGCAAATACATGTCTTCCCATACTTAGACGATTGGCTCATAAAAGCCAACTCACGTCTCAAATGTGTGCATCACACTCAGATTACATTAAATCTTCTACATCAGTTGGGATTCACAGTCAATATACAGAAATCCCATCTTCAACCCAATCAGACAAAACCATATCTAGGAGCCATTCTAAACACTCACATGGTTCTAAGCATATCCCAATCCAGCCAGGATTCAGAATTTACAGACACTGTTACAACAGTTTCAAGTCAACCAGTATCTCTCAGCCAGAACATTCATGCAGTTACTAGGGATGATGGCAACATGCATCACAATAGTGCCTCATGCAAGAATAAACATGCGCCCTCTACAAGAATGCTTAGCACGTAAGTGGAATCAAGAACTGGGTCAGCTCACAGATCTAGTGTTGGTAGACAGCCGCACTCATCGCTCTCTGCAGTGGTGGAACCCACAAAATGTTCATCGACCGTATTCCACAAGGGTGGGGGGCACACTTACAACAGTTGACAGTTCAGGGTCTTTGGAACTCCAAACAGCAGAACTATCAAATCAACTACCTAGACCTGCAAGCAGTTCAACTAGCGTTGAAAGCTTTTCTACCTCACCTGGTAAAGAAAGTTGTCTTAATCCGGACAGACAATATGACAACAATGTACTATATACACAAAACAAAGGGGGACACACTCTCTACAACTGTCACGCCTCTCTCAGACCATTTGGCGTTGGGCAATTCATCACAAAATCCATCTACTAGCAGAGCACCTTGCAGGCACAGACAACAATTTTGCCAATCCCCTCAGCAGAAAGAAACAACAAATACACGAAAGGGAACTTCACCCACAAGTTCTCCTTCCGTACTTTCAAAAATGGGGATTTCCACAAATAGACCTCTTTGCCACAGCACTGAACTCAAAATGCCAAGACTTCGCCTCCAGGTTCCCACACCCTCTATCCAAAGGCAATGGCCTATGGATGAATTGGTCAGGGATATTTGCTTATGCTTTTCCGCCTCTCTCTCCCTCTTCCATTTCTAGTTCAGAAACTCAGGCAGACATCTCTCACACTGATTCTCGTAGCTCCCACATGGGCTCGTCAACCATGGTTCACCACACTGT
The DNA here is from genome assembly GCA_963921515.1 of Calotriton arnoldi. NCBI lineage: Eukaryota > Metazoa > Chordata > Amphibia > Caudata > Salamandridae > Calotriton > Calotriton arnoldi. The sequence continues at coordinate 429,286 of CAWUFW010009436.1, read as the reverse complement.
TGGAGCTGTCAGTGTTTCACATCAGAAGCTTCACATAACATCAAATTTTCTCACACAGAACCGTGGAGAAATCAGACATCCAAAGACCTCAACTTTGAGATTTGGCTCCTGAATTCATAGAGTTTGGTTATCTAAACCTACCACCAGAGAGTATGACCATTCTTAAAGAAGCAAGAAGACCTACCACGACAGCATGTTATGCAGCATAGTGGAAAAGATTTGTCGTATATTGTAATAATAATTCAATTGATCCGCTAGATGCATCTATACAAAACATTTGTTATCTTTTGCATCTACAACGCGCAGATTTAACCTACACATCTATTCGACTACACCTTGCAGCAGCAGCTGCATATCTTCAGAACAGGCAACATTTATCTTTATTTAAAGTACCTGTGATCAAAGCTTTTATGGAAGGCCTTAAAAGAATAATACCACCCAGAGTACCACCTGCACCTCTCTGGAACCTTAACATTGTTCTCACAAGACTTATGGGCCCACCGTTTGAACCATTACACAATTGTTCACTACAATTTCTTTCATGGAAAGTTGCCTTTTTAATAGCTATTACTTCACTAAGACGAGTTAGTGAGTTACACGCATTAACCTTAGAAGAACCCTTCTTTCAACTGCATAAAGATAGGATTGTTCTTCGTACAAATCCAAAATTTCTTCCAAAAGTTGTCTCTGCTTTTCACATTAACCAATCAGTTGAGTTACCTGTATTCTTTCCTCAACCTGATTCCGTAGCAGAGAGAGCTCTACACACACTTGATGTCAAAAGAGCATTATTGTACTACATTGATAGGACAAAAGATTTTCACAAAACAACTTTTTGTTGCTTTTGCTCCACCTCATAAAGGGAAGCCCATCTAAAAATCCGGCATTTCGAGATGGATTGTCAAATGTATTCAAACTTGCTATATTAAAGCTATAGGAACTTTAACAGTACATCCTAGAGCACATTCTACTCACAAAATAGGAGCATCTATGGCCTTTTTAGGTAACATTCCCATAGCTGACATATGTAAGGCAGCTACATGGTCTACACCACACACATTTACAAAACATAATTGTGTAGATGTGTTAGCACGTCAACAGGCTAATGTCAGACAGGCAGTGCTAAAAACACTTTTTCAAACAACTGCAACACCCACTGGTTAGCCACCGCTTTTAGAGGGTACTTCTATACAGTCTATGCAAAGCATGTGTATCTACAGCACACATGCCTCAAACGGATTATTTTACTTACCCTGTAAGCATCTGTTCTTGGCATGTAGAGCTGTAGATTCACATGCGCCCTCCCTCCTCCACGGACACCTATGGCTGTTGCAGTTCATATTATTCACATTATATTTGCATGGACATCTCTATACTGCACTTACTTACTCCATTCTCACCCTCTTGGCGGAAAACAATCTAACAATGGAGTCGATGCCCATGCACACTATCACCGAAAGGAGGAGTCACCTTACCTCGAGACTGGAAAATACTTCTTAGAAGGAAAACAACTTACAAACATCCGGACCCAACACTAGATGGCAGGAGTATGCAAGGCATGTAAATCTACAGCTCAACATGCCAAGAACAGATGCTTACAGGGTAAGTAACATAATCCTTTTCCTGCTAGACCCTGTATCAAACGCCGTAGGGTGCAATGTGTTTTCCTAGAACCCTGAAAGAGAATATATTGCAATACAAACTTCCGTGATTGTTGTGTACAGTATTTTAGATACACTATGGCATTGCTCAGTGTTTTTCATTTTGTAATGTTTGCCGGTACCCACTAATTAGTGGGAACCCATTGACAAGAGGAGTCACCCCTAAGAGCAGCTCTGAAAAAGGATAACCACTGACTATGCAAATGAGGTAAAATGAGATTACTAGAATGTACATTTATTTTACGTGATGATCATGAAACTCTGGTAGGAATTTGGCCCTTCTGGACCTATGAAGAACACCCCTGCTAGCTGGGCTGTTTAAAGCCCTCTGTTCTTTATAATAGCTGTGTTCTACAAATTGTCATGCCTGCCTAGCTCAGAGTAGTTGGAGATGATTAACATAATTGAAGCCATTGATCTTTGAACTGCATTTCCAGCTCAAATATTATCATTTATTTCCTTCAATCTGGGAGATATTCATTTAGTCACTGCTCTCTTTCAATGGAGTGGTGACTAAAGCTGAAAGAGACACAATCCCCTCTATGGCATTAAGGCTCAGCAGTACTGCACAGCACTGATTGCCTTGGGACATACAGAGACCAGAGTGCATGAACAAAGATATTTCTAGGTACAACTGGGGGCACCATAGACAGGTGCCTAGCTTTCTTGTAACACTGCATAGCTGTGTTTCAACATAGTTTGGGCAAATACTAACCTGTAGACCAATGCACTTTCACCTGTCAATGTCTATGCAACTAATCAAATGCCCTGCTAGAAACGAAAGCCATAGCTAATTGCGCTAGCCAAAGACAGAGTTTTCACATTTGTGAATGCAATGTGACACTGGGTGCTGGGGTGGAGGGTAGTCCAGATCACTCCCCAGAGGGTTGAGCTTGATCTCCGAGAGGTAAAAATATTAGGTCTTATGGAACCCAGCACATCTTTCTGCACAACCTCTTTTTCACAGAAAGATTGACAAAAGGCACCAGTTTAAACATCTTGCATAATCAGGACAGAGCAACAAAAGCTAAATTTTAAAGTGATGCGTTGATGCTCACTTACAGTATATTCCTACTCTGCTTTCCGAGCAGAGTATTCTGTTTCATTAAAGGCCTCCTCTTCCTGCTGGTGTATGGCCCTCCAGTTTGTGCATTGGTATGATCAGCTTGCTAAAGAAGACAAAATGTGCTTGTACACGCACTTGGGCTTGTCAGGCAATTCAGTACAGTAAATAATCGTAAATAGCCAAAGCCTGGTTCATTTAATTTTCCCCTGTAAGAGTAAGAGGATTAATTAAAGGACCAGTGAGTTGGGCTAATAGAACAGGCAATAAAGGCTTGTTTGTGGACAACTACCTCCTGACACGAAGGATCAGCATGACCAGTGTAAAAACGAAAGCATCCTGATTGCCTGAGTACACTAAAGTTCCACAGCTCTGTCTGTTTTCTGTGATTTAATGCCTAGTTGTCCATCGGACAATGCCTGGCATTAATCAACTTGTCTCGTGCATTGGGCGATATAAATTGCTCAACTCTTTTAGGACAAGCCTTCTTAATGCAGCCTGTTTGCTTGGGATCTATCTCAAGGTTAGACCATTCTTGTGTTTTCTTCCTCTATAAGTCTTCAGGACGGCTTGTTATTCTATTCTACTCTTTGTGATTGTCAAATAAAATTCCATGATGGAGGAAGAAAATGTACTTGCTTTTCATCACAGTTCTCCATATTGGTTACTTTTTTTTTTTTTTGAAACTATGAACATTCACCTGCAAGATGGAATGTATTTTTTAGTGTGTCACATATAGGTCATACTATGTTGGTTCAGTATCTTAAATTCTTAATGGAGCAGATTCAGTATTTCTCCCCATATAAAATGCAACTATTTCCTATATTGATTTTCTTAATTTGCAAGGTGTGACAGGGCTAAGCCAAATGCAATGGGCTGCTTGGCAAATTTGTGTATTAAAGACAAGTCATGTTACCGCTTAAATGCCTGTTTTCAATAAAAAAATAAAAATCTATCATTTATTATTTAAACTGTGTTGCGGGATCCCGCTGTTCTGCAGAGTTATTCTAATGTGTATTTAATTCAGCGAGAAAATACCATGATGGAGAAACCATGATTATTAGTTAGTGCATTTCATTGTGATTGCTTATATAATATGTGCACATCGGACACTTACTGATGTCTTCTTTTTATCAGCTATTAAGTGCACAATGCCTGCAAACGGAGAAACTGTCAGCGTGATCACTAACCCGAACATACCTGTGGATATTTCACTTGGGCTTTTGAAGAGAGAGGCCGCCTTGGGTAAGATTTGTTAGATGTGAAACAAAATGCAGTCTGGAGGAGCTCAACCTATGATTGGAAGGTGGGACTCCTATTTGAACACAGATGTGTATTATGGGTTTTCGTTGACAACTCTGTGAACACCCTAGCAATGAACATTTGTTTTTTAGTCTATCATTGTCTATCCAAATTTTTCTGTGATGTGTATTTGTATGCTCATGTTTGTGCATGCATGTGCGCGGCACGTGTGTGTGTATCTCTGTCTGTCTGTCTGTCTGTCTCCAGTGTACAGATTTTTTGTGGTGGTTGCAACTGTGGTTCCTCAGTAACTGCCAGAGTTAAACTGGCCTAAGACATCAGCATATTTCTGACGCTCTCATGCTTATCAAGCATTGGATCTTTCACATATTTCTATTCTGAACTCATTCCCCATCATCATATGGGGATCCACGGTAAATTTATACATATTTTTTCAATATATTTATATATAAATATATGTATTTGGAAATTATATTAACCTGCCTTTAGGCAAACTGCAGTGTTTATTTCAAATCTCATTCCTCTTATTGAAATTTGCTGCCAAACATATGCCAGTGAGGCAGTGTACCATGCTGAGCACTCCTCTCCCCGTAGAAGACGCCATAGCTCAGATTCAAGCTTCTCAAGGTAATCTCTAGACAGAGAGCTGCTCTTCAACTTTCACATATGTCTATTTTGCCTTGGTTTACCTCAAGAATTTCATAGAGGTCCTCTACCATACCCAGTTGCATACTTTTTACGAGCATAATTTGTTGTTTCTGGGATTTTGACCCAAGAACGAGTTGTTGAAGCGCTATGACTGAACATACTAAGGAGAAAAAAATCTCCACCAGGCCCTGCTCAACCTGTGGCCTGGAGAAGATTTATTCCGACATCCACCATAAAGAAGGCTTTTACCGCTTACTTCCTCAGTTGCCCTCGTCAGAAAGTTAAGGACTGCATGATGTCACTCATTTCTGGCAAAAACCCTCAAGAAAAGTGAAAAGAAACTGATGTATGTCCTAAGAGACTCTTTGCCAATCCTGCCCCATCATCAGGGAAGATTCAGTAATGAGTGCAATTGCTGCACCCTCCAAAAAGGCACAAAAAAGGAAACACTGGAATTGTAATGAATTGAATTGGATATTCAAAAAACCAAGAGGCTTTCACCTCTAAAGAACCCACTTCAGAGTTTTCAAAAAAGCATGAAAAGAGTGCTTCTTCTGCACAAGCCTCTGAGCGAGTTTCCAGTTTCCCATGCAAAGTCTTACAATTGAGCTCTTTGACCCCTCTACGGGTAAGACTGCTAAGTCCTTGCCTATTCCATGTGTTGGGATAGGTATGAAGTCTCGCTTGTCAACCTCCATGTCTTCCATCTCTAGGCCCTCCTTGACTTGCCCTTCTCATCATCCTCCACCTTACTCATCTCTACTGCTGCATCAACCATATCTCTGTCTTCTCCCAGGCAAGATCCTCCTGGCCCATACCACATTGAAACAAATACAGAAGCGAATAATCTAGGGATGTGCCTGAATATGAACAGGAAAACAAGTGCCATGGTTATAAGATCCGAGTTCAGCAGCAAAAGGTTCAACGTCTTGCAGAATTACTCAAGAACGATATCGCCCATTTCCACAGCCTGGTGGACAGAGCCTAAAAATGCTTTGATCAACCTATGGTGCCAAAAGGGAAGCAGTGCTTCTTGTACCATTTCAAGGAACACCGTGCAGATCAATGAAGGTATTCCCTATGCTTGAGCAATAGTTGTCTCGCCATACACTTTATTGCAGAGTATGTGATTTAGTCAGCTGCCCAGCACTGCTCCAGGAACATGGCATCTCCCTGCACTGCCCTCAAAGACCAGAAGAGCAGATCTTAAAAGATTTGTATCAGTTCCATAGATGTGACACATATTAAAGCTGCTAACATGCTGGCCATATGAGATTATTATGAAATCAAATGTTGCATCTCATTTTACCCTAACTCGACTTTATACTGCAAAACAAGTGGATTGACAGGTGATTGATGATGGCATGAATGTTGTTAGAAAGAAATGTAAACAACTCTGAGGCACCAAGAAGGACTGGGAAGCGCCTCTTTTCATCCAAAGTTTCTAATTAGAGTTCTGGTGATGCTTTTTATAGCGAAGCGCTCTTTGACAAACATGTTGACGTCTTGCAGAACATCAAATCAGGCAATGAGACAATCTGCTCTTCGATCTTCATGCAATTTTGTCATCCATCAGCGTTTTCAGGGAGACCAGCGGCAATATGCCTTCACCAGCCCTGTCCATAAAAGGCTATTCGACAAACCACTCACAGCAATGATTCACTTAGTCTAGCGCACCATCCCAGCACGTGGGTGTTCCCAAGCAAAGGAGTTAACCAAAAGAACATGCAGTAGTCCACCAAAGGAACATGACTTCTCATGGAGGTCAGCAAGTACATTCAGTTGCCAGAGGCCCAGTAGGTGGGTAAACGTTTGGCTCCCTTCACCAGTGGCATACTGTAGCCATGAGTTGTTAAATAATGGAATTGATCTCATTAAACCATTCTCGAGAACAGGGGTCTACAACCTTTTCTGTAATAAGGACTGCTTATGCTCTATGAAAATCGTCCAGCTAATAATATTAGTATTGTAATAGCGAGCACATCTGATAAGATTACATTAGTAGCCACCATATGCAAGATCACCAGCAGTGATCACCTCAGTGCATCAGTCAGGACTGCTAGCATTAATGTGAAAAAGGCTTTAGCAATTTGCAGTGATTCTACATTAGTAATACATAACAGCCTTAGCTGCAGTGTCCCTGGCACCAAGGAAATGGTATTAGTAATAAGTCTCCCAAACACCACATGATTATCACTCAAATATCAGACTCAAATATATTTTGGAAATTCAGCTATTTTTCTACAAACCTCAGCGTATGAGGACTGAAAATTCACACATTTTCATCAAAAATATACTCTTGTTAATTTTGGTATGCAAATCTAAATCTAACCAAGCAAAAGATATTACGCCTCATTCACTTCAAATTTCTGCACCGCATATAAAGAACTCCTGTCCAAATACATCGAATGGGGCTATCTCCAGACTCTCATTGCTCACGCTGTCACTCACCCACGGCGGACTTCCTCCACCTTGCTTGGCAATGCCCTGTTATTGCTGCAAACTGGGGGGAGGTCTTCAGCATCATCGGGAAAGTCATAGATACTCCACTATCCCCCTCTCCGTTGCTGGGATTACTGGGTTATGTGGCGGATGTGGCCCGCGGCACCCACAAACTTACTGCTTTAATGTTACTTCTTGCAAAACGCAGAGTCGCAATGAACTGGGGGTGTGCACAGGCACCACGAACTCAAAACTGGCTCAGGGACATTACATATTGTCACAAACAATTAGCCAACTACTGGGATTTGATGCCACTGAAATCTCGCCCCCGAAATATTTGGGAGCCCTTCACCGCCTACCTCCGGTTAACGGAGCCTCCTCCTTCGACCCCAGATGGACAGACTGTGGAGCCCCCATCTTAAGAACATATGTTCCACCATGTTTATTATGTGTTATATTAGCAACTTCTGCCATCCTCTCCAGTTCAATCAATCAATCAGTCATTTGTTGAGCGCGTCTACTCACTCGTAAGGGTCTCAAGGCGCTGGGGGGGGTGCAAGTTCCAGTCCATCAAGGAGGGGGTCTGTCGAAGAGCCAGGTTTTGAGGTTTCTTGCGAAGATGGGGAGCGATGTTGTGTGCCTGAGGTGGAGCGGAAGGGCATTCCAGGCTCTGGCCGCGAGGAAGGAGAAGGAGCGGCCTCCCGATCTGGTCTTTCTGGTGCGGCGGACCACGGCGTAGGAGAGCTGGGCTGATTGTAGGGTCCTTTGGGGTGCGTGGAATTTGAGTCGGCTGTTCAGGTATGCTGGTCCGGTGTCGTGGAGGGCCTTGTGTGCGTGGATGAGCATCTTGAAGGTGACTCTAGCCTCGATGGGGAGCCAGTGGAGTGTGCGCAGGTGCTGGGAGATGTGGCAGTGTCTTGGCAGGTTGAGGACCAGTCTTGCGGCGGCGTTCTGGATGTTCTGTAGCTTGCGGGTGAGGTTTTTGTTTATTCCGGCATAGAGTGCGCTGCCGTAGTCGAGTCTGCTGGTGACCAGGGCGTGAGTGACGGTCTTTCTGTGTTCGAGGGGGATCCATTTGAAGGTCTTACGTAGGAGGCGGAGGGTGTGGAAGCAGGAGGACGAGATGGAGTTGATATGGCGGTCCATTTTGAGCTCGGAGTCCAGGATGATTCCCAGGTTGCGTGCGTGGTCCGTGGGGGTGGGCGGGCTTCCGAGGGCGGGGGGCCACCAGGTGTCGTTCCAGGCGTCGGGGTTTGGGCCCATGATGAGTACTTCTGTTTTGTTGGTGTTTAGTTGTAGGCAGCTGTTTTTCATCCATTTGGCGACGGCTTCCATCCCTACTCGAAAATTGTGTCTGGCGGTGTTGGGTTCGTTGGATAGGGAGAGGATGAGTTGGGTGTCGTCTGCGTATGACACAATGTTGAGTCAGTAGGTTCTGACGATGGGGGCGAGCGGAGCCATGTAGACGTTGAAGAGCGTAGGGCTGAGGGAGGACCCCCGGGGGACTCCGCAGGTGGTTGGTGTAGGGTCCGAGAGGAAATGGGGAGTTTGACCCGCTGCGTTCTGCCGGAGAGGAAGGAGCGGATCCAGTCGAGGGCCTTGTCCTGGATCCCTGCGTCGTGGAGTCTGCGTATTAGGGTGCGGTGAGACACTGTGCCGAACGCCGCTGAGAGGTCGAGGAGGATGAGGGCTACTGTTTCTCCTTTGTCCAGTAGGGTGCGGATGTCGTCTGTTGCAGCGAGGAGGGCGGTTTCCGTACTGTGGTTTTTTCTGAAGCCGGATTGGGAGGAGTCGAGGATGTTGTGCTCTTCGATGAATGTGGCGAGTTGGCTGTTGATGGCTTTCTCGATGACTTTCGCTGAGAACGGGAGCAGGGAGATGGGTCTGTAGTTTTTGAGGTCGGTGGGGTCCGCCGAGGGTTTCTTCAGGAGGGGGTTGACCTCGGCGTGTTTCCAGTTGTCGGGGAACGAGGCGGTCGCCAGGGAGCGGTTGATGGTGTGGCGGAGCATGGGTGCGATGGTGTCGGCGGCTCTGTTGAAGATGTGGTGGGGGCAGGGGTCCGTGGGGGCCCCGGAGTGGATTGACTTCATTGTCTTCAGGGTGTCTTCGGTGGTGAGGGCTGTCCAGTTGTCAATCACTGGCTTCAGGGTGTCGGGGGTGGTTGGTGAGGGTTCAGGGTGTTGGTTGTCTTCGTCGAAGTTGTCGTAGATGCTCTTGATTTTGTGGTGGAAAAAGGTGCTGAGTTTGTCGCAGAGGGCTTGTGAGGGAGGGATGTCGGTAGACTCGCTGGTGGGTTGGGTGAACTCCTTGATGATGTTGAAGAGTTCTTTGCTGTTGTGCGCGTGTGTGGAGATTCCCCCATCATTGAAATATAACATGTGCCGGGGGGGTGCCGGGTGAAGCCCTGGTGCAGGGAGGTGAGAGATCCTTCCTGTGATCCCATCAATGCTTTCCCGCTATGTCCTTAAATTTTAACTGTATTCATTATGTATGTGCTGTAGGAAGCTGGCTCTGTATATACTATACCAAAGTGAGGTATAGTGTGCAGAGTCCAGTGGAACCCCAAAGGTAGGAAGAGGTAAAGTTAGATAGCACCTCACGCTCTATTTGTGGTAGTGTGGTCGAGCAGTAAGGCAGTATCAGAGGACAGTGTTAAGCATTTGTTGTACACTCTCAGTCAGCAAATGAATTCACACACTCAAAGACTGAACTTCAGACCAATTGTTTTGGTATAAAAATATTCTTTTAGTTATTTTATTTTCTAGAACCAAGCAAGCCTGGCACAGGTAAGCAATAAATACTTTACAATAGTAATGCAGTTTGTAAACCGTTCGAACTGTAATGGTATATGCACTTTGTTTTGACTTACAGGATGGTTGCAGAGAAATGCAATACTTTGTAAATACAGTACATAGACTTGAATGGGCTTTTCTGTAAGGTTGCAGGTAAGTTACTTTTGAGATTACTTTTCTTACTCAGAGTAGTATACCTGGATACTACTCTGGGACATTTCCTGTAAACAGGTAAGTAAAATAGTTTTTGTTAAACAGTACAATTTTAAAGAATTTCTTTAGGTTTTCAAACTCCACACTTTGAAACTTTTCCAAGAAAAACAGTCAATGTTATCCTATGGAGGAAAATAGTGTTATCGGTTTTGAGGTAAGTATTTGGTAGTGGGAGTTGAGGTGCTGGGGGTAGACTCGGGAGTCCCCCAGGGTCAAGGATGCACTCTAGTTACACCCTCAGCGGCACTAGGGCGGCCGGGTGCAGAGTGCTGAGGCCCAGTGTTATCCAATGGGGGATAGGGGGCCTCTGGTTGGTGGCTGCTGATGAGCAGGCCACTTGGGTGTGGGAGCAAAGCTCCTGGACTTTAGCTCAGGGCAAATGGGGAAACAAAGTAGCACCAAAGGTGAACCCTCAGCGGCACTAGGGCGGCCGGGTGCAGGGTGCTGTTTCGACATCGGGCGCCCTGTTGTTTTCAATGGGGAACTTCCAGTTTACAAAGGCACTGCAGGCTTGGGGACGAAGGTCTTCTGGGTGCGACCACCACTTCGAGAGATAAGTTGGGAAGTTAGGGGTTGGTTAGGCACCGTCGGTTTGGGCACCCAGGGCCGTGGGGCATCGGGTGCAGGGGTGCCTTTTGGGGTCGGATCTTCTTACCAGCTCCTGGTCGCAGTTGCGGGGACCTTCTGGATTTAGGCTGCAGGCGTCAGCTGGAGGCTTGAGGCAGGTCAGGGGTTGCCGAATCTCGGGTCAGGATCGCCGGGGTGACCTCCTCGTGGTGTTTGCCCGCTCGGGCCGTGGACGGGGGGTGCAGAGTGGGGCGGATCCGCGGTGTCCGGCCGGAACCAGAGGTTGCAGATGAACAAATCTGGTGTTCACGGGAGACACCGTCTTTGTAGTTGAAGGCAGGCAGGTCCTCCGGGGTTTTGAGGTTGCTGGCTGCAAGACACACCAGGATTTCACAGAAGCAGGTTTGAGGTGGAGACAGGCCGGTAGGGCTTGGGCCAAGTCAGTGGGCGTCTTCCTCTTGTTAGCTGCTGCACGGCTCTTCGGTCCTTCTTCTTCTTGTAGTTTCTTCTTGTCTGCTTTCTTGGTTCAGGGCTGCCCCCTAAATACTGTATTTAGGGGGCGTTTTAGGGGTCATGAGGTCAGTAGCCAATGGGCTACTGACCTTAGGGTGACTACACCCTTGGTGTGCTCACCCCACGTGGGGGAGTGAGCACAATCCCTAATCCTGATTGGGGAGTGCCTGTCATCTGCAAGATGGCAGGCACTGAAGAGTGGGCTTCACCCCGCCTCCCCCACCTGAAGGGTGGAGTTGGCAGAGGTGGGCACACCTTCTGGGCTGGCTAGTTTTTCCCGCCTGTCTTCCCGCCGAAAAGGAGGGGAGCCAGGAAGGGGGCCTGCTCCTGATAGCAGGAGTGGCTGGGGGTCGCATTACAAAGGCTGCCAGGCCTTTGAAGCTCCCCTGCCACAGATGGCTCTTCCTAGCCTGGGGGAGGTGTGAACACCTCCGTCCAGGAAAGGCTTTGTTTCTGGGCTCAGGGAGCGAAGGCTCCCACCCTAGGGGTTCAGAAACATGTCTTGTGGTGGCAGGCTGGTGTGTACCAGTCAGGGAACCCATCGGAGGCTGGTCGTTTTTCAGGGGGCATCTCTAAGATGCCCTCTGTGTGCATTTTTCATTAAATCCCACACTGGCATCAGTGTGAGTTTAATGTGCTGAGAAGTTTGATACCAAACTTCTCAGTATTCAGTGTAGCCATTATGGTGCTGTGGAGTTCGCAATGACAAGCTCCCAGCACCATATATTCTTAATGGCAGCACTGCACTTACAATGTCTAAGAATGGACTTAGACACTGTAGGGGTACAGGGCTCATGCACCTGTACCCTCACCACTGGTATAGGGCACCCAGCTAGAGGGGTGACTGATCTATGCCAGGGCAGTGTGTTGTAGGCATGGCACACTGGGATGTGTGCCATGTCGACTCTTCACTTTGTTCTGCACGAAAACACGCAGCCTGCAAAGGCAGTGTGTTTGTGTAAAGGTACAGGGCCTCTAAGGGTGGCACAATAAGTGCTGCAGCCCTTAGAGGTCTTCCCTGGTCACAGTGCCCTGGGTACCTGTGGTACCATTTACCAGGGGCTGACCTGTGGCCAGAGATGCCAATTGGGTTAGTTTTGGGGAAAGAACACAGGCCCTGGAAACCTGATTGGCAGGGACCCAGGGCACTTCAAGTCAAAGGGCATCAGTAGTCTGGCAAAAAGTGGGGGGGTTACTGCAACAGAAACCCACTTTCCTACACAAGCCCCCCCCAGCCCAAAGGCCAGGAGACTCAGCCAAAGCTGGGAGAGTCTTCCTAGTCTTTCAGGCGAGGAAGAGTAGAGGAAGTGGTTTGAAAGTTGCAGGGCCTACTCTGCCTTACATCCTTCTGTCCAGGTCAGTCCCTTTGGGGAGCTGGCCTACCTCCACAGTTTCAGGACCTAATTCCCAATGCTCCTTTCCTAGCTCTTTACCCCATCTTTTTAGGTTGGGTTCAGAGGTGCCTTCCTCTGCAATTTCTAACTTAGCTAGGGCAAAGCCCAGCTTACCCACAGAAGTCACCCACAGCTTGAGCAACCCCACCATGACCAATAGGGTCAGGGGGCCTAACTTGCTATTTGGCAGAGGGCTAGGCCACCAAGCCAAGGACAGTGCTGCCATGAAGGCTAACACCCAGCAGAGGCTACTGACAGCTGTCAGTGCCCAGAATCACACCTTTAGCTCTTCACTGGTAGGTGAAGTAGCTAACTTACAGGCTTATTTGGGTTTGGGGGGCCTGTCTGCTGTTTTAGGGTGGGGGGGGTCACTACACTTGGTAGTAAACACCCTTCTTCCACCCTCTGTTCTGCCAGCTGAGGAGCCACCAATTCAGGCTGGACAGTTGCCTGAGTAGTCGGGTCTTTTTGTTGGCTAGGGGGGACTTCACCAGTGCCAATTTTGGAGTTCTCCCTTACTGGGATAGAATCTCCCTGGCCCACTCGAACTGTGGCTAACAGTTGCCCATCTTTCCTACACTGTTTCTTCTTTTTCTTTTGGGGCTTAGCTGCACTAGCTGCAGGTTCAGCCCCCCCAGGTTTTTTGGGTGAGGTCTGGCACTGGGCCAGCACCTCTTTTTGGCTCAGTCCAACCTCTGGGTGGTCATTCCCAATGAGACAATCAAGGGGGAGGTTTTTACTGACTACCACCTTTCTCCAACTAAGGGACCCAGCTATTTCTAGGGGCACTACAGCCATAGGCCTAACAGTGGCACCCCCTGGGACAGCCCTTACTCTTTTTGTTTCCCCTGGGACATACTGGTTTGAGAGAACCAACCTGTCATGTACCACAGTGTGACTGGCACAGGTATCTCTCAGGGCAATGGCTGGGATTCCATTCACCAGTAGGTGGTGGAAGTGTCTACTCCCCTCTGGAATCTCCAACTCACCTTTTGGGCCCATTTTCCAGTTGAAGGCTATGAGGGCTTCCTCATCTGAGGAATCACCCTCTAAAGCTACACTGGCAACCCCCGGAGCTACACTAGGGATTGTAATTTTCTTAGGACAGCTAGGGTCCTTGGTGTGGTGTCCTGCCTTTTGGCAGTTGTGACACCATACCCTGTTGGGATCCCAATTCTTACCTTGGTACCCAGTTTTAGTTTGTGAGGTGTCTTTGGGCCCTCCCTCCTGGTCAGGTTTTTGGGGGGCTACCTGGGACTCCTTACTTGTATCTTTAAGAGGCTCACTGTCTTTCCTCTGGGGAGGTTTTGTAACCCCTTTCTTTTGGTCACCCCGAGTGGACGTCCTAGTCACCCTTGTCTTGACCCAATGGTCCGCCTTCTTTCCCAATTCTTGGGGAGAAATTGGACCTAGGTCTACCAGATACTGATGCAACTTTTCATCAATGCAATTACTTAATATGTGCACTTTCATAAACAAATTATAAAGACCATCATATTCTTGCACTTTTCTTCCAGTCAACCAGCCACCTAGTGTTTTAACTGAGTAGTCCACAAAGTCAATCCAGGGTTGGTTTTGGGTTATGTGAGCCCCCCTGAATCTAATTCTGTATTCCTCAGTTGTGAGTCCAAATCCCTCAATCAGAGTTCTCTTCATGAGGTCATAAGACCCATCATCTGCCCCTGTAAGGGTCAGGAGTCTGTCGCTGCACTTACCAGAGAACAGTTCCCAAAGGAGTGCCCCCAGTGAGTTTTCTTCACCCTTCTGGCTTCACAAGCCCTCTCGAAGGCTGTGAACCATTTGGTGATATCAACACCCTCCTCAAATTTAGGGACAATCCCTTTGGGGATTTTGGGATCATAGGATCCTTCCTTTTCTATATTTTTTAGATTGCTGCCACCATTGATGGGTCCTAGGCCCATCTCTGCTCTTTCTTTTTCTAGAGCCAGGAGTCTGGTCTCTAGGTCTAATCTTTTGGTCAACCTGGCTAGCAGGATGTTCTCCTCATTGAGACTGTCCTCAGTGGTGCCTGACCCACCTGTGAGGGATCTAGGTACAGAGAGGTTGATTCTTGGAGTCAGGGCCACTGGGGCCCTTTTCTCCCTAAGAAGTGGGGGAGGTTGATCTACCTGGTCATCCTCCTCCTCTTCTTCCTCATCTATCTGGTCTTCACCAGTTTCAGATGGGTGGTCCTTAGCATACCCAGCCAACAGCTCCTGGAGCTTTTGTTTGGTGGGATGGGATCCCATGGTTATGTTTTTAAGTTTGCATAGGGACCTCACCTCCTTGAAAGACAAGTGAAGGTAAGGGGTGAGGGCAAGCTCCTCAACCATGTCCTCTATGGCATTGTGGTTATTCTCACTAACAGCTGGGTTCTTGTTTTGAGACATTGTTAAAAAAAACTTCTAACCCTAGCTAAAGTGACTTTTAGTTTTCCTAAATTCTAAAGGGACTTAACCATGCCCTAACAAGACTTTTAATAATTTTGCAAAAAAATTGCCAATTTGAAAAATCAGAATTCTAAAGACAATTTAAGAGTTCTGTTGTTTGATCAGGTGGTACCCAAGTAGTCCAACAAATGCAAAGTTGTATATCCCACCGCTGATCCACCAATGTAGGAAGCTGGCTCTGTATATACTATACCAAAGTGAGGTATAGTGTGCACAGAGTCCAGTGGAACCCCAAAGGTAGGCAGAGGTAAAGTTAGATAGCACATCACTCTCTATTTGTGGTAGTGTGGTCGAGCAGTAAGGCAGTCTCAGAGGACAGTGTTAAGCATTTGTTGTACACTCTGTCAGCAAATGAATTCACACACTCAAAGACTGAACTTCAGACCAATTGTTTTTGTATAAAAATATTCTTTTAGTTATTTTATTTTCTAGAACCAAGCAAGCCTGGCACAGGTAAGCAATAAATACTTTATAGTAGTAATGCACTTTGTAAACAGTTTGAATTGTAATGGTATATGCACTTTGTTTTGACTTACAGGATGGTTGCAGAGAAATGCAATACTTTGTAAATACAGTACATAGACTTGAATGGGCTTTTCTGTAAGGTTACAGGTAAGTTACTTTTGAGATTACTTTTCTTACTCGGAGTAGTATACCTGGATACTACTCTGGGACATTTCCTGTAAACAGGTAAGTAAAATCGTTTTTGTTAAATAGTACAATTTTAAAGAATTTCTTTAGGTTTTCAAACTCCACACTTAGAAACTTTTCCAAGAAAAACAGTCAATGTTATCCTATGGAGGAAAATAGTGTTATCGGTTTTGAGGTAAGTATTTGGTAGTGGGAGTTGAGGTTCTGGGGTTAGACTCAGGAGTCCCCTAGGGTCAAGGATGCACTCTAGTTACACCCTCAGCGGCACTAGGGCGGCCGGGTGCAGAGTGCTGAGGCCCAATGTTATCCAATGGGGGATAGGGGGCCTCCGGTTGGTGGCTGCTGACGAGCAGGCCACTTGGGTGTGGGAGCAAAGCTCCTGGACTTTAGCTCGGGGCAAATGGGGAAACAAAGTGCACCCTCAGCGGCACTAGGGCGGCCGGGTGCAGGGTGCTGTTTCGACGTCGGGCGCCCTGTTGTTTTCAATGGGGAACCTCCGGTTTGCAAAGGCACTGCAGGCTTGGGAACAAAGGTCTTCTGGGTGCGACCACCACTTTGAGAGGTAAGTTGGGAAGTTAGGGGTTGGTTAGGCACTGTCGGTTTGGGCACCCAAGGCCGTGGGGCGTCGGGTGCAGGGGTGCCTTTTGGGGTCGGATCTTCTTACCAGCTCCTGGTCGCGGTTGGGGGGACCTTCTGGATTTAGGCTGCAGGCGTCGGCTGGAGGCAGGTATGGGGTCGCCGGATCTCGGGTCGGGATCGATGGGGTGACCTCCTCGTGGTGTTTGCCCACTCGAGCTCGGGCCGTGGACGGCGGGTGCAGAGTGGGACGGATCCGCGATGTTCGGCCGGAACCAGAGGTTGCAGATGAACAAATCCAGTGTTCACAGGAGGCACAGTCTTTGTAGTTGAAGGCAGGCAGGTCCTCCAGGGTTTTCGAGGTTGCTGGCTGCAGGACACACCAGGATTTCGCAGAAGCAGGTTCGAGGTGGAGACAGGCCGGTAGGGCTGGGGCCAAGTCAGTGGGCATCTTCCTCTTGTTAGCTGCTGCACGGCTGTTCGGTCCTTCTTCTTCTTGTAGTTTCTTCTTGTCTGCTTTCTTGGTTCAGGGCTGCCCCCTAAATACTGTATTTAGGGGGCGTTTTAGGGGTCTTGAGGTCAGTAGCCAATGGGCTACTGACCTTAGGGTGACTACACCCTTGGTGTGCTCACCCCACGTGGGGGAGTGAGCACAATCCCTAATCCTGATTGGGGAGTGCCTGTCATCTGCAAGATGGCGGGCACTGAAGAGTGGGCTTCACCCCGCCTCCCCCACCTGAAGGGTGGAGTTGGCAGAGGTGGGCACACCTTCTGGCCTGGCTAGTTTTTCCCGCCTGTCTTCCCGCCAAAAAGGAGGGGAGCCAGGAAGGGGGCCTGCTCCTGATAGCAGGAGAGGCTGGGGGTCGCATTACAAAGGCTGCCAGGCCTTTGAAGCTCCCCTGCCACAGATGGCTCTTCCTAGCCTGGGGGAGGTGTGAACACCTCTGCACAGGAAAGGCTTTGTTTCTGGGCTCAGGGAGCGAAGGCTCCCACCCTAGGGGTCCAGAAACATGTCTCGTGGTGGCAGGCTGGTGTGTACCAGTCAGGGAACCCACCGCCCTCTGTGTGCATTTTTCATTAAATCCCACACTGGCATCAGTGTGGGTTTAATGTGCTGAGAAGTTTGATACCAAACTTCTCAGTTTTCAGTGTAGCCATTATGGTGCTGTGGAGTTCGTAATGACAAGCTCCCAGCACCATATATTCTTAATGGCAGCACTGCACTTACAATGTCTAAGAATGGACTTAGACACTGTAGGGGTACAGGGATCATGCACCCGTACCCTCACCACTGGTATAGGGCACCCAGCTAGAGGGGTGACTGATCTATGCCAGGGCAGTGGGTTGTAGGCATGGCACACGGGGATGTGTGCCATGTCGACTCTTCACTTTGTTCTGCACCAAAACACGCAGCCTGCAAAGGCAGTGTGTGTGTGTAAAGGTACAGGGCCTCTAAGGGTGGCACAATAAGTGCTGCAGCCCTTAGAGGTCTTCCCTGGTCACAGTGCCCTGGGTACCTGTGGTACCATTTACCAGGGGCTGACCTGTGGCCAGAGATGCCAATTGAGTTAGTTTTGGGGAAAGAACACAGGCCCTGGGAACCTGATTGGCAGGGACCCAGGGTTCATCAAGTCAAAGTGCATCAGTAGTCTGGCAAAAAGTGGGGGGGGGGTTATAGCAACAGAAACCCACTTTCCTACATGTGCTATGTCGCTTAAGTCCTTGTTAAGCATCATGTTTGTACCATTGCCAACAATTTGAATAAAATAATTTAAAAAATTTAAAAAAACAAGCAAAAGCTTCTAACTTTGTTGTCTAGGCTGCACACAGGAGAGCTGGTTCTAGGTAGCTCACAAGCTACTCATTGGAGTAACCTGCATTAGAATGTATCTAACAAAAACTTTGCAAGTACAATCGGACAGAAAAACATCAGCACCTTAGAAAGCTCCACCAAGAGATACTCGCTATGCTGTTGAAAGTTGCAACAGAACTGCTAACCAAATGCCAAGAAACCAAAAGGTTTCTAATCAAAGTTTTCCCTAGTTAAGATGATGACAGGAGTATATCGACCGATCCTTGAGCTACACAAGCTAAACAAGTTTCCGAACAAAACTTTGTTCGGATGATGAACCTGCAAGTGTTCCTACAGTTGCTTTAAGAGAGAGAGTTCATGACATCACTGGGACTGCAGAATATGTATTACAGCAATGTAATGCCATAAGTGGATGGGAATGTTTCCACATGCACCCATGGCATCACAAATGTCTTCATCTTTTACTAGCCTGCCAACAATATAAATTCAAAATCTTTCCATTTGGCCTAAACCTGCATAGTTTTCACGTGTGTTTCAATGCTAGTGGTCCTCCTCACTAGACCGTGTTGTCCAGTCTTCCACTATCTGAACAACTTGGCTAGCTGACAATCCCATCTGTGATGGATATACTTGTTTATTGTTTTCAGCCATCAAACTGAACTCAGGCAGAGCTTAGGGTAGGTTTTTCTGTTTGGTTTAAACCTGCACTTAATCTGAAGCTCACTAGTATTCATATCGAAAGTAAAGGAATCCAGGTCATTTAGGTTGATTGTGGTAAAGAGCTTTTTTCATTTTTTGCTTGTAACTTTTTACAATGGGGAGTTTAGCTATTCGTACAGTGAATTGTTTGAGTTCATAGAGAACATGTTAGTTACTCCCAAGTTGCTATACAGCAACGTGGGGGTGAAATAGGTAAAATGACATCGTCTACCTCTTGACGAATGTGTAACTACAGGGGAGAGGCCCCCCACTCTGAACCATGAAGCTCAGATGTATCCCATAATAAGGGCTTATTGTTGAGTGACAACAGATGGGTATGGGAGCCTTATGCCTCAATTTTGCATGCTTTAAACTCACTAGTCAGGTAGGGAGTTTTACAGCCCTGAAGAAGACCATTGTCCAGTTTTTGCCACTTATTTCGGTCAAAACTTGTTGGCACTTATTTGTGGTTAGGTGAAGCATTAATTCCACCCATAAAACCATGTATAGTTTGTTTTTAACATATACCAAGGGTACCCCTAAATAAAAAAATATTCTTTGGGTATACCCTTAGGTATTTTGTAATTGAATATCTGGACCTGTGTCTACTGTCCTGAAAATAATATCAAAGAACTCCCAGTTTTGGTTGAGTCCACTGGTGTAGTGCCATCTTACTCCAGTGTGGGGCGTCAGAGGATGAAGCATGCACGATAAGTTGTGGGTGAGGCAACCTCTCAAATATCTATTTTTGAGCCAATAGGTAAGGAGGTTTTGTCAACTTGGGAAGATAATTGTTTCTCCAAGTACTTTGAATACCCAAGCACCTTGTGTCTATGCAGGTTACTCCCAGGTTTCCTTTTATGGCTCCTAATTGGGTTATCTGTGGGGATTTTAATGCCCAGCTAAGTGTGGGAGCCTATTCATCGAATGATTGATTGATCCATTAGAAAAGCCTCATTAACTGCCACAGTTTGCTGCAACAACAGAGCCATTGAACATGGGAAATATGTCTAAGAATTTGATTTGGTAAATATTCATGAAACACTTATCTTGCCCAGCCTCTTGTTGCCACTTATTTCAGCAGAGGGTGTTGGACCTGGTCCTTTCTACAGAGTTATCCCCAAACGTTTTAACTTCCTCCTACCTTTTTTCTGGCCTTCTTTTTGTTGGCGTTAGGACTCTGGGCACTGCTAACCAGTGCAAAAGTGCATGTGCTCTCCCCCTAAACATGGTATGATTGGTTTACACCTGTTTGGCATATTTGATTTACTTGCAAGTCCCTTGTACAGTGGTATACCATGTACCCAGGGCCTGTAAATTAAATGCTACTAGTGGGCCTGCAGCACTGCTTGTGCCAGCCGCAGAAGTAGCCTTTCAAACCTGTCTCAGGCCTGCCACTGCAGGGCCTGTGTGCCCAATTACTGGCACTTTGACTCAGCATTTAAAACTACTTGCCAAGCCTTAAACTCCCCTATTATTACACATAGGACACCCCTAAGGTAGCTCTATGGGCAGGGTGCTGTGTAAGTAAAAGGTAGGACAAGTACCGTTATGTTTGACCAGGGGGTGGCTCCTCCACTAGGGCGGAGGAGCGTCGGCCCACTGCTTTCTCCAGTGTGGGAAGCAGAAACATAAAATGGTAATAACTTTCCATTATTACCATTTTATATTTGGTTGCGGGCGGGGCTGCTCTGCAAGCAGCCAGGACAGGGAGGAGTGGTGTGCCCACTCCTGAGGCGCAATGACTGTTTGTTCGGCCCTGCATGGAAAACATGGCTTCCCCGTAAGCCCCTCGCTGGGCGGGTCCCCACCAATCACAACGCTGCCAAAGCAGCGTTGTGATTGGCTATGGGGAGGGAGCCTGGCTGCCTGCTTTCTGTTCCTGCCGGAGGCAGGAGAGCAGGAGCCGAGAAGACGCGGGACCCGGGCTGTGGAAAGTAAAGTTTTTTTTTTTTAATTATTATTATTAAATGAAACCCCTCCCCCCGTCTCCCTGCCCCTTCCCCCCACCCGCGAGCCATGCCGGCCGCGACTGGGTTTTGACATGTCCTGGTTGTGACAAACCTCCTATTTTGTTTTTCACTGCTGTGAGGCCTACTCCTCTCATAGGCTAGCACTGAAAATTCCCTTAAATACTTTTCAGTGGTAATTCCTGATTAGAAAGGAGTGGCGTTGCCATGTTTGGTATGTTTAGAATGGTAGTGATAAATCCTACTTACTGGTGAAGTTGGATTTCACATTACTAATTTATAAATGCCACTTTTAGAAGTGGGCATTTCTCTGTGCTTATAACGCATTGTGCTTTGCTGCCTGCCTCCAAAACACATCTGGGCTGGGTGACAGCTACACTTTGTGCATATTCTCTAGACAGCCACCACACAGGAAGGGCTGGGTGTGACAGGGGATACATCTCCATTCATCTGCATACTGATGTGCCCCCAAGTGTTCTCCAAGGGTTGTTGGCTTGCCCCCTGTTCGTTCAGAGGCTCAGGGCCATAAAAGACACTGCATCATCAATTCCAGACTTCTAAACTCAGCGTGTGGAGCACTTCACATGTTTCTCCTAAGGTTGCCAAGGACAGCCTGTGTGGGGTACTCATGTTTGGTACCAGCACTTGTTTAGAGAGCTTTTCAAGAGCAACGTGTGTCAAGCGCTTCGCTCTGTTCGGGCACTGTGCACCTGGGCTGTAATACCGGAAACGCAAGGGAAAGAGTCGCACCGGGACCGGCGTGTCCCTTTGACAACACGCACAAGCAGTGCAGATGTGAGCCGACAAGCTGCCTTTGTCTCTGGCGCCTCGCCTTGCCATTGTTTATTTTGTTAACGATCATCCTGTATTTAAATTGGGGTTTTTTGTAGGCACGGGGAGAACAGATGCCAAGACTCGAACCCGGTTCCCCAGTTCCAAAGTTGACAGCTCTGAATCTTATGCCACATCCTCTCTACAAATATTGCTGGGCATAGGCATCAGCGTGATATGTTTGAAACTTGAAGAGCCCGCAGTTTTATTTTTCCAACCTACCAGGTTCTGGGCAGAAGTAAATAAAATAAATGCCGGCTTGTTTAGTCACAGAGGCCCCGTGAGAGGGTGGATAACAAACACACAGCAGAAAAAAACTCAAATAAACCAACTACTGACAGACACTTATTTACAGAGATAGATTTATTGCCTGATTTACCACTCTTCTTTTTTTGTGCCGATTGCTTTTCTCCCCACAAGGCCCGCACCCCAACCTTCAACCTTTTCTCAGTGTCCGAGTGGCAGGTATGTGGCTGGTCATTGGCTTTTTTTTCTTTTTGCACAAGTCGGGTCTGAACCAGGCAAAACATTTGCCTTCTAAATGTGCGAAAGGCCCATTGACAAAACTTAACACTCTAGCTAGCCATAGTTGCGTTCAGAAACAGCTCTTGTGAGGGTTTACAGCTGGCCTCAGATAAAGCAGGGCAGGCTCCGAGCTGAAATGAAGCTGCTCGCTGGTGATCAAAATCTCACATAGCTGTGGTTTGCTCTCTGTTTCGAAGAGAACAGTGTAGGAGGCAGAAAGCTTGACGTCCATATTGCTGAAATCAGCATCTGAGAAGAGACTTCTTTACAGTTTAATAAGGCACTGGATATCAGAGCATGTCTGTGTTTTCACTTTTCACACACATGGGAACGGAGCCGCGGAGCTTTAATGAGCGTGTCTCAAAATCACACAGTTTAGCCTACTGGGGCAGCCATTACTCTGTCTGGCAGTTTCAAAGTCCACAGTTTAGGGAGATTTCGCCTTATTCGCACTCTATAGTTCACAGTAATATGTTTTTGTGTCTTTTGCTTCTCACCCTTGCGTCTGTCTATTTACCTATCTATCTATCTGTATGTCGTTCTGTCTGTCTGTCCACACTTCTCTAGCAGGCTGTAAACATGCACTGCTTGTTAATGCATTTTAATCCTACTGGCCATGGCAGTTCATGGACCTTGCTCTCCGTGCCCCTCGCTCTTTGCACCTCTGGCTCACTGCCGCTATTTACAGAGGCCCAGTGGGGCGGGTTGTGATACTGATGCTGGCAGTCCCGCGATCTTATGCACCGAGGGCCTAGTCTGTCCCGGGCTGCGAAGACGGAGGAATTAACTACAACGGGTACTAGATACCCAGGTGTCCCCAATATTATGAAATCCTAAGGAGAACCTAGATACATGGAGACTCCACTGTCCCCCCCCCCCAGGGGAAAGTCTATTCATTGGAATAGGAAGAAGTTGGCCCCTATTCGGAGGATGTTGATGTGGCAGAGTGTTTTTCTTTGAGCACCCCTAGTAATATTTGATTGGTTCCCTTCTCTGTCCTCTGCAACTAGATAGGATATGATCATTTGATGAAAATATTGCTGCTTTGCTTCTATTTTCCCCCCCTCTACTCCTGATATTCAAACCAAGTCAAGCTAGTGTGCCCTGAGGAAGGTTTTGGCTTCAAATTGGCCCTTACCGAAACGCGCATCGGCACATGATGTAACAGGAATATTTGAGCACTTTTGGTGTTGAAACACAAGGAGACTCTTATACCAATGTTTAAATGATCTAGTAAAGAACTGTAATGATGCAAAGAACAACTGTTGAGATGAATTGTATGAAGCACTGAAGGATTTAGTTTATAATTATTTAAAGAGAATCCCTTTAGTAATAGATCTAGGACTCTAAGATCTGACATTTTGCCGTTATTCCTGTTTTACGCACATCAAAGTTGGTCTATTCTGATTTTTAGCATGCAAGTTGTGAGTATAGTTGTGGTATGAGTGAGAGTTGCTTTTAGGTGCGATTGACCTTGAATGAATGGTGAGGGGTGAGAGAAAAAAAGAAGAAAAGAGATGTATGTATCACTATGCATATAGTGTTCACAAGCTATTTATATTATATTTTTGATATGACACTTAAATGAACATTAAACAAACTGGAAAAGTGCATGTACTCATGTGAGGTGCATTATTTGAAATCTCGATCAATGCCTATGATTTAAACTTCCTTTTAGAAGCGAGATATTTCCGCTTTATTGTATCTGAGGCAGGCGGCAATTTCCCCCTTTTTGGGTGGTGTATTTGGCTATATTTCAGGATTAAGCAGCGGGTGAAAATTGGTTTTGGGTCCTGGGTGATTTTCATTCAAGTGAAAGAAGGGATGAGGGTTGGGCCATTGTTTGTTTTGGGCCCACTTTTTAAATGAACCAAGGATTAGGATTAGCTCTGCGTGTAATATTTTAGGGTTAGTCCATCAGTATGGACGCTGAAGCTCTGCTTTGCAGCCACATGAGCACTTCTCTCTGCTTAAAAGATAATGAGGATTTATGGTACACCATCCCCGCTGATAACGCTTTACTTTTCAGCCCTAAAAGTGGAAACTGACGACTCTTTCAGCACTTAGGAGAGGGCGTTTTAAATTAGATGATGTAATGAAAACCTTCCACTGCTCCCGCTTGATTTATTTCCCGCCGGTATGTTGATGAGATATTAGCGCGCCGGCACGGACCTAGGGATTTGCACTATGCAGTAACTCACACAATGTTTATTGACTTCAAAGGGCAACACCAGTCGGACCAGTGCCCTCTGTAAACAACACATGCAACCACCTCTAGGGTGCAGCCTACTGCCTGCTCCCAGGGAATGCTGCAGGGGCGGCTCCTCCATTACAGCAGAGGTGCTTCGCCCCACTGAAATGCCCCCAGAGATGGAAATATAAAATGGTAATGAAGTTGATTCAATACCATTTTATTTTTCGTCACCCCGTCACGAACGGAGTGTCAGGACGGGGGCGGGGCCGCTGCTGAATAGCAGCAGGGAGGAGGGTGGGCTGCCTTTTGCACTTGTTTAAAGTCTTGTGAGCACTGATAGGAGCCGCTCCTACCAACCCTGGCACTGCTGTGACGCGGTGAGAGCAGCGGCGGGATAGGTTAAGAGAGTTAGCTGGGGCCCTGGAGTTACGAGGGAACAAGACCGGAGCGAGGACGATGCAGCAGCAATCATGGTAATTACACTTTTATTTTATTTACTTAATTGTTTTCATTTGATAAAACCACCCACCACCCATTTGCCCACCCCTCCTCTCGCCGAAGCTGGCAGCCGCCACTGGAATGCTGACCTTTCGGCACGCAAGACTTTTTCAAAGATTCATTGTAAATGGAAAATGTGCATACATTACAAATTAAGGAGTGGAGACCTATACCCAGGACTGCTCAATTTTGCTACCCGCCGTCGATATTGCTTCCCCCACGTGTGTTGCTTCTGCCCCCGGCCCTCTGTGTTGCTTCACCCCGTGTGTTGCTTCATTCCTCACCTGCACCCTTCATGTTGCTTCTCCCTACGTGAGTCCTCTGTTACTTCTGCTAAATGTTTTAATTTACCAATCCAACACGGATCAGGAAATTTACCAAAAAAACATTGCGAGACCTTTGGCTTTGTCAGTGTTTGTTGACACTTGCCTTTCAGACCAGATGTGGAATCGAGAAATTTTGGTTGCCTTCGATGCTTGATGTGTTGCTGCTAGAAGACTCTTAATGAGACCTTTTAACCTTAAAAAGCAGCCTTCACTGAGATGGTTCAGTACTGCTTGCTCTATTGTCAATAGACGTTTGAGAAGGGCTTTGAATGAGAAACCGAGGCAAAAACCTAGTAACTGTGCGTCGTGGCAAATACAGACTTGCTGTACGCACTAGGTGCAAAGAAATTGTAAGAACATAATGTTCGAGGCATGTGAGCTGTAGATCACATGCTTTGCATACTCCTGCCATCTAGTGTTGGGTCCGGATGTTTGCACTTTGTTTTTCTTTGAAGAAGTCTTTCCAGTCATGAGGTACCTCCTTTCGGTGATAGTGCGCATGGGCATCGACTCCATTGTTAGATTGTTTTCTTCCACCATCGGGTTCGGACGTGAA
This sequence comes from Calotriton arnoldi, assembly GCA_963921515.1. Taxonomy (NCBI): domain Eukaryota; kingdom Metazoa; phylum Chordata; class Amphibia; order Caudata; family Salamandridae; genus Calotriton; species Calotriton arnoldi. The sequence continues at coordinate 403,641 of CAWUFW010009436.1, read as the reverse complement.
TTGCTGCGCTCCGGTTCGACACAGTTTCTCAGGTTCCCCTTGGTACGCAATCCACTTACCCTGGACGGTATTGTTATTCGATCTCGTTTTCCATTCTCCGCGTATCGTATCCTTCAGGAAAATCTCTTTCAATCGGGAACTTAACGGCTAGCCACGTCGGGACAGCTTGCAGTCGAAGAAACGGGCTCCATTTAAATTCTGTCCTCGGTGCCACGCCAAGTACCCGCGCACCGACGCACACGAAGTGTGCAACTTGTGCCTCTCTTCCTGGAGCACGACGAACAAGACTGCAGCGCGTGCAAATCCTTCCAATCCAAGAAGCCGCTCCGTGACCGTCGGGCTCGACGTCACGAAATGCAACAACAACACAGCGGCTCCGCTCCGGATCTCTTCGGAAAAGATTCCGAACATGTCTTCGACGCTCAAGGAGCCGAGGAAGAAGAGGAACATATTTCCCTGTCAGAAGACGACTCCGACATGGACGAAGACATCCCGCAGGGTCAACATACCCTGAGTACCGATCCTCCCCTGTCCCAAACTCTACCTCTGCCCAAGAAAAAGGCTCCGGTCCCTCCTCTGCCTTCGGGCCAAGGTCGGCACTGAGACGTTTCCAACGCCCCGCCTTCGGGCCCGGCACCGAAACAAATACTAAAGCCTTCCGGCTCTGGATTGAGTCGGCCGCATTTGGGCACCGAGCCGAAACAATCGGCACCGAAGCACGTTTTGGTAACAATCCCTTCGGCACCGAAACCGAAATCATCTTCGGATCCGAACACTTCGCCGCTGAAAACATCGGCTCCAAAAATACTGGCACCGAAACAAAAAACCGCTCCTACTCAATCAAAGGAGCATCGTGTCGACGTCCCGCCTTCAAACCCGGACCCGAAACAAAAGGAACTGGTCATCAATCCCAAAACTGGACATATTCACGCAAAATCGCCATTAAAACGTAAACCAGAAACGGAGGACACTTACCACATTCCTCTTAAGAGAAAACCTGTTGGTACTAATCCCTCTCCTCCTCCTCTATCACCTCCTTCCCCACCTAACCCAAATTTGATAACACTTATAAATTCACCACCATCACCTGACAACCAGAATGATGGGGATGGGATAGACGATAAGAGTCCTGATCCATGGGACGATTATAATACAGATCCAAACGCAGATAACGATCCAGACTTATACCCTACAAAACCCTCTCCACCTGATGATAATGTAGGGTACATAGAGTTAATAGGGCGGCTGAATATCATGGAGTTCAGCTTCATAAAGAGTCACTTGAGGAGGGGGCGTGGCTTACGAACATGGCCGTGTAGACGTTTTTCTTCTGAGCTCGTCACGGCAGCCCGCAGTAAATCATCATCCTGACTGATCCTGACCTAGACAACCAGCAGATTTGCAGTCCGAAGTGGTGCTGATTCGTGCCCAAGGCGTTCGGGACGCGGGGAGAGTGGAGGTGGCGGTGTGCCGTAGTAACGGGGAAGACGAGGCCCCGGGAGACGCGAGGCGCCATCTTGGACCGGGGACGGCGGCTGGAATCGGAAGCACCTGAGAGACCCGAGGCTCAACTGGGCGGCCCGGGTCTAACGAAATCCTTGCTGGCCATCCGGGGCCTAAAGTCGGTGCTCCTGGCACCTTGGGGAAACCTGGAGGAACGGCAAAATCCATCGGAAGCCGCAGCCGCCCTTGGGCGCTATAGAGGGAGACCGAGGTACGTGGCAGCCGCACACCGGGGCAGGAGGGGAAGCGAGGAAGAGCGCTGAGGGCTCAACCGGCCCGGACATATTCGGAAACGTGTTTCTTGACTCCCGCAGCGAACACACGAGTCCACGTACGCGGTGCCTTCCCCAGGGCCGCTAGTGAGAATAGTAGGCAGCGGTAGGTGGCAACAGCGAGACCCTGCTGGGAAGCGGCTAAGCCGTGGCTGGAAACCATGAGAATACCATATGCAGGAATAAATATAGGAGACTATTAACGTACGTGTACTAAAGGAACTGTCAATGCTTGGCCAGTAAACTTTGGAGGGACCGATCGGAGCCGGCAGGGGCAACGATAGGGCCTTGAACTGTATGCCCGGACACATAAAGATGGGATGCCGTTCGGCGTGACTGATACCTCACTGTCGGGGTTGCAGTGCCGGTTGCCACCTTCCCACATCGAGAAGGGAGCCGCCAGTACGGAGGGGCTCCTCGGATTTCTGAGAGTACACGGGGGCTTAGGACAAATTGTGGGGGATACCGTTACGCACCCGGGTCCATGAAGGCGATAGCACGGACCACCGGGCAGTGAGGGCATGACCGCCCCCACTGAGGGTACCGCGACATGGAGAGTGAGAGAGGTCCTTTGGGCGACTGGTGGGCATCTTAAACACTGCTGGGAGGTCCGTGTGATTCAGTTTTCCTCCATCAAGGGCAGCACAGATCATACATCCCGGGAGGAGAGTGCGCCCCAGTCGACGACAAGCATGGGGAAGGACAGGATGCCCAAGCCACAAACGAATAAAATCTCCAACTATGCACAGCCACTGGCGCAGGGACTGGAACAACGTCGAAGACACTAGTGGTGATGACCAAGGTACCTCCAGGTGGAAATGATGACGGTCTCCCCACGTTGGTAGACGTGATCCAAGCCATTCAAACGACCAGGAACGACAAGGTCAATAGAATTGACTCAGTGGCTATAGATGTCAATTTGCTACGAGCTGATCTGCGGAAAGTGTCGGATAGAGTGGCCACTACCGAAAAAGACGTGCATACGTTACAATCCGAGGTCAAATCCTTCAGCGCCACAGTGGTTGACCTAAAAAGGCAGGTGATAAAACTGGACGAGAGGGCAGAGGACTCAGAGGGGAGATCACGCAGGAATAACTTACGTTTTGTGAGATTCCCCGAAAAAGCAGAAGGCCCCTCCACAGAGCTATTACTGGAAGATTGGCTCACTAAGGTGATCGCACCCAAGACCCTCTCAAAATCTTTTAACATCGAGCGCGCACACAGGGCGCTTGTTCCGCCCCCCAGGCCAGGGGCGCCACCGAGGGCCATTATTGCCAAACTGTTTAATTATAGAGACAGAAACTTCCTGCTGCAGCTGTCCCGAAACCGAGGCCAGTTCCTTTTCGAAGGCCATTCCTTCTCCATATACCCGGATTATACGCAGAGAGTACAAGACCAAAGAAAAACGTACGTAGCGGTCAAGCACAGGTTGCGTGAGTTGAACCTGAAATATAGCCTCATGTTTCCCGCGAAACTGCAGGTTGAAAACGAAGGTTGCACCCTTCTCTTCTACACAGCAGGGGATGCTACTGGATGGCTGGATGCCAGGGGACCAAGAGGCCGACGACTGGCATCATCTACAGAATCCTCTGGAAGTCACACCGTGCCAGATACAATGTACGACCGTCGACAGTCGCAAAGACAACTACAGATGGACTCACAGAAGGGCCCTGGCCATATCAAAGTTCTTCAAGATGGCACATTGCAAACATCTGACACCGAGACTGTTCCGGAACCTATTGTGGTGACCCAGGATCCGGAGACAGTCATCGGAGAGCAAGGGAGTGGACAGGAATGATGGTGCCCGGTCTTCGACGGAACGGAACTACAGATAAGTGCTACTGCTGGCATATAAGCACTATTGTGGTACTAACGCTGACGACTCCCAGATCATTTTCTCTCTCTCATAGGGGAGTGGACGTATGCGGCCATCTCCCCTGCAGCTTGGACACCTCAAAATTGCATCATGGATGCAGAATAACTACCTTAACGGGGCATCCTGACTACGGAGACTCCGCAACCGACTGAGGTCACAACGTCCTGGCGCATTAAAGATGTGGAGGTTCCCGGAAGCCACTGTGGGATATCACCGGAGAGAAGGAAGGAGCCTCAGTAGCAGTCCGGAAGGTGTATACTGACTCGCTATGGCACCATCAGGCAGTCAAGGGAATCGCCCAGGACTTGCGAATACCATCTGGAAGTGGCTACAGAGGTCATCTGGATGCTGCCAACGAGTCCTCTCAGAGAAGAGTAGTCCAGGCTCCTGGATCACCTCGAGACTGGATTACGGCAAGCGTTCTCTACCTCGGATCCAACAGGGAAGTGGCTCGCAGGCTGCAGATGGTGCAGAACTCTGCGGCAAGATCTCGCTCTGCAGAGTACCTAGAGCTACACTCCGTACTCTAGGCATCTGCGGGACCTACTCTGGCTCAGGGTGGAGAACCGAATCACGGTGTCAAAGTCCCTGAGCTACATGTTCAAAATCAAAACTGGAGTTGCCCCTCAATATCTGCAGTCGCTGGTCAGCCCCTATGTGCCTTCCTCGATGCCTTCGCTCATCCACTCAAGAGAAATTCTCAGTGCCCAGAATCAAATCATCGTCGGATGGGAGGCAGATCGCTTGCATACCTCGGTCCCTCACTATGGACACTCACTTCCCACAGCCATTAGAAAGCGAAGACGGCATCACACACCTATTGCGCACAATCTCTTAGAAGACTTGGCTTATTAACCAAAGTAAGCGTCCCTATTAAGCTGCGATACATTCTTCTGATCTGTTCCCGCGCCATGAAACCAGTCTTCAATAGACGGTAGCATGCTAGTGCTACTGTTACAAATTTAGCACTAATAATAATAATAACCATACATGGATTGAAGGGTTGTTGAGGGCTATAAGAGACTCATTAATAAGGACTTTTTTCCCTTTTTGAATAAGGTAGTGGGAGTGGGCGGACGCGGGGTAGCGACGCCCCCCACTAGAGTTTGGCCCCAACGAAGGAAGCTTCAGAGAAATCTCGCACCGTTGTCGGGGTCAGATCTCTTGCACAGCACTCACTCTTATATAATTTCCCAGGGCTGGATTCGGGCCCGGACTAGAGCCTGAGCTACGGCTCTGTTTGTTATGGTCTCAAAGACAATTTGAGGGGTGGGGGATGGGAGGTTTGGGGCGGTATGTGTCGAATTTTGCACTGGATTCACTGCTAGCAGCAGAACTCGCGCGACTGCCCGAGGGGAGGGAAACGGGACAGTTCAAGTTACAATGTTTTCAAGGTCAAGGGGGGTTGTACACGGTCATGGGGGGAATTTGCCACTGGGCAAGGTACATCAAGGCGGGAGAAATGGGACAAACAAGACGGATCTATCCTGACACACCTCATTACACGAACAGACAATAATGGCGGCACAAACTTTGAAACTACTTAGGTGGAACATCTTAGTTGGAACATCAGGGGAATGGCGAGTCTGGAGAAAAGACAGAGTTTATGCTTTTCTAAAACGGTATAAAGTTGGAATGCAGGGTTACAGGAAACACATGTATGGGGGGGCACGATTGCGAGTATATGCAGAAAATGGAGAGGGCAGATGTATGCTACCTCCTATTCAGGATTTGCAACAGGCCCCCGGCGTCCCGTTCCAGCATATGAGTCACGTATTAGACCCCGAAGGGAGGTATGTTATTCTACATGGGAAATGGGAGGGTAAGGAGATGTGTATTGTCAGTGTATATGCCCCGAACATAGATTGCCCTGACTTTTTTCCGACTATCCTTAAAGCAGCGCTGCCATACACAGGGGCCGAGGTTGTCCTCCTAGGAGATTTTAATTGTGTCTTTCACACAAATCTAGATAGAGACCCCCCAAGGGCTCAGACTAAGCCGCGCATGTTGAGATCACTAGATCAGTTGATGCAAGGTTTGCAACTTAGGGATTAGGAATCCAACAACGAAAGCATTTTCATGTTATACCCCAGCGGCCAATACTTTTAGTCGTATTGATCATTGCTGCCTCACACCGGGATTGTCAGCGGATACAGAGAATGTTTTGTACCTCCCCCTCTACATTTCGGACCATGCACCTCTATTGCTCGTCCTGCGGAGTGGACCTGGCCGACTGGCCATCCCGCTTTGGAGACTTAGGGTGGAAGCACTATCGGATCCACCCTATGCTGCAGTGGTATCAGAGACCCTGCAAAATTAACTGGGGGTCCGCTACTACCAGATCAATCGAATGGGAGGCCATGAAGGTGGTTATAAGAGGGGTGTGTATGAAGACCTCCTACGGGGTGAAACAACAGTTAGATAGGGACATCTCAAAACTGGAACGCCCATTGAAGGGGCTGGAGGGCTCTTTACATGAAGCGCAAGAACACTTAGCTGAGTGGACTAGGGTGCGTGGGGAGCTGTTGGACGCCTGGGCCAGGCTGGAAAAGTTCACATATACATCGTATAGACAGCGGCTACATGTGCAGGGAGATAGGTCGGGGGCGCTACTCGCAAGGCTACTAAAAACAGAAAAGGAACATATGCCCATATTACAACTGCAGACTACCGACGGGGTTCTATTGCAAACCAAAGGGGCGATTCTGAGGGAATTTGCAGCAGATTTGAAAACCACGTGCACGGGTGCTCGGCGAACTACCCAGGGGTGGCTACAGGAGTTTCTGGATGGTATGGCGCTCCCCAAACTGGATGATGCGGAGGCCCTCGGGGCTCCGATCTCCAGGGAGGAAATCCTGGCATCTATACAGAAATTGAAGTCGGAGAAGTGCCCGGGGGGAGATGGCCTTCCGGGGGAGTTTTACCAGAAATATGCGCCCTTGTTGGTGGATCGCCTGTTGGACGTGTTCAATGAGGCCCTGGACAGTAAAACGCTGCCGAACACGTCAGAGGCGATCGTATCCATGCTCCTTAAACCGGATAAGGACCCCCTCTTGGCGAGTTCCTATAGGCCAATTTTGCTCCTTAATGTAGATGCCAAAATCCTGATTGGCAGCCCGGCTGCTACCGTACATGTCCCAACTGATCCACCCAGATCAGGCGGGGTTTATTCCTAAGCAGAATACCACTCATAATTTACAACGCTGAGCACACGTCTGGCATGCACCGAGTCTGGAGTCAGAAAATTGGGCACTGGGCCTACTAGATATTCAGCAGGCCTTTGACTCCGTTGAGTGGGACTACATGTGGGCAGTGTTGGATGGGATGGGGGTGGGACAATCATTTATAAAATGGATGCAAGTCATATATAGTAGGCCAACTGCAAGGGTTTGTATACGCGGGCAAGTCTCAGAAAGTTTTTGTTTGAAAAGAGGCACTCAACAGGGGTTCCCCTTGTCCCCGCTCCTGTTTGCCATCGCAATGGAGCCATTGGCCATTACGTTACCAACCAAGATGGAGGGATGGGGGATCAGACTGGGGGAAACACTCCACGTGGTCTCTATGTATGCCGACGACACGTTGGTATATTTGCGTCGGCCGGAGGAAGCAGTTCCGGCGCTTACTGCGGAACTGGAAGGGTTTGGTATGCGGTCTGGCCTACGCCTCAATCCAGGGAAATCGAAGTTGTTTCCCATGGGGGGCTTAATAGGGAAGTCTGAGAATGAGCTGCTCGTTGTGGGGATGAGATGGGTTCCGGAAGGGGCACGATATCTGGGAATCGCGCTGACCCATACCAGCCCGACATATTTAGCCGAAAATATAGGAAAGGGAGTAGACAGTATTAGAAGATCTGTGGCCTTTTGGAAGGACCTACCATTATCATTGATGGGGAAGGTGGCATTAGTTAAAATGGTTGTCCTGCCGAGATGTTTGTACACACTACAGAATTCCCTGTATTTGGTTCCGCAAAGGTTTTTCTCACATCTTGAAAGTTTGATCATAGAGCTACTGTGGGGGCCCAAACGGAAGAGGATAAAGTTGAGCACTCTGCAGAGACGATGGGGTCTGGGGGGTCTGGAGGTTCCTCGGCTACATTACTATTACATGGCCGCGCAATTGCAGCATGCGGTGCATTGGTTTGATGAACATGATAATTTGGAGAAGAGATTGTTGGCGGGCACATACCGGAGAATTCCGCTGCCAGAGCTTTTTTTGTTGGGATCCAAGGTGCCGGAGTCCTTTCCCTATGTCATACGCCACATCGCATCGGTCTGGGGAATGGTGGTACGGAAAATAATGAAAAGAACGCTGTATGCCCCGGAGACTCCGCTGTGGGCGGTAGCACCCTTTAAGCAGATAAAGCAAATCATGAACGTTAACAAATGGAAGGAGGGGGGTTGCCTGGTGATGGGAGACTTATATACTGCGCATCGGTTCATAACGAGAGCGGAAGCAGACAATACCTTTCAGTTGGGTAGGGGACAGTTCCTGCAATACGCTAAGATTTCGGCAGTGGTCAGAAAGCTGTGGCCGGCGTTCCCACAGGAACCGCAAGTCACAATAGTACTGCAGACGGTGACCACCTTGGCAGGGGGAAGAAGGTTGGTCTCTCACTTGTACAGGGCACTAAGGGAGGATACTCCATCTGCTCCCCTTCCAATACATACTAAATGGCACGATGTAAAAGGGGAGCCTCTTACGGAAACACAATGGCAGAAAGTACATGAGGGGGTCAAGCAGATAAGTTCTAATGCACGCTTCAAATTAACTCAATATAATGTGGTACACCAGACATACCTCACTCCCCGAATATTACATAAAATATACCCGGACCGCACAGACACATGCCCTAGATGCAGATGCTCGGATGCACTTTTTATCCATATGTTATGGGACTGCCCTGGACAGGCACGCTATTGGGGGGCAGTTCTAGATACTCTGCAGGCTGTCACGGGATGGACTATACCTGCCACTATTAAAGGGGTGGTGTTGGGATTATTACCCACGCCAAAAGCTAAGAAACGCACTAGGAGGTTTATACAGCTGGGCCTCGTCTTAGCAAAAAGACGAATAGCAATCCACTGGCTAAGTCCAGAATCGCCCACGCCTGAGAAATGGAGTGGAGGTATGGTAGAATGGGCCACTGCGGAAGTGATACGGATGAAGAAGTTTAGGAGGGACGATAAGCTTGAGGAGGATGCGAGGGCTTGGTATTTAATGATTACAGAAATGACCACGGAGAGGGGACCCTCGGAGAGAGAGAGGCGCTTTCCCTGAGTTCCACTCAGATAGAGACCGACAGGTCACGCTCACCTGTGGTTTCCGCACGCTAGAGAATAACATAGATAGTTGAGGTAACCAATAACAAGATGGTCTCCAAGCCTTGCAATCAACATAATCACCCATGACCGGGGGGAGGGGATAGTGTGGGAGATGAGGCGGGGGGAGGATAAGTTTATAGTTATTGTTATCAATGGTTGAAAGACTGATAATGACATTTGAGATCTGTGACCACTGGTTGAAAGTTAAGCAGAGTAATGATAATACCTTATGTTAAATAATTGTATATCCTGATCGGCTGGAACTGAGGGCACTGTGATTGCTATAATATGCCTGTTTGGAACAGTGTTTACCATGTAAATGTCAATAAAAATATTTATTAAAAAAGTCACTTGAGGAGGATTTTCTCTTTGAAACACTAAGCTCTTCCCAGACATCCACTCATACACTGCCTATGCTTAAGGGCATGCTAAAACATGCGGACGACATTTTTAAAGATCCCGTTCGCGCAAGAATTCTTACACCAAGTGTAGATAAGAAGTATAAATCTGCACCAACAGATCCAGTTTATATCAAGTGTCAATTACCATTAGATTCCCTAGTGGTTTCTAATGCCCGTAAACGGGCAAACTCACAAACCTCGGGGGATGCCCCTCCTCCAGACAAGGAATCTAAACTAATAGATGCCTCCGGAAAAAGAGTTGCTGCACAGGCAGCCAATCACTGGCGTATTGCCAATACCCAGGCTCTCTTAGCTAGATACGACAGAGCGCACTATGATGAATTGGAACAATTGCTCCAATTTCTACCTGATGAACATAAGGCTAAGGCACACGACCTAATTCAGGAAGGGAAACTAATTTCAAACACTTCTATTAGATGCGCTTTAGATGCGGCTGACACTGACGCTCGTGCAATCAACACCAGTGTCTTGCTAAGAAGGCACGCCTGGCTTAGAATTTCAGGGTTTAAACCCGAAGTCCAGGCTTCTATCTTAAATCTACCTTTTGATAAAGAGCATCTCTTTGGTCCTGTGGTAGACACTTCCTTAGAGAAGATGAAGAAGGACACAGATGTTTCAAAATCTATGGGAGCCCTACAGTCCCCAAACAATCGGGGTTCTTTTTGTCGCTCCTTCTACTGGGGGGGGGGGCTCCAAAAGCATATCTACAGACAACACCTCAACATCATATAGAGGCAACAGTCAGTCACCCTCTTCAAGAGGTTACTTTCGAGGCGGATTTAGAGGCAATAATGGCAAGGGAAGAGGTAAGGGTTCCACACCCCGCACCTCCCCCTCAACAAACAAACTGTGACTTGCCTCCTCTTCCCCCCGATCATTCCACAGCTTTCGGGGGACGTCTCTCTCAATTCCTCCCCGTCTGGCATACAATAACTTTAGACAGATGGGTCCTAGGAATTATCCAATCTGGTTATTGCCTGGGGCTTACCAACAATTGCCCAAACATTCCTCCACGTTCACACAAAATGTCACCAGAGCATCTACACCTCCTCAAGCAGGAGGTTCACTCCCTTCTGCAAAAGGGAGCTATAGAGCCCGTACCTTTACAATATCAAGGATCCGGCGTGTACTCCCTATACTTTCTAATACCCAAAAAGGACGGCTCTCTCAGGCCTATACTAGACCTCAGAGAATGAAATCAATATATTCACTCAGATCACTTTCACATGGTGACACTTCAACAAGTGCTCCCACTCCTACAGCAAGGCACCTTTATGTCTACTCTAGACTTAAAGGACGCATACTTCCATATTCCAATACATCCGGCACATCGCAAATATCTCAGGTTTGTGGTAGCGGGACAACACTACCAGTTCAAAGTGCTTCCATTCGGAGTCACCATTGCTCCCAGAGTATTCACCAAATGCCTGGCAGTAGTCGCTGCTCACCTGCGAAGACAACATATTCATGTCTTCCCATACCTGGACGATTGGCTCATCAAAGCCAGTTCTTACCCAAAGTGTCTCCAGTACACTCAAATAACAGTACAGTTACTGCACGATCTCGGGTTCACAGTAAATGTGTTGAAGTCCCATCTCCAACCGTCCAACACGCAAACATACTTAGGACCCACTCTCAATACTCAAAAAGCTCTAACCTGTCCTAATGCAGCCAGAATCTGCAATATTCAGGCTCTAATTTCACAGTTTCAGCCCAACCAGTCATTACCAGCTTGAGTATGTAAGCAACTACTGGGAATGATGGCGTCTTGCATCATGATAGTTCCCCATGCAAGACTTCAAATGCGTCCCCTTCAGGAATGCTTAGCACGTCAGTGGAATCAGTCTCAAGGTCAATTGTCAGATCTAGTGTTGGTAGACGGCCGCACCCATCGCTCTCTGCAGTGGTGGAATCCACAAAACCAATCCAAAGGGCGGCCCTTCATCGACCCAATTCCACAGACCGTGCTAACAGCAGATGCATCGCTCACTGGTTGGGGAGCTCATCTCCAGACTCACACAATTCAAGGTTTGTGGAGTCAAAAGCAACTTTATATCAATCATCTAGAGCTGCTAGCAGTATTTCTAGCGCTCAAAGCCTTCCAGACTCACCTTGCAGGCAAAACTGTCCTGATATGCACCGACAACATGACAGCCATGTATTACATACAGAAACAGGGGGGGACACACTCTCTCCAGCTGTCAAGCCTTGCACAAGCCATCTGGAGGTGGGCCATAAATCACAAAATTTATCTCCTGGCAGAACACCTCCCAGGAGTAAACAATCAGATCGCAGAACTTCTCAGCAGTCAGAGACAACTAATTCACGAATGGGAACTTCACCCTCAAGTTCTCCACCCATTCTTTCAAATGTGGGGTTTTCCACAGATAGATCTGTTCGCACACACCAAAATGCAAAATGCTCAAACTTCGTCTCCATGTATCCACACCCATTGTCCAAAGGCAATGCACTATGGATGAACTGGTCAGGGATATTTGCCTACGCTTTTCCGCCTCTCCCACTCATTCCACTAGTGGTTCAGAAGCTCAGACAAACATCCTTCACACTGATCCTAGTAGCTCCAACATGGGTCCGTCAACCTTGGTTCACTACCCTGTTGGAGCTCTCGGTAGTGCCTCATCAAAAACTACATCTCACACCCAGTCTCCTCACACATGGCCATGGAGAGATAAGACATCCACATCCCAAAGATCTCAACCTAGCGATCTGGCACCTGAAATCATAGAGTTTGGCTATCTGAACCTTCCACCAGACTGTATGAATATCATTAAAGAGGCCAGAAGTCTTACTACAAGGGCTTGCTACGCAGCTAAATGGAAGCGGTTTGTTTTATATTGTAATAACCATATCAACCCGCTGGACGTTTCCATTCAAAATATAATTTGTTATTTACTACACTTACAGCAGTCAGGATTAGCTTACACATCCATACGCTTACATCTCGCTGCAATAGCTGCATACATTCCAAATAGACAGCATCTGTCACTTTTCAGAGTACCCGTTATCAAGGCTTTTATGGAAGGACTCAAAAGAGTTATTCCACCAAGACTTCCACCTGCTCCAGTGTGGAATCTTAACATTGTCCATACCAGACTAATGGGTCCACCCTTCGAGCCATTGCACAAATGTGAACTGCAATTTCTCACTTGGAAAGTTGCCTTCCTCATTGCTATTACATCACTGAGGAGAGTGGGAGAGCTTCAGGCCCTAACCATAGAGGAACCATTTTGTAAAGTCCACCAAAACAAAGTGGTCCTTCGCACTAACCCCAAATTCCTACCCAAGGTGGTATCTGCCTTTCACATCAATCAATCTGTTGAGTTGCTTGTGTTCTTTCCTCAACCAGATTCAGTGGCAGAACGAGCTCTACACACATTAGATGTTAAACGAGCATTATTGTATTACATAGAAAGAACAAAACCATTTCGTAAAACTAAACAGCTCTTTGTGACTTTTGCTCCACCACACAAAGGCAATCCTATTTCTAAATCCGGTATTGCTCGGTGGATAGTTAAATGTATCAAACATGCTATGCAAAAGCAAAGAGGACTTTACCAATGCCCCCTAGAGCGCATTCCACCCGTAAACCAGGGGCTATTATGGCTTTCTTAGGAAACATCCCCATAGCTGACATCTGTAAAGCTGCAGCATGGTCTACACCGCACACATTCACCAAGCACTATTGTGTAGATGTGTTAGCAAGACAACAAGCTAATGTAGGCCAGGCAGTACTTAGAACACTCTTTCAGACAACTGCAACAGCTACAGGTTAGCCACCGCTTTGGGAGAATACTGCTGTATAGTCTATGCAAAGCATGTGATCTACAGCTCACATGCCTCAAACGGATAATGTTACTTACCCAGTAAGCATCTGTTCTTGGCATGTAGAGCTGTAGATTCACATGCGCCCACCCGCCTCCCCGAGTACCTGTACCTGTTGCAGTTCTCTCTTACTTTATATACATATGCATAGACATCTCTATTCTACTCTTACTAACTCCATTCTCACCCTCTGCGGGAAAACAATCTAACAAAGGAGTTGATGCCCATGCTCACTATCACCGAAAGGAGGAGTCACCTACCTCGTGACTGGAAAGACTTCTTCGAAGAAAAACAAAGTGCAAACATCCGGACCCAACACTAGATGGCAGGAGTATGCAAAGCATGTGAATCTACAGCTCTACATGCCAAGAACAGATGCTTTCTGGGTAAGTAACATTATCCTAACTGATTTTAGCCACTAAATGTGAAATCTCAAAAATATTTTGAGATACTGTTCACTCAGTCATAAATAGTCAAAACCATATGGCCAGTGTCAGCTCCCACATAACTGCGGATGAGTGGGTAGCACATTTTTGTAACATACATTTGTAACCTTCTAATTGTAGCCAAGGCAAGAATCCCAAAATCGTCATCCCTCGCTCTTTTAAGTTTGGGGTGAAATTGCGTGAAGTAACCACCGCATTATGTGACTGTCCCTCTAATAAGGCTCCCAGTCCAGATGGTGCCCAGTCGATGTGTATAAATGTATGTATAAATGTAACATCAGTTTTTGGGCACCTTTGTTGTCCAATATTTTTACCAACTTAAGCACTACTAATTTTCCCCACACTTGGTCCAATTTAGTCATCATCAGCAACTTCAAAAAAAGAAAATTGTGCTGACCCACAATTTTAAAGACCCATTTTTTTAATTGAGGCCTCAGTCATGTTTATTCCCAATAAGGTATGGGCAAAGGAGAAGGGCATTTTTAATTCTTACCAGTATGGGTTCAGGGAGGACCTAGATACAATGGCGCAGTGTCTGAATCTCCATCTAATTATTAGCAAATACACCATCGCCCGACACATCCATTGTACCTTGGCTTCATGGACCTTTCAAGTGCATTCGATCGGGTCTACAGATCAAAACTGTGGCTGCTAATATTGGACATGGAACTGTTGGTCCACTTTCTTGCTGCCCGGCATAGTGATCAAACAGCTAGGGTTAAGTTTGCGCCAGCAGGGGAATGCACCAACACTTTTAGCCTGGATTGAGGGTTTCCCCTTGGTTGCATTTTGGTTCCATTATTGTTCATCTGGCATATTATTAATTTGAATGCTGCTCTAGCCGCACAGTGCCATGATACACTTGTCACTAATTCTATAGCCATCCACACACTATTATATGTGAATGATCCAATGTTGCTAGCTTGTACCCTGAACAGTTTAGGCAGAATGGTGGCCTCTTTTGACAATTTCATGTCCAATCTTGACCTTTATGGTAACTACACTAAACCTCAGACTGTGGATTTTAGGAAAACCCTCAATATGCTTAACATCTCTATTAATGATAATAAGTTAACTAAGGTTACTAGCTTCCTTATTTAGGCATTACTTTTGATGCTAACCAAAGTTGTCACATTAATATCGCCTTAAAGAGATAAACATTAGCACAGTCAGTGGGGGCCTTATTGAATTTTACTAGAGCTTTAGATGGTAAACTTATTAAGCCCTTTCCTAATGTTTATAATATCCAGTGTCTTCCCATTGCCATATATGGCACTGGGATATGAGAGTATATCAAGGCTACATCATTACAAATCGAAGAGGATCGCTTCTGTAGTTGATTACTCACACGCTCCCAGCAGCTCTAATTAATTATATGTGCCACGAGGAGCTAGGTTTACTGTATCTTGAGGATTAACTGTTATGGAACCAATGAACATGCCACATTCAAACCTGACGTCATTAATAAATGCTTGGAGTGTTGATACCGGCATTACACATCATGGTTTTCCTACATCAAGCAAGCTTGTATACATATACGGATAAAGGAACTTTTTGGCAATCCTACCTCAATACGCTAGGAGGTCAAATTCTGGGTCAAGATAACCTTTTTATGAATGAGACGGAAGGATCGAGAGCTTGTTGAACAAAGAAACTCTAGTATACGAGGCTTTCTCGAGCTAAACACTATGTTCTCCATTGAGCATTG
Source organism: Calotriton arnoldi (assembly GCA_963921515.1). NCBI lineage: Eukaryota > Metazoa > Chordata > Amphibia > Caudata > Salamandridae > Calotriton > Calotriton arnoldi. Next base: position 388,250 of record CAWUFW010009436.1, on the reverse strand, counting down.
TTTATTAGGTAACATTGGCCACTGGGAGCGGGGAGTGATAATTGGGTTACAGGCTGGAAACATACGCCATCTGTTGGGTTTCCCGCTTGAAGTATTGCTAGTGATGGCATTGGTACCTGTGATGTTTCAAAACAGACATTGCTGCACTTATTTTTTGTTGTAAATTCTATGAATTGCAAACTAAAAGGTTTTTATTGACACTTAAAACAAAGACGTTTTAGAAGGTGCATACCAGCACTTCAGTTTTTATAGTTACTTTGTGATGATCTGTTGTATAATCATTCCTCAAATGTACTGTGAGATGATGTGAGTCCATGTGTGATTAATTTATGGAACTATTATGTATTTTAATATATTACTGTTTATCAACAGGTACTGGGCAACACTACAGTTTGTAGTGCAGCCGTTGGTGGGTAAACGTACATAAAGTATCCTGTATCGCTATGAAGAACCCTGCTTCTTTGTCAATTCCCTGTACTTTTCTGTCAGTTTTGTCATTTTTGTCAGTCCAATAACAATGTGGGCCCAGGGCACAGAGGCAAAAGAGTGTTTCTCACAATTGGGGCCCCCGATACCTTTGATTCTCCTGGAGACCACAGGAGCCAGGTCTCTCAGTGGATGTAGACTGAAGGTCTCCCAAGAGGAAAATAGCAATAAGGGATTAGCGGACGAATTGGCATAGTGCCAGGTCCCACTTGTGTAAGGCACCATCCCATAAGGTTTTGCCTTTTAGGTCTTCAATATGAAGGCATTTGGGTTTAGCCCATCAAATGAGTCCCATGTCTATTAATCACCCCATTCATCTTCACCGTACGGCAAAAAATTGCTTTGATGTTTCCCTCCCACTTGAGATTGTGCTAAAAGTGCAGTCGTAGGTATGTCAAGAACGCCCTGGAGTGTCTGTCTTTAGTGCAGAATTTGCCATGACACCCAGGCCAAGGGATGTGAAGGGCTCACTGTACTCTATTCTGTCTGTCATCTACTACCCAACCATAGGGTGGTGGGCGCCATTTTCTTTACTTAGATTATGGTCCGTGGTGCTACTGAAAGCTGCATGATGCATTCGTACCCCTTTATGGAGATGGGCTTGAGATAATCAGTATAAGAAAATCAATTATAAATCCCTAGTGCCCTTATAGGAACATAATGTTCGAGGCATATGAGCTGTAGATCGTATACTTGTGCATAGATCGCCATCTGGTGTTGGGCTCGGATGTTTGCACTTTGTTTTTGTCTTGGAAGAAGTCTTTTGTAGTCACGAGGTAGGTGACTCCTTCTTAGGACGATAGTGCGCATGGGCATCGACTCCATCTCCAGATTGTTTTTTTCCGCCATCGGGTTCGGATGTGTATTGCGCCGCTCCGGTTCGGGATCGTCTTCGAACCTTTTCGACGCGCACAATCCTTACCACTTGACGATATTGTTTTCGATCGCGGTTTCCCTTTCGACGCGCATCGTAAAAATCCAACTACTTCGATCGACGCTTCGACGCGGGCCGTGAGGCCTACCCGCGCCGACCACGCCAGCAGTCCATGGAACGGACTCCATTTAAGAAATGCCCCGGGTGTGGTGCTATGTTCCCACACACGGACTTGCACGAGGTCTGTAACCTCTGCCTCTCCCCGGAGCACGAAGAAACCAGCTGCAAGGCCTGTCGATCATTCCGATCGAAGAAAACGATTCGTGACCGTCGGGCTCGACGTCACGAGATGAGACGCCAGATATCTTCGGAGAAGAATCAGAATTCCAACCCGGCGCCGAAGAAGAAGACATTTCCGTGTCTGAAGCCGACGACTCCGACATGGAAGAGGACTCGAACATCACTCCGGCTCAACGAACTGTGAGTAACGAACCCCAACTGCCCACAAAAACACCAAAGACTCCGGTAACACCTTCGCCTTCGGGCTCAGGTCGACACCGTGATACTATTTCAGACGCCCCGCCTTCGAGCCCGGCTATGAAACATAAAGACAAGCCTTCCGGCTCGGGATCGAGCCAACCCCGTGCAGGTGTCGAACCCACATCTTCGGCACCGAAACACAAGGCTAAGTCTGACGCTCCGCTGTCGGCACCGAAGACATCTTCGGCACCGAAAGATTCAAATAAACCAAAGACTTCGGAGCCAATACCACTGAGACTGAAAGCTTCGGAACCAACACCGGCTAAACCGAAAGCATCGGAGCAAAAACCAGTTAAAGATAAAATTTCGGAACCGAAACCAAAAGGAAAGCCTTCGGATCCAAAAGAGGGAAAAACCAAGCCTTCGGAGCCGAAACAGCCCGCACCGAAGGGCACCGACCCTAAAAAAGACGGAAGCCCTCCTAAACAGACTCCATCCAAAGAACTTCCTCCACAAGAGTCTTTTGGATCCGAAGCAAAAACAATTGCATATTGACCCAGACACTGGGAAACTTCGAGCAACACTTCCCAAAAAACGGAAGCTGGACCTCCCTGAAGACTACCACATACCTCTTAAGAAAAAAGACATGGGTACTAACCCCTCTCCCCCTTACATACCTCCCTCTCCTCCACCTTTTAACCCACATCTGCTAATTTCACCAGCAAATTCACCACCACCGCGTTTTTCACCTGGGCCACAGGATGATAATGATGGGGATGGGGATGGAGATGAAGACTGGGATGGGGAAGGGGATGGGAATGATAATCAGGACAACATTCCACAGGACCCAGACCCCTGGGATGATTATGATAAAGACCCGGATCATACTAATGACCCCGATCGATATCCCTCCAGACCATCACCACCCGATGACAATATTGGTTTCGCACAGCTCATTAATAGAGCTGCTCAATACCATGGGGTGGAATTACATACTGATCCCTTGGAAGAGGATTTCTTAGTGGAAACTTTCGCTCCCTCACAAAAACCCACAAACACTCTGCCCATGCTCAAAGGTATGATAAAACACGCCAATGAGGTATTCAAAGACCCCGTTAGAGCTATAATACATACGCCAAGGGTAGACAAAAATATAAAGCCGCTCCTATAGACCCAATTTACATGGGGTCAGGTACCTTTAGATTCGCTTGTTGTTTCAAATGCACGGAAAAGGGCAAATTCTCAGACAACAGGTGACGCCCCTCCGCCTGACAAGGAATCAAAACTTATAGATGCATCAGGCAAGAGAATCGCATCTCAAGCTGCCAATCATTGGCGCATTGCCAATGCACAAGCTCTCCTGGCGCGGTATGATAGAGCTCACTATGACGAGCTAGAGAAACTGATGCAACACTTACCAGACCAATACAAGGATAAAGCTCACGACCTCATTCAAGAGGGTAAACTTATCACAAACACTTCCATCAAATGTGCCCTTGATGCAGCTGATAGAGCCTCGCGTGCCATTAACACCAGCGTTTTGCTACGCCGACACGCTTGGCTTCGAATCTCAGGATTCACACAAAAAGTATAGTCAGCACTTCTTAATCAGCCATTTGATCAACAACACCTTTTGGCCCCACAGTCGATTCTTCATTAGAAAAAATGAAGAAAGACACCGAGACTGCTAAAGCCATGGGGGCATTACAACTGCCCTCTAATAGAGGTTCTTTTCGCCGCTCCTTTTATAGGGGTGGCTCAAAGACGGCTGCATCAGAAAACACCTCCTCGTCTTATAAAACCCCCAATCAATCCCCCTCATCCAAAGGATATTTTCGGGGAGGATACAGAGGGAATAACAATAGAGGAAGAGGCAGGGGAAACTCCACCCGTACTTCCCCTACCACCAAACAGTGACTTCCCTCCACTACCCCCGATCATTCCACTCCTGTCGGGGGACGTCTATCACAGTTCCTACCAGTCTGGAATTCAATCACTGAATGAGACGAGGCTCGTCGGGTGACGAATGCGCACACGGACAACGAATGTGTCCGCTTACATGAAAGAGGGCTATAAATAGTATTTAGTCCCTCAGTGACACGGTGGTTAGCTGGTACGAGAGTCCTTGGCTGCTACCGGTCACTGCGTGTTCACAATAAGGGTCCAGAAAAGGTGGATAAGGCCCTCGTGCCCTGAAGAAATTGCCATTACAATTTACAGGCAATGAAACATGTCGGCCCAACTTTATATGGTCTGCAAACATGCAGTATGTTTTTAATTTGAATAAGCCCTCGAGTTGAGATTAAAGGTGGTTCGTTGGTAACTGAGTTGGCTTATCTCAATTTTACTCACATGGGGTCAATGTGTATTACTATATACACATATTCACTGGTTTTCACTGGGTTTCTGGACACCGATTTTGTTTATTTTTGTTTGCGAGGTAGCAACCAATGATGAGAAACGTGGGCATGACTGGTGATAACTAACCAGTAAGCTCCCTTGGTGGTGCGCACGTGAGGTGCTACCTCGTGTTTTCACAATTTTTTCACATTTATGTGTGATGTATATCTGTTATAGTACAGGGTATGTTATGTGAACACGGTGACTGCTGACTCATTGGTCGGTTCTTTTATAACTAAATATAGGGCGATTCTGTGTTGGGACAATACCTATAAAATAGGAAGGGTTGTTATTGAGGAAGAAAAGAAACTTCCATTCCCACTCATGAAGTGAACAGGATTTGTTGGCCCGTTCAGATCAGGTCTTTGGTGTTAATTATGGAATTCAATCACAACAGACAATTGGGTAAGACAAATTATCCAGTATGGTTACTGCCTGGAACTCACCGCTACCCCCCCCAAACATTCCTCCCAGAAAACGTCCAATGTCCACGGAACATCTAACACTTTTCAAACAACAGGTTCTCTCTCTATTACAAAAACATGCAATAGAACCAGTCCCCTTGCCTCACCAAGGCACAGGGGTTTACTCCCTCTATTTTCTAATCCCAAAAAAGGATGGCTCTCTCAGGCCCATATTGGACCTTAGACCGCTAAACCTCTACATTCAGTCGGACCACTTCCACATGGTCACTCTTCAACAGGTGCTCCCATTACTTCAACTTTCTCTCCACTCTGGATTTAAAGGACGCCTACTTTCATATTCCCATTCACCCCGCTCACAGAAATATCTCAGGTTCGTGGTAGATGGTCAACACTACCAGTTCAAGGTCCTCCCATTCGGGGTGACTACAGCACCCAGAGTCTTCACCAAGTGTCTCGCAGTAGTTGCAGCCCACTTAAGAAGACAGCACACTCATGTTTTCCCTTATCTAGACGACTGGCTCATAAAAGCCAAGTCACACAGCAGTTGTGTGCAACACGCACACAAAACAATCCAACTGCTTCACCACTTGGGATTCACGGTAAACCTCACCAAATCCCACCTCCAACTGTCCAAGATACAACAATATCTAGGGGCTACAATAGACACTTCAAGAGCTCTAGCATACCCCAACCCAGTCAGGATAAGTGCCATATAAGCTCTAATACAAAAATGTCAGCCTCAACACTCACTACCAGCGCGAGTGTTCATGCAGTTAATCGGGATGATGGCCTCTTGCATTCTCATCGTCCCTTATGCAAGACTCCAAATGCGTTCCTTACAGGAGTGTTTGGCACGTCAGTGGAACAAGGCTCAAGGTCAGCTAACAGATCTGGTGTTGGTAGACGACCGCACACATCGCTCTCTGCAGTGGTGGAACACACAAAACCTTTCCAAAGGGCAGCCATTCCTCGACCCGGTTCCACAGATAGTGCTAACAACAGACGCATCGCTCACCGGCTGGGGAACTCGTCTTCAAACCCATACCATTCAGGGCATATGGACCCCTCAACAAAAACAATACCACATAAATTACCTGGAATTGTTGGCAATCTTCCTAGCGTTAAAATCTTTTCAACTCCACCTCGTAAGCAAAGCTGTCCTAGTCCGTACAGACAACATGACAGCAATGTATTATATACAAAAACAGGGGGGACACACTCTCTCCAGCTTTCACACCTAGCTCAAAACATATGGAGATGGGCCATTCCTCAAAACATATATCTCCTTGCAGAACACCTTCCAGGAGTACACAATCAAATTGCGGATCTACTCAGTCTCCAAAAACAGCAGATCCACGAATGGGAACTTCATCCTCAAGTTCTGCATCCATTCTTTCAAATGTGAGGCCACCCAGAAATAGACCTGTTCACCACACACCAAAACGCAAAATGCCCAAGCTTCGCATCCAGGTATCCACACCCATTGTCCAAAGGCAATGCGCTATGAATGAACTGGTCAGGCAAATTTGCTTACGCTTTTCCACCACTCCCACTCATTCCGCTAGTGGTTCGGAAACTCAAACAGCCTTCCCTCACAATGATCCTAGATGCTCCAACATGGGCCCGACAGCCATGGTTCACAATCCTCTTGGAACTATCAGTAGTTCCTCATCAAAAGCTACGCCTCTCACCCAAGCTTCTCACTCAGAACCATGGAGACATAAGGCATCCAGATCCCAATCAACTCAACCTTGCGATCTGGCACCTGAAGTCTTAGAGTTTGGCTACCTTAATCTACCGCCAGACTGCATGAACATCATTAAGGAGGCTAGACGTCCTACCACTAGAGCTTGCTATGCCGCAAAGTGGAAAAGATTTGTAATTTACTGTACAAATAACAAAATCAACCCACTAGATGCTTCTATTTAAGACATCATCTGTTACCTTTTGCATCTACAACAATGTAACCTAGCGTATACATCCATTAGACTACATCTTGCGGCAATAGCAGCCTATCTCCAAAACAGACAACATTTGTCTTTGTTTAGGGTACCACCTATCAAGGCATTTATGGAAGGACTTAAAAGAATAATTCCACCTAGACTTCCACCCTCTCCAGTATGGAACCAAAATGTGGTACTTACCAGGCTCATGGGTCCCCCATTTGAACCTATGCATAAATGTGAATTACAATTTCTCACATGGAAAGTAGCTTTCCTAGTTGCGATCACCTCTCTCAGAAGAGTCAGTGAACTCCAGGTATTAACCATACAAGAACCATTTCTCCAAATCCATCATAACAAAGTGGTTCTTAGGACTAACCCAAAATTTCTACCTAAAGTTGTCTCTGCTTTCCACCTTAACCAGTCTGTAGAGCTCCCAGTGTTTTTCCCTCTACCAGACTCAGTAGCAGAACGGGCTCTTCACACACTAGACGTAAAAAGAGCAATACTTTACTACATTGAAAGAACAAACTAGACGTAAAAAGAGCAATACTTTACTACATTGAAAGAACAAAATCCTTTCGAAAGACTAAACAACTTTTTGTGGCTTTCTCCCCACCTCATAAAGGCAATCCTATCTCAAAAACAGGGATTGCAAGGTGGATTGTTAAATGCATCCAAATATGCTATGCTAAAGCCAAACGCACCTTAACCATTCCCCCTAAGGCTCACTCCACACGTAAACTAGGGGCATCTATGGCATTCTTAGGGAACATTCCCCTAGATGACATTTGCAAAGCAGCAACTTGGTCTACACCTCACACGTTCACAAAACACTATTGTGTAGACGTGCAAGCAAAAGAACACGCTAGTGTGGGCCAGGCTGTATTAAGAACACTTTTTCAAACCACTGCAACAGATACAGGTAGCCACCGCTAAGGGGGTAACTGCTGTATAGTCTATGCACAAGTATACGATCTACAGCTCATTTGCCTCGAACGGAAAATGCTAATTACCAGTATGCATCTGTTCTTGGCATGTAGAGCTGTAGATTCGTATACGCCCACCCGCCTCCCCGGATACCTCTATCTGTTCCAGTACTATCTTACTTAGATACATTACACATGGACATCCTTTTCTATTTCTTACTTACTCCATCATAACCCTCCATGGCAAAACAATCTGGAGATGGAGTCGATGTCCATGTGCACTATCGTCCTAAGGAGGAGTCACCTACCTCGTGACTACAAAAGACTTCTTCCAAGACAAAAACAAAGTGCAAACATCCGAGCCCAACACCAGATGGCGATCTATGCACAAATATACGAATCTACAGCTCTACATGCCAAGAACAGATGCATACTGGTAAGTAGCATTTTCCATATTGCCTATGCTCTTCAGTTAGCAGAACATATCTGAGTCCTAAGTGTTTACAGTGGTGCTGCCACTGTGATAGTTCCTGAAAAATGCTGACGATGTGTATTTGAAGTAGTGCGTCACGGGTTCAACAAAAGTCCAAGGCAGCCTTTCATCCTTTGGAGGTTGAAGAGTACCATTAAAATGTATAATTGTAATAACTGTTATTTACAGCAATGTGAAATGGAAAAACTGCAATGATTCGTGTAATAAAAATGATGTTGTTTCTAGTGGCACCTTGGTGCACCTCATTAGCTGCCATTCAGGGTTAAGTTTCTACTATCATTCCCTGTTACAACTGCACTCCTGATTAGTTCTGATTGGAAAATAAATCTCCTATGGACTACTGTTTTAGTTATTAGGGCACTGCCTGACCTGTTTGACCTAGTGTACTTCAAGATCATTAATGTATAAATTTCATAGCAGTTTTTGACATGGTATTTTCTCTTCTCAGGCCTGCAGCTCGACATTAAGAAGCCAAGGCTGATGCACGGCACCCTCATCATGAAGGACAATGTACGTTCTTGTCCGCTTTATGTTGTTGCTCATTCTGAGTGAGTGTACCACACCAGCTCTGAGCTATACAAACAGCCTCAGTTGCAGCACAAGTTGAATGAAGAAGGTTCATTGCAGTTAAACAACATCCCTTACTGATAGTGGCTGTTCCTAACTAGTCCTGTCCCAACCTCCACAGACATTCATCCTAGATTAACACTCCAATTAGGAACGGCAGTCATCAGCGAGGATACGTGCACCTTAGAACATACCGCGTGAGGCAATGATGCAGCATCAGCTAGGAGGATAACAGCATAAAGCATAGATAGGGCAAACTCAAGCAAGCATAGCTAACAGACACAACAGCTCCTTGATGGCGCTGGGGTAAGCTTACGTTCACTGACCTGCTTCTTTCTAGATTGTGTTGATTGCATTCTGGACCATTGTCCTACCAACAACTTACTTAACAAATTGCTGCAACATGCTTAACAAGTTGGCTTGGGTGTTAGATTACTTTTCCTCGCCTGCCACATTGTATGAGCTGACTCTTCGGGAACACCATGGATACATTTGTCATAGCCAACATATCATCCCTTCACTACCAGTTCCCCCTCAAAACCTCTAACTCATACTTCAAGTCACTTCATTGTGCATGGTGATTTTACAGGTCTAAAATGCTCTTCCTGCTTGTAGTATGTTAGGAGCACTTTCCCATGATCCTCTGCCCACATCATCACGAAGCATTGCACCTTAAAGTGAGGGATTCCTGTGCTCATTACTAGCTTCTACATTAGCTGACACAGCTCGAAACTGGCCATGTCTGAGGCACAGTAATAACCAACATAATTCCCCTTTCTTCCAAAATGCAGAGAAGCATATGTTGATGTGGCCACATACAAGCGCCCATTTCTTTCTGTATGTCCAAGCCCAGCTGCTGCGGCCAGCAGACATGAACTCAGAATCTCCAGACCTTGGCACTGCATCACAAATTGAGCCCTTGATAACCTGCCTGCCTGCCAGCCATGCCCCAGAGACGAAAGTCATGACATATAGAAATGTCTTGCCGTCAGCAGCCCAAATGACCCAACAAAGAACAAAAATGTAGCTGTTTTGAGCACCTCTCAGTGGTCAGTGCTTGTTACGACTTTATTTCAAAGACCTTGGAATCTTGTCAAATCTCACTATCCAACTTCAACAATGGCTTTAATAACAAAACAATCAAACTATTGTTGTATGACACCCAATTCATTCAATCCCGACACTGCACAGAAGATCAGATCGCGATCATAAAACTGGAAAGAAGCAGCAGTCTCTATCAAAGCCGATGGCCTTCTCCATGACCCAAGGACAATACCTTCCAGGTCTTCAAGACAGATTTGACAGTATCAGAACATACATTTCCCTTTCAAAAACTGCCGGCCTTCCTGTTATTGTTCCCCCTCTGCTACAAGTGCCACTCCAAGACCTACTATCCTGTGCCTTTTTTGTTTTGGTGTTTAAGGTGCAATAGTATGTGGCTCGACACCCCCTCCCAGGAGAGATTTCTAGAACTGTTTACAATGGAACATGTGTAGTTTTTTCAGAAAACACCTTTGTAAACCCAGGAAGTCTTTGAAACACAAAAGCAGTTCAGAAACACATTCTCAACACCAATGAAATATATCTAGACAGTGGCTATACAGAATCTTTAAAAACAACTGGCGTATGTGCGTCGGGTGGAGAATCTGGGATAGCTAAATCCTTACTTGGACTGTTTCTTGTCCATCCACTCTCCGTTTGATGCTTCCATGCTTTTATCATCACTCCAGTATTGTTCATGGAGCCAACAAAATGCTAATTGCACAAACATGCCACCAATCATGACACAGAAGATGATATGTATGCAGTTTGAATGTTAGTCATTGGTAGGAGTGAAGGGCTGACATTGGAAACTGGTTGTCATCCTTTGTGAAGGTGAAACGTATGTGTCATATCTGTTATATATGTTGTATCTTTACTTTTTTGGGAGTTTTTCATTCAATATGATGGGCTGTGGGATCATTGTTTTTATTTCTACATGTGCTTCTTTATAGGTTTTCTTGACCTAAACTGTATCTTTGTGCCACAGATTTGTACTGCATTATCTGAAGCCTGTCGCTCATTATTCTACCAAACACTCCACTAGCTGCATTCTACTATATTTTTGTTCGTGGTGCTATTGGCGCCCGTAGCCTAGGCCCTCTGCATCTTACAGCCATCCAGTAGGCTCAAGAAGTACAGATCCCATCAATCCTTAGAATTCCCTTAGCTTACGTTTAGTATGGCAGAGCCAAACTAACCGACTTGTTCGCCGCCAACTTGTATGTCAGCGCAGGTTGTCCAAAATTATCAGTACATCTGCGATTTAGGAATGTTTCAGCTCTCTCCTTTGCAGTCTGCCCTGGTTTCCAGCGGAGACCTTAGTTTAAAGAAGCCTGCATCTCATATCGAAGCGCGCATGCTGATGAAGATATTCACATACCTATGAACTCGATATGAGCACTCTGGTAAATCCGTGTTAATGTCAGACCACCAGAGTGAACAGAACCCGGTGTCTCTTTAACTCCAGGGGTGCGGAGTGAACTGTGATTATAGGTTGAATCCTGAGAATCTCTTGAGGAATTACTGGGAAATCAGTAGTCTTGAATCACATTCTCATCGTAATTCTTCATTTTGCCCCACAGTTTCTCCTGGAGATTTTGTCGGCTTTTTGCAACACAATTCTCCTGGTGAAACATTGGCAGGATTGTGGTAGCATTAAAACTTTATAATTACCATTGTGGCCACTAACAGGTTTATCTGTCCATTGAGGAATATGGCTCTCTCATAATCAGGGCTCTACTCGTCTCTCTCCCAGAATTGTATTTTCTGGTTCCAAACAAAAAGCCTCATTAAAGATTCATACATGCAGCATGTGTGCAAGATCATGGAAGATGTTCCTTCCGCCGATCCTGGGTTTCACCAGCCTCATAGAGACCGGGTGGGAGGTGGGGTCCTTGGTTCCGAATGGCGGAACTTTGTTGATTTCACTATAGAAACCCTCTTATGAATCAGAAACATTTTGGATTTGTTTGCAAAAATGTTGGCTCTGTAAGACTTTTCACCAGTTGTCTCCCTGATGCTTTCTCACAGAGCTTCCGCTTGGTCTCTCCTGAGCAAGCGCTGAAAGAGGTGGGCCTGAGTGAGCACCAGCTGCGCTTTACATGCCGGGTTCACATCCAAGATGCTGGCAAGGAGCAAGAGATGGTACAGCGCATCTACAACCATCTCAAGAGGTATGTTTTAGAGGCAGGCTCACCAGTCATACTAAGGATGAGATTGAAATGTGAATAGCTTCCTCTTGGTGTATTAGTTCAACGGTTATTTGCACGTTATAAGTTGGTATATCTAGTGTAGTGGCAGGTTAGTCTGCTAGCCACTGTTTGAAAGCCAATGTAAAACTGGACATTTTCGTGGGTCACAGGGTCATGACCCTGTGATGATGTAGGGGACATCTTTAGAAGTTCCTAGCTTTACATCATTTTAACGCCATTTGGGTATATTTGGCCTTATTACCCAAGCTCCTTTCTTTGTAATGGAATCTTTTGTAATGTGTACTGCACCCGGGATATGTACATCACTTTTAAATATTCAGAATAGTTTGTAAACAAAATAATGCATCACTCTTGAATATACACATTTGAACTGAGATTGTCTGAATCATGAATGAGTTTGTGGTATTTATTCTATTGTCAATGTAGTTAACTTGGCACATTGTAAAGGTGAAAACGAATATTCTACCCTAATGAAAAATCACATAACCACAACCCCGAAGACCTCCTCTACAGAATGTATGCATAGGTAGATGTTGTTAGTGTAGAACCTTTCATGGAGGGTTGCCCACTTTTTATCTGAAACATTTGAAGAAAATAAGAAAAACATTTGAGTAATCTAAAGACAATGTAACCTTTAATGTGATTCTATCAACCAAAGATGGTTCTTTTCTGTCATCTATATGAATGGTTCCAGTACAACATATTTGTATGTTGTCTTTTCTGTACTGCTATTTGTAGATCAGTGTGGTATCCTGTACTTCTTGCTATGTATTTCTTCATTGGTATTCTGTGTCCTGCTGCTCCGCCATAGTGTGAATGATGTCATAGAATGTTCATATGTACCTGGGTGAGTGAATGTCAGTTGGAGTGTGTGGGCTGAGCAGCTGGGATGCTGCTCCCGGTGGGGTTTCTACACCTTATAACCTACAAATCCTGTAACCAATTATTCCTGCTTGAACTGAAGAATAAACTTCCATCTTGATTCATCATCTCTGCCTACCCTCACTCATACAATTTTACACTGGCAACAAGCGGAAAACGGACCTACTTTGGAGAAAAGGCCACTGCTGCAACAGGGGAGGAGAGATGCTTGAACCTGGTGTGTAACTGAATCCCTACAAGAGACTAAGAAAAAATTAAGAGGATTACTAAGAAAATCTTATTGATGCCTGTCAAATAAATACATCTGGTAGCCCCACCAGTGTCTTTTCCACCAGACAGTCTGCAGCCCAGGGCATTTCAACAGGCGTGCAGCAGATTGAAACCGCAACTGCTGTCTTAACATAACTTGCGAGCTTACAGTGAACTGGTTGCGAGTATTTTGAACTGTCAGTCCTGCTGGTGAAGGGAATACAGGAATTATGTCAAGTGTGTGAGGAGAAAAGATCATGAACTGAACTGGCAGCTTTTTTTAAATTAACACCAGCATTTGATTGTATTGAACCGTCCAATTTGTACCTGTGGTGACTTTACAATAGCACTCCTGCCACTGACTTTCTACACTTAAATTCTGTTCCCTTTGTGTGAGCGTGGCCGGTGAGCAGCAGAGGCCAGCATCTCTGTTTTTGGGGTATTAGTCTTCCTTTTGGGATTTGAAGAGGCTGCGAGGGCTGAGGACCGTTTGACTTGCTTTCAGCCTGCTGTCCTAAAAGAATCTCTGCTCAACGGTGCACACGTGTAGGTACTACAATTTTGCTGGTGAAATCGATTCAGGAACCTGCTTGTGCCGTGAGTACTTTTGACATGCTGAAGAGCGCCACGGGGCATAGTGGAGCGAGCGTTTTGAAACTGTCATGCACGTCAAAACTCTAAACAACAAGATAAATGCCAATACTGATACTTATTCAATAGTTTCACTACTCACAATCACACGTGACACTCAAAGTGATTGGAAAAATAACTCATTTATTTGTCTTTTTTATCTTTCCTTTTTTTGAGTAGATTTTTTAGAGAAAATCAGTTCGTTATTATTTCAATGAAAATTATTCAAATTTTTGAACCACAGAAAAATTACAAACAAAACAACACAATTGCTTCGCAATTACACATATAACACTACATCACACTTTTTAAAACCATTTAAGAAATGTGCAAAAGCTCAAGTTCCAAAAAAAAATAGAATAGATACAAAGGAAAAGAAAAAAAAAAGAAACCCAAGGGAAGGTTGAAAAAATGAAATAAAGTTTCAGAAGTTCCTAAAGTACAACACAACCCTGGGAATGTGTTAACCAAACAGTAACGTATTCAGGTCATCAAATTCATTTTTCAATATTTGCAGACATATAGACCTGATTCTTAAACTCAAAATACTTGTTTGGACACGTCAAAAGGCAGCGTGTGTTTGGAGGCTCAAGCCTTTTGATAATTATCTGCCTCATCTGTGGTCTTCAGAGTGCAGCATTTAAAATCAGTTTGGATTCGTGAGATCTAGCACTCGTGAGGGCAGCTCCTAGCGGTGTCTGTAGAGCGCATTTACTCTTTCAGGCGCAAGGAGTTGTAAACACGAGGAGGATGATGTCATGGAAGGAAGATCACAATGGAAGGGAGATCTCAACAACCTCCACCTCCTAAAGAAAATTATGTAACGCAGCGCACTGGCAGCCATTTTATTGAGTTGGGACTCGTTGTGTTGAATTCCGTGGTAAGCACAACGTCGTGCTCACATTTGCAGGCGGCTGCCCGGCTGATTTTGTTTTATGTCACCGTAAATTGTTTGGAGGCGTGAAGTAAACCAGCTTCTGTGCTGGCACGCGCATTTACATGTGAATAACATTTGTAAGTGCAGCGGTTGAGGGGCCTTGAGATACTGCTGGTGAGTCGGAAGTGTGCGGCGGCCAGCATGCCAGTGGACGAATTCTGGGATCATTTTACTGTTATTTTCTATTTCTTCAAGTCTGCCACCTGGGAGGAACTTATACAACAGCTGAAATTGAGAAGGGACTGTTATTCTTAGTGGCTTTGGTGTTCTGCGGCCATGATGGATTGGGGAATGGAATTGTCCAGCATCAAATTTTGAACTGTCTAAGAACTGCACATTACCGGCCTCCTAGGAGGATACTACAGGCGGTATGTTTCGCGTGAGAAACCGCTCACCGGAGTCTTTGAGTTGGATTGATGGTTTCTATTTATGCTACGCAGAATTTTCCCTGCATGTTTTTGTTTGTCTTTATCAATTTGCTTTCCCAGTATCTTAATATTCTATCTCAGTAAATGCTGCCATACTTATTTTACTGGATGTGGTCTATATTCTGCTGTGTTGGGCGTTCACTGCATTTGTAGGTATTTGGAGACTGTGTATGTGTTGCATTATGTGCAAGCTTATACTTATTGCTGCTTTTGGTGGGTTATGTTTTGTACTTACACTTTACTTAGTTTTACTTGTGCTGGGTGATGTTAAGCTCAAACTTTACTTGCATTTTCTGGAGTAAATTGGTATCCTGCTCTTTACTTGTATTTGATGATGTTGGGATACATTGACCCAAACCAAATTTACGTTGTGTTCGTACGGTGTTGGGATGTGTTGTTGCCCAAACCATTTTGAGGGGCCATATTGTGGCCCCAAATCTTTACGTGCATTTTATGGTGGTAGGACATGGTTTGATCAAACCATTTTGAGGGGGCACATTGTGACCCCAATCTCTACTTGAATTTTCTGGTGGTGGGCATGTTGTTGAGATCAAACAATTTTTGATGGGGCACATTGTGACCACAAGCTTTACCCTAATTTTCTGGTGGTGGGCCTGTTGTTGAGCTCAAACCTTTTTTGATGGGGCATATTGTGACCCCAAACTTTACTTGCATTTTATGGTGGTGAGACAGGTTGTTTTGCTCAAACCATTTTGAGAGAGAAACAGACAAACAGTCATAAGAAGATTGGTTCTAGGTTAAAACATTCAACATTTAGACCTTAAAAGACTATAACCCAATCTACAAATCTCATTAGTACAATTATAAAAGAGGGGGCTTGATTAGTAAAACAAAATGTAACTGCTTCTTTAATTATTCTGACATTTGCCTCAGTGAAAAAATGTTCATAGCTAGAACTTCTGCAAGTTTAACAGTTTAGGATAGATGCATATAATATTTGGGATAGTGCCCCTTTTTGACATGGTAACCCCCACTTTTTGCCTGGAAAATTATGTGATTTCGACTGAAAGTGCACTGGGTTCCTGCTAACCAGGTCCCTAGTGCCTGAGTTATTCCCCAGAGCTGTACAAATTGTTCCCCCTTTTGGCCAAACCTTTAGCAACTCTCTGTAAGTCCCTAGTAAATAGTAACCCTGGTGCCTGGGGAAAGGAGGCTAAATAGGGTCCCTAAGGGCTGCAGCATGTATTGTGCCACCCTAAGAGACCCCTCGGCACCAACAAGCAAACTTCCATTGCAGGCTGCGTGTCTTGGTGCAGACAAAAGTGAAAACACGACATGTCACACATCCATCCCTGTGTGCCATGTCCCCTACCACTGCATGTCATATTTGTAAGTCACCCCTACAGCAGGCCTAACAGCCCTAAGGGAGGGTGCTGAATATTACATGTTGGGGCATTCCTGAATGAGCAGATGTGCCCCTGTGCTGGTCAGTTCTAATACTGTCAGCGCAAGTGGACAGGGAGGCCATTTTAAAATGTGCTGGACACTGGTGAAAAAGAGTTCCCCAGCTACATGATGGCTTCACTGAAAATAGTGATATTTGGTCTCAAGCATCAGGTATTGGTAAACCCACACTGATGCCAGTGTTGGATTTAGCAATACATGCACCCAGAGGGCACTTTAGAGGTGCCTCCTGAAAACCTACCAGCCTCTGGTATCCTTGCTGACTGGTTTCTGCCAGCCTGCCACCCGAGACGCTGTTCTGACCTCCTAAGCTGAGAGCCTTTTGCTCTCAAGAGACCGAGAACAAAAGCCTGTCTGGGAAGAGGGTGTAACACCCCCCGCCATAGGATGACCTGTTCATTAGCCTCTTTGGGCCAGCAAGCTTCAAAGAAGCTGCCACCTTAGGAATGCAAATCTGGCTTCCCTCACAGGAGAGGAAGCCCCCCCCCGCCTAGAGGACAGGTGGGAAAATTAGCTAGACAGGTAGGCGTGCCACCTCTAGGCTAGTACCACCCCTAAAGTGGGCTGCTGTGAGGTAGACACAATTTTTTCAGAAGTAGCCATCTTTGTGATGGCATACTTAGGAATACTGGGACAGGGTTATGCCCTCTTTCCACAGAAAGTAGTCATATAGGGGGCGTAGTGACCCCAAGGGTCAGTAACCCATTGGCTACTATCCAACACTCCCCTAAGTCCCTGGCACCGGAGAAGCAGATCCTGGCGACCTAAGAAGAGAGAGGACACCAAAGAGGCACAAAAGCCGAGAAGAGAGAAGAAGCAGCTGACCTGGTACCAACCCTGCCAACCTGTCTGCATCCCTAGTCGAAAACGACGCCACAGTTGACTCGTCCTGCAGCTGTGACTCCAGAAACTTGGGAGGACTGCCTGCCTTTTGAAAAAAAGACTAAAGCGGGTGCAGACGTGTGTGTCATTTATTAATCATTGTGTGCAATTGCAAATGTTGCACTCCTCTGTGTTAAGCTTAAGGCTGCTCGACCACACTACCCCCTAATAGAGCACTTTATGATTGCATAGCAAGCCCCTGTCTGCTCATAAGGGAACCCCTGGACTCTCTACTCGGTATATCAGATTTTTGATGTATCGCATTAATAGCCAGCTTCTTACAATATGATCTATAGTTTAAAGTTTGCAACCCCACAGATGAGAAGAACTTTTATTCCCAAGGGTAAGATTCCATGATTTCTCAAATTGAGCCAAAGTGATAAAAAGTAGCCTGAATCCCAGGAATTTTCTTTTAGCCACAACCTTTACGTTGAAATCGAGATTTGGTTCCTTGACGTACAGATATGAATGACCGAGTAAGTCATGCTGCTTGTAACTCAGTTGCGTCTTCAAATCCTCATTGTGGTAATTCAGCTTCAGACTTTTTTTAACCAAGTTCTTCCGTTCAGTTTCAGGGCATGGATACCAACATTTCCAAGTCTGGAAGATTATTGCATTCAATTACTTTATTGACATCATCCAAGTTGAGGGTACATTTTTTATACCTGTTTTGTTTCAAATCCTCCAAAATCAATCCTTTTATCGTAAGGCTATTAGCATTAGCACAGTCGCATATGTAATTCACTATTGAGGTGTCATGAAGACTATGCATAGGTTTAGCTCTAGCCTTATTTTACTTTAAGGAGTCGAAATTCGCTAGTTCAAAAGATGTTGAATGCTGTGCATATAAATTAGTTCCAATTGCATTACTGTGTTCTGATTGAATGTGTGGGATGCAAACAGTACAGGGGAGTACGTTTTGATGTTATTGCTGTCAAAGATTGACTAATTGCTCTTCCACCATAGAGCTTTGAGAATCTTCTCAGAGCTTTTGTAGTTTCAATCACTTTTTGCTGCTTAGTTTTCAGAATAGCTGACCAGGAATGTATTGAGTTGATGGTTACACCAAAGTATATGTAGCTATTTTGCTGCTCTATAATTACATTTCCCACGTCCCAAACTTTTCCCGCTAGTGTAATTACTTTTGTTTTTACCAAATGGACATCCAAATCGTTTTTGGTGACTGGATATTTGTTTAAGTTAATTGAGCTATTATGCAAGTGTCATTGTGCAGTTCTATTAAAAGGTAGAGTAGATTTGGATTAATGTCCCAGCTCAGCAGTTTGTTCCAGAGTCTACCACGATTGAATTTGTCAAAGGCGGAACTGTAGTCCATGCAACAAGCATGAAAAGTTAATTGTAGAACAACCTGGTTGGAAGCCTGTCTGGGTGAGAGGGATTAATTGTTTATCCTTTGCCCCATCTGTTAGTAAGTTAAGCAAATATTTAGCAAATAGTTTCCCTTCACAGTCTAACAAAGCTATTAGACGATAGTTTTGTGGATCTGACATCAGTTTTTTTTTGAAGATAGGATGGATAATGGAACCCTTCCAGGAGCTGGGGATAGTTCTAACGGCAAGCACTTGAGAGAATAGTTTGAATCCAAGTACATGTACCAACATAAATAGGGCATGCATTAGGAGCAAGAAAGACAAAGTTATGTGCTAGTAGCATTTCACTTCGTCTTTTAGAAATAAAACCACATTTTGAAAAGTTGCAGCATTCCCCCCAAAAATTTATTTAGATTTGTTCATATTTTTTTTGTTTGTGAATTAAATAAAATATGTAATAGTTTGAGTATTTGGTTGATGTATACTTGTTTCAGTATTTTTTCTGTATTGTTTTGAGGCTAAAAATAACAGAAATTGCTGTGACTGGGGTCCGGACTTCCAGTAATGATTCACTGTGAAGCCACAGAAGTCAAAAGGTTCAGAACTGCTGTTCTATACTGTCTAATAACTTAAACTGTTCACAAAGGAAAGTATCAAGTTCCAATCACTGTATTCTTAGAACATGGTCCTGGTTAGTAGCCTGCTTGACGGACCAACTGCGTGACAGTGACTGGATTTTCTTTATATGATTCAAGGTCATCCGTTTGCAAGATTTCTGGCTTATCCAACGCAGTGGAGGCTCCTCCGCTAAGGTGGAGAAGCGTCGTTCTACTGCTCGTTGAGCAGTGGAAAATAAAAATAAAATGATAATAACAAGAAGTTACTATCATTTTATTTTCCTTTGCGACCCCGGGCGGGGCGAGGCGGACTCGCCGCAGAGGGAGCAAGAGTGGTTTGCACTCCCTCCCTACATGCGCATGACGCTTTGAACGGCCCTCTACGGCCGGCAAAACAGTCATGCGTAGTTGGTATGTTCTCCATTAGGCAGTGTTGCACAGCCCCGTGGAGAACATGCCCAGCCTCCCCAGGCACTGCCTGAGCTGCCAAAAAGGCTGCTCAGACCAATCACGATGTTGCTCCTGCAGCGTCGTGATTGGCTGGCAGAGTCGGAAGCCTGGGTACTACCGGTGCAAGCTGCAGGCAGCAGCCGGGAAGAAGACAAGAAGACGGAGGAGAGGCGTGCAGCGGATGCGACGGCAAAGCAGGTAAGTTTATTTTGATTTTTTTTCATCACAACCCCCCTCCTCCCCATCTTACCACCCCCGTTCAGAGGCAGCCGCCACTGTAACCAACCCTATCACGTTGACAGCTATAACTGCTTTTTAGTTTGAAGCCTACTAGACCGTGCATGTGGTGTCTTAGGCTAGACATATTGTTAACTTACAGCGGCCTTAGACTCCACCTGTTACTTCCCGTTGTTTGGCTATATTGTCACTCTCATTTGCTTGCTTTTCACTGGCCAGCTGCCTGTAGGCTTCCTTCCTCGTGATGTTTGTCCCTCACCTGGAGCAAAGCTACTTAGTTGTGTCCTTCCACTGCTCATTTTGTAAGCACTTCTTTCAAATTATTTTAAACACTCGATGAGAGTGCAAGTGTTTCCCATCTATCTCCCTAGTGTGGTGTTGCCCCCTTCCACACGCGGTGGTGCACCCTTTCTTGCTCGTGCGCTCCTCCTACACCCCCTCCCATTGCTGTCTCGATGTTTACTTTTCCTCCCCCAGCTCCACATTGTTTTTCCTCCCAGTTTGTTTGCTTCTTTCCCAGCACCCTCTGTGTTCCACCCCCACCCTCCTGTTGCTTTCCTCCACCCTCCGTGATGTCACCCTCATATTGCTTTTGACACACTCTCTCCACCGTCTTCCCCCTCGCAGCCCCGTCCTTGCTTCCCTCGCTCCACGTTTTAGCCTAGGCCCCCTCGCCTAGATGCTCCCCTCTTTCCCTGAAGGACTTCACAAAGAGGTTCTGGTTGTGTCTTCCTCTCTGGGAACATTTTGAGGCGTTTGTTTAGCTTTTGACTGAACAGCGCCACTTTACACTGTTCACATGTATATGCAACGTGGACAAAATGTCACCCTAAGCATAAATACTTGCAGAGCTGTTAGCATAGTGTTTATTTATGTGTTTTATTGTGTATTGGGAACTGATCGCCTCTTTTTAACAAGGTGCATAAATAATGTTTACATCATGCACCTAAATATTTCCAGGCATTTATGAACATGTTTGTCTGGCTATGTAATGAGTACGACTTTTAAGTAGTGCTGTTACCATGTGCCAAACATTTGGAGGGGTTTTAGGTCATCTTTACACCGTCCGCTTGATCGTATTTCCACAGGGCGCATCAATGTAATTTTTCCACATAATGCTTACTTTGTGCATGTGATCACTATTTTTTTTTTTAATAGTTTTATATAGCGCAAACTCGACCCGAAGATATCAGGTATCAGAGCGCTTTACATGAGCACCATTTTTTTCTCTTTTTTCAAATATCTTTATTGGCATATTATACAAACATAAGAGACATTATCTAGTCTGTACATAAATTTAGAACCACAGCAACCTTCCGAGCATGCTATACTTCTTTGTTATACAATTCACCATATCCAAACTGTGTTCCGTTGCCGGGCCCCCATCTGTAACTGTAATTGGTAAAAGATGTCTTTCGTTCCCTGTTTAACCCCCCCACCCAGCCCCGTATCTTAGTCCCATCGTCACAGCACTACCAGGATCCCTTTTTAATCCTTTTAGTGTCACCTGTACCCTATCTTTGCTCTGTTTCATGTTTTTCCCGCTTATCCGTGGAATGCTATTACAATGGGGTATTTGTAGTGGGTGTTGCTATTGCTTTCTGCATATCTTTAATGTCTGCTAGCATTGCCGTCCATGCATTTAAGTCGTCTTCGACTTTTTCGTCGTATCTAACCCTTTTAATATGTATTGCTTCTGCTGTCGCCCATTCACTCCAGTCACTTAACCACCTCTTTATGCGGGGTGGGTTGGGACAATTCCAGGATATCGCAATTCGTTGTTTCGCTAATATAAGTCCCAGCATTACTAGCTTCCTACTTAGCTTTTAATTCTTGGGGGTGGGCAGCAGTCCTAGCAGCACTGTTCGCATTTCTTTGGAGACCGTCCAGCCCGTGGCCCTTTCCAATTTATCTAAAATTTCGGTCAAGTAGGAGATGATAACCGTACAGTGCCACACCACGTGTAGAAAATCCGCCTCTTGAGTTCTACAGCGTGGGCACTTATCAGACCTATTTGGGAATATTTTACCTAATGTTTTGGGGGAGAGATGGGTTTGGTGTATAAAATTATACTGGACCAATTTAAACCGCGGATTAGAATTCACTTCCTTAACCCCTTCGTGCACTTTGATCCATTCCCGCTCCGATAGGGGCTCTCCCATGGCTTCTTCCCAACGTGCTTGGACTGGCAAAGTTGAGTCTTTTAAATCTTTCCTCAGCGCTCAATATATGTGCGAGATTAAGCGACCACCCTGCGCCATATACAGCATAACTTGGAGCACATTTGTTATTGATGGCTCCTCTGGAAAGGACACCCACAGTTCCCTGGTCACATGCGATATCTTTCTGTATTGCAAAAATTGCCCCTGTCCTAACTCAAACATAGCCTCCGCGCTTTCGCAGGTGATTAATTGTTTATTTGAGAATAGTTCTCCCATTGTCAGGCAGCTGCCTTCCTTCCATTTATAGACTGACATGGAGTACACTATTTTAGCATAAGGTTGTATCACCCAGAGTGGCATGTCCGGGGCATACGGGGCATGACCTATCACTTTTTTGACTGCACGTTCCCATACTCGTGTCACGTGTTGAATTATGAATGGGCAGGCCTGCGAAACTCCCGCCCCCCTCATTAGGTGTCCCGCTAGGGAGTCTCCCCATAAGTTCCTGCAAGTAACCTTTTTTCCCCAGTTATCATTGTCGTCTAGCCAATGAATTGCGTGCTGGAGTTGGGAGGCCATATAATACAGTTCCATATGGGGCACCTCCAACCCCCTTTCTGCCCTGTTCTCTGCAGCGTCGTTAAAGTCACTCTTTTGCGTTTTGACCCCCATAATAGTTCTATCAGCAATTTATTTAGTGTTTTAAAAAAGTGATTAGGGATCTCATAAAACTAATGTTGTAACACATTAAGGCACCGTGGCAAAACAATCATTTTTGTAATTGCGATTTTACCCATGAGCGACAGTGGTAGCCCTTGCCAAAAGCGCACCGAGCCCCTCACACCTTCCACTACTCTTCCTATGTTGAGTTCCAGATGTCTCTTGAGTGAACCTGCCAGTCTGATTCCCAGATATTTTGGGTCAGTTACCGCACTTGCGAGTCCCACCGTCAACAATGATTCCCTTGGCGTGTGGGTCAGTCGGCCTATCGGCAGCAATGTTGATTTGTTGGGATTTGTTTTTAGTCCATACATTTCGCCGAATTTACTTAGTATTTCTAATAATTTGGGGATCGCATGGGTTGGTTGTCGAATGTATATTAAACACCTGGCCAGAGCCAGTCCGCCAGCACACTAGTACTTGGTAGGTTTTCAGGGGGCACGTCTAAGGTGCCCTCTGGGTTTTTGGATTAATACATCCATCACTGGAATCAGTGTGGGTTTATTAATACAAGAATGTTTGATACCAAACATCTTTGGTTTCAGTGAAGCCATCATGTAGATGGGAAACTCAATTCTGACCTGTGCCCAGCACATGATCTTAAAATGGCTTCCCTGGTCACTTGTACTGGCAGTAATTGAACTGGCCAGCACAGGGGCATATCTGCTCATGCAGATATGTCCACACATGTAGTATAGTGCACCCTGCCTTCGGGCTGTAAGGCCTGCTCTAGGGTGACTTACCTATACTGCATGCAGTGTCTGCATGCATGGCACACAGGGCTGTGTGCCTCGTCATGTTTTCACTTTTGTTTGCACCAAGACATGGAGCCGGCAATGGCAGTTTGCATGCTGGTGCTGAGGGGTCTCTTAGGGTGGCACAATATATGCTGCAGCCTTAGGGACCCTCTTTAGCCTCCTTGTCCTAGGCACCAGGGGTATCATTTACTAGAGTTTTACAGGGAGTGCTAAAGGTATTGCCAATTGGGGAAACAATTTAGGGAAAGCGATCTGGCACTGGGGTCCTGGTTAGCAGGAACCCAGTGCACTTTCTGTCAAAAAACTGTATACTTATATTTGCAAATACAATCTTTCCTAGCTTCGATTTTTACAAACTCTATATATATATATATATATATATATATATATATATATATCGTTTACCAATACTTTTACTGTATTATTAAAATATATTTTGAAAAAAATACTATACTTTTTGCCGATGCTACCCAGCATTGTCAAAACAAGCATTGGCAATGAGGTAAGAAGGCGAAACCTATTGACTTTGCCAAAGCTTGTTTGTTCAAACTCTTATTTCGACTAAGTGGTATCCTTCAGGTGTCCTAGTGATTTTTACTTCACTCCAATTGCCTTGTTTGCCCTTTCTAATAAAAACTAGTATCAAACTGAAATTTGGCCACATGTTTAGTCCTCTTATTATTCAGTTATTTTGCCATTTTGGGTCTACCATTTCACCACATTTGGTAGCACTTTCTAACATCCTGGATGATACCCTCATAATAAGAGATGAGTGTTTTGGTCTTGGGCGACTTCTACATTTAATTGAGTCTGCGTAGACCAATTACGCCAAGTCTGCCTACCCCTGGGTCATCTCCCTGATCAAATCTGGACCTCTGGAGCGTTCTAGCTAGAAGGAGATTTTGGCAGTCTTTTTTATGAACATATTGTTTGTTCAGTCCTTAAATATTCACCTCAAGCCATCTCCCAATATGTTGTACTTGTAAAGAAAATGCCACCTCAAGCTTGATTGATTATGTTTTAGCCTCAGGCCATTTTATGGAGTCTGTAAAGTCACATGAAGTGATCCTAATCCATTAGTTTTAACATTATATCTTTCTGTAACACCACCCCTGTTCATCAATATAAACTTTGATTAGAAGACGTTTCCAACAACGGGAGAAGGTCGCTTTGGGTCATGTTGGACCCTGCACCGCCGCCCCGCAGCACTCCCTCCAGGAGCCGCTACTGTGTTGGACTGAGAAAAGCAATTTACTCTGGCACTTAAAAAGAATATCTCATCTATCATTTGGAGTCTCGACAAATCCTCAACTAATACTATGTTGCCGTACGAATTGCAGAAAATGAATAAAGAGATTTCTTGTCAATTTACATGTGAAAGAGGGCAAGCCCAGACATAATGAAACAGCTACCTTGTTCAACACTAATTGCAGGAGAGCACGAAGGAGCTATGGATTGCTATTAAGATCTTTCCAAGTGCTAACAGGGATGCATTTAATAAGACAGTGATAGGCCATTCAAGCAGCCCAGCTTTACGCCTTGGCAGAACTATCCAGTGTGAGCAGTGTAGGAAGGTGGAATCTGACTATATGGTTGCCCCCACTTTTTTTATGGTGTTTTGCTGGTTTATGACTTAGTTGGACTGGGATCCTGCTATTCAGGGCCCCAGTCTATCTGCTTTCTCTGTAAAAAGGTTTCCATGTGCCTTAGGCACAACTCTGATTGGAATCTGGAGTGCCCTTATAAGTCCCTAGTATATGGTATACTATGTACCAAGGGCATAGGTACCTCAGAGGCCTACCAGGGGCTGCAGCATGTATTATGCCACCCCTGGAAGGCCATTCAAACTGACACCACAGGTCTGCTACTGCAGCCTGGGTAAGGTGGTGCATGCACCCCTTACTGTGATATAGGTTACCTATATCACTAAATACATACACACATATAAACCTATAAGTCACTCCTAAGGCAGGCCTTATCAATCCTAAAGGCAGAGTGCATGGTTCCTATGTGAGAGGGTGCCCCTGCATGAGCAGGGCCCCTCTGCAGCGTTCGGAGACCCTTCTCTGATGCTGTTTGTAGTGCAGCCTGACCATATACTCTTAAGCGCATTATAACCTCGCGTTAAATGCTAACTTTGGAAGGGCTGCACCTAAACATGTCGTGTTTGGTGTCAAACATCTTGGAATACTACCCCCCCGCCAATTCTGGCGGCGGGAGTAGCATTCCACCTTTCTAGAGGGAGAGACATGTTAACCCTGGCCTGGCCGGTAACTTCTTTCTAAAGCCCTGGCATCACAAAATGGATGCTGCTGCCACAGACACGAGTCTGGCCTCCTGCTGCTGGACGAAACTCCGGCAGGGAGGCCTGGACAATAGGTTTCCTGTCCCAGGGAGGTGTGACCACCTCCCCAGACAGGATAATGTGTATTGGGGCTGGGCGGGAGCACTTTCGGGTGCTTTGAAGTCCTGCACTGGGGGCACATTTGGTGTCCCTAGTGCATACCCCAGTTCAAACCGGATCAGGGGCTTGCAGCCCCTGCTTTGGCGCGAACTGGACAAAGGGAAAGGGGTGTAGCCACCCCTCTGCCCTGACCCACCCATAGGTGGGGCCACAGAGTAGTCCAACCCCTATCCTTAGTATAAGTATAGGAACCCAGTCCTTAGGACTTTAGATTATCCCTGGACGAAACTCTGAAACTGAATCCTGGACCTTCGACGCTCTACTCACGATTAGAGGACAGAAGAATCTCCCTTGGGGTGAAGGAGTGACTCCCCTGCTTGGCAGGCACCAAAGAAGCATCTGTCCGGTTCGCATTTCTGAAGCTCCCGTCGGACGCCGAAGTCATCGCATCACCAGAGGTGGATTCTCAGACTTCCCGAGGCTACCCTGAGTCCCCAGCAAAGCTGAGGCCCGTGGCTATCGTGGGTGACTTGAGACCGTGACCCCTGGACACCGAGCACATTTGCAAGTGCATCCTCTTCTGGGTCTCCCAAGAAGTCGTGCTTTGGGCTCCGAGTAGCCCTAGCCTCCAGCACCCCCTGCACCGAAGATCACTGGCCCCCACTCCACGAGTGTCCTGTAAGCCAGATCCACGTGCGGCGTCACGAGGCTCCTTCGCGGTCGCTAGCCCGTTGGCTAGTAGCCCTTAACGAAGGCCAATCTTTTCCTAACTTGGCATCCTGGTTGCTCCAGGCCTGCCCTCGCTGGGTGAGTTCCCCAGACCTTGCTGGTCTGCACCATCGACGATCTTCCTCTGCATCGAGACTTGCCGTTGCCAAGGCTTGTTGGGTCCAATCCGGTCGCCGACACCTCAGCACTCGACAGACATCGTGTACCAGCCCGAATCCTGCTCCTGGTCGCCGACAACGCCTCCTGGACCTCGTGGCTGAAGAGTCAAGACGACCGTCAACGCACCTGAAGCACTCGACATCGGTGGGCATCTGTCCATCGCCTTCCTGGTCACTGGCTAGTGACCCAGACTCTGTCCCCTCTGCTTTCAGGTTCTTCAGAACTCCGATCCACTCTTGGATCCACCCGGACACTTTTCTCTTGGTCGCCAGCAGCACTTTGCAGCAGATCACCATTTAAATCGACGACGAAACCCGACCCCGAAAGGCACCTATGCACCCGGCTTCCCTGGGTGAGGTAACACGAGTACTCCGGTGCTCCCGTGGGTAGAGACTCTTCAAAGTCCTAGATCTCAAAGGGTTTGGTCCAAGTCCTCTTTTAAGTGTCCCTTTTCTCTAATTTCCCGATCACGACTTTCTCCATAGAAGTCAACGGCGTATCGCGGTTGTGTCTTTACACTGCACGTGCCTCCCTTGGGTCCCCTGTGTCACTACCTTGGGTGGTTCCTTGTGGTCCAAGCACTTCTAGAGGCTCTAGGCCTAGTGTCTAGTTCAGTCGTGGTTCTTATACCACTTTATTGGTATATGGTTTGAGTACGCCCCTAGGGCCCAAACGTGTATTTGTGCTTTTACTGTGTTTAAATAACTTCTAACTTATGTACTTGAACTCTAGCCTCATAAAGAGACTAGAGGGGTGTGTTTAGCAATAAATACATATATTTTGAATATATACCTGGTGTGGTGCTCTTTCATTTGATCACTCAAGAGATTATAGACTGGTAAAACAAGCTGCTTTACATTCCTTCAAGACTTAGCCTGAAGGCTGCTCTCCATAGCTACCACTAGGATAGCTTTCAATAAGGTTGTCTTTAACCTATCTCCAATAAGGGGTTGTTTGGACTGGTGCAAGGTGCCCACTATAATTAGTGGACAGCATATACCAGGCCAACTTCTCACATTGGTGTGCAGCGTGTGGGATTCCAGCTTGCTATTGTTTTACCAGATAATCTCAATTGAATTGATCAACTGAAAAGCACTAAAGGTACCTAAGGTACATATAATTTAAGCTTAGAATACAGTAAGTTCTACTGAACTTAGAGTTGTGTGTTAAGGGATAGCACAACCCTTTCTACAACTCAAGAGAGTTTAGTAGGCCACACTAGAGTAGGTAGTGCATACACCACACCACACTAGTAATGTCTTTAAGGGTAGGATCTAAAGAATCCTTGCAGGAAGCCACTGAGCTTCCACCCTCCAAGTATGATACACTCCCATTCTTGGAATTGAGAGCATTATGTAACTTGAGAAAAATAAGGACAGGCCAAAGTCCCACCACCCAACACCTTAAAGAGTTGTTGGTGGCTTATGACCTTAGTAAGCCCTTGGGGACTGAAGGGGTAGGAGCTGAGGGTGGGGCAGAAGATGAGGATGGGG
Source organism: Calotriton arnoldi (assembly GCA_963921515.1). NCBI lineage: Eukaryota > Metazoa > Chordata > Amphibia > Caudata > Salamandridae > Calotriton > Calotriton arnoldi. The sequence continues at coordinate 359,906 of CAWUFW010009436.1, read as the reverse complement.
CCAGGGGTAGAAATACCCCAGCCCCCCTCTGAAACTGGCCAGGAGGGTGAAAATGACCCTGACCTGGATAACCCAATCCCTCCTGAGGAAGATGAAGAGGATAATCAGGATGATGCCCTCTTTGTCCCCCAGGAAGGATTATGAGTGTGCCCAGGAAGTCTAGATCTCCTTCTCAGGAGTCTAACCACTCTGGCACCTCAATAGGGAGCTCTGTCTCATCTCATAGGAGGGAATCCTCTAATGAGAGAAGAAAGAGGCTGATTCAATATGAGGAAGCTCAGCTTGAACTCAGAAGGAAGCAAGTAGCCTTAGACAGGGAGTCCCTAGATCTCTTTAGAGAGAAAGAAAGTTGGGACTAGAGTCCCATGGTGGCAGCAATATCCCTAGAGATAGGGAAAGGTCTTATGACCATAGAAACCTAAACAAGATTGTCCCTCCCTACCAGAGTGGGGATGACATCCACAAATGGATAACTGCACTGGAGAGGGCCTGTAAAGTTCAGAAGGTCCCCCAGAAGCAGTGGGCAGCAATCTTGTGGCTCTCCTTTGCAGACAAAGGTAGAGACAAGCTCCTCACTGTAAGAGAAGAGGATGCTGACAATTACACAGTCTTGAAGAGTGCTCTGATAGATGGGTTTGGCCTAACCACTGAACAGTATAGGTTGAAGTTCAGAGACACCCAAAAGCTCAGACTCAAGACTGGGTTGATTTTGTAGATGGTGCTACAAAGGCTCTGGAAGGTTGGATACATGGCAACAAAGTGCATGACTTTTTAGGATTGTACAATTTGATTATGAGGGAGCAGATCCTTAATAATTGTCAAAACCAGCTTTTGCACCAGTATCTGGTGGACTCTGATCTGACCTCTCCCCAAGAATTGGGAAAGAAGGCAGACAAATGGGTCAGAACCAGAGTAAAAACTAGAAATCAGGGTGGTGACCAGAAGAAAGATTCTACTAAGTCCCAAGAGAAAGGTGGGGATAAATCTAAGGATATGTCCACTACAGGGCCCCAAAATTCCTCTTCTGGGGTGGGTCCCAAACTCCTTCCTCTCCTGAAAAGAAACCATATTGCCATGTCTGTAAAAAGCCTGGGCACTGGAAATCTGATCCCAGTTGCCCCAGGATTGGCAATAAAGAAAATGTTCCCCCAGCAACTACTACCCCCCTCCTGGTACTACCAGTAGTAATCCTCCAGTTGGGAGTAGTGCACCCAAAAATTAGGTGCTTTTGCAACAGGAACAGAGGTGGGCCCTGGTTCAGACAGGGACCCCTCAACAGACTCCTCTGACTCTGATGGTGGTGTAGGATTTGCCACCTTTACCATGGGTCCCACAGCAATGGGCAGGTACAGACTGGAGCCAATGATTAGTGGTCAGAAAGCTGTGGCATTTAGGGACACGGGCTAGTGTCACCATGGTGGCAGGGAAACTAGTCCCCCCTCACCAGCTTTAACCTGAGTTTAAATACCAGGTGACCAACATTGATGGTGTCAGAACAGATCACCCCGTGGCCATAGTCAATCTCAGCTGGGAGGGGGTCACAGGCCCAAAGAGAGTGGCAGTGTCCCCCACCTTACCTGTAGATTGCCTGATGGGCAATGATCTGGAGATTTCAGCCTGGGCTGAAGTTGAACACCAAACCCACCTTAGGATGTTGGGCGTCCCTGTAAAGGCTAGTGGGGCTGTAATGGCCACAGCCCCAGCCCAAGAATTTGGAGAGATGGAGCCTGAAAGAATGGCCCACTCTCCCCCAAAAGAGAGCACAAGGGTTGAAGAAAAGTCTTCTTCCTCCAGACCGTAGGCAAGGGTCAGCCTCCTCAGGGAACTGACCCTACCCCTAGTGAAGGAACTGCCCCAGAGGTAGTCAGGCCTGGCCTGGCCACACCCCTGATGGCAGAGGACCCTTCCAAGGTGGTACCCAGTCTGGAGCAGGTAACCTGCCCCTCTCTACCCTGCCTCAGCCAGCCCAGGGCTGCAGAGGTCAGGGAGGTCAGTGGACCCCCCAGAGCCACCCCCCAATCAGCAGATTAGGGGCACCCAGTCTAGTAGCCCTAGCCAGGTGAAAACTCCTCTACACACTGAGGGATCCCCCATGCCTTTATGTAGGGACCTCCCCCAGAAGGACTCTGGTAGGCAAGATAAACCTGGGACCTGAAGGTTCCAAACCTGCCCTGTCCCTCCAGTAGTCCATCCAAAGGGACCCAACCCCCAGCTGTAGGCAGCCAAAGGTTGACCCTTAGAGCAAAGTGCAACTCAGTCATGGAAAGACAGGCATACATGGTGACCAGTGATCTGAGGAAGCTGAGGCCAACATTCCTAGGGCCTCACTTCCCTACTCCGACACCTCACCAGCCTTGTACTTTACCTAAGCACACCACAGGTAGTGATTCCCCATGGTGGAGACCCTCTCATACCCTTAGGGTGAGGGATTGCTTAGTGGACCATAAGACAGGGGGCAACCATGCTAGTGCAGGTGCTTCCTTATATGACCACTTAGTCAATGAAGGCTCAACTGGCCAAGGTTAGCCTTATCTCCTTTCGTTTGGGGGGTTATGTAGGAAGGTGGAATCTGACTATATGGTTGCCCCCACTTTTTTTATGGTGTTTTGCTGGTTTATGACTTAGTTGGACTGGGATCCTGCTATTCAGGGCCCCAGTCTATCTACTTTCTCTGTAAAAAGGTTTCCATGTGCCTTGGGCACAACTCTGATTGGAATCTGGAGTGCCCTTATAAGTCCCTAGTATATGGTATACTATGTACCAAGGGCATAGGTACCTCAGAGGCCTACCAGGGGCTGCAGCATGTATTATGCCACCCCTGGAAGGCCATCCAAACTGACACCACAGGTCTGCTACTGCAGCCTGGGTAAGGTGGTGCATGCACCCCTTACTGTGATATAGGTTACCTATATCACTAAATACATACACACATATAAACCTATAAGTCACTCCTAAGGCAGGCCTTATCAATCCTAAAGGCAGAGTGCATGGTTCCTATGTGAGAGGGTGCCCCTGCATGAGCAGGGCCCCTCTGCAGCGTTCGGAGACCCTTCTCTGATGCTGTTTGTAGTGCAGCCTGACCATATACTCTTAAGCGCATTATAACCTCGCGTTAAATGCTAACTTTTTAAGGGCTGCATCTAAACATGTCGTGTTTGGTGTCAAACATCTTGGAATACTACCCCCCCGCCAATTCTGGCGGCGGGGGTAGCATTCCACCCTTCTAGAGGGAGAGACATGTTAACCCTGGCCTGGCCGGTAACTTCTTTCTAAAGCCCTGGCATCACAAAATGGATGCTGCTGCCACAGACACGAGTCTGGCCTCCTGCTGCTGGACGAAACTCCGGCAGGGGAGGCCTGGACAATAGGTTTCCTGTCCCAGGGAGGTGTGACCACCTCCCCAGACAGGATAATGTGTATTGGGGCTGGGCGGGAGCACTTTCGGGTGCTTTGAAGTCCTGCACTGGGGGCACATTTGGTGTCCCTGTGCATACCCCAGTTCAAACCGGATCAGGGGCTTGCAGCCCCTGCTTTGGCGCGAACTGGACAAAGGAAAGGGTGTAGCCACCCCTCTGCCCTGACCCACCCATAGGTGGGGCCACAGAGTAGTCCAACCCCTATCCTTAGTATAAGTATAGGAACCCAGTCCTTAGGACTTTAGATTATCCCTGGACGAAACTCTGAAACTGAATCCTGGACCTTCGACGCTCTACTCACGATTAGAGGACAGAAGAATCTCCCTTGGGGTCAAGGAGTGACTCCCCTGCTTGGCAGGCACCAAAGAAGCATCTGTCCGGTTCGCATTTCTGAAGCTCCGTCGGACGCCGAAGTCATCGCATCACCAGAGGCTACCCTGAGTCCCCAGCAAAGCTGAGGCCCGTGGCTATCGTGGGTGACTTGAGACCGTGACCCCTGGACACCGAGCACATTTGCAAGTGCATCCTCTTCTGGGTCTCCCAAGAAGTCGTGCTTTGGGCTCCGAGTAGCCCTAGCCTCCAGCACCCCTGCACCGAAGATCACTGGCCCCCACTCCACGAGTGTCCTGTAAGCCAGATCCACGTGCGGCGTCACGAGGCTCCTTCGCGGTCGCTAGCCCGTTGGCTAGTAGCCCTTAACGAAGGCCAATCTTTTCCTAACTTGGCATCCTGGTTGCTCCAGGCCTGCCCTCACTTACCCTCGCTGGGTGAGTTCCCCAGACCTTGCTGGTCTGCACCATCGACGATCTTCCTCTGCATCGAGACTTGCCGTTGCCAAGGCTTGTTGGGTCCAATCCGGTCGCCGACACCTCAGCACTCGACAGACATCGTGTACCAGCCCGAATCCTGCTCCTGGTCGCCGACAACGCCTCCTGGACCTCGTGGCTGAAGAGTCAAGACGACCGTCAACGCACCTGAAGCACTCGACATCGGTGGGCATCTGTCCATCGCCTTCCTGGTCACTGGCTAGTGACCCAGACTCTGTCCCCTCTGCTTTCAGGTTCTTCAGAACTCCGATCCACTCTTGGATCCACCCGGACACTTTTCTCTTGGTCGCCAGCAGCACTTTGCAGCAGATCGCCATTCAAATCGACGACGAAACCCGACCCCGAAAGGCACCTATGCACCCGGCTTCCCTGGGTGAGGTAACACGAGTACTCCGGTGCTCCCGTGGGTAGAGACTCTTCAAAGTCCTAGATCTCAAAGGGTTTGGTCCAAGTCCTCTTTTAAGTGTCCCTTTTCTCTAATTTCCCGATCACGACTTTCTCCATAGAAGTCAACGGCGTATCGCGGTTGTGTCTTTACACTGCACGCGCCTCCCGTGGGTCCCCTGTGTCACTACCTTGGGTGGTTCCTTGTGGTCCAAGCACTTCTAGAGGCTCTAGGCCTAGTGTCTAGTTCAGTCGTGGTTCTTATACCACTTTATTGGTATATGGTTTGGTACGCCCCTAGGGCCCAAACGTGTATTTGTGCTTTTACTGTGTTTAAATAACTTCTAACTTATGTACTTCGAACTCTAGCCTCATAAAGAGACTAGAGGGGTGTGTTTAGCAATAAATACATATATTTTGAATATATACCTGGTGTGGTGCTGTTTCATTTGATCACTCAAGAGATTATAGACTGGTAAAACAAGCTGCTTTACATTCCTTCAAGACTTAGCCTGAAGGCTGCTCTCCATAGCTACCACTAGGATAGCTTTCAATAAGGTTGTCTTTAACTTATCTCCAATAAGGGGTTGTTTGGACTGGTGCAAGGTGCCCACTATAATTAGTGGACAGCATATACCAGGCCAACTTCTCACAAGCAGGGCTAGGGACAATAGACTTTTCTGAAGGCTAGTGGCTAGGGGAGAGGATGGAAAACGCTTTGGATATTGTAATCCCAGAAGAAAAATTGCAAATCCACTTTAACAAGATGTATGGCAAACCAGAGGTGGATGTGCCGCCAAATGTAGCCCAACCCCCTAGCAAGTTGTTCAGACCTATGGGAGATCTTGTAGTCTATCGATGTCTGCCTGCCAATAAGAGACCTGGCCCCGACTGGGTATCTATCGATTTATACAAGTATAATCTTGCTCTCTGGGCAAACTACTGATGAAACATTTTCTTAAAATGGTCTGTAATTCTGGTCACCGTCTGGCTTCCTGTGCCTTTTCCATTATTATACTTCTATTCAAGAAAGAGAATTAGCCATCTGGATTTGTTGTAGGCCGATCCCTTTTGGATTCCTACCTTAAAATTTTGGGTAGACTCATGTTAAATAGATTGCAGTACTGTGCAATCAGCTCATGTACTGTGTCTTGGGTCCAGATGAGTTTTCGCAAGGGGCTTGACATCAGGGAATATTTAAATATTTATTTGCTAATTGGAAAAAATGTCAGTATCAAACAAGTATTGGAAAGCAAATAGGTCTTGCCTTATTGACCTATTGGCTTTGCCAATGTTTTTTGCATATGGTACATGAAAAGAAGGCATGGTGCCATAAATTCTGAGGCACCTACATGGAGCTCCACGCACGCGCGTGCCTTGGGAATGACACAGATGCCTTTTTTTATTTTATTTACCAATGCACAATGGCTGACACTACTTTGATCGATAAATAGTAGGCTGGCAACAAATGGTCGCTGCCGGGTCCTCCAAAAAAGAAAGAGAGAAAATCTGGACCACGAGGGGTTCGGGAGCAATGGAGGATTGAGTGGGGGAGAAACATTGGGAGGGTGAGGGGCAAGAGAGCAAATTGGGCATTTGAGGCAGGTCCGAGGGTGGTCTTTAAAAAATTATCAAAAACCAGAGAGAGGTGGGGAAAGCAATGAACAAGCTTGGGACAGGGTTGATGGAGGGGGGGGTGAAGGGCAGTAGTGTTTGGCAGGGAAGCAACACATGAGGGAGATATCTAGAAAACAGGTGCACTCACAGAGTGCTAAAATGTGAAAAGTTTCCTGGACGGGAGCTGTGGAACGATAGAAGTCATTCAATCAAAAGATTGGTAAAGAAACTATGCTCCAGGAGAGGGACAAAAAGGAAAGGGAAGAGGAAAGAAAGCCATTGAATAAGGAGAGTGACAAGAAACCAGCCATGGTAAAAATGGGTGGACTCTAAGCCCGCTGCAAGTTTTCGCTTTGGTCAATCAATAAGAGGCTTTTGCATACAGACAACAAAAACCTGTCTATAGGCAAGATCTAGACAAGGGGTCCATTTAGATTTTATAGACTTGTTGATTGCTTTTGCTCTCATTCATGGGTCCAAATTACGGCACATATTATTCAAGCTGGGGGTGCTTCAAAGATTACAATTCTCCCTTTGGTCTTCAATTCGCATTGGGAGTGAGGGTAAATGTACCAGACCATTTAAGACAAATCAGTGACGTAAAATGGAGCAGGTTGGAATGTATGTTGATTAAGTCTGGGCGGTGGACTCCGCTCGCGGAGTTTGCGGAGATTTCCGCACTCAGTGTTAACGCGGAGCTCGCCCGCAGAGCGGAGTTTTTTCCCTCGCTCGCGTTCGTCAACATCAAGTTAGCGAGCGTGGAAAATCAACCTCCCGGCGAGATTTCTCAACACAGGCGGTCAGATTTCTCATTGCGAGTGGTCGCGTATGCTCGCGACCGCTCGCGTTCAGAAACTGTCCGCTCGCGTTCAGAAAACTGCCGCTCGAGTAAAAACCTACTCGAGCGGCAGAAAGGAAGCAGCGCCCGATTGCGCTGTGCATGGTGCCGTTCGCGATGATTGCACTGTGCAAACAAGCACCTGGCACTGAAAAATCATCGCGAACAGCATTTATTCAACACACTCTGCCGCTTGCAGAGCTCCGCGTAGCGGAGGTTTATTTTTGCACTTCGCGGAGTTCCGCATAGTAGAACTCCACGAACTCCGCCCAGGCTTAATGTTGATCCACCTATGATCATGAAGACCACCTTCTCTACTTTCTCAATGCAGATGATGCTATACCAATGTCTAGAATGGGGTAGGGTTCCCACATTTGGTGAACAAATATGCTCAATTTAATGAGGAGCAGGGTCTCAAAATAAATGTAGGTTAGTCAAAATTCTGAGGGATACTTCTACCTGCAGATTCCTCCTCTTTAGAATATTTCCAAGGTGGAGACTGTCTCTTGAAGGTTTCACCATTGCAGTGCTAAGTGGCTCCGTGCAGCTCTGCGTTGGTCTCGTATTGTCCAAGAAGTCACAGAGTGGAGCTACATATAAGTGCCACCTCTGCACTCCGTTGTGAGCTCCTTTCTTTCAGTGCCTTTAAACGCGGATACGGAGCTCCCCTCCATTTTTCATCGATTGCTAAATCCTTTCAAATAGTTTTTTCCCATGTGCAACGGAACAAGCCCCCTTCGAAGATATTGGGGTTCAGACCGTGCTGTGAATTTCAGAAACAGATATTGGTGGCAGATCCGCACGAGATGTGCATCTGATGTTTGGGCACGTAGTACAACTCCAAGGTATGGGAAGAACGTGCCTTCATGCACCTGAAGGCAATCTGGGGCGTGACGTGAAGCTGTATGTCAACAATCACTGAAAGATGTCACAGACCTCACTTAAATCCCTCTCCAAGGCGAGGGCACAGACCCATTCACATTCTTGAGGCCGTTCCCATATCCGGTCTTCTTCATGGTCGAAGTGGTCCCGTAAGTCAAAGTCCAAGTCGCGGAAGAAGCATAAGAGGTCAAAGCAGAACTCAACCCCATCCCACCACTCTGTCCAGAGAGAAGTTGTGACTGCATCTAGGTGCCAATAGATCTCGATCTCCTATCAAGGAGCTGGTTCCACAGCCAGCCATGCTAAGAGTTCCACTGAGAGCCTTCCTAGCGAACCGAGCCGTGACTCTACTCAAGGATGAGTGATGAAGAAATGTGCAGTCTGTACCATTTGCTACATTGAACTTTGATTGACTATTAAAGTAGGAGTGTATCCCTGGTTACACTGGGGTAAGCATCTGAGGGGGTTAATGCACTGGCTGCAGAGATTTGCAGGTTAATTCAGTGTCAAATAACTGAGGGACTTAATGTTCCGGAGATTTGTTTGAAGCCTGCTGGTCACATGGTCCACTCCCTGAGTGCTGAGTGGGTTAATGCGCTTGCTGCAGAGGTCATATCCATTCTGTGTAAGTAAGCGTGGGGGATTCATATCTCCTCTGCAGAGGCAACCGGATCCAATGTCTGTGATGCAGATGGGGTTAAAGCATTGGCTGCAGAGATCACGTAGTTAAATCTCTAGGATAAATGAGGAGGAAGTTAATCCTTCTGCGCTTGTCACACGGTCAAATCCATGTAAGGTAGCTGAGGGGTAAATGCGCTGCCTGTAGCGATCTATGTGCAACCTGCCTGTCACAGGGTCCAATCCCTTGGCATAGCTGAGGAGGTTAATGTGCCTCTTGCAAAGATCTGTATGTAATCCGCTGGTCACAGAGTGTATTCCTTTTAATATGGCTGAGTGGGTTAAAATTCCTGATGCAGAAAACTGTGTGCAACATCCAAGTCACCTGGACCAACTCCAGTAAGGTAGTTGAGGGCACGTGGGTTAGTGTGTTAATGGATCCGGCCATTAGAATTTAATCAGTGTGATACACTTTCCCCGGGTGACGAGGCAGCTAGTGGTTACTGGGCACTATGGAGCATAGCATGTCAATTCTTCTTTCTTACTGCTTCAGAAAGTTTTATCAGTCTCTACGCACGTTTCAGTCTATTAAAAAAAAAAGTGCAAACACAGCTTCATGCCTTACAAAAAGAGAAGCTCAGTGTAGCTATTTCGCAGAAAGCAGATACATCTTATTGCTTTGATTTTATTGAAGGGTACAGATAACCATAAAGGGGAATACGAAACATATAAATAAAAAGCACACACATAAAATAAATCATATATTGTCTTAAGCTGCAAAACTGATTTGGGTTGGTACTTCTTTCAAATGTCTTTTCAAGGCTGTTTTTCAAGACAGCCTTTGTTTAGTGATGCTCCTCACAGTAAGTTGATATCCGCACTCGAGCTCCTACAACAACTGCACGTTGAGGTGTGAGGTACAGGTGTAAAATGTAATGAAGAAACTCAAATGGCTGTGCCTTACCTATAGGGTCTCCTTCGGCTAGCAAAAAAAATCTGCAATCCCACCCTTCACATCCCAGCATCTACCAAAGGGCAGTGCTTCAGAAAGTCTAATCAGCAGCCCTTGCTTAGAAAGTGTTTATTGAAATTCCTTTTCAATGTTTCTAAGGCAGAAATTGAAAAGGAGATTCTGCAAGTACTGGAGTGGATATCTTCCAATGTTAAACCTCAAGTATGGCTCACAGTATTATTAACAAAGCGAAGTAGGATCCATTTTTTTTTTTTTACCCCAGTGTAGTGTGGTACAAGATGAAGGGTGATGACAGCTCTCCCATACAGTGGAACTGTATTGCCTACATTTCTGAGAGTGTAAGGTGGCAATCCAGACACTGAGGTGTGGGATCTGAAGCCTCAGTGGGCACAGCACCTAGGAAACGTGCTGGATGTCATCCAGTTTTAAGAAGACACTGCAAAAGATCTACAGTGGTGGCTACTCTACTGCAACCTGACCAGCGGCAGACCCCTCTCCCTTCCAAACCTAGAGCTTACAATGGTGAGAGGTGTCACTGATTGGTTGGAGAGGTCATCTCGGAGAGGTAGAGATCAGAGGCCAATGGTCTCCGGCGGATATCCGCCTAAACATCACCCTGTTGGAGTTATGGGTCATTTGCCTTGCGCTGAAGGCCTTCCTGCCATCCATTAAGGGAAGGCTGGTGCAGGTTCTCACAGACAATACCACTGACGTGGTACAGCAAAGTCGTGTCCTTGGTCCTGCGCCAAGTGGCGCTGGCATGTCCATGATTGTGAAGCACCTGATGGGATCTTTGAATGCTGGGGCAAGCACGCTCAGTCAATGATGCTTGGCCGATCATGAGTGGTGCCATCTCAAAGTGGCGCAGGACATCTTACAACAATGGGGAGAACCCTGGCTGTATCTTTTCATCACAGTCTAATGCTCAGTGTCAAAACCTCTGCACATTGGAGTTCCCAAGGACGCTAGTTCCAGGAGAAGTATTCAGCTAGATAAGAGCACGGGACTCTTGTATGCCTTTCTGTCTCTGCCTCTTCTGCCCTGAGTTTATTTTAAAGAAGATCAGGAACGACCAGACCAAGTCATCCTATTTGCTCCAGATTGGGCCAAGCGAGTGTGGTACACAGACCTTCTGGGCATGAGCATCTTTTCTCCAATCAGGCTGTCGCTTTGGAGAATCTTCTGTCACAGCATCAGGCAGGGTTCTGCACCCAAACATGTGCAATATACAACTCCAGGCATAGAGATTGAACAGTGACAGTTGACTGCGTTCGCACTGCCACCAGAGGTTGTAGATCATCTTGCGTACTGCAAGGCGTCCCTCTGCAAAGTCCATATACACTGGTAGCTTGGTCAAATTTGTGACCTGTAGTGTAAGCCTCAACACAGACCTCTCGTAAGACAAACCTTTGTATGTTTTAGTGTTTGTTTTGTCTTTGACCCAGCAAGGTCTAGCAGTGGGCAACGTTAAAGGTTATTTTCCTGCTTTTTTGCGTTTGCCGGACCAACCATCCTTGTTAAAATCACCTGTGATGAGATTCATTAAAGGTTTGCTGCATATATTTCCTTCCCAAACCATTTGTGGTGCCAGAGTGGGATCTTAATTTGGTCCTGATGTTCCTCATATGTACCCCTTTCAACCCAATGCACATCTGCTCATTGCATCTGCTAATTCTCAAAACTGTTTTCCTTATTGCAGTCACTTAAGCTTATCGCATGAAATAGCTCGTGGCTGTTTTGATGCAGATACCCTACACCACCTTTTTCCCAGACAAACTGGTGTTGAGTACCAGGGTGGCTTTCTTACCTAAAGTAGCTTTTTCACATTGGGCAATCCATCACCCTCCCAATGTTGTTTATCCTGCCTCGAAAGAAGAGGAGAGACTCCATCGGCTGGACCCGAACAGAGCCATGAGCTTTTCCATCGATCGCACCAAAGACCATCAGGTCAATGATCAGCTTTTTGTGGGGATCTCTGGGGCAAAGAAAGGTAAGATGGTGCAGAAAAGTATTCTGTTTAGGTAGCTAGTCCTTTGCATTAATATCTGCTATGCATTGGCCCAAAAGTAGCCTCCAGAAGGACTAAGGGCCCATTCCACGAGGGCAGAGTGGCACTTCTTGACATCTACCACGCTGGGATGTGGGAGTCGGTGCACATACTCATGAAGCACTACAACCTTCACAGCCATGTCTGACGGAAAGGGCATTTCAGCCGTTTGGTCCTGCAGGGCTTTTTAGTTTGAGCCCACCTCACAGACCCTCCACCTTGGAAGGGACTGATTTGGTATCTATTCTAAAGGTGAGGAATCTGCTGTTAGAAGTATCCATCAGAAGAACAAATTACTTTTGGTAAAGCTCTTTCTGGTGGATACCCTAACTGCATATCTCTCACTGACCCTCCCACATCCCCTTTCTGTGGAGCAGTCTCTTTTTGCTATCTAAAAGGGTCCCAAATTAGATATATGCACACTGGTACTGCCAGTTGTTTGTGCTCTGTGTCTGAGGGTGCAGAAAAAGTCAAGTAAGAAATTGATGTTGATGCTAAGAAATGGCACTTATGTGCGCCTCTGCTCTGTCACTTCCCGAAATGAGGCCAATGCATAGCCTTATACGAGCACTACTGTAGAATCCTCTAAAGGCAAAAAATCTTCAGTTAGATAGTGTATCAAACAGAAAGAGCATTACCGGAGGTAAGTAGCTTGTTCTTTATGTCTACTGGCCCTAAGATCCTAAAAGAAAATATTTCAAGGTGATGGCAACTTGCTACAAAGAGATTCTTCCTTCCACAATTTTGGATTTTATTTTGCGTTGAATTAAATTGTGGTTGTCAAACACTGAGTAGAGCAGTAATCTTGGGAAAAATGAATGGCACTATTCCTTCTTTTGAAAGAACGCAAGGGTGTCTGCACAGTCCATCTATTTTTGTGGATTTATGAAACTAGGAGTGTGGCGAATAATATGGAGCTGGTTCCTGGTAACACTCTGGTAGTAACCAACTTAACCAAGAACAAAATGAGTTACTGCATTGAGTATTGGGTTTATCTGAGTCCACAACCACATTTTCAGTTCATCAGGAACTTGCAGTAACCTATCTGGAGGATGAAACTGATGCGCACAGCTGAATCTATGGGTTTCGGTTTAGTTGAATCTGTTAGCTGTTATGGTAAGGTCCAGAAACACTTCATATTAATTCTCCGTGTGCCATTCCCTGGTTACACTACATCAAGGCTGGGCTGGGAAGGATTGGCTGTTATCCATTGTATATTTATCACAATAAGATGCAGACTTCCTATCAGTGTAAGTTGCTGCCTTATTTACCTAGGTAGTGACTTCTGAGTGGAGTTAGTGGAACTGCTAATGCCCTTGGTGAAACCCCACTTCCTGCTTAAAATAAACTCTGGCCTAGAGCAGTACTTAAGCTGGTCCCAAATTCCTATAAAAGAAACCTGTTAAGTACCCTGAAATGTTGAGTTTCCCCATGGCTAGAATGGCAGAGGCTGTCTATTTATGCGCCTGTGATAGCCCCCTTTCAAATAACACAGAAGCATTTTTCCTGTTTTTGTAAGTTTTTTAGAATCTCCCTACAAAGAAATTTTTATAACCAATTTCACTGCCTCTGGGTCTGCGTCTGCGTACATGTAGACCAGCTTTCAAGAATTTACAGATTGTAAATACCCCCTAGATCACTTTAGCAGTGTTTAAATATGAGTCTGCTGCAATAAGAAATAAAATATGGATTATTGATAGGGTGCAAAAATATTTACCTCAGCCATTAATTACTAGTTTAAGTATGAATGTTTACTAGGAGGTATACATTGTTTTTTGTTTTATTTTCCTTCTTTTAATTATTTGTAGTTTGTGTATTGGTAGCCTATTTACCTCAAATGTTTTCATTAGGGCGAGCCAGCGACCGCGCATTCGCTCTTGCTTAAAAGGCTATTGTTTACAGTGTAGAGTTTGGAGCCCACCCGTTGCTTACCATTTCTTGCCGTCAGTGTCACTATTCTTTGCTGCCTCCTAATTAGCCAGTGCAGCTCAAACGTCATTTCTCTTCCTTTTTGTGGAGCAAGGATCAAGCATGGATTGATTTAATTTAATCAGTGCCTGTCCACCGCTCACACTGTGATTGAGCTACTATTTTTTTTAGGTCAAAGCCTACCGGACAGCACAGCTGTCTGGTTTGCTACAGACATCTTTGGGACATTCAGAAAGCTTCCCTGGGAATGCATTCCGCCCTTTGCTTACCATTGGCTTTGTGGTCTGTAACTCGCATTTTCTGGCTTTCTGTTTGCTGGATTTATTTGTTTTACGCTGTCCAGCGTGAGTTCGTCCCTCCCAAGAAGCAAAGCCTTTTCACACCACCTCTCTTTGTATTCTTCCACGAGTGCTCCTTTCTGTAAACAGGGCTGTAAATCTTGTTCTTATCTTGTCAAATTTGCTGTGCATTCAAAGACAGAGGTCAAATGTCATGCTCTGTCTTCCCTAGGGAGCTTGGTGTTTACTTTTCTGTCACTTACTTCAAAGTGAGAGGATTTATGTGATAATCTTACTGGATACTGGTGGTAGGAAAGGGTGGTTTTTTCTAGCACACAACAACAAGTATTTTACAATATATCAGAAAAAGGGACGCACAGATGAAGCATATCTTTTGTAATTTCTGAAGTGTGTTAGAAACACATACTTTAATATGATCAAAACAAGTCAATACACTAGGTGATGCCATTTCCACACATTATCGTTTGTGTGCTGTATAGTGTCATTAGTAAAACTGTTTGTCTGTGCAAATGTAATGGTTATTTCAATTGAAAATGTATTGTCTCTAATAGCAGTGTGCTACTGCACCATGCATTCTCAATCAATCAATACGGATTTTTAAAACATGGCTAATTACCTGTGAAGGTATCCCAGCACTGAGAACGCTGCTGCAGGGAGGCTCAGTTGAACAGCTAGGCCTCGAGTCCTTTTCTCAATTTCAATAGAGAGGATGAGGTCCGGAGGTAAAGTGGAAGATCATTCCAGGATTTTGCGGTGAGGTAGGAGAAGGAGCGTCCTCAACTGTTGCTGCAACAGATGCGTGCGCGAGGCAGAGGAAGGCAAAGCACAGGTGTCTGGAGAGAAGGTGGAAGTTCAGGTGGTGGTTGATGTATGCTGGTCCCTGGTTGCGTAGGGCTTTGAAGATGTGGGTCAACATCTTGAACTGGCATCTCTTCTGAATGGGGAGCCAGTGGAGTTTCTTGAAGTGGGGGGTGATGTGGGTCCACTTGGGAAGGTCCAGAATGAGTCTGGTTGCTGAGTTGGAGGTGCAAGGTGATTCCTACGTAGAGTGCCTTGCCGTAGTCCAGTCTGCTGGTGACAAGGGCTTGGGTGACGGTCCGTCTGGTGTCAGTGGGGGGCCACTTGAAGATCTTGTGGAGCATGTGAAGGGTGAGGAAGCAGGCGGAGGAGACAGCTTTGATTTGTTTTTTCATGACGAGCTTGCTGTCCGGTATGAGACTTGGGTTGCGGGCGTGGTCGGTCAGCGTGGGTGAGGGTCCTAGTTCGGGAGGCCACCAGGCGTCATTCCACGGGAAGGTGTTGTTCCCGAAGATTAGCACTTCTGTCATGTTTGTGTTGAGTTTGAGGCAGTTGTCTCTCCTCGATTTGGCGATGCTCATCATGCACTTGTGGAAGTTGGTTAGCATGGCGGAGGGGTCTTCTGATAGTGAGAGGATGAGCTGGGTATCGTTGACATAGGAAATGATGATCAATCCATGTGATCTGACAACGTTGACCAAGGGAGTCATGTAAGTGTTGAACGGAGTGGGGCTGATGGGCGAACCTTGCGGGATGCTGCAGATGGTGTACTTTGGTTCCGAGTTGAAAGGGGGTTTCTCTGGGTTCTTCCACTCTATGCCACTCCACTCTACTCTGCACCACTCCATGCTACTATACTCTACTCTGCACCATTCCACTTTATATCACTCTACTGCACTCTGCACCACTCTACGCCACTCTGCACCACTCTACGCTACTTCATTCTACACCTCTCTACTCTAGACCCATCTACTCTATGCCAGTACACTCTACGCCACTCAAATCTACACCACTGCACTCATTGCCCCTGAACTCTACACCACTCCAGTCTGGGCCACTCCACTGTAATCTGCACAACTCCACTCTACGCCAATCCTCTGTTCGCCACTCGAATCTACTCTGCACCACTGCTCTCTATGCCACTGCAGTTTGCTCCACTTTACTGTAAGCCATTACACTCTGTACCACTGCACTCTGTGCCACTCCACTCAGCACCACACTACACCACTGCACTCTGATGCTCTACTCTGCAACACTGCACTCTCCGCCACTGAACGCTATGCCACTCTACTCTGCACTACTGCACTCTAAACCAGTGTTCTCTATGCCACTCTACTCTGCATCACTGCACTCTACGTCATGCACCCTGCATCTATGCCACGCCACTAACTTTTAGCAATACTGAACAGCAGCCACACTGGTGTACAACATGGCTAAAAGACATAGGCAAAGCCAATAGCTCTTGCATAGGTGCGACCTATTGGCTTTGCCATAGTTTGTTTTTAGTTTCTTCTCAACCTCCTCATGTACATGTTGCTTCTTATCCTGACCCCCTGCCATGTGTTGCTTTTACTCGCCATTTACTCGGCATTAAGGGTCACTCAAAGAATCAAACATAAGACATAGCAAAGCCGTAAGTTCTCCTTTTGAACGAACTGTTCAAAATGAAACTTTTATTAATTTACACAAGGGGTCCCCGTGTGATTAGAATCTGACAAGTCTCCCACGGACCTTGCCCACGTGGTATACTGATAGACCTCACCAGCTGTCCGTGGAAATCAGAGTTGTGATACTGCATGACTCCCACCCGGCACAGCATCACTGTAGAACGTTAGAACTTGTCCCTGTGCTGCTTGTGAGCAGGTCTGCATATGTGCCAGTGCTTTTTTTCTTAGCTATTACTGATTTCGAAAATTCATCAAAAAATATACATCAATAAGTGCACTACTAATTTTATTATTATTTTTCAAAAGCGCCACTCGGACGTAAACTTGCAACATTTGAATTCCTTCATAGCCTGAATGTGCTGTACGCTTTCTATTGTGCCACAGAGCTGCATAGAGATGTGCTCCCCTGAGACATACCTATGAAAGAGGAGTCACATGAATAGTTCTTCGTGTTCTAATTGGTGAATTGGAGAGTAACGCGAAATTTACTAAACGCAGTAAAAGGCAACTATATATATCTATAAAATAAAACTATGTTGTTTCATCATAAATTAAACGTCTTTCTTCCTATGCTTTCAATGTTTAGGAGGATTCCGGAAAACCTTTAAAACGGATTTATAGAAAAATGAAACTGAAAACTGTATGATCAAAGAGTGAAGAATTGTGGTAGATAAGGATTAGGCAATGATTCTTTCTAAACTTTTGCGTGCCTCACAGCTATGCTGGGGACAGATGAAGCTGCCCAATGCTTTTTGTTGGTTTTAAAATTTGGCACAAAAAGGCAACACTAGGTAAAGTGAAAAAAAAACCCACATCAAATTCGAATCATTTTCGCCTCTCCACACAATTGTACTCCACACCACACAATTCTACTCCACACAGTTCTACTCCACTCCACTCAATATCACTCCACACAATTCCATGCAGCTCAATTCCACACACCCCAATTCCACTCCATGCCACCAAATTCCACTCCAAGCCACACAAGTCAATTCCACTCCAAACCACGTCTCACAATTTCACTCCACTACAAGTCACAATTCCACTCTCCTCCAAACAATTCCACTCCAGTCCACTCAATTCCACTCCACACCACACAGTTCAACTCTACTCCACACAGTTCCACACCACACAATTCCACATCTCAGTTACTCTCTATGCCACATAATTCCACTCCAAGCCCCACAATTCCACTCTATGCCACACAATTCCATTCCACACCACACAATTCCACGCCACTCCAGGCTACACAATTCTAGTCCACTCTACACACTTTCACTCCACGTCATTCACTCCACACAGTTGCACTCCATGCCACACAATTGTACTCTATTCCACACAGATGGACTCCACGCCACACAATTCCTCTCTGCGCCACTCCACTCCACACAATTCCACTCTACGCCATTCCACTCCACACAATTACAGGCCACACAATGCCACTCCACACAATGCTACTCCATCGCACTGAATATCACACCACACAGTGTCACTCCACGCCACACAGTGTCACTCCACACCACACAATGTCACTGCACGCCACACAATGTCACTGCACGCCACACAGTGCCACTCCATACCACACAATGCCACTCCACTGCATACAACGCCACTCCATACAATGCCATACCACTCCACGACACACAGTGCCAATCCACACCACAGAGTTCCACTGCACTCCACACCACGGAATGCCACTCCACTCGGTGCCATTCGACTCCACACTACAGAACTCAATTACATTCCACACAATGCCATTCCACTCAATGCTATTCCACTCCATTCAGTGGCATTTCACTCCACCCAGTGCCCTTCCTCTCCACTCAGTGCTACTTCACTGCACTCAATTGTAATTGTATTTATATAGCACTTACTACCCCTGACGAAGAGCTCTGTGGCATTCCACTCCATGCTAATCCACTACACGCCACACAATGCCACTCAACTCCACGCCACACAGTGCCACTCCACACAAAGCGACTCCACTGTGCACTACGCCACTCTACTCCACACCACACAATGTCACTCTACTCCACTCCACACAATGTCACACTACTCCACTCAATGTCCCTGTACTCCACTGCACACAAAGCCACTCCACGCCACAAAATGCCACTCCACTCCTCACAGTGCCACTCCATGCCTCACAGCGCCACTCCACACCACACAATGCCACTTCACTGAACTCCAAAATAGGCAATAGATCTTACAAAGGCGAATCCTTTTGGCTTTGCCAATGCTGGTTATCATCTAAGTTTTTAAAGGTTTCTTTTGTAACTTAAGTATACTGTGTATTACTGACTGACACTTCCTTTATATTCCTTTATATAGCCAAATGAACTGAAGCAAGCAGCTTATTAAATAAAGGAGCTGTATCCTCTTGATCCACAATTGATATTGAGGTGAATATTGCTCCTTCAGAATTCAAGCAAACTAGCCAGTGCAGCATACTGTGGCATTGGAGATGACTGCACAGCTCCACCTTCACTCCAAGGTTCATGCTCTCACTTTGGAGTGCCATTTGATGATTAGTTGCTGCTTCACAACCTGACAGACCTCCAGAGTGATACCCTCTACCCAGGATACGAATGTCTATCTCCTTAGAGGTATGCAGAGGGAAATAAATCACAAGTACAAGATCATACTCCTTCCAGTCATACCAGACTTTTCCAAAACCATATCACCAGGAGTACAGTTAGAAACAATAATACCAGCAGAAAACTCAGTCCTGTAGAAATGCCAGTAGATGCATAGGGGGAACCAAACCAATGCCCAGAAATGTACTAAAAGAACAAGACTCGCCTTACATAGCTGCCACCTCTGTATCTTCACCTTTAAGGAGCAGTATCGTCTGGAGGAGTGGAAAAAGCCATTGTACAGTTTGGCTGTTTCATTGTAGGTTTCTTAATTTGTATCAGTACCGGTCAGTATGGGTAAATTGCATCAGTACCTGTAAATCATAAGCATGTAAGGACTAATAGGATGGATCCTCAGAAGTCCAAGGAACAAGTGTTTCATTCTCCATGTTCTTCATACTAATGAAGACAAGAAGCTGGAGACCCTTCTTGGACTTAACACCCTTTAACAGATCTTTTTTTAAAGTAATTGTTCAGGGTGGTATCCTTCCAAAATGTCATCTTATCTGGCTCAGGGCGAGTTTCACCTTCTTCGACTTGCAAATGCACTGAAAGTTCTTCATTCTGTGATCGTTGATGAGCCACACCAGTTCTGTGTGTTACCTTTTAGCCTTAAGTCTTTAGTGAAAATATTACGCAGTATACGGCCTCACCAGCAGTGCACTTCAAGTGCCTAAACCTTCACTATAACATTATCACAAAATTGGCTGTTGAAAGCACTGTAGATGTAGGATTAAAATAACTGGCAGCTACTACCTTTGGTATTCTACATTTCCAGACCGAGATTTAAAGAAATGGAAGTCCTCCTTGCCAAGATATGGTTTTCCTGAGCACACCTCAACACTATCCAGTCTAGATTTTACCCCTACGACGAAAGATGATGACTAATTGCCTTAGCTACTCTCATGAAAAGAAAATTATCGTACACTGTAAGGTAATTCAGTTCCTTATTAGGGGACGTATCATTTTGTATCACACTGGTTCCACATTGTTGATTGCATATGAGGCTGATGCTGGAAAGTCTTGGATTGTCAGAGGTGACAGACCAGAGCCACTGGGACAATGCAAGGAAAGTTACAGCTGCTCTAAGATAATCTCTATCTCTTGATGGCTAATATTTCAAACTTGTCTCTCCTTTCCTGAGCAAAAACCAACTTTAATGATACTCAACTCTGCTGCGCTGATTTCCACAATTAAACATTGTAGGAACCTGCCTCTTTATATAATATACCAAAAAGAGGTATATTGTGTAGAGAGTCCAGGTATCTCATCAGTGGATAGGGTTTGCTTTAACAATCCCAAGGTGATAGTGTGGTCGAGCAGCCTTAGGCTTATCGAGGAGGAGTGTTAGACATTTGTTGTTTATTACACACAGTCAATAAATGATGCACACACACTCAATAAGGAAATCCCCACCAATTTAGCAAAATAACATGTATCTTTATATAATTTTGGATGCCAAGAACTTTGTTATTGGGGAAGTTCTTTTTAAATTAGCAGTTTGAAGAAAACAGGTAAATATACTTTTATTGTCTTTAGTGCGGTAATGTTATCCTTTAGGGAAAAACACATATACTGCATTCGAGTACTTAGCAATGCCTTACAGGGCCAGTCTTCTGAAGTTAAGATACGTTTGGGGCAAGGTCCAAGGCAGCACCATTAGGTCACCTCGGGAGGCTCAGGGGCATCTGGGTGCAGAGGTGATTTTCGACATTGGGTGCCCCATTGGTTTCAATATGAATAGTTCCTGGCAAAAAGAGGCTGCAAGCTTGGACTGGGGGGCCTGTCCAGTTGAACCCACAGGGGGGCTCTGTCCTTGAAATACTCTGGAACGTAGGGACATAGTCGGTCCACTTCTCCCCGGGCTGTAGGGTTTGGGTGCAGTGGTGTCTTTAGGCATCAGGTCTCTGCTGAAGGAGACATTCTTGGTTGAGGGAGGTGTGTAGATATCAAATGGAAGTCCAGTCTGGGCAAACACATGGTGGGGTTTGACTCTGGAGAATCTCAGGACCTCGTTGGCACCATTTGTCCACTTCAAGTAGGGCTGGGGGCACAGGTGCAGTGGTGCTTTCAAGTGTCAGATTTTTATGGTCCGGAGTCCTCTTGGTACTTCTTGGGTGCCGGCCGGATGCAGGGAAGTAGCTCCGCTATTCCACTGGAGTTGCTTGTTGCGCCTTGAAGTACTGGCAGTCCTCTCAGGCTTTTGGAGGCACAGCAGCTGCAGAACAAGTCTTTGGTGCAATTGTCGGGAAAACAGGCAGGCCTGCAGGGTTGGCGCAAAGTCAGTTGCTGCTCCTCAGGTCTTGCTCTTCGATGTGCTTCTTCTTAGGTCATCAGAATCTGCTTGTCTGGGGCTCCCCTAAATACTTGATTAATGGGTGTTAAGGGGAGTGAAGCGTGGTAGCCAATGAGCTACTTACCCTTGGGGTCACTAGACCCCTTATATAACCACTTCCTGTGGGAAGTGAGCATAACCCTGTCCCAGAGTTCCTAATTCTGCCCTCACCAAGATGGCAGAATTTTTCTAAAGAAGGGCACATCAGGCAACTCACCTTAGGGGTGTGACTGGCCTGATAGTGCACTACGTCTTCCTGCATAACTTATTTCCCGCCTGTCCTGGTGCCATATGGGCCGGGCAGGGGTTGGCATTTCTCCTGTCTGGGGAAGCCCTGGTCACATATCAAAGGTGGGAGAGGCCTTTGAAGCCTCCTGTCTTGATATGCTGATTACGTAGCCATCCTGCTTGGAGGAGGTGGCAACACCTCTGGCCAGAGCAGGCTTTGTTTCTGCCCTTAGAGAGCTTAGGCTCTCACCTGCAGGTGGTCAGAAACCTGTCTGTGATGGCAGGCTGGTCGACACCAGTCAGCCAGCACATTAGAGTCTGGTAGGTTTTTAAAGGGCCACTCTAAGGTGGCTTCTCTGTGCATGTGTTAATAAATCTGCTACTGGAATCAGTGTGGGTTTATTAATACACGGTGTTTGATACCCTACACCATAGATTTCAGTGAAGCCATCATGTAGCTGGGGAACTCGTTTTTACCAGTGTCCAGCACATATACTTAAAATGGCTTCCCTGTTCACTTGTGATATCTAAGAATTGACTTCGACATCACAGGGGCATATTTGGTCATGCAGATATGCCCACACATGTAATATAGTGCACCCTGCATTAGGGCTGTAAGGCCTGCTGTAGGGGTGTCTTACCTGTACTACATGCAGTGTCTGCAGGCATGGAACACAGGGATGTGTTCCATGTCGGTGTTTTCACTTTTATCTGCACCAAGACACACAACCTGCAATGGCAGCCTGCATGAGTTAGGTGAGGTGGTCCCTTAGGATGGCACAATACATGCTACAGCCCTTAGGGACCCTCTTTATTACCCATGCCCTGGGTACATGAGGTACAATTTACTAGGGACTTACAGGGGTGCTAAAGCTATGGCCAATTAGGGGAGCAAGTGTACAGTTTTTAGGGAAAGAAATCCGGCACTGGGGACCTAGATAGCAGGAACTCAGTACACTTCTGTCAAAATTGCATCAGGTACCAGGCAAAAAGTCAAGGTGACTATGTCAAAAAGGAACACTTTCCTACGCACACGAACATGCTAGATCTGTGAGCAATTTGTTTACCTCTTCAAGCCCTGTTGCTGCCTATGCACCACTCATCAGTAGAAACTGAAAATTACCTTACATATTAAATCTTTGTGTTTAATACTGCTTTGTATAACATTTTACTGGGGAGTCCCAGCATGACAAGAATACATACATTAGGCATGTTAATCTGGGGAAAGATACCAATCTTGGAGAACTGTGCTTATAGGTAAGTCACTTTTTCTTCTTTTCCTTAAGCTCTAAGCAACAAAATTGGAGTTGAATGTTTTCTGTATTTTTGCCTGGTACAAAACTTTAGTCACTGATGCTCTTTGATAGCTTTGTGTCTCTCCCCACCTAAGAGTTGATCATGGTTTTCCTCTGTGAGAGACAACTTAATGAGACTTCTTAGATATGTAAGCTTCTGTTTTCACTTCCAGCGTCCTGAAAGATCACTCAGTCCAGCACCTCCCCGACGGTTCTGTCATGGTGGAGTCTATTCTGATCCAAACAACAACCCAAGACGACCCAAGCACCAAGGTCCTGCTAGTCTCCTGGACGTACCAGGTAAGTTCTTCCTCCTGTCATCGTCTGAACAAAAATGAGAGTTTAATTATTAGCAGAAACCTGGCTCTGACAGCATCCTAGGTCCAATAGCCCCACCTGCTTGTTATGTCTGTCTCGCCTGTGATAGATTTGTGATCGGCAAGTAATAAAAGGGAGCCAATGGGATCTACCTCCGACCAACTTTTGGCTGTTACCAGTGGATAAGGATTTGTGAGGCCGCAGGCCTATTGAAATATTTGTTTTTGGGCGAGATTAGGACTTAAAAATATTTGGGTGTTTTGAGAAGGCTGCATTGTATATTGACACCCCAATATTTTGTCATGGTCATCAAAACCTTCCATTGCTATTGGATTATCAATCTCTGTGATATCACTGCACACTGTGTGGATCCAGGTACTGGTTTGACCATGTGAGTGTCTGTAGAATACAATGGTTTTCATCAGTCACAACATGCTCTGCACCCCAAGGTTTAAGTAAAAAGGTCTCATTCTAGGTTTTACATGAGTTAGAACACTACTCTTTCCCATACCTGGCTGTATATAATGGCTTGTTCATTATTTCCTAGCTGGGAATTGCCATACCATGTAAAGGAAATGCCTGCTTTGCTTCTTTTCGTGTTATTTTTAATTTAAATATTTTTCCTGGACAAATACTTATTTTTGCATTAATGCAGCAACTGTATTGAATAAAATCTAGCTCCTGGAGGAGCTACCTTTGCCCTAAACAAGTAGCACTGACGCTGCCTTTACAGCAGTTATGGCACAGGATCTGTGCTGACTGTAGCGACAGCACAAACGCTACCCTTGCATGACTGAGAGCGCAGTAGCTGTCCTTACTACAGTGACAGTACGTAGACTTCCATTTCTGAAGCACATTTTCTGCCCTTACTGTAGCACCAGTACCTAAACGTCCTCTGTTATGGGGAGGACTCTTGCTCTCCGTGCAACTGCAGCACATGGAACTGCCCCCACTTGAGACACACCACAGTGGACTTTAGTCACCACAAATGGGAGTGCCCTTAGCGTAGCAAGCAACACACAAGAGCTAACATTTCAAAAATAACTTCTTTTAAACTGAATTTGTTTTATTTTTGCATAAAGGATGAAGAGTTGGGCAGTTATTTGACATCACTTTTGAAGAAAGGATTACCACAGTCTGGCTGAGAGCAGATCCGGAGTGGAGATTTATAATCAATGTACAAATGTAGATTTTGTTTTTTACTAGCTTTTTAAATAAACTTTAAGTTGCATTTCTCTGCTATGTGATTGTCTGCTACTTCCTACTATATTTTGAAAAATAGCAAAAATTATTGGGTATAGTATCCCTTTAACGTCCCTGTATTGAAGCCACTTAGGGATATTAGAAGAGGTAGTGGGTGTGCATGTTGTTGTGTGTGTCGTTGTGTGGTCACTAATAGAAAAAAAATAATGAAAAATTGATGTTCTGCTACAGCGACTAATTGCCAATCTGGGGCTTTGACGCTACATTAATAGATTTCAGTTGATCAATAGGGAACAATACTAGTATTTCTGTTATGTTTGACTGGAGTGGCTCTTATACAGCAAGCTCCAAGTATGATGTATTTACTATACTCAATGTGCATAACAATTTCACAAAATCGCTTCACTTAACAATACGGCAATAAAAAAATTACAAACTTACCAATATCCTCAAAATGCAGCAAATTTGCAATAGAATGAACTTTGGCTACGTGATGGAGAATAGTTTATTTTTTCAGTGGAATCTAGAAATCTTGTGATTGGGCGGACAATAGACAGATCTTCGCAAATCCTTTCCCTTGGAGTAACAAAATCTGGAATGGCCACAATATTTTCGTGAGATTACTGTACAGTATAAGACGCCATATAAGCTGATGATGAATTTTGCAGCCTTTATATTGTTTGGTTCAGCAAGTCCCAGCATGTTGGATACAGAAGAGTGAAAAAGGAGCCAAACGTGACACCATGGCATGTCTACATTTATTTTGAGAGGGGAATGGAAAAAGAAACTCAAGGAGATGGGATAAATACCAACGAGAGAGTTATGCAGTATTTTTGGCAATTGGTGCAGAGGTTGAGAGGGTAAAATGAGCATACCTTCAGTAACATCTTATCTGGTAGAGACACTATCTAGCCACAGATTCCTTACTTTAGAATTACCTCCAGGCATCAGACTGGATCTGGAAGTTTTTCGTGAGCAGTACCCTTGCATGCCGGTAGTTGTGGTCATCCACACTGGAAGTTATGTGCACAGTGCCTATGTATGCGCCACCCCAGTGTGCTGATATCAATTTATTTTCGTGGCTTTTCACACCAGAAGTGCAGTCATGAAGAACACCGACCACTGGTGTGTGGAACTAGGGCTCTGAAACGGAAACAACGCTTAAATCTAAAATTTATATCTAGTGCAGGGAGGATGGGTGGGTCGGTTAGGAATCTGCGGCTAGATACTATACCAGATCAGGCGTTAACAAAGGGAAGTAATTTGTTTATCTGATAGAGACGCCTAGCTGTAGATTCCTTACCTTAGAATAGATACCCAAGCAATACCTTCCCGGTGGTGCGTCTGCAAACATGATTTAAACCAGAAAGTCCAGCAGGACCGAACTGGCAAAGGGCCCATCCCGACTGACCTGACTGTCCAGGCAGTAGTGTTTGGTGAATGTGTGCGGTGAGGCCCACTTTGCTACCTGGCAGATGTCCAGGACCAGAACTCTGCATGGTAACAGCCTTTGCTCTGGTGGAATGAGCACACAAGCCCTCGGGAGGGGTGCGGGGGGTTGCTTCTTGGCCAATGCGTAGCAGATCTTAATGCAGAGTACGATCTGGGAGATGGTTCGTTTCTGTACGGCCCTCCCTTTCATGGCCCTGCATGTCCCACAAAGAGTTGATCATCCATCCAGAACGGTTTTGTTCGGTCAAGTTAGTACAACAACTCTCTTTTTGGGTCTAGCCGGTGGAGAGGGATGCAACTTCAAAGGTATGCAAAGTGATGGGCTGGCCTACGTGGAAAGGGGTGACCACCTTCGGCAAGAAGGACACTCAAGACCGAAGGATCAGCTTGTCTGGGAATAAAGACACATATGGAAGCTGAGATGACAATGCCTGCAGTTCACTGCTGACCCTGCGGGCTGATGTAAGTGCCACCAGAAAGGCTGCCTTGATAGTGAGGAGCATAAGAGGGCAATTATGAAGCAGGTCAAAGGGAGCGCACATCAGAAAAGTAAGAAAGAAATTAGGGGCCCTTTGAGGAATAAGAAATGGCTTTGGTCAAAACGTGCTGGAGAACTTTAAGAAGCCTATTTACTATATGGGACTTGAAGAGGGAAGATTGATTTGGCGGCCGTAGGAAAGCAGAGATGCCAGATAAGTAACACTTGAAGGTGCCCAATGCAGAGCCCTGCTGGGCTAGGGTAAGGATACACAACAAGACTTTGGAAAGGGGGACAGCGATCAACCTGTTTGGCTGTGCACCATGCCACAATCTTCTGCTAACAGCGTATACTGTCTTGGTGGAAGGACTCCAAGCTGCCAAGATAACTTCGGGCGGAAGGCTGATTGCTGTCAACTGCCTTAACTCAATCTCCACGCATGACCGCAGAGCGTTGACAGGTTCGGGTGCAGAACCCTCCCCTGCTGCTGCGACAGAAGATCCTCCCGAACGGGCAGCCTGACCAGAGGACCAATAGACATGCTCAACAGCTCAGGATACCAGACTCTTCAAGCCCAGTCCGGAGCCACAAGGATGACTTGGGCCCGGTCGTTCCTCATCTTCTTGAGAACTCTGAGCAGGAGCGGAATGGGGAGAAAGGCATACAGCAGGCCCAAGCTCCACTCGAGATGAAAAGCATATCTAAGCGAGAGTCTCCTCGGAAACTCCAGCAGGAAGGAGTGCTGGCATTGCTCGTTCTCAGCGGTGGCAAACAGACCTAATCAAGGATCTCCCCACTGCTGAAAAAGACCTTGAACCACTACCGCATGGAGGTGCCATTCGTGATCCGCTAGGCATCTTCTGCTGAGTTCGGCCGCCCTGGCGTTCAGAGATCCTGCCAGGTGTTGAACCACCAGGGAAATGCCTTGACATTCCAGCCAAGTCCAGAGACAGAGGGTCTACGATCCCACCCTACTCTGTTTGTTACAGTACTACATGGCGGTGGTGTTGTCCATAAACACCTGCAGTAACCTTCCTTTGATGGAGGGTAGAAAGGCTTTCAATGCCAGTCGGATTGCTCAAAGCTCCAATAGGTTGATGTGGAGTCCGGGTTCCGCCGGAGACCAGAGTCCTCTGATCCCCACCTCTCCCAGATGTCCGCCCCAACCCAGGAGGGACGCATCTGTCACTACGGTTAGATGAGGTTGGGTAAGGGAGAGGTCTGCTACTGACCCAATCACAGTTCGTTAACCACCCCTGCATATCATTTGCAGCGCCCTCTGAGATCTGAACCTTGTCTGAGAGATTCCCTGATGCTGCGCCCACTGGAACTTCAGGTCTCATTGCAGAGTTTTCATATGTCAGCGGGCATATGTCACAAGCAGGAGCCCATGAGGCCCAGTAGCCTCAGTCAGTCTCGCCTAAGTCCAGGATAGAGGCTGAAACATCGGTATCATAGCATGAATATCCCGAAATCGCGGTTCTGGAGGATATGCCCAAAACTGCACTGTGTCCAGAACAGCCCCGATGAAAGGGAGCATCTGAGAAGAAGAGGTCAGGTGTGACTTTGACACATTGACAGTGAACCCCAGTGAGTGCAGGAGGTCCATCGTAGTCTGGAGGTGGGAGACGGCTGCCTGGGGCAAGCCCTCCTTCAACAGCCAGTCATCGAGATAGGGGAAGACTGGCACCCCTGATCTCGGCAGATGAGCTGCAACCACTGCCATCACCTTAGTGAGCACCTGAGGGACACTGGTAAGACCAAAGGGGAACACGGTGAACTGAAGGAGTTTGTGGTTCACCGTGAACCGCAGGTAACGTCTGTGGGCTGGGGTGGCGTGGTGAAGCAAAATAACGATGGATTAAACCCAGATCTGTGACTGGGGGTGAATGTTTGCCAGTGTGCAGCATTCCGTCCATCATCTTGTGTGTTTTGCATTTCGCCCTAAGTGGGAAGGGTATGCCCAGACGTGGGTCCCGTGCTCACTACGCCACTGGAGTCAAGCTATCCTGGCTGATGAAGGCTGATAGCCTGAAACCGGTCCTAGGATGCTTGATTCCGGTCCAGGAAAGACATGGCTTGGCAGTTCGGTCTGGACTGTTCCCATGAGGCACAGGGTCAAGACTGATTTGCATATGGCTATGTCTGAACTGGGGTGGCGTGGTGAAGCAAAATAACGATGGATTAAACCCAGATCTGTGACTGGGGGTGAATGTTTGCCAGTGTGCAGCATTCCGTCCATCATCTTGTGTGTTTTGCATTTCGCCCTAAGTGGGAAGGGTATGCCCAGACGTGGGTCCCGTGCTCACTACGCCACTGGAGTCAAGCTATCCTGGCTGATGAAGGCTGATAGCCTGAAACCGGTCCTAGGATGCTTGATTCCGGTCCAGGAAAGACATGGCCTGGCAGTTCGGTCTGGACTGTTCCCATGAGGCACAGGGTCAAGACTGATTTGCATATGGCTATGTCTGAACTGGGGTGGCGTGGTGAAGCAAAATAACGATGGATTAAACCCAGATCTGTGACTGGGGGTGAATGTTTGCCAGTGTGCAGCATTCCGTCCATCATCTTGTGTGTTTTGCAACGTCTGTGGGCAGGCAGGACAAGGATGTGGAAGTAGGCGTCCTTCAAGTCAAACGCTACCATCCAGTCTCCTTGGTCCAAGGCAGACAGGATTTGAGCGAGTGTGAGCATTTCGAATTTCTCCTTCTTCAGGAAGAAATTGAGAGGGCACAGGACTAGGATAGGACAAAGTCCTCCGTCCTTCTTGTGCACCAGAAAGTAGCCGGAATAGTAACCACAACCTTTTCTGATGCTGGCACCCCCTCTATGGCTCCCTTGGCCAAGAGAGTTGCCACTTCCTGGTGGAATAAGGAGACAAGGTCCTAGTCAGCCTGTCGCAAGTAGGGTGCATTTGAGGAAGGGTAGACACAAAGGGGAGGGAGTACCCCCTTCGGACATTCTGGAGAACCCAGTGGTCAGATGTTATCGATCTCCAGTGGTGCAGGTGATAGCTTATCCTGCCTCCCACTGGGTGCCCATGATGTTGTGAGGGCAAACTAGAGAGGCTTGGAAGCTGCGGCTGCCGGAGGAGCGGTGATCTGGCCCAATGTTGGCTACCTGACCCATGAAACATGTGGGCGCCTTGTCCTCGGCCACACATGGGCTGGGAAGTGTGCGTGCCGTGGTGGCTGGGCAGGTAGAGACGCAGCTGGAAGACCCTTCCGTGGCCACGGAAGGAGCGAAAGGCAGGCTGGCGTTGGCAAGGGGGCAATGGAATGGCCCTGGCTGTGGTTCTGCTGTCCCTGAAGCGCTCTAGCACTGAGTGCCCTTTGTCTCCGAAGAGACAGGAGCCATCAAAGGGCATGTCCATGAGTGGGGCTTGGACACCCCCTGAAAAGCCGGTGGTTCTCAACCAGGCGTGGCCCCTAAGAGCCACTGACAATGAAACTGCTCTGCCCAATGAGTCGGTCGTATCCAGTCCACATCGAATGATGAACTTAGCTGCATCCCTCCCATCTCCAGTAGCTTGGGAGAGTATGACTCTGGCTTCCTCTGAGACCATACGCAGCACCTGTTCAACCGAGTCCCAGAGTGAGTGGGAGTATCAGCCCAAAAGGCATGCACTGTTCCCAGACAACAGTGCCAGGCTGGTGGAAGAAAACATCTTCTTGCCTAAGGTATCTAGCCTCTTGGATTCCCTGTCCGGTGGCGTGGTAGAGAATTCGCCAGGATTTAGTTTGGATTGGAGGCTTGGATCACCAGGCTCTCCAGGGTGGGGTGTTGGGTAAGGAAGCTGGGGTCCCCTGGGGTGGGGCGATGGCGGTGGGCTACTGTCCTATTCACAGAAGCCCCTGTGCAGGGGGCCTGAGTAGGACGACCGTGAGTGCTTTTCTAAACAGGGGAAGTGGTTTGGATGGGGTGACTCCCGGTTGAAGCACCTCCAACAAGACGTTAGTTTTGACAGCCATAGAGAGAAGCTGAAGGTCTAGGACCTTGGCCACCCTCCTCGCTACCATTGGAAATAAGGCTCCCTTTTCCATAGCCATGGTAGGAGGAGAGACCAAGACAATATCTGGTGTCCAGTCTGCTGGCATCCGCCAAATCCTTACACCAATTATCCTCATTGGGGTCTAGGGGCTGGTATTCATAAAGGTCCAGTGCCCCCTCTCAATTTTCCCCAAGTCCTAGCCCATTGGAATGGGACTCAGGCTCAGGCCTGGAGGAAATGGCTTCAGTCGGCACCAGAGTTGGAGTCGGACGATGCCCATCCGGCTCCGTGTTCGAGTCAGCGATAAGAATGAGGGCGGCACTGCCGAAGTGCATTGGCGGCACCAGGGAAGTCGACAAAGGGACAAGCGCCGGGGAAGGTTGAGAAGGCTCGACCAGCGTCGATCTGGATTGTCCATGGATCCAAGGTCCTCCTGACTGGCGCTGGGGGCGAGCCCGCTGGTGGAAAACCAGTAGGGGCCCCTTTTGACCCCGTGAGGCCCAAAGGCACACCAGTGGGGATGAGCCGACCAAATATGAGGTGCATGGACTCCTAGAACTCATGGAGTTGGGTAGGGGTTGCACCAGCTCCACAAAACTCGGGGAAGCACGGAGATGGCCATGGTGCACATTCAACCGCGGAGCCAGGCCTTCAATGCCGATGTTCCTTTGTCTTCTAGGATGACTTTGACAGACAGAGCAAAGCCAAAGACCTCTTCAACTTCTTGATTTTATTTTTCTTGTGGGACTTACCCGGACGACTGCGACGTAGATTGATGGCTTCATGACCGACCCCGGGACCTTTGTCTTGACCGGGATCAAGACCATTTCGGCGTCACACGTCGAGCGGCAAGTAGCTTGAGTGACCCTTGCCTCGAGGCCTTGGGGTGCATGGCGCAACAATTGACGCAGATCTTGGCGTCATGGTCACGCTCGAGACACCAGAGGCAGATAAAGTGTGGATCCATCACTGACAACTGCCGGTGACAGGCACCACAGGGCTTAAAAGCAGCCTTCCTTGTTGAAAAAAGTCAGTCAAAAAGTGACTGGGGGTAGCTCTTCTCCAGCTCTGTGCTGTCTAGTGCAGAAAGAAAAGAACTGACGTCAGTGTGCTGAGGTGGCACATGCATGGGCACCATGCACATCACTTCCAGTGCAGCCGATGCCGATGACTCCAGGCGGATCCAAACCATGCCACCTACCGGCACGCAGGGGTACTGCTCACAAAACATTTCCAAATCCAGTCTGACATCTGGGGATAATTCTAGGGTAAAGAATCAGTGGCTCTATCAGATAAATATATCTCATCGGACATCTTGGCAAATTAGAATTGAGAGGTAGGCAATGTAAGGGACCCAACATTTAAGGTAAGGAGTGAAAATAAAAGGACAAATGACTATAATTTTGAGGTGTGATAAGAAAACCCCAGACAGGGAACATTAGTAGAAAATGCAAAAGTCCAAGTAAGACAGAAAAACTGCCTAGGGTAAAATTAGAAATATAAAGTAAAAATGCAAGAGAACACTCACATGGCTAAGATCAGCACAATAAAGAGGAGAGGGTTCCAGAAGAAGAAGTATTCCTGTGCTGACACCTTTGTGTTCTGAGGTCTTCCTTTGTATGCTTTGGGTTGAAAGTGTACATTTTGTCGTGCATAAAATGTACCATCTGTCCGTCCATACAATCCATCAACAGTCGCAAGCTTTTAGACTCGGCTACAGATTTTAAAATGTAAAGAAATCAGCCAAGTGAAAGGTTTCACATTCTTACCTTTCAGTGATGTAGGCCATTGCAGAGTCCTATGATTCACAAAGGTTGGGCCAAAAATGTACGGTCAAAATCTTTACTATGCCCAAGAATTCGTAAAACATTTCCTTTCAGTTTTTGTAAACCCCACTCTCTTGGGAGTAGTTCAATGGTGATAAAAATTGCTCTTTCCTATTCAGTTGCCAATGTTTGACTCTCACCACTGTGGCTGGTGTATCAGTCCGGAGAATAAGCTACTGGCGGTAATAAGGACTTTAAAAGACTGAGGCCGCAGAGAAGGCTTATATGTGGAGTTTGGGCCAAATTAATTATATGCTGCTATTTTGACATAATTTCAGATGGGTTTGGCAAAGGTATTTTAGATGTAGTAGTATCCTTGTGTGTCTAGACAAGCCTTGATATGCATACGAGCTTTAAGACACTTCTCAGTTTTCAGTGAGCTACATCTTACATCCAGTAGTAACCGACTTAGTGACCTAGGAGGTTTTGGGTTTTGAATGTTGAAAGTATGTTTGCAGACTTCATTCAGTGAATCACAGAAAAGGTAGCAGCATCGGATGCTTATTTCACACACATGGGGGTATACCTTGCAGTGCTCCGGCAGACGTATCTATTCCATGTGTGTGAGAAGCATACAGTGCTATCCCCTGTTTTATAACTTGTCTTGGTGATAGGTGAAGTTTGCTATTGTCCTTGCTGTACCTGTGTTGAATGTTAATGAAGCTTGGTGAGCACGTTTTCGCCAGAGCCACTATCAAGGTGATGGAAGGTCAGTGCAAGTGGCAAGAGCGCAGGTACTTGGGGTGCAAGGGTGGATGCACAGGATGCAAAAGATAAGTCCAGGGGGCAAAGTTACGGAAAAAGGAACGGAGGACTCAAGTTCACTTGCACATACAGAATAAGTACATCACTGGAACAGCAGTGCATTCTTACACTGTATGCACACACAGACAACGGGTATCTCGTGGACATTTGCAGTGGCACCTTTTTACAGGTCCCTGAAGAAGAAATAAAGGGAGTGTGTGCCTCCTTAAATTACATGTATCTCTCTGTAGTCTTTTCCTTTATTTGGTTAAAAAACAATTTCCAATTTTTTATTATTCAAGAATTGTGTCCAGCTTTTTAAAAAATTTATCTTTAGTATCCGGTAACAGGAATGAAGATCGAGACGTTTGTTGAAGAGGTTACTAGGTACTGTTTTGTTCACTTTGCTTTTGCCTCAGTTTGGCCTTCAAGGATCTGGCTCATGTTTCTTGAAGGATTTGTCCAGGGATAGACCATGATTATTGCATGTATCTCTGTGTTGTGTAACCCCTTCTAGAGCGCAAGATGCTCAGAAGGCAGAGACTGATTCTCAAAGCTTTTACTTTAAGAAGCATTGGCAAAGCTAAAAAGTTTTGCCTAATGGCTTTGTGATTTGTTTTTGATTTCTTTTATTATTATTATTATTATTATTATTATTATATGCAATATTACTTAAAATAAAAAGCAAAGCACTATGGCGTGGCCCAAGTTGACTGCGTCATAGTGCTTTTTTTGCCTTTAAGCCATGTGTTGTACTGTGATTCTTAATCATTATTGAGGCATTTGATGTACTGTGATTCTTAATCATTATTGAGACATTGTAAGCATTCTCGCAGGCAGCTTGTGCACGCGCGCGAGTGTTCCTTTCTCTGACTCACTCACGCGCAGAGCATTCCGCTCTTGCCAGAATGTCCATGACTATGACATTCTGTTTATCTTCAAAACTGGCATCAGCATGTAGACAGCTTTGTTCTGCGTGCGGATGCATGTTGTCTTTCAAATCTCACTGAGCTTTATTGATACTGTTCAGACTCACAGTTGAGTCAGTTGACTGTGGATCTTCTTGCTGCCAGACCTACTGCTGTGGGCTCCTTGTATTTATACTTAAAAATAAATACTTAAATACTTTTAAAACCCAGGATTGCCTTTCTCCTTTTTCCTGCTGGATGTGCCTTCTCTCCTGGAAATCACTTACTACACCATGTTGCACAGCAGCCCACGCAGCTGTGCAATATGTGTGAAAACAGCGCATGCGGTTATGGGGGCAAGCAACAGGAGGGAGGAAGCCAGGGGTGGGGAACAAACAACGGAGAGCAGGAGAAGTGCAGGGGCTAGGGAACAAACAACAGACTGTGGGAGTAGGGCCGGGGGTGTTAATCGGAGAGCAAGGAGTGGGACAGACAGCGGGAAAAGGGTAGGGGGTGGGGAACGGACAGCGGGAGGAGGGAAGGGGTGGAATACGGACAGCAGGAGGAGTGCAAGGGGGTGGGGAACAAACAACGGACAGCGTGAGGGGTGGCGGGAAGAAACAATGGACAGCGGGAGAGGTGGGAGGAAAAAACAACAGCAGGATGATGGCAGGGGGAAAGCAACATGAGGGAGGGAGAGCAGTAACAGTGGGAGGATGGTGGGGTGAGGTAGAGGGACTGCAGACACATGCACTTTGTAAGAGTGCATAAAAAAACGTACCTGAAGGAGCATGTGGGCAATGGAAGGACACTGGCCTCAGTCTGGAAGCTTGTCCATGGTCCACGGCAAGGACAAACACAAAGAGCCAGGAGGAACTCGGAGGCGAGGAGCAGGCAACGACCAATAACAAGCAAGAAAACAAGGGTAACGTGGAAGCCAACGAATTGTAAGTATTGGGTGGGCTCTAAGCCCGTATTGAGGTTTTTTTTTTTTGGTTTTTTTTTTTACAAGAGATTTCGCAAGCACTGTGCAGGCGAAACCTAAAAGGGAAGCATGCTAGATGCCAGAAAGGCTATCACAGCAGTAATTGCAGTATTTCTTTTTGAGAAAATATACAAATGGTCTAAACTGCCAAAGTGCCTCATTGGATTGCTCACCTGATCATGGATCTTGAGTAATCTCTAGGTCACAGACCACAATAAGAGTAGGGTCCAGTAGCTGTAGAGTTGGTGCATCATTTTAACCTTGTGAGATTTCTAAAATGAGTACCATTGGGATGGATAACAATACCATCCATTATCTGCGTGCCATGAAAAAAATTAATTTTGAGGTGTGCACCGCAGAAATGGCCTGTTATTTTAGTGCCAATTTTCCTTCTTAGAAATCTTTTAAAAATGTTGAGGGACATTTAAAAAATTCTAATTTTGTTGCAAGTAGAAAGTTGCAATAGTTTGAGGGTTCTGTTGAAGAGAATCATCTCACTACTGAAACTTTCAATGAAATGTCCCCTGAAGTTATCCTATTTCATCGTTAATACAATGTTGTTTTGAACTATTACAGAAATGGGTGTATCTTTCATCAATGTCGGCATGCATCCAATTTTCATTTACCCTTCTAGTATGTTTATAATCGGCAAATCAAAGTGGAAAACACTTGAATTAGACATCACATACATATAAGTAACTACGTATTCTCAGAATGTATTTATTTTATTTTTCTAGTTTTATATAGCGTGAAGTTTTCCCGAGGGCTTCAGAGCGCTTTACATATACAGTGATAACAGAAGATACAAAGAAGTGGAATGCATACAGGAGATATAATGCAAGTAGGAGGCATACAGTAATAAGCAATATAAAAACAAAGGCGAAATATACAGTGGAAATACAGGAGAGGATTGTCAATGAAGTCCTGAGGTAGTTACAGGAGATTGAGGCATAGGCCGTGGTATTGTAGGTATATTGTGAAAGTTAATCTAATATTAAAGTCAAGGCCTAACTGTAAATATGTTTGGACATGAGTGGCTTTCAGGCAACAAGAACACATTGAGACTCATGTTTACCCAGCAATGATATCAGTTCACCATACCTAACACACCTGCCAATGCTTGTCCTAACTAAACACTTTAAATGGTTGGTCAATTGTTTGTTTGTAGAATACATCTTTTAGGCCCAAAAATTCCAGAATATGATTAAACTACACATTTTTATGGGTCTCGGGTGTACTAGCTTTTTTCATGTGCTCTGCTTTTTTAAGAGGTAACAAGGTGTCAAGTGTAGCCCAAAAAAACAAGAACTTCAAAGCAGCCATCGGCATTCGCCGGAACTAAGAGACATTTTTACTCCAATAGCTGCAAAGGGAGCTAAATAACACAAACCAAGCACGCATCTACAAACAGAAGCCTTGGCAAATGGCTGTATTATAAATCCGAAAAGGCAACACCATAGACTAGTATAATTTCTTAAAGGCCAAAAAAAGTAGCCCCGTTAAGGCCAAGAAAAAGTAGCCCCAGTAATTATGATTAAAACTGTAAAGACCTCCTACAAAGGTGACGAGTTTGTTCATTGCCCTCAGTTATCGGCAATCAACTCTTGTTCTAGTTGGAGCAGTAGATATTTACAGGTGGCTATCATCTCTAATTTGCTAGATCGCAAGTACAAGCAATGTTTGGCCCGTCTAGGTCTAAACCAAAGCCACTTGGTCTTCCCCAGGTTAACATTTGGTTTATTTTAACTAACAAAGCCCTCAAGGAAGTACAGGACTAAATGCAAACCCCTGGGCACAGTGTTTACAGTCATTTGCATAAAACAGTACAGCAATGCTATGTTCTCCCACCAGAGCTTAAGCAGGAGTTTCTCACATCATTTGTACTTCACTAGATCACTTATATAGATATTAAATAGGAATGGGGTGAGTAGACATCCATGTCTCATGCCAGAATGACAAATGATGGGTTCAGGTTTCTTGCCACTCTTAACTGTGAATTTAAAAGAAGATCACAAATCGCAGTACAGCTCATATAGAATATGAACCATCCACTTGATGTGCCCCATTTAATCATCTTAGTCCAAAGGTTAGATCTTTCAAAGATTGTAAAGAATTCCAAAAGAACAAGTTACTTACCTTTGGGAACACTCTCTCTGGTGGATACTCCATCTACTCGTGGATCCTCACCTTTAGAATATCCCCAGGTGCCGGACTGGATCTGGAAGATTTTTCAGCAAAGCACATGCGCACCAGTAGGTGGTTGATTACACTAAGGGAAAGGAAGTCACAACTTTGGTAGAAAGGTTGCTCTAGTCCTCAGCACCAGTTTGTTTGGAAAGAAGGTGGTGTGGTGTAGTGTGACTGGACTGACCGAGCTGGAAGCTCACACACGTAACAAGCTGAAGTTATCGCAATGAGAAAGTTTGCCACCAGGGCACGAAGACGTAGGGAACAGCTGTACAATGGATCAAAATGGGTACACATAACGAAGGTACAGACCAAATGAAGTCCCACTGTGGCATCACAAAGGTTTAGGAAGAAACGTGGAGCAAAATGCATCATAGGTGATTTGAACAAGGGCGGTTGGTCCGGTAAAAGCAAAAAGGCAGAAAGGGCCCACAGATAGCCTTTAATAGCGCCCACTGCAAGTCCTTGCTGGGTTGAAGACAGAACAAACAGTAAAACATTCGGCAATTAATCTTGCGTTGGGTCCATGTTACGCGTGCCACACCAAGCCACAAACTTTTCCCAGTGTCGGGCACAAACAGGTTTTGTAGTAGGATGCCTGGCCGCCAGGTTGACAGTTGCTACTTTGGGAGGCAATTTGAAAGCAGTCAAGTGCCACTGCACGTCATGCAAGGAGGTGTAGATTACGCAGGCCTTGGTGTAGTAAAAACACCTGATACATTTCCTCTTCAATATGTTTATTTGAAGTAGATGCCCTCAGCAGTTACATCGATGACTTCATGCTGTCTATTCTGTACTGGCTTTTTCCTCTACATTCTAAGTTCTACCTGTCTGGGCATTCTAGGTAGAAATTACATCATCAACCCTAGACATCTTTTCCCTCACAAAACAAAATAAAAATCATCACAACTACATAAGTCTATACTAATTTGACAAAGTACTTAACATTTATACCAACAACATTAACATGGCCCAAGAAAAACAAAAGCAAAATAAAGTTGTACACAATATTAATAATACATTATTTACACAGAATTATTGGGAACTTTACACACATGTCCCACACTCCACACGGTCCTATTCTCCAAGACAATCTACAATTGACTTCTACAACCTTGTGTGGCATGGAGAATTTACTATCACCTTTCATCATTATTCCACTCTTCTGTGGTACAACACAATCACCCATCCCAATGCATGGCTCTTTCACACTTTTCTTCATATTATAGTACTTTTCTGCACATTTCTGTTTTACAGTAGCTCCAGCCTTTATTGCATCGTGATCCACCCATACACGATCTTTCGCAACCAACCAAACTGTATTCTCCTTCCTACCAGGTTCTCTTCCCTTCAGAGAAACAAAACGAGAAACACCAGTCACAGTATGGGGAGTAGTCCTGTGAGCCCACATCAGTTTCCTCAACTCCTTCCTCCAAGACAATCCATTGGACAATGACAATTGCACATTGTTCATAATTAAGCAGTTGATCCTTTCCACCATTCCATTCGCTTGTGGCCTAAATAAGGCTACCCTTTCATGCGTGATTCCCCACCTTTCCATAAAACTTTTCATCACACGGGATACAAATTGTACCCCGTTGTCAGAGACAATAGATTTCGGTACACCCTCCTCCAAGAAAACCTGCTCCAGAAAATCTGTCACATTCTCCGTATTGATATTGCCCATTGGTTTAATCACAAACCACTTAGTGTGATAGTCGACAAGTACCATGATAAATTTGCATTCACTACCCAATCTACTTATGGGACCAAGAAAATCCATAGCTAACTTTTCCCAAGGTCTTCCAGGTATCCCAACACTTTTCAGCGGAGGTTGCCTCACTGATTTCACCTTATCGCTGTTAGCACAAGCACAGCAATGTTTCACCACTTCTTCTACCATACTATCCAATGTTGGCCACCAATAGGTTTGCCTTATCCTCCTCTTGGTCATGTTTTTCCTGGACGCCCCTCATGAGCCAATTGGATAATACGATCACTGAGTCCAGCCGGAGGGATGATTCGCTTCCTTCTCATCACTTTATCCTGAAGAATACTCAGTTCCTCTTTAACACCTCTATACTCCTCTACCTTACCATCATGATAAAGTTCTTGAGGCCACCCCTGCCTTACATGCTCTTTCACTTTCTTCAACACTAAGTCTTCATCCATAGCAACATCCCATTCCTCTTTTCTCAACGTCATACCCTCTTGAATGTCAGCTGCATCACTCATATCAATTTAGTCATCCTCTACAATGCCCTTAGTAGGTAATCTAGATAGACAATCCACTATCACATTTCTCAATCCCTTCAAGTACTCTACTTTAAAGTTGAATTCTAGAACTGATAACATCCACATGGAAATCCTAGGTGTGACACGTCCTTCCAAACCCCTGCCATCTTTCAACAAATGTACCAGCGGCTTGTGGTCAGTCCTGACTCTAAAAGGTAAGCCCCACAAGAAATATTTAAAATGTCTGATCCCCCAACAACATGCTAGGGCCTCCCTTTCGATCACAGAATAAGATTGTTCTGCACCCTGCAATCTCCTGGAAGCAAACCCAACTATCCTTTCTTGATCTTTTTCCACCTGAGTCAACACTGCTCATAAACCTACGCTGCTAGCATCAGTGGTTAAGTATATTTTGGCCGTGACCTCAAAATGGCCAAGGGAAGGAGCCTACATAATCCTTTCCTTAATTTGCTTGAAAGCATTCTCGCATGTATCGGTCCATTCAAACACTGCGGTTTGTTTCATCAGCATCCTTAAAGGTTTGACAATCTCAGTAAAGTTCCTCACAAACTCGAGCAGTATTTCGCTAATCCCAGAAAGGACTTCAACTGCTCCTTACTCTCTGGACACGGTGCATCACTTATACCTTGGACAATACTCCTCTTCGATTGTATTCCCTCACTCGATATCTCATGTCCAAGATACGTGACACATTTCTTCCTGAATTGACATTTGTCTCTCCTAACAGTCAAACCATATTCGTTGCAGCGCCTCATCACCTATTCAAGCAACTCATCATGATGCAGCTCATCCCACCCTCAATCATCACATCATCTTGGAAGTACCCCACATTTTCCATACCCTCAAAAATCAGTTTCATTACTCTCTGAAACACTGCTGACGCTGATGCTAATCCAAACGGCATCCTTAAATAGAGGAACGCACCCAAAGGAAGGAAGGTGCCTAGAATCTTTATGCAATTTGGCCTGATGATACTAAACACCTTCCCCCCAGTCATTGCTGTCAACATCTCTGAAATGTTTGGGAGTGGTTGCCTGTCAACCCAGATGTTCCTGTTAAGGTCCCTTAAGTCTATACATAATCTAATCTTTCCACCTTCCTTGGGAGCGACTACAATTGAAGCTAGCCACTCCGAGGACTCTATGGGTTCAATTATCCCCTGGCTCAACAACTTGTTCAATTCTTGTTGCAGAGGCTCCCTCATTAAGAGAGGTATATTTCTCACCTTATGCACCACCAGGACTGCTCCTTTCTTCAGGACAATTTTATGTGAGAACCGTTTAAGCAACCCCAAGTCGTTCTTAAATACACAGGGATAAATTTTCACCACCCATTCCTCAAACGTATCCACCTGGCTCACATGTTGCATTTTCTTAGCTATTAACATGACTGGATTTTCCGCTTTGTGGTTTAAAATTATACCCAAGTCTTTCTGGTGACACCACCCAACAAATTAGAACCATAGTCTGTTAAATACACTCGACCATACACCACTTCCCCTTCAAACGATATATTCATCCATCTCATAGCAAGGATTTCAGGGTTTTTTCCTCCATACCCCACAGCTTTTATGTCAGGATCAGACCAATCTTTATACAAATCCTTAGATAAGGTATCTCTGGACACTAAAGTGTACATACTTCCTGAGTCTACCTGCATCTTCACCTGTAACTCATCTAAGCATACGACGCAATGCGGTTTTTCCAACTCCTCACTACTCTCCTTCTTCCCATTATGTATTTCCTCAGTGGATCCATATGCACCGTCACTTGAAATCTCCTTAACCATACCACCTATTTTCTCGTCTTGAACAGTTAACATAATTTTGGTGACGTTTTCACATACATCTTCCACCACTCTCACTCTTGCCGGAGCAACTCTTGCTCTACACATTTTAGCAAAATGTCCCTTTTTACCACAATTAGGACATACTATGCCTCTTGCTGCACACTTAAAACTGGTGGCAATGTGGCCTGGAGCACCACATCAAAAACATTTAATTTCTGTTGTTGCAAAAAATAAATTCACACTGGTGCCGGATATGTCCTTTTTAGGATCGCTCGCATTCTTCCCCAAATTTCCTTTGGAATTTTGTACCTCCAGGACCGTAGCCTGTACACCATCATCATGAATTACCTTTGATGGAGCGTCCATTTCTTTCAACTATTTCGCAGCTTGTTCCATTTCCTTCACCACTTGAATAACTTCTGTCAGATTGAGGTCCCTTGTCAACAACTTTTCTCTTACTCTCTTATCATTAGTACATCTTACAATCTGGTCTCTGATGAGCCAATCACATAAATTCTCGAATTTGCTAGTTAAAGATAACCCTTGTAAAGCTGCGACATACGTGTCTATATCTTCTTCAACCAATTGTACTCTTGAAAAAAACTTGTGACATTCCATCACCACATTAACCTTATTAACAAAACGTGCATCTAACATTTGAATAGACATTTCATAAACATTTGTCGGAAGACCATTCCCCATTCCAAATGAAATCTCAGGAAGATTCTCATATAATCTCCTCCCTTCCACCCCCAAATGATGTAACAAAATGGCTTGACGCCTGACAGGACCATACTTGTCACCCCCGATAGCTAACATATACGTGAAAAATAATTTCTTCCACTGATCCCAAGGAATATGTGGATTACCTGGAGTGGCAAGAAATGTATGAGGTGATGCTATGGCTTGATCACCCATGTTAATAGCTTAATACAGAATAAAACAATTAACTGAAATTAAAAAAAATAATAATAAATTAACAAAACAAGCTACCACAATGAACTAACACAACAAATTAATATAACAACCCTGCTTTCCTTAAAAGAGTACAAAAGTTATTATTTACAAGCTGCAGAATGACGTATTGAATATCCAACTTAGCAGGCTAGTTGAAATTAACTTTTCGTTTTCCTTTCCTTGTCTGTCTTCTTTATCTATGTTATTTTTAAATCCTTTTCCTGTCTGTCTTCTTGGTCTATGTCATAATAGACACTGCCCGGAAAGAGGTGGACTACTCCTTCACAGGTAACAACTCCATGGTGAGCAAACCCCCTTTTTTTTCTTTTTGATACATTTTTAAAACTTATCCCTGCACTCGATTGGTGTGCCCGAATCTGCCGCTCTCAAGCCGACGGCATGCACAAGAACGCGCGCAGTGAAGGCAGCACGAGCCGTCTTCACTTGGAGTCACTTGTGCCGTTAGTGAAAGCCGCCTTCACGTGCGCTATGCCTCAAGGCAGCACGAGTCAACACTACGCATTGAAGGCAGCACAAGCCGACATTAATAAGAATCGCTCACGCTGTCCTGCCTTCATGTGCGCTAACTAAGCCTCAAGGCAGCATGAGCCAACACCACGCATTGAAGGCAGCACGAGCCAGCATATATAAGAATTTCTGGTGCTATCCAACGAAAGCCGCTACAGCAATAAGTCATTAAATAAGTGAAACTTCTTGTTTCCCGACAAGGAGTCTCAAATTAGGCTCTCCTGGCGGTTACAGACGAATGCAAAGAAATGAATGTCTTACCGCTCAGGAGAGTCACGTTGCCGCTTGTCACTTTCTTTAGACC
The DNA here is from genome assembly GCA_963921515.1 of Calotriton arnoldi. Classification (NCBI taxonomy): domain Eukaryota; kingdom Metazoa; phylum Chordata; class Amphibia; order Caudata; family Salamandridae; genus Calotriton; species Calotriton arnoldi. The sequence goes on along the minus strand of CAWUFW010009436.1, from coordinate 317,192 downwards.
AGGGGTGAGGACATCATGTTCGTTCTGCCCCCTGCGCATAAACAAATCGTCGCCACTTATTGTAGTAAAAACGCTTGATCCATTTCCTCTTCAATATGTTTATTTGAAGTAGATGCCCTCAGCAGTTACATCCATGACTTCATGCTGTCTCTTCTGTACTGGCTTTTTCCTCTAGATTCTAAGTTCTACCTGTCTGGGCATTCCAGGTAGAAATCACATCATCAACCCTACTCTTGGTCTTGGATCCAAGACCCTACCCTGCTGATGAGACTCCTGAAGTGCCAGCCTGATCAGAGAAATGATGCTCGTGCTCTGGGTACCACATTCTCTTGGCCTAATCCGAAGCCACTAGAACATCTTTGGTCCGCTCACTAAGGATCTTCTTTAGTGCTCAGGGCAGGAGAGGTAGTGTCTAGAAGGCATACAGGAGTCCCGTGCTCCACTCTAGGCAAAATGCATCTCCTAGAGAGAACAAAAGTGTTCGCACTGTGTATACTGGTCGATGGCGAAGAGATGGAGCCAGGGCCCTTCCTGTAGCTGCAAGATGCCCTGAACCACCTCTGGGTGTAGCTACCATCCGTGATCTGCTAGGCGTTGCCGGCTCAGTTTGCCTGCCCTGGGGTTTAAAGATTCCACCAGGTAATGTACGATCAGGGCGATGCCCTAACAATTTAGTCAGGTCCAGAGGCACAGGGCCTCCTAGCACAGAGTCCGGGACCCCACCCTGCCCTGTTTGTTGCAATACCACATGACTTTGGTGTTGTCCAAGAGGACCTGAACCAACTTCCCCTTGATTACTGGCAGGAAGTCTTTCAATGCCAAGCGAATGGCTGCAGCTCCAGTAGATTGATATGGAGGCGGGTCTCTGCCGGATACCAGAGTCTTATGATCTCAACCTTTCCCAGATCACCTGGGGGGGGTGGCAGATGTCATAGGAGATATTACAGGCGAGGTGCTGGAATGTACCCCGTTGGTTATGCTGCTGGGCTATGTAGACCAATCTAAACCAGAATACAGTCGTTTAATTGCAATGCTGCTGGTTCTTGCGCGACGCAGACTGGCGATACATTGGGGCTCTCCGCACCAGCCACACATAAACACATGGCTAAAAGATGTGGCCTACTGTCAGGAGCAGCTGGCTAACTACTGGGATCTTATGCCGACAGCGTCCAGACCTAAGAATATCTGGGGCCCATTTAGTGATTGGTTGCGTCTACGTGGGAGTCAGGCCACTGGAGATAGACCCAGTCAGAAGGAGAACTGCCCCTCTCTCTCAGACACCTAGTTTGTTGTACTCGCTATTGTGTTAGGCTGGGCTTGGAAAGTATTATGGTCATGACTACGAGCGGATGTTTCATGTATATGTGTTGATAAGATGTGGGAAGCTTAGCCTTGATCGTTTTTAACACACCATGCCTCCAAATGTCAATATTGGAAGTTTGCTGTCTATATGGTGGAGCCCAGATTGTCTCCGGCGCAATAGATGCATTGTCGATCTGTAACATATTTACAAATGTTAATTGAATGTACACATGTATGCCTAACACGATTGTTCTCTCACAAAAATGTTAAATACATTTTTATTTAAAAAAACCTTTCCCAGATCACCTCACCAACGGAGGCGGGTCTCTGCCGAATACCAGAGTCTTATGATTTCGACCTTTTCCAGATCACCTCACCAACCCAACAGTAATGCATCAGTCAACACTATCAGCATTTGTGGGGTAGAGAAGAGAGGTCTGCCGCTGGTCCAATTGGGGTCAACCAGCCACCACTGGTGACCTTTTGCAGTCTCCTCTAAACCTGAATTAGTGCTGACAGGTTCCCTTTGTACTGGGCACGCTGAGACCTCAGATCCAACTGCAGAGCCCGCATGGGCAATCTGGCATGGTCGGTGGGCAGGATGCAGGTGGTCAGGAGTCCAAGACACCTCAGAGCCATTGTCACTGAGACCCTGGAGTGAGGCTCAAACATCAGGATCATAGTTCCAAGGTCCTGGACTCTGTGCTCTGGAGAGAAGGCCTGGAAGTGCAATGTATCCAGGATGGCCCTGATGAAAGGGAGCTTCTGCAAAGCAGTAAGGTGTAGCTTTGGTACGTTGATTATGAACTCCAGTGAAGTAAGGACGTTTTCCGTCTTCTGGAAGTGGTCCAAGAGTGGTGAGCAAGCCTTTAAAAACCAGTTGTTGAGGTAGGGGAAGACTGTACACCCCTAGTCTCTGAAGGTATGCTGCAGCCACCGCCATCACTTTTGCAATCACCTGAGGGGCACTGGTGAAGACGAAAGAGATCACTGCAAACTGAAAATGCTCGTGGCTTGAACAGCAGGTTGTGCCTACGGGCCTGTAGGAGGAGGATATGGAAATATGTGTCCTACAGGTCAAATGCCACCATTCAGTCTCTTGGATCCATGGCTGATAGAACCTTAGCCAGCATGAGCATCTTGAAATTGTCCTTCCACAGGAAGAAATTGAGGGGTTCAAGAACTAAAATAGGGCAAAGGCCTCTGCCCTTTTTCGGCACTAGGACATTACTAGAGTAATACCAAATTCCAATCTCCAAGGTCAGGACTCTCTCTATGGCTCTTTTCTTCAAAAGAGCCTGAACCTCCTGCAGCAACATGGACATATGGGCCTCCAAAAGCGCTTTGATATACGTGGAAGAGGTAGCAGGATGAAAAGGAATGAATGGCAGAGCGTAGCTATCTGCAGGACCCACCTGTCGGATGTTTTGGCTTGCTACAGCAGAGAAAACGAGTGATCCTCCCTTGCACCGGATGGTTATGTGCCACTAATGGCAAACTAAAGTAGCTTGGAAACTGCTGCCGGAGGGGGTGGGGACTGAGATATTGCTGCCCCTGCTGGCCTGGACACTGCCTGCATGATCTCTGACCCAAGAAGACTAGGGGTGCCTTTCTATACAATAGTCCCATATACACAACCGAAGCCTCATCAGAATGTCAGCCATATTCCATTGCATCCCCTTGTCACAAATTTCTAGAAAAACTTGTTCTGGCCACAGTTTATAATAGATGGCATTCAACACCAACTTAATTTTGGAGTCCTCTCATTTCTGGACTGCAATTTAGTTAGGCTATCCTGTTTTAGGTTTAAACCTTTAATAACTGATAAAACCCCACCAAAAGGTAAATAGCCCTCACCAGTGTAAACATATAAACACTGAAAAAACACAGTCACAACCACAAACTAAATGCCATTGAAAGAAAGGAAAAGGTGAGTGAAAGAGTCATTTTTATTTCTTCCTTGAAGGGGCCAATACAATGTAACTTTGTTATACAAGGCAGCAGCAAGAAAGACTGGGTTAACATTATTCTGCTTGAGTTTTGTTGTTTAGTGATGTCACTAAAATATGGTTTCTTCTTCCTTTTTTCAGTTTTGTGGTCTTTGGTCTAAAGATGCAGGGTTTAAAATCATGTTTAGGTCTTATTCAATTATTTTATAAACTATACAGAATCAGGAAATATCAAAATCATATTTGATATTTTGGCTACGTTTGATTCTTCCACTGATATGTAAAATGGCTAATTTCGTAAGAATTCCATCACATTCACCCACAGACAGAGAATGGGTGAAACCCTTTGATACGTAAGCCCCCTTTTCTAACGAGTCAGTATTGATAGTAGGTGAATTACCAAACACCCCAGGCTTTAAACATTCAATGCAAGTGTAGTGACAGTTATATGTGAAAAGAGTGCTGTCGCCAAGCATCTGGGATAGTGGTGAAAACATGACACCAGACGTTTGGAAAACATATAAAAGTGTCACTTGGAATGCTGCTACAAAAAGTTCTCACCAAGTTCAACAGAGATTGGAGTGATATTGTTTGTATTTGCAGTTATTCAGCTATGTATATGAAAAGGTTGTGTGATGACCTGTCAAAATCGATACCTGAGCGGAAGTGCTTCCCTGTAAGAGACCCTTGCCACTTGCTAGATGGTATGCTGAAATCATCTTTACAATCTACAGAGTTAATGACGAATGCTATTGACTTTGGAGTCCATTCTGGTGCACTGTTTTGTTATGCGCTGGAACTAAAACACAAATATTTCTCATTTTGTGCTTTGTGTGGCATCAAAGAAAGAGTGATCCCAACTGTGTCATTTAGCCAGTGGTTCAGTCCTAGAGGCCCTGAATGCTATATTATCCATGTGGCGACCGTTTACAGAATTTTTGCTTAGTCATGATGCCAAAGGCAAGAAATGTGAGGATCTTCAGTCGCATATTGATAGTGATGTGAAAAAAGTACACTCTACTGCATTCTTAGATTTTTACAGGAAAACATGACTGCTGTAGGGAACATAATCAAAAAACTAGAGTTTGAAAACACCCTTTTCTACCAAGTGTTCAGCCTAATTGGTGTAGATGTGAGACATCTCCCTGAGAGTTGGCTGGGCAACACTTTTAGTGACTTTGGCACTGCAACATCTTCCATGTTAGAATTCTTGCCACTTGGTAAACAAAGAAATGTTGAGGAGCAATTCAGGTAATTTTATTTTACAGTGCATGAGAAATGGCTTGCAATGATGCATAGAAATGTACCTTCACCAACCATGGCATTTGAAGTTAATGAAGCCTCACTGAGGTACTCTGCACAAGTTCTAGATCCCTTCTGTAAAGAGGAATTTTCTCTGGACTTTGAAAAGTACTGCTTTATTTTTGACCGCTTCAATAACTGAGGGCATATGTGCCCACTACAACGCATATGTTGCAGAACCTGTCCCAGAGAATCGCAATCTTCAGGTGCACCAGTATTGGCATGGAAAGGTATGTCAGTGGCCAGAGTTAGCAAATTGTGTACTAGCTGTTTTGGCGTTGCCCGTCTCAAGTGCCAATGCTGAGATTGCCTTTTCACAGATAAACATTTACATGGGAAGGAAAGAGCAAGTGCGCATGACCAAAGATTCACTAAAGAAGTACTGTATGGTGTCCTGCAATAAGTTTAATTTGTAAAAATGTATTTGGACCTCATATACCATGTACGCACACTGTCTATGCACATACACTATCAGTGCAGAAAGCAAGCAATAATAAAAGCAAAACGTTCCATAAAAAACGGAAAAACACTCTTTCTGTTTAAAGGTGCGAAAATGTGTAACCACTAACAACCACTGTTTTTTAAGGTATAGAAATCATTGGAAAACACTGAGAAAAAAACACCAGAATTTACTAAAAATAGAAACTGAAAACAGGAAAGCCTAAATATAGTTCTTGAATTTCTGTCTGCTCCTTCTAATTAGGTAATATACACCCTCACCCTCCTATTAAAGCACATATATACTATTACCCTAGTTACTGTACTCATCAAGTTGACTATACGGGATAGCTACATTTATAAACACTGTTTAATAAAAAAACCTGTTCAACTTAATTCTGAAATCAGAAAGCATGAAAGCAGCATCTTGTTACCACCAATGAACCATTTTACAATAATCTGTCTTAATTATACACATTTGGAAGAGCTGCTGACTGTCTCAAACACATTCCTTCATTCCTGATCCAATACTGCTCCACCTTGTTTCAGCTCTTCGTGTGCTTGGTATGTCCAGTACAATCTGCTATTGTTGTATATAAGCTCGAGGGCATCACTCTTGTGATTGTCCAGGTTTTGAGGGGAATAAGAGTTTTGGGCAGTTTATGGACAGATGGAGAACCCAGTGTCAGCCTTCTGATGGAAACGTCTAACCACGCATTTGGGTATGTTTCCCACTGCTCCATTTGTTATGCTGCAGTGGAACCTTAATTTGGTCCCGATGTTGATGTGTGCTCCTTTTGTGCCTCTGCACCAATTACTCTGAAGCTTTTAATAATGAGAACAATATTATTATTGCAATCTCTTCTGCTTGTTGCCTCTGCGAGCTTCAAGTTTTGTCAGTTCAGAAACTGTGTCTTTTGTCCCAAACGTTCTACTCGGTGCAGTTCATCACGCTCCCAGCATTGTTTTCTCCACAGCAACCATCCAAGTGGCAAGAGAGGCTTCCCTAGTTGGAACCATGGCATGCTCTTAGTGTTTACATTAATAGGATTAAAGAGTACCACTTTATTTTCAGGTTGGGTAAACAGGTGCAAAAGATGGAAAGTCTGTGCTGAAGGGAATCTTAATTTGATTGAGCTACCTTTGCATCAAAATGTGTTAGGCTTGACAAAAACAAGATGCTCCTGAGGGCTTTAGGAGATTATTCCACCAGAGTGAAGGAAGCAGCTTTTGCTTTTGGCCTTCTGGTTTTGGGTATCTTGCAGATAATCACATAGGCACATGTCCATACTTTCACCATCCACTATTGCATATATTCTCAATGCTGCAGGGAAACATCAGGATCATAGCCCCAAGGTCCTGGACTCTGTGCTCTGAAAAGAAGGCCTGGAAGTGCACTGTATCCAGGATGGCTCTGATGAAAGGGAGCTTCTGCAGAGCAGTAAGGTTTAGCTTTGATACGTTGATTATGAACTCCAGTGAAATAAGGAGGTTTTCAGTCTTTTGGAAGTGGTCCAAGAGTGGTGAGCAAGCCTTTAACAGCCAGTTGTTGAGGTAGGGGAAGACTGTACACCCTTAGTCTCTGAAAGTATGCTGCAGCCACCGCCATCACTTTTGCGATCACCTGAGGGGCACTGGTGAAGTCGAAAGAGATCATGACAAACTGAAAATGCTCGTGGCTTGAGCAACAGGTAGTGCCTATGGGCCTGTAGGACGAGGATATGGAAATATGTGTCCTACAGGTCAAATACCACCATTCAGTCTCTTGGATCCATGCCTGATAGAACCTTAGCCAGCATGAGCATCTTGAAATTGTCCTTCCACAGGAAGAAATTGAGGGGTTCAAGAACCAAAATAGGACAAAGGCCTCTGCCCTTTTTCGGCACTAGGAAATAACTAGAGTAATACCAAATTCCAATCTCTAAGGCCAGGGCCCTCTCTATGGCTCTTTTCTTCAAAAGAGCCTAAACCTACTGCAGCAACATGGACCTATGATACTTCTTGTGGGAAAGTTCACTTCTAAGACCCTCCTCCTTTGAGAGAGCACTGCTTTGGCATCAATTCACAAAATGAGAAATCAACAGTTAGAAGTGCCCAAGAGAAGAAGAGAAGAAAAATGTACTTGCGTTTGGTAACTCTTTGTTAGATGACATGTGTGGCAGTAGATACACATGCTCTGCATACTCCTGCCATCTAGTGTTTGGTTCGGAGTTGTGCAAGCTGTTTTTTTTCTTAGATGTCTTTCAAGTCACGAGGTCGAGTGACTTTTCCTCTCGGTGATATTGCGCATGGACATCAACTCCCTTGTTAGATTGTTTTCTCTCTGCCGTTGGGTTCGGACGTGTGTGCCTTCGCTCCATCTGAAAATGTGTTGCTGGTGATGGAACACACGCCTTCTAGATTCTGTCCGCTTTGCCATGCAAAATTCCCGCACACCGACCAACACCTCTTGTGCAACCTGTACCTTTCGCCCACCCACAAGGAAGCTGACTGCAACACTTGTAAGTCGTTTACATCCAAGAAAACCCTTTGGGATCAAAGGGCTTGTCGGCTGGAAATGTCTCGCAAGACCACAAATGACACTCCTGACATTTTCGGTGAAGGACATGCTCAAAAGGAGCCGACCGTTGAGGAAGAGGAGGCTTTCTCAATTGACGAAAGCTCCAGCTCCAACGTGGAGGTAGACATGGAGATGCAGGAACTCCCATCTGCTCAGCGCATGAGTACTGTGACCCCAACCCCTGTTCCTCCATCCAAACTGGCAAAATGTTTTTCGGCACTCCCACTATTAGAGGTCGCTGGACCATCACTGCCTTCTGATCATGGTCGGATCTGCGCCCTCTGGCCCTGCGCCAAAACCTACTATCAAGGCCAAGCCTTCGGCATTGACCTCTTCAGACCGAGAACATGCTTCAGTACCAACCCAACCTTCGGTACTGATTCGGCAGCTGACCCCATCACCCTCGGCGCTGACCAAGCATCACACTTCCAAGCCGAAAAACCTCGGTACCGAAACCCTCAGAGCCAAAAGACTCAAAACCATCAGCTTCCACATCTCTTGTTGAACCCATTGCTAGAAAAGATGGACATTCGCCAGAGGAAAATCCAAATTCAAGTCGGCACTTGTTGCATTATTGCTTCACCTGCCTCTTCACCACCTCTAAAAAGGAAACTGACTTTTGAGGGGGCACTAGATTTTCCCCTTCCTCTCAAGAAGAAAACAAAAGTCAAGGCTACTAGCCATTCATATCAACCACTTCCTACATCACCTCCCCCTTTGCCTCCTTCCCCACCACCACCACCTCCATCCCCTCTTCACTCTCCTCAGCCGTTATCACCACAGCAAAATAAACAATACGTGTCCCCTCAGGGATCACCACAGTCCGACACTGGTAGGTTGGGGGAACCATTAGGAGATCATGATCCCTGGGATATATATTACACAGATCCCACTACACCAAATTATCCCGACCTGTACCCAGCAGCTTTCCACAACGTACATCTCCATAGGGAACCCCTAGAGCGGGATTTCCTCTTTGACACTTTAACTTCTACTCCCAGGGAGACACAATATCTGCCAATGTTACCTGGCATGATGAGACATGCAAATTAGATCTTTAATTTCCCTGTCAGGGCCAGAATTATCATCCCTAGGGTAGATTAAAAATACAAGGCAGCACCATCAGATCCTCCATTTATCCAGAGTCCAGTACCACCAGACTCCATTGTCACCACGACTGCACAAAAAAGGGCCAATTCCCAAGCCACTGGGGATACCCCTCCCCCAGAAAACGAAAGTAAGTGCATAGACGCTGCAGGAAAAGGGGTTGTAGTGCAGGCTGCCAATCACTGGCGCATCGCCAATTCTCAAGCTCTTTTGGCCCGCTATGACAAAGCACATTGGGATGGGATGGAGGAGCACCTCCAGCACCTCCCTGAGGAGTATAGGAAAAGAGGTCAACAAATTGTTACCAAGGGATAGACCATCACTAACACTTTAATTTGCTTGTGCCCTTGACGCTGCAGATACTGCAGCTAGAGGAATTAATACTAGTGTCTTTAGGCGACACGCCTGCTTAAAGTGTTCTGGGTTCAAACAGGAGGTCCAACAGGCAGTTTTAAACATGCCCTTCGATAAAGAACACCTCATTTATCCACAGGTAGATTCTACCTTAGAGAAAATGAAGAAGGACACTGACACGGCCAAAGCAATGGGGGCATTAAAAAATCTTAACTCCCAGGGGCTCCTTTCGTCGCCGAGGCTACAGGGGTGGATCTAAGTCCACCTCCACAGAGGCATCCACTTCCCAACAGAAACAGCCCAAGACCTCTTATGCCAAAGGTTTCTATAGAGGTTCCTTCAGAGGAAATATTAAAGGTAGGGGCAGGGGTGCCCCCCCCCCCCTTGTGGAGCAACTCCCGCTTCAAAACAGCGACTACCCTATCTTTCCTTCTGACAACACAACACCTGTCGGGGGCAGACTACAGTTTTTTTCCCCAGTCTGGAATACCATCACCACAGACAAATAGGTAGTAGCCATTATCCAACATGGCTATTGTCTGGAGCTCATGACCATACTGCCCAACATTCCACCTCACACTGTAGGTTATCTCAGGAACATCAGACACTTCTGAAGCAGGAAGTCCAAGCCCTTCTTCTCAAAGTAGCTATAGAACTCATTTCCCATCAACATCAAGGCTCAGGAGTATACTATCTATACTTCCTAATATCCAAAAATGACGGGTCTTTAAGACCAATCTTATATCTCAGACCTTTAAACAACTACATTGTATCAGAAAACTTCCCTATAGTCACCTTACAGGATGTCATTCCTCTTCTTCAACAGGGTGACTTTATGGCAACGTTAGATCTAAACGGTGCATACTTCCACATACCAATACATCCTGCTCACTGCAGATACTTGGATTTGTGGTAGCAGGAAAACACCATCAGTTCAAAGTTCTTCCATTCGGAGTGACTACTGCACCTCGAGTGTTCACACAATGCCTAGCGGTAGTCGCTGCACATCTACGAAGACAAAATATTCACATATTCGCCTACTTAGACGATTGGCTTATTAAAGCCAGTACACGTCACCAGTGCCAACAACACACTCAAATCACAATTGATCTACTTCACAACCTCTGTTTTACGATCAAAGTCACCAAGTCTCACCTCCAGCCCCTACAAATCTGACCTTACTTGGGAGCAATCCTGAACACACAATTAGGATTAGCCTACCCCAACCCCGCTCAAATTTAGAACTTTCAAGCAACCTTGCCCCGGTTCCAATCAAACCAGACAATCACAGAAAGGACAGTTATGATTTTTTGATTTTGTATTTGTAAAGCACAACATATTACCGGAGGCGTCTTGGCACTGTCAGTGACCGGTGATTTGGCGAACAGAAGTGGCTAATCCTGACTAAACAGCCAGGTCTTCAATGCCTTCCTAAAACCTAGTAGAGATGTGGCTGTTATTAGCTCCAAAGGGAGACAATTCCAATTTTGAGCGGTGCAGATGACAAAGCGCCTGCCTTCCTAGGAGGACATTTTTCAGGAGGGAATACCAGGTTTCTGGCAGAGATAGAACAAAGAGCCCCATAAGGGCTGATACCATCTAAACCCTTCTATCAAATAAACCACACCTGAACCATGAAGTGCCTTGAAGGTTGTAGAAAGGCCTTTGAAGACTATGGGCTTCTGTACAGGAAGCCAATGCAATTTCCTAATAGCTTGTGAGGCCGAACCAAATCTTGGGAACTTCAAAAGCATTCTGGCTGCTGAGTTTTGCAGGATTTGCAGTTTGTTCAGTGATTTGTTTGGGGAGGTTTTGATACAGAACATTAAAATAGTCTACTCTGCATAAGACTAATGCTGTAACGACAGTCTTTAGCAAATCCAGAGGCAGAAATTGGACAATTTACTTCACGATACGTAAAGAGAAAAAGCATGCAGAGATTACTTTATTGACTTGCTTTTTATATGTTAGTCTGTCATCAACCAAAACGCTGAGGTTTTTAACCTTCTTAACTGGCATCGGAAGTGAGCTTAGCTCATCAGACCACCATGAGGGGACCAGAAAGAGGGATTATTGCCAAACAGGACTTCTGTCTTACAAGAATTCAGCTTAAGGAAATTTTTGTCTATCCATTGGTCACTGCACTCATGCAATTCCGAAAAGTGTCAACGACAACCCAAAAGACTTGTTAAAGGCTGCCAGGGGGGTGACGTAAAGATTAAACAACATCAGGCTTAATGATGAGCCCTGTGGTACCACACATGGTAGCGAGAAGGGATCAGATGTAAAATCTTCCAAGTAGACAGATTGGATACAGTCTGTAAGGAAAGAGCGCAGGAAGGCCAGAGCTACACACACTATTCCTAAGCTCTGTAGCCGGGCAATCAAAAGGTCATGATTGACCGTTTCAAATGCTGCGGATAGTTCAAGCAGGATACAGTCAGTATTGCCACCATTATCCACTGAGGCCCTGATTTCCTCTGTGGCCACAATTAGTGCAGACTCGGTGCTGTGACTTCCTTGGAAGCCAAACCGAGTATCATCAAGCAAACAGTTGTTTTCCAGAAACGTGATCAGTTGTGTATTCATGGCCTTCTCGACCAGCTTTGCAGGAAGGGGAAGCCTGGAGCTAGGCAGATAGCTGTTCGGGTCCTGCTCATTTAGGTTAGATTTCTTCAACAGTGGCTGCCTTCCACTGTTTTGGAAACGCACCCAAACTAAACATGGCATTAACCCCTTCCATGCTTATGACGAGCTGGACTCGTCATGGCACACAGTGCTCGTGTGCTCATGACGAGTCCAGCTCGTCATAAGACCACCCACGGGGAAGCGCTGGCGCTCCCCCGTGGGAATCCGATCGTCGGGGTTTTTTTAGGAGGCAGGGGAAGGACTTCCCCTGCCTCTCCCGCCCCTCCCGCCCCCATCAATGACGTCAGCGCGCGAGGCGCGCTGGACATCATTGAGGGTTTCCCTTTCTGCCCGACGCGCTGGAAGCCATTTGCTTCCAGCGCGTCGGGGAAATAAGGTGAGTTTTGGCTCGGGAGGGGGGGGTTTGATTCAAAAGAGACATCGAGGGAAAGGAAAGGGTTTTCCTTTCCCCGATGCCTCTTTGTGCATTCCTGCTGCACGATCATGTGATCGTGCAGCAGGAATGCCCACTAGGGCGGGATTGTGAGCGTGGAGATGTGCCTTCTCTCCATTGCCACCCTGTAAAGTTAGCTGTAATCCTTGATGGAGGTCTCTGCACCCTTGATTTTCTTGAGCGCAATCCTTCTCCTCGTCTGCCGCTGCGATCCTGCAATTCTTCTGGTCCTTTACGCAGCTGTAGTGTAGGAAAGGCATTATACATTTACCCAACGAGGTAGCACTTACTGATTAGCCAGTAGAAAGTACTCCAGTTGAGTAGAGGTATTGCACAAAACGGTGGCATCTTCGTGAGCGTGGAGATGTACCTTCTCTCCATTGCCAACCTGTAAAGTTAGCTGTAATCCTTGATGGAGGTCTCTGCACCCTTGATTTTCTCGAGCGCAATCCTCGTGTAGTTCCTGTGACCAGGAGGTTCCTTCTCCTCGTCTGCCGCTGCGATCCTGCTCTGACCCTTTATAAACAAGAGGCATGTGAACGGGCCTAGAAGCCCCGCCACACATACACTAGCGGTATGCAACGTATGCCCGCCCTTTCCCTACTATGACGGACAGCTTACTCAAAGGATCCCGGCGCTTTCGGCGCGGTGGCAAAGTTACAGACACACAGGTCACTGGAGACAATCCTTGATGGAGGTCTCTGCACCCTTGATTTTCTCGAGCGCAATCCTCGTGTAGTTCCTGTGACCAGGAGGTTCCTTCTCCTCGTCTGCCGCTGCGATCCTGCTCTGACCCTTTATAAACAAGAGGCATGTGAACGGGCCTAGAAGCCCCGCTCGTTTGGCCCCGCCACACATACACTAGCGGTATGCAACGTATGCCCGCCCTTTCCCTACTATGATGGACAGCTTACTCAAAGGATCCCGGCGCTTTCGGCGCGGTGGCAAAGTTACAGACACACAGGTCACTGGAGACAATTCTTCTGGTCCTTTACGCAGCTGTAGTGTAGGAAAGGCACTATACATTTACCCAACGAGGTAGCACTTACTGATTAGCCAGTAGAAAGCACTCCAGTTGAGTAGAGGTATTGCACAAAACGGTGGCATCTTCGTGGATAAATATGCAGGGCAGATGTGCCTTCTCTCCATTTACACCCTGAAAAGTTAGCTGTAATCCTTGATGGAGGTCTTTGCATCCTTGAATTTCTCGAGCGCAATGCTCGTGTAGTTCCTGTGACCAGGAGGTTCCTTCTCCTCGTCTGCCGCTGAGATCCTGCTCTGACCCTTTATAAACAAGAGGCATGTGAACGGGCTTAGAAGCCCCGCCACACATACACTAGCGGTATGCAACGTATGCCCGCCCTTTCCCCACTATGATGGACAGCTTACTCAAAGGACCCCGGCACTTTCGGCGCGGTGGCAAAGTTACAGACACACAGGTCACTGGAGACAATTCTTCTGGTCCTTTACGCAGCTGTAGTGTAGGAAAGGCACTATACATTTACCCAACGAGGTAGCACTTACTGATTAGCCAGTAGAAAGCACTCCAGTTGAGTAGAGGTATTGCACAAAACGGTGGCATCTTCGTGGATAAATATGCAGGGCAGATGTGCCTTCTCTCCATTTACACCCTGAAAAGTTAGCTGTAATCCTTGATGGAGGTCTTTGCATCCTTGAATTTCTTGAGCGCAATGCTCGTGTAGTTCCTGTGACCAGGAGGTTCCTTCTCCTCGTCTGCCGCTGAGATCCTGCTCTGACCCTTTATCCCCTTCGGTGCTTATGACGAGCTGGACTCGTCATGGCACACAGTGCTCGTGACGAGTCCAGCTCGTCATAAGACCACCCACGGGGAAGCGCTGGCGCTCCCCCGTGAGAATCTGATCGTTAGGTTTTTTTGGGGGAGGCAGGGGAAGGGCTTCCCTGCCTCCCTCGCCCCATCAATGACGTCCAGCGCGCTGACATCATTGAGGGTTTCCTTTCTTCCCGACGCGCTGGAAGCCATTTGCTTCCAGCGCGTCGGGGAAATCAGGTGAGGTTTGGCTCGGGGAGGGGGGGTTTGTATCAAAAGAGGCATCGAGGGAAAGGAAATGGTTTTCCTTTCCCCGATGCCTCTTTGTGCATTCCTGCTGCACGATCATGTGATTGTGCAGCAGGAATGCCCACTAGGCACCAGGGTTTTTTTAATTTTTGTGTTGGGGAGTGGCCAAAAGGGCAAGGGTTGCTCCCCTTTTACGGGTGTGAATATTTTATTTATACTGTTAGGCCCAACTACCCCTTAGCTTGGCTGGTGGATTGTGTGTGGACTGGTGCATTATTTGCATATGTGATTGTAATGTTTTTTTCCTCCTTTTTATTCTAGTGTAAAGCTATTGATTCCTGTTTGCGGTTTCGGCAGTTGTGGTTCTGCAGTTTTGCGTAATTGCATTTATTTGGTAAGAAAAATATTTTTGTTGTGTGTACTCCAAATGAGTATTATTGTCATGCATGAATGAATTTTTTGTAAGTGGTGCCATAATGGCAGCATATTTGTTAGTGTTCAGAGCATGAAATTCTTTGCGATGTTTTGCATTGTCTTATGTGTAATTTTTTTCTTCTTCTTTTTAGTGGGATATTGTTGATCCTTACTGTGTCTGTGCAGAGTAGGTGGTGGTGAGTCTAGCTGCTTCTGTCACGTGAGTGGTATAGTGTTGGAGTATATAGGTCTTTGTGATAAATCTACATTTTGTTTATTTCTTTTTTTTTTTACAAAGGGTTTGTTGTTGTTGACTTGTTTGACAAGTAACCTTTATTAGTAAGCATTATGGCTAGCCGTAGAATTACTGCTCAGCAGGTGGTTGGTTTGCTTCTTGAATCTTCCTCTGAGCAGGATTATGAGACTGACAGTGCGTCTGAGGGAGAGGAGGGAGGGGAAGATTCAGGCAGTGAGTTTTCTCTCCACATGGAATCATCGGATGATGAAGGTACTCTCAGTGCAGATGAAGTGCCTGATTTAGAGGAGGATACTAATGTGCCGATGGTGCAAGAGGCATCTGGATTGCAGCCTGGGGCTGCTAGGCTTCCTACTGGAAGTGCTGGACTCTGGGTTGATCCAAACATGGTGCAGCCGGTGTTGCCTGCCTTTAGTGGTTATGCAGGGTGTAGAGTGGATTGTGAACATTATTTGCCTATACAGTATTTTCAGTTGTTTATGGATGATGTATTTTTGGGTGAGATTGTTGAGCAGACTAATTTGTATGCTGAACAGTTTTTGAGGGACAACAGTGCCAGACTTAGGCCCCATTCTAGAGCTACCCAGTGGAGTCCCACAAATCTGGAAGAGATGAAGAAGTTTTTGGGTTTGACTTTTTTGATGGGTTTGATAAGGAAGCCGTCCATGAGTTCATATTGGTCTACCAGTCCCTTGATGGCAACGGCCATATTTCCTGCAGTTATGACTCGTGATCGGTATTTACTTTTGCTTCGGATGCTGCATTTTGTTGATAATGGTTTGGCGTTGCCACGAGATCACCCTGAATGTGACCGTCTTTTAAGATTCGGCCTGTTCTTGATCACTTTGTAGATCGATTTTCAGAGATCTATACTCCAGGGAAAGAAATATCTATTGATGAGTCTTTGGTGCTGTTCAAGGGCCGTTTGGTTTTTAGGCAGTACATTCCTAGCAAGAGGGCACGCTATGGAATTAAGCTGTATATGTTGTCTGAGAGTAGGACAGGATATGTTTTTAATTTGCGTGTGTACACTGGTAGGGATTCCACTATTGACCCCCCTGGTTGTCCGTCCACTTTAGTAGGAGTTTCAGAGAAAATTGTGTGGGAACTTGCTAGAGGACTGTTTAACAGAGGCCACCATTTGTACATTGATAACTTCTACACTGCTGTGCAATTGTTTAAGGAATTGTTCAAAGTGGACACTTTTGCTTGTGGCACAATCCGCTCTAACCGTAAAGGTTATCCAAAAGAGCTTGTTTGCAAAAAACTTCAGAGGGGACAGTGCAGTGCCTTGCGTAGTGAGGAACTGCTAGCTGTGAAATTTGTGGACAGGAGGGATGTGTACATGCTGACTACCATCCATGATGAGAGTACTTCACCTGTGGCTGTTTGGGGTCAGATTGCTGAAGTGCGCAAACCTGTGTGCATTTTAGACTACAATAAGCACATGGGTGGTGTTGATAGAGTAGATCAGAGGTTGGAACCTTACACTGCTATTCGTAAGTCTTACATTTGGTATAAGAAGTTGGCCATCCATCTCTTCAATTTAGCAACTTTCAATGCTTTTGTTGTGTTCAAGGAGTGTTCTCCTGCGTCAAAGTTGACTTTTGTTCAGTTTCAGGAGTCTGTCATAGGCAGCCTTGTTGTTGTGGAACAGGCAAGTGTTCCTAGAGTTGGAGTGGTGGAGGATGTGGCTCGATTGAAAGATCGCCACTTTCCTGATCACATTCCTCCTACATCCTCAAAAGACTTTCCCACTAGGAGATGTAGAGTCTGTTGGCGAAGAGGTACGCGGAAGGAGACTCGTATGTACTGCCCTGAGTGTCCTTCTAACCCTGGGCTGTGTGTGCCTGCTTGTTATAGAGCGTACCACAAGCAAAAGAATTATTGGGAGCAACCATGAGTGGTAAAGTGAACTGCCTGGTCTGTAATGTTTAAGAATTGTTGTTCTGTTTCAAGGTTGGCATTAGTGCAATGTTTCTGATTTTGTGTTAGTAGATTTGTATCTATTTGCAATTTGTTTGTGTTTTCTTTTTTGTATAAAAAAATCCTAAATGTGATGGTGGTGTGTGTAGGCTGGTGCTTGGTTGGCGGTGTGCGTGGAGTGGCGCTCGGCTGGCAGTGTGTGAGTAGTGACTTGCTGCTGGTCACTACACACACTGCTAGCCGAGCGACACTCCACGCAATCCATCAGGTTGTGTTGTTGCTGTGTTAGGAATGTGGGCGTGTGAAAGTGATGGGCCCTTGAATGGCGCTGTCTGCTGGTGTGAGTGTTGTAATGTGATGGGCCCGCGGCTGGTGGTGTGAATGGTTTTGTATTTGTCACACGTATGAAAGGTGTATGAATGGCCTGTAAAGAGGTTGGTGCCTTGTCGTGGCTTTACAGCTCACGAGCTGTGAGTCAATGGTTCAGTTTCTCGTCCTTTCAATTATTAACAGTGCATTTCATTTTTGTGAAATCACTTGTTAATACAATTGTATATACTGAACCATCACTCACCCTCGTGCCAAATCCAACCAGTATGTGTGTGTGTGCTTGAGGATTAGATGGTTGTGCAGTAATATTTTTTTTTGTCTTTCTCAAGCAGGGTGTACCTTGTCCCTTTTTGTGAATGTTGTAATGTGTTTGTTTCGTGCCTGGGGGTGTGAATGGTCTTGTGTGTATCACGTATGAAAGGTGTGTGAATGGCCTGTAAAGCGGTTGGGGCCTTGACGTGGCTTTACAGCTCACGAGCTGCGAGTCACTGGTTCCGTTTTTTGTCCTTTCAATTATTGACAGTGCATTTCATTTTTGTGAAATCTCTTGTTAATAAAATTGTATATACTGAACCATCACTTGCCCTCGTGCCAAATCCAACCAGTATGTGTGTGTGTGCTTGAGGAATAGATGGCTGTGCAGTAATCTTTGTCTTTTTAGTCTGTCTGCCAAGGTGTACATTCCGTCTAAGAATAACCTACCAACTGTAGATATTGTCGTAAACGAAACACCCATGGGAGTACATGGTGATATCTCTCTTGTGGATCCCAACAAGTTATGGTACCCACAATGTCCTGCAAACCTCAAAATGTCTGTCACATTTTCCTTGCAATATTGTGCCAACATTTTCACGCTGCAGAAATAAACAACACATTATCTCATTATGACTTGGTTTTGCAGGGGGGTCACCTGGGTTTTGGCCCGGGCTCGGCGGTCACATAGGAAACCTACCAAACCCACACATTTCTGAAAAGTAGACACTCAGGCTTCCAGGGAGGTATGGCTTGTGGATCCCCAACGTTTCTTACCCAGAATCCCCTGCAAACCTCACTTTTAGCTGAAAAAATCACTTTTTCACACATTTCTGTGTGGGAAAGTGTGGCATCACTGGCCTCACACAAATTTCCTACCACTCAGCGTTCCCCCAGGTCTCCCGATAAAATGGTGCCTCACTTGTGTGGGAGGCCCAGTACCTCGACAGGCAGGCCCACAACGTATTGAGGCGACCTCAAAATGGCCTTTCACAAAACCACCTGGTTTTGCAAGGGTCACCTGGGTTTGGCCCAGTGCTCGGCGGCCATCTAGGGAAACCTACCAAACCCACACATTTCTGAAAGTAGACACTCGGGGCTTCAGGAGGTAGGCTTGCGTGGATCCCAACGTTTCCTTACCAGAATCCCCTGCAAACCTCACTTTTAGCTGAAAAAATCACTTTTTCACACATTTGTGTGTGGGAAAGTGTGGCATCACTGGCCTCACACAAATTTCCTACCACCCAGCGTTCTCCAGGTCTCCCGATAAAAATGGTGCCTCACTTGTGTGGGAGGCCCAAGTACCCGCGACAGGCAAGGACACAAAACGCTTTGAGGCAACATCAACATTGCCTATCAAAAAATGTTTTGGGCCCTTGCCTGTCGCGGGTACTTGGGCCTCCCACACAAGTGAGGCACCATTTTTATCGGGAGACCTGGGGGAACGCTGGGTGGTAGGAAATTTGTGTGAGGCCAGTGATGCCACACTTTCCCACACACAAATGTGTGAAAAAAGTGATTTTTTCAGCTAAAATTGAGGTTTGCAAGGGATTCTGGGTAAGGAAACGTTGGGGGATCCACGCAAGCCATACCTCCCTGGAAGCCCCCGGGTGTCTACTTTTCAGAAATGTGTGGGTTTGGTAGGTTTCCCTAGATGGCCGCCGAGCACGGGGCCAAAACCCAGGTGACCCCCTTGCAAAACCAGGTGGTTTTGAGATAGGCAATTTTGAGGTCGCCTCACTACGTTGTGGGCCCTTGCCTGTCGCGGGTACTTGGGCCTCCCACACAAATGAGGCACCATTTTTATCGGGAGACCTGGGGGAACGCTGGGTGGTAGGAAATTTGTGTGAGGCCAGTGATGCCACACTTTCCCACACACAAATGTGTGAAAAAGTGATTTTTTCAGCTAAAATTGAGGTTTGCAAGGGATTCTGGGTAAGGAAACGTTGGGGGATCCACGCAAGCCATACCTCCCTGGAAGCCCCCGGGTGTCTACTTTTCAGAAATGTGTGGGTTTGGTAGGTTTCCCTAGATGGCCGCCGAGCACGGGGCCAAAAACCCAGGTGACTCCTTGCAAAACCAGGTGGTTTTGAGATAGGCAATTTTGAGGTCGCCTCACTACGTTGTGGGCCCTTGCCTGTCGCGGGTACTTGGGCCTCCCACACAAGTGAGGCACCATTTTTATCGGGAGACCTGGGGGAACGCTGGGTGGTAGGAAATTTGTGTGAGGCCAGTGATGCCACACTTTCCCACACACAAATGTGTGAAAAAAGTGATTTTTTCAGCTAAAATTGAGGTTTGCAAGGGATTCTGGGTAAGGAAACGTTGGGGGATCCACGCAAGCCATACCTCCCTGGAAGCCCCCGGGTGTCTACTTTTCAGAAATGTGTGGGTTTGGTAGGTTTCCCTAGATGGCCGCCAAGCACGGGGCCAAAAACCCAGGTGACTCCCTTGCAAAACCAGGTGGTTTTGAGATAGGCAATTTTGAGGTCGCCTCACTACGTTGTGGGCCCTTGCCTGTCGCGGGTACTTGGGCCTCCCACACAAGTGAGGCACCATTTTTATCGGGAGACCTGGGGGAACGCTGGGTGGTAGGAAATTTGTGTGAGGCCAGTGATGCCACACTTTCCCACACACAAATGTGTGAAAAAAGTGATTTTTTTCAGCTAAAATTGAGGTTTGCAAGGGATTCTGGGTAAGGAAACGTTGGGGGATCCACGCAAGCCATACCTCCCTGGAAGCCCCCGGGTGTCTACTTTTCAGAAATGTGTGGGTTTGGTAGGTTTCCCTAGATGGCCGCCGAGCACGGGGCCAAAAACCCAGGTGACCCCCCTTGCAAAACCAGGTGGTTTTGAGATGGGCAATTTTGAGGTCGCCTCACTACGTTGTGGGCCCTTGCCTGTCGCGGGTACTTGGGCCTCCCACACAAGTGAGGCACCATTTTTATCGGGAGACCTGGGGGAACGCTGGGTGGTAGGAAATTTGTGTGAGGCCAGTGATGCCACACTTTCCCACACACAAATGTGTGAAAAAAGTGATTTTTTCCAGCTAAAAGTGAGGTTTGCAGGGGATTCTGGGTAAGGAAACGTTGGGGGATCCACGCAAGCCATACCTCCCTGGAAGCCCCCGGGTGTCTACTTTTCAGAAATGTGTGTGTTTGGTAGGTTTCCCTAGGTGCCGGCAGAGCTAGGGTTCAAAAACTACAGCTAGGCACTTTTGCCAAAAAAGGGTCATTTTTCACTGCGAAATTGAGGTGTGACCACGTTGCGTTTTGCGCCGTTTCCTGTCGCAGGCACTAGGCCGACCCACACAAGTGAGGTACCATTTTTCTCGTAAGACTTTGGGGAACGCGGGGTGGGTGGAAATTTGTGGATCCACGCAGATTCCAGAACTTTCCACCACAGAAATGTGGGGAAAATGTGTTTTTTTGGACAATTTTCTATGTTTGCAAGGGATTCTGGGTAACAGAACCTGGTGGGAGGCAGTCAAGTCACCCCATCCTGGATTCCCCTGGGTGTCTAGTTTTCAAAAATGTATAGGTTTGCTAGGTTTCCCTAGGTGCCGGCAGAGGTAGGGTTCAAAAACTACAGCTAGGCACTTTGCCAAAAAAGGGTCATTTTTCACTGCAAAATTGAGATGTGACCACGTTGCGTTTTGCGCCGTTTCCTGTCGCAGGCACTAGGCCGACCCACACAAGTGAGGTACCATTTTTCTCGTAAGACTTTGGGGAACGCGGGGTGGGTGGAAATTTGTGGATCCACGCAGATTCCAGAACTTTCCACCACAGAAATGTGGGGAAAATGTGTTTTTTTGGACAATTTTTTATGTTTGCAAGGGATTCTGGGTAACAGAACCTGGTGGGAGGCAGTCAAGTCACCCCATCCTGGATTCCCCTGGGTGTCTAGTTTTCAAAAATGTATAGGTTTGCTAGGTTTCCCTAGGTGCCGGCAGAGGTAGGGTTCAAAAACTACAGCTAGGCACTTTGCCAAAAAAGGGTCATTTTTCACTGCGAAATTGAGATGTGACCACGTTGCGTTTTGCGCCGTTTCCTGTCGCAGGCACTAGGCCGACCCACACAAGTGAGGTACCATTTTTCTCGTAAGACTTTGGGGAACGCGGGGTGGGTGGAAATTTGTGGATCCACGCAGATTCCAGAACTTTCCACCACAGAAATGTGGGGAAAATGTGTTTTTTGGACAATTTTTTATGTTTGCAAGGGATTCTGGGTAACAGAACCTGGTGGGAGGCAGTCAAGTCACCCCATCCTGGATTCCCCTGGGTGTCTAGTTTTCAAAAATGTATAGGTTTGCTAGGTTTCCCTAGGTGCCGGCAGAGGTAGGGTTCAAAAACTACAGCTAGGCACTTTGCCAAAAAAGGGTCATTTTTCACTGCGAAATTGAGGTGTGACCACGTTGCGTTTTGCGCTGTTTCCTGTCGCAGGCACTAGGCCGACCCACACAAGTGAGGTACCATTTTTCTCGTAAGACTTTGGGGAACGCGGGGTGGGTGGAAATTTGTGGATCCACGCAGATTCCAGAACTTTCCACCACAGAAATGTGGGGAAAATGTGTTTTTTTGGACAATTTTTTATGTTTGCAAGGGATTCTGGGTAACAGAACCTGGTGGGAGGCAGTCAAGTCACCCCATCCTGGATTCCCCTGGGTGTCTAGTTTTCAAAAATGTATAGGCTTGCTAGGTTTCCCTAGGTGCCGGCAGAGGTAGGGTTCAAAAACTACAGCTAGGCACTTTGCCAAAAAAGGGTCATTTTTCACTGCGAAATTGAGGTGGGACCGCATTGCGTTTTGCGCCGTTTCCTGTCGCAGGCACTAGGCCGACCCACACAAGTGAGGTACCATTTTTCTCGTAAGACTTTGGGGAACGCGGGGTGGGTGGAAATTTGTGGATCCACGCAGATTCCAGAACTTTCCACCACAGAAATGTGGGGAAAATGTGTTTTTTGGGACAATTTTTTATGTTTGCAAGGGATTCTGGGTAACAGAACCTGGTGGGAGGCAGTCAAGTCACCCCATCCTGGATTCCCCTGGGTGTCTAGTTTTCAAAAATGTATAGGCTTGCTAGGTTTCCCTAGGTGCCGGCAGAGGTAGGGTTCAAAAACTACAGCTAGGCACTTTGCCAAAAAGGGTCATTTTTCACTGCGAAATTGAGATGTGACCACGTTGCGTTTTGCGCCGTTTCCTGTCGCAGGCACTAGGCCGACCCACACAAGTGAGGTACCATTTTTCTCGTAAGACTTTGGGGAACGCGGGGTGGGTGGAAATTTGTGGATCCACGCAGATTCCAGAACTTTCCACCACAGAAATGTGGGGAAAATGTGTTTTTTTGGACAATTTTTTATGTTTGCAAGGGATTCTGGGTAACAGAACCTGGTGGGAGGCAGTCAAGTCACCCCATCCTGGATTCCCCTGGGTGTCTAGTTTTCAAAAATGTATAGGCTTGCTAGGTTTCCCTAGGTGCCGGCAGAGGTAGGGTTCAAAAACTACAGCTAGGCACTTTGCCAAAAAAGGGTCATTTTTCACTGCGAAATTGAGGTGGGACCGCATTGCGTTTTGCGCCGTTTCCTGTCGCAGGCACTAGGCCGACCCACACAAGTGAGGTACCATTTTTCTCGTAAGACTTTGGGGAACGCGGGGTGGGTGGAAATTTGTGGATCCACGCAGATTCCAGAACTTTCCACCACAGAAATGTGGGGAAAATGTGTTTTTTGGACAATTTTTTATGTTTGCAAGGGATTCTGGGTAACAGAACCTGGTGTGAGGCAGTCAAGTCACCCCATCCTGGATTCCCCTGGGTGTCTAGTTTTCAAAAATGTATAGGTTTGCTAGGTTTCCCTAGGTGCCGGCAGAGGTAGGGTTCAAAAACTACAGCTAGGCACTTTGCCAAAAAAGGGTCATTTTTCACTGCGAAATTGAGGCGTGACCACGTTGCGTTTTGCGCCGTTTCCTGTCGCAGGCACTAGGCCGACCCACACAAGTGAGGTACCATTTTTCTCGTAAGACTTTGGGGAACGCGGGGTGGGTGGAAATTTGTGGGTCCACGCAGATTCCAGAACTTTCCACCACAGAAATGTGGGGAAAATGTGTTTTTTGGACAATTTTTTATGTTTGCAAGGGATTCTGGGTAACAGAACCTGGTGGGAGGCAGTCAAGTCACCCCATCCTGGATTCCCCTGGGTGTCTAGTTTTCAAAAATGTATAGGCTTGCTAGGTTTCCCTAGGTGCCGGCAGAGGTAGGGTTCAAAAACTACAGCTAGGCACTTTGCCAAAAAGGGTCATTTTTCACTGCGAAATTGAGGTGGGACCGCATTGCGTTTTGCGCCGTTTCCTGTCGCAGGCACTAGGCCGACCCACACAAGTGAGGTACCATTTTTCTCGTAAGACTTTGGGGAACGCGGGGTGGGTGGAAATTTGTGGATCCACGCAGATTCCAGAACTTTCCACCACAGAAATGTGGGGAAAATGTGTTTTTTTGGACAATTTTTTATGTTTGCAAGGGATTCTGGGTAACAGAACCTGGTGGGAGGCAGTCAAGTCACCCCATCCTGGATTCCCCTGGGTGTCTAGTTTTCAAAAATGTATAGGTTTGCTAGGTTTCCCTAGGTGCCGGCAGAGCTAGGGTTCAAAAACTACAGCTAGGCACTTTGCCAAAAAGGGTCATTTTTCACTGCGAAATTGAGGTGTGACCACGTTGCGTTTTGCGCAGTTTCCTGTCGCAGGCACTAGGCCGACCCACACAAGTGAGGTACCATTTTTCTCGTAAGACTTTGGGGAACGCGGGGTGGGTGGAAATTCGTGGATCCACGCAGATTCCAGAACTTTCCACCACAGAAATGTGGGGAAAATGTGGTTTTTTTGACAATTGTTTATGTTTGCAAGGGATTCTGGGTAACAGAACCTGGTGGGAGGCAGTCAAGTCACCCCATCCTGGATTCCCCTGGGTGTCTAGTTTTCAAAAATGTATAGGTTTGCTAGGTTTCCCTAGGTGCCGGCAGAGCTAGGGTTCAAAAACTACAGCTAGGCACTTTGCCAAAAAGGGTCATTTTTCACTGCGAAATTGAGGTGTGACCACGTTGCGTTTTGCGCCGTTTCCTGTCGCAGGCACTAGGCTGACCCACACAAGTGAGGTACCATTTTTCTCGTTAGACTTTGGGGAACGCGGGGTGGGTGGAAATTTGTGGATCCACGCAGATTCCAGACCTTTCCACCACAGAAATGTGGGGAAAATGTGATTTTTTTGACAATTTTTTATGTTTGCAAGGGATTCTGGGTAACAGAACCTGGTGGGAGGCAGTCAAGTCACCCCATCCTGGATTCCCCTGGGTGTCTAGTTTTCAAAAATGTATAGGTTTGCTAGGTTTCCCTAGGTGCCGGCAGAGGTAGGGTTCAAAAACTACACCTAGGCACTTTGCAAAAAAAGGGTAATTTTTCATTGTGAAAATGTGGTACGTCCACGTTGCATTTTGAGCCATTTCCTGTTGTGGGCACAAGGGCTACCCACACAAGTGAGGTACCATTTTTATCGGGAGACTTAGGGTAACACAGAATTGTAGAGCAACTGTTATTACCTATTGACTTTCGATGCATTTCTGCCTTCCAAATGAAAGACAATGTGTAAAAAATAAGTCGTTTTGAAAAATGACCTATAATTCTCATGCTAGTATGGGTACTCCCAATTTCGGAAATGTGCAAATATCTACTGTTTCTAAAATCTACATTTTGTTCCCATTTCAGAAATACATAGGTGTCTTTCATAACAATTTTTCCATGTATACATTTTCCCAAAATAATTGCTATATACCCGGTACTTAAAAAAAATCATTGCAAGATGTTGCTCAATTATTGGCTCTGGGTTCGTCGGGTTCTTGGTGAACCTACAAGTCCTATATATCCCCACAACCAGAAAGGTCCAGCGGATATAACGGTATATTGCCTTCAAATAGCTGTCATAATTAGAAGAAGTTACAGGTGAAAACGTTGACACAAATGGCTGTTTTTTTCAACTAATTTTCAATTTTTCCTTTATTTAACTGTTAGTTTCTATAAGGAAAACTTTAAGGATCTACACAAATGACCCCTTGCTGAATTCAGAATTTTGTCTACTTTTCATAAATGTATGGCTTTCCAGGATCCATTATTGGTTTCATACCCATTTCTACCATTAACTGGAAGGAGGTTGAAAGCACAAAAAATAGCAAAAATAGGCTATGTCCCAGAAAAATGCCAAAACTGTGTAAAAAAGTTGGTTTTCTGACAAAAGTCTGCTTGTCCCTGAAAGCTGGGAAGATGGTGATTTCATCCCCACAACCCCTTTTTTGATGCCATTTGCAGGGAAAAATCAAGACGCTTTCATCTGTAGCCCTTTTTTTGCCTTTTTCCCAAAAAAAAAAAAATTTAGCTGTATTTTGACTAATTTCTGGGTCCCCTCCAGGGGAACCCACAAACCCTGGGTACCTTTACAATCCCCATGATGTTAGAAAAAAAGGACGCAAATTTGGCATGGATACCTTATGTGGTCAAAAAGTTACAGGGGACTAAGCGCGCACTACCCCAAATAGCCAAAAAAAGGCTTAGCACAGGAGGGGAAAAGGCCTAGCAGCGAAGGGGTTAAAGATCTTGGTCAGGTGAGAGGCCACTGATTCGGAAACTAGATTAAAGATCTTAGGCGGACAAGGGTCCACTGGGGATCCTGATTTTGGTTTGGAAATGGTCAGTTTGACTTGATCATCCGAAAGTGGTGCGAATTCAGTAAACACGATTCTATCGGAGATAGCTGGTCTGACTCATTGCTATTCTAGCTATTGACAACACTGGAGGAAAATCTATTAAATTATACCTCCACTTTCTGCTGGAAAACATTTCCCATGGAATTGCAGAAAGCTTGACTACTTGCTGCAGAGTTCCGGGCAGCTGGATTGGAGAGTTTGATGACAGCTTGAAACAGTGCTTTATTCAAAATACTGCTGACTTTATTTGCTTAGTAAAGAACGCAGATTTTTCTCACAATAGAAGTTTTTTTGTACTGTGCGATGCAGTGTTTATATTTCTCTTTGTTTATGCATCTACTAGGAATGATGGCATCCTGCATTGACATAGTTTCCCATGCAAGGCTACATATGTGTCCCCTTCAGCAATGTCTCGCTCACCAGTGGTCTCAGTCACAGGGTCAATTGGAGGATCTGGTGTTGATATACTGTAACACACATCGTTATTTGCAATGGTGGAACACCAACAACCTGTTTAAAGGGCAGCCTTTTCTAGACGCTGTTCCCCACATCAATCTCACCACAGACTCATCACAGACAGGGTGGGTGCGCATCTACAAGACCTCACAATACAAGGTCTTTGGGATGCCAAACATCAATCTCTACACATGAACTACTTAGAGCTTCAGGCAATCTACTTATCACTGAAAGATTTCCTTCCTCACCTGTCTCATAAGGTTGTCCTAGTCTGAACTGACAATATGACAGCCATGTATTATCTACAAAAATACGGGGGTGGGGGGACACAGTCTTCACAACTATCACATCTGTCTCAGACCATATGGAAGTGGGCTCTACATCACAACATTCACCTGTTGGCGGAATACCTTCCGGGAACAGACAACGGCTTTTCAGACCTACACAGCAGGATGCAGTAAACAAGTCCACGAATGGGAACTCCACCCCCACAAGTCCTCTTGCTATGCTTCCAAAAGTGCGGGTTTCCTCAGATCGACCTTTTCGCCTTAGCAAAAAACACAAAATGCCCATACTTCACCTCCAGGAACCCACACCCACTATCCTAGGGAAACGCACTATGAATGAGTTGGTCAGGGATATTTGCCAATGCTTTTCCTCCGCTCACACTTCTTCCTTTCCTGGTTCGGAAGCTCACGCAAACTTCTCTTACAATAATCCTGGTAGCTCACACATAGGCACGTCAAACTTGGTTCACAACACTCCTAGACCTCTCTGTAGTGCCACACTAGAAGCTCCCCACAGGCTGGACCTTCTCACTCAACATCAAGGGCAAATCAGGCACCCAGACCTGAAAACTCTCAACCTAGCAATTTGGCTCCTGAGGTCTTAGAGTTTGGCTACCTTGACTTACCACCAGAGTGTATGGATATTCTCAAGGAAGCATGCAAACCCACCACTCGAGCCTGTTATGTAGCAAAATGGAAGTGTTTTGTTTGCTACTATCAATCCAAACACAATGATCCTTTAAAAGCCACAGTGCAGGACATTGTCTGCTACCTGCTTAATTTGCAAAAGGCACATTTAGCATACACTTCCATATGGTTACACCACACTGTTATTGCTGCCTACCTCCAAAATAGACAACATCTCTCAATTTTCAAAATTCCAGTTATTAAAGCTTTCATGGAAGGACTCAAATGAGTTATGACACCATGGAATCCTCCAGCACCAGCCTTGAACCTTAAAATTGTTCTCACCAGACTCATGGGTGCCCCATTGCCTACACTCATTCCCCCCTCAATTTCTTTCATGGAAAGTGGCATTCTTAGTTGCCATTTCCTCACTCATGTTAGTGAGCGCTAGGCTTTACGTTACAAGAACCTTTCTTTCAAATACATACAGACAAAGTGGTTCTTCGCACCAACCCTAAGTTCCTACCTAAAGTAGTCTCTCAATTTCACCTCAACCAGTCCATTGAGATGCAAGTTTTTTTCCCCTCACCCACATTCGGTTGCAGAAAGAGCTCTTTATAGACTAGATGTCAAAAGAGCACTCTACATAGATAGAACAAATGCTTTTAGAAAATCTAAACAACTCTGTCGCCTTTTCACTACATCATAAAGGCAACCTAAAATCCAAATCGGGCATAGCCAGATGGATAGTCAAATGTATTCAAACTTGCTACCTGAAGGCCAAAAGACCATTAGCTGTTCCTCCCAGAGCACACTCTATTTGCAAAAAGCGAGCAACCATGGCCGTTTTAGGAAACATCCCCATAGCTGACATTTGTAAGGCAGCTACATGGTCCATGCCACACACTTTCACCAATTCTAGTACGTCAACAAGCCAAAGTTGGACAGGCAGTGCTATGTACTCTTTTCCAAACCACTGCAACACCCACAGCCTAGCCACTGTTTCTAAGGAGGGACTGCTTTACAGTCTATGCAGAGCATGTGTATCTACAGCCACATATGCCATCGAAAAGAATATGTTACTTACCCTGTAAGCATCTGTTTGTGGCATGTAGTGCTGTAGATTGACGTGTCCTCTTTCCTCCCCGGACGCTTGTGGCCGTTGCAGTTACAGTATACATTTTCTTTTAGCATGCTCATCGCATTACTTGCACATACTTTACACTCCTTTCTCACTCGCCTGCGGGAAAAGAATCTAACAATGGAGTCAATGATCATGCGCAATATCACCAAGAGGAGGAGTCTCTCAACCTCATGACTCGAAAGACGTATTTGATAGAAAAACAACTTGCACAATGCTGGACCCAACACTAGATAGCAGGAGTATGCCGAGAATGTGAATCTACAGCACTACATGCCACAAACAGATGCTTACAGGGT
Organism: Calotriton arnoldi; assembly: GCA_963921515.1. Classification (NCBI taxonomy): domain Eukaryota; kingdom Metazoa; phylum Chordata; class Amphibia; order Caudata; family Salamandridae; genus Calotriton; species Calotriton arnoldi. The sequence goes on along the minus strand of CAWUFW010009436.1, from coordinate 288,332 downwards.
AAGTAGCATATTCCTACTGGTGGATACTCTGTCTGTAGATTTCTCACTGTCCTCCCGCCTCCCTGTTCTGGGGAGTAAACGTTTGTGAATTGATAAGGTTCTGAGCTACATTCACCCACTGACAGCTTATTTCAATGCTCTGCATCTTAGGGTGCAGAAAAGTATGTGAGGGTGGTGTCTTTATGCAACCCTGTGTTGTCATGTCCAGAGTGGCAATGGAGTTGCATTGGAATGAGAGTACTGCAACTGCCAGCGTTCAGGAACTATTACAAAGTTTTCTTGGATACACACTGGATCCTGGGGAGATTCACAAGTTGAGGAATATGCATTTAGATACAGTATCCAACAGAAAGAGCATTAACAAAGAAATCTAACTTATTCTGTAGGACGCTGGGAAAAGTGTAGTGGCGTAGAGTGCAGTGGCATAGAGTATAGTGGTGCAGCGTAGAGTGCAGTGCCATGGAGTGCAGTGTTGCAGAGTAGAGCGTTGTAGAGTGCCATGTTGTAGAGTACAGTGGGGTAAAGTGCATTGGCTTGAGTGCAGTGGCATAGAGTAGAGTTGTGCAGAGAGCAGTTGCATAGAGTACAGTGGTGCAGAGTAGAATAGAGTGGCATAGAGTGCATTGGAGTAGAGTAGAGTAGAGTGGCGTAGAGTGTATTGGTTTTGAGTAAAGTGTTGTAGAGTGGAATGGCGTAGGGCAGATTGGAGTGGCACAGGGCACATTGCAGTGACAGAGTAGAGTAGATTTTTCAGAGTAGAGTGGTGTAGAGTGCAGTGGTGTAGAATAGAGTGGCGTACAATGCAGTGGTGCAGAGTAGATTTGAGTGGCTTAGAGTGGATTGGCGTAGAGTGGACTGATGTAGAGTGGTGTAGTGTGGGTGTGCACAGTGCATTAGCGTAGAGTGCAGTGGCTGAGAGTGAAGTGGTGCAGAATAGAGTAGTGTAGGGTTCAGTGGCGAAGAGTGCAGTGTTGTGGAGTAGTGCAGGGTAGAGTGCAATGACAGAGTGGAGTGATGCAGAGTACAGTGGCATAGAGTGGTGTGGAGCAGGTTAGAGTGTAGTGTCATAGAGTGCAGTGGTGCAAAGTAGATTAGAGTACTGTAGAGTGGATTGGTGTAGAGTGCAGTGATGTAGAGTGGAGTGATGTAGAGTGGATTGGCATAGAGTGGTGCAGAGTAGAGTGCAGAGGTTTATGGTGGAGTGGCATAGAGTGGTGCAGAGTAGAATGGCATAGAGAGCAGTAGTGTAGAGTACAGTGGTGGAGAATATATTGGCATAGAGGGCAGTAGCATAGAGTAGATCTTTTTAGAGTTGAGTGAAGTGCTGTAGAGTGTAGTGGTGCAGGGTAAAGTGCAGTGGCGTAGAGTGGAGTGCATTGGTGCAGAGTGAAGTGGTGCAGAGTAGATTAGAGTGGCATAGAGTACAGTGGTACAGAGAAGAGTGCAGTGTTGTGGAGTGGCTTAGACTGAAGTGGTGCAGAGTGCAGCGGTGTACAGTAGAGAGGCGTAGAGTGCATAGGCGTAGAGTGCATTGGCGTAGAGTGGTGTAGAGTGGAGTGGTGCAGAGTGGAGCGGTGATGTGTAGAGTACAGTAGCGTGGAGTAGCGCATAGTAGAGTGTAGTGGCGTAAAGTAGAGTATGCATGGTGTGGTAGTGCACTGCCATTACAGACAACACATCTTCAACTGAAATGACCATTACATTTGCACAGATATGCGCACAAGCGATAATGTAGGAAATGTCATCACCTAGTGTATTGATTTGATCGTACTAAAATATTTGTTTCCACCACACTTCAGAATTACCAAAAAATGTGCTTCATTTGTACTTTCCTAATTCAGATATATTCTGAGATATCTGCACAGTTCATTTACAGACATTTACATTTTGTTGTGTGCTAGTAAAAATATAACATCTTACAGCCCTCCTCCAGCACACCCCAGTAGCCAGAATGATTGTCACACAAATTCTCTCGCTTTGAAGTCAAAAAAAGAAAGATAAGCACCAGGCTCCTTCTGAAGACAGAGCCTAACATTTGACCTTTGTCTTTGAATGCAAAGCACATGTGACCAGATAAGAACAAGATTTAAAGGTCTGTTTACAGAAATCGAGTACTAGGAAGGATACAGTAAACAAGGGATGCTCAATGGGAGGGTCGAAGTCAAGCTGTACACCCTAAAACAAAGCCAGCAAATAGAAAGCAAGCAAATGTGAGTTTCAAATTACAAAGCCAATTATAAGCAATGGGTGGAAAGCATTCCCAGAGAAGCTTTCCGAATGTCCTCAAGATGTCTTTAGCAAACCAGACAGCTGTGTACATTTCGACTTGAAAACCAGATAAAACAAGCATTTGCAATGCAATAGGTCTCGCATTTGCGAGAGCTTAAGCTATTGGCATTGTAAATGACAATGCCTTTTATTTATCTGTTTTAAAAACCAACACAAATAAAAGGCATTGTCATTTACAATGCCATTAGCTCAAACTCTCGCAAAATGCAAGACTTATTGCATTGCAAATGATTGTTTTCTTTCTGTTCCAGTACTTTGAAGTGACTTAGTTGATGTGCAGCACAATACAAGCCTTTTAATAAGATAGTGATCCCACACCCTTCTAAAAAAAAAAAAAAAAGACTTTTGCTTGTTTAACACCACAAACTGGCCAACTAAACTAATTTAAATAATAACGCTGGTTGAGATATCGTGTAAATTATTGAGAAGTTTTTTCAAGTGCCCTCATGCTTGTTAATGGGCACTTTACAAATATGTGTGGCGCAGTCATCCACACTCGGTAAATGCTGATTTTTGAGTGCCTGTCTCTACCTAATAATGTGCCGTGGCCATAGAGCCACGATTACTGGCACCCCACCTTGCTCCAATTGCGCAATGGGCGGATAGAAATTTCCCGTCCTCGGTAGTGCTGGAGAAAAAACATGAAACAGCAGCTGCAGAATTTCTCAGGGCAGTCTGAAGTTGGCTACATCAAAGATCAAATTGTCCAGGTTTACCAACGAGGAGAGCTTGGCTTTGCTAAATGTGCCGCTGTGCCTTGTGCTCTATCTGACTCTAGGTGGCGCTGGCACCCTTTTTATCCTAAAGACTATCTCTTCATCACGCCTGCTGTTTTCCTTCTCTTCTTTCTGGTGCGTGTTTTAATCTTTCCGTAATCTCATGTAAACTTTAATGAATAAACACAAAAAGGCTGTTGCCCCAAGAGGATGAAAGCTATTAGTTCCGTTGTTAATCGAACAGCTCACTTTTCGAAACACTGCACAGCTGCAATGAAAATAGCGCAGAACCGTGGCAGTGTGCATTGTCTCAATAAGGAACAAATGGGAGGAAAAGGTTTAGGTGGGTGTGCTGGGAGGGTGCCTTGGGATCGGGAAATGTAGATAAAAGGCCAAGAAAAATGCCGATCCTTATCCTGACAGGATCTGCATAAGAGTAGAGCGTTCGACTTTGGTGCTAGGATTCAGGGTTCGAGCCTCCGTGTAGGCTCGTCCCATGCCTTAACAAGCATTGGCCGCGCGGCTCACTGAGAACATCAAAGCGGCCGAAAGGGGAGAAAGGAGGGGTGAGTGCAAGCCGAGGTGACAAGAAGGGCTGGGGGAGGAGGGAGTGCGAGCAGCAGCTGTGCACGTGCACGGCTACAAGGCAAAAGTGAAAGCAGGCTGGCAAATGGTGTGCGATGTGCGCGCACCATGACGAGAGAGGAAGGCCATATGGCGCCTCTGCTCGTCATTGTGCGCGTAACCGCACACTCGATGCCAGCCAAAAAGCTGTGGTCGCATTTCTGCAAGCCCACACTACAAAACGTCTCGCCCAGAGCCCGCGCTAAAGCGCTGGCTTTCAGGCCGAGACCTAAACACAGGAGCATTACTTTTGGAAATCTATCTTTCACAGTGTATTGCAGAACAGTCATTTCCAACATTTTTGCCTTAAAACAGGTTATTACATGTTACAGCTTAAACATACTTAGATTATAATGGCAGTATTGTTGCAGTGCATCAAGATAGGTTACATACTTTCTCAAAGTGGTCTATTATTGGGGGTGTGAATTAGTTTAATCAACATCAGGTTCCATTCACCTCGGTCTTCAGTGAGTTCTTCATCTCGCCTGGTACCACTACCCCACCATCCAGAGGAGCTGTAGCCGGCCTCAGCACACCTGCAGTTCACCACTGCAGCCCCAAACTGGGGCCGTCCATGATTCCGAGCACCACCCTCAGCCTCTCCACCACTCCACTGCACGCCAGAGCTGCAGTCCCTACAGGTTTGTGAGACTGCAGCAGACTGTTGTTTGTTACAGCACCAGCATCGTCAGTACAGACCCATCAGCCAGACTCATGTCTGCTGCCTGTCCATTACTCGACGAAGTAGATTTCGAGCAGTTTCCATGCTGCATTTAAAAGGTTTGTGCAGGATTTTGTAAGGGAGTTGCAGGAGCTTCACTCTAACGTGCCCTGTTGGCCATCTTGTCCTCCCCCACCCTCCTGAAAGTATTTATTTTTTAAAGCGTTGACCGGTTTTCATTTTGCATTACTGGGAAATGCCATACTGAGGCTGCTGCTGCTGCTGGAGGCAAAAAAATAGGAATTTCTGAGTACGTCAGGAGTAATCCAAAAGTAAGTCACACCTTCCTATGGGGGAAAACTTTGAGAATCTGGCCCACCGTGACTTAAATAATGTTGAGGGTCCAAGTTCTGAAATGTTTCCATATTTTAGGTTAATTAAATACATGAGTAGTGGAGTCATCTCAATGCTCCCACCACAGACTAATCCATAACGTCTTTGTCACGCCAAAGGCAAGCCCGTCCGCGCCTGGACCACGCTCAGAGCCATGGACCCTGGTCCGCCTGAATGCCTCCGCTACACAGCCTTCAGCCTGCGTGCACTCCACACCGGATTCCGCCTCATCAGCTGCTTCTGAGCCTCGCCTCGCTCCACGGTAGCATCTTTTTCATGCACCCACTGCCATTTCACCTGCACCAACATGCACTCCCCACACACTCCTCACGCCGTCTGGCATGCATGCTCTTCAACACCACATCTCTCAGCAAACACACCACCGAGATCTGGAACACCATCAAGACACACTCCCTGTACATTTTCCAGAGACCTCGCTAAACTCCAAATCGGCACCCACCATTGCCATAGCTGTTCCACCGGGCTACAAGATCTCCCAGCAGGACAGAGTGAACAAACCAGGAGGAGGACTCGCAATTATACACAAGGATTCCATCATACTGCAAAACCTCCACCGATGATGATAGAACTTTCATGAAATAGATGCACTTCCGACTTCAGGCCGGCAACCACACTTCCATCAAAGGCACCCTAACTTACCAGCCACCCACTCCATGCCCCACCTTAAGCAATATTCTCACAGACTTAATTGCCCCCGTCGCCATGAGCTCAAATGAATTCATGTTCCTCGATGACCTCAACTTCCATCTTAACGGTCAAAAAGATCCCAACTCTACTGTCCTGCTGGAGAGCCTCAAGATCCTAGGACTCACCTAGATCGTCCAGGGTCCTAGCCACAGCGCAAGACACACCCTCGACCCCATTTTCACAGCCAGCAACAACGTCAAGTTCAGCCACCTCAATCTGCTCATCTGGACAGACCACTCCATTGTCCACTTCTTCATTGACACACCCCAACCCCCTCTGCCAAGACTACCTACAACGTCAGACATAGCTGGAACAAGATAAAGGGCACAGACTGGACCAAAACCCTCATTGCCTACCAACCAAACCTCATTGGCGACCTGCATGCCAACATCAAAGCCTTCAACAAATGGATCACTACCAACGCAGACACCCTAGGCGCGCGCCCTGAAGAACGTCAGACACTCAAGAACCAACACACAAGCCAGCTGGTACACTGAAGACCATAGAAACTCCAAACGACCCAGAAACAGCTGGAGAGAAAATGGAGAACGAGTCGGGACACCACCACAAACACATGTCCGCGCTCAAGAAATACCACACCCAACTCAACAAGGCAGGAAAAACAGCGCTAGCTCTCGGACTGGAAAACTGCTCCAACAACTGCAAAGAGCTCTTCAACATTGTCAAAGGATTCTCCAACCCCACAGCTGCCACCAATTTCATCACCCCATCACAAGACCTTTGCAACAACCTCTCCAATTTCTTCCACACAAAATCCTCAACATCTCCAGCAACTTCGACAAGACACAAGAACCCATCAGCCAGCTGCCCAACACCGCCAAATAGGACCACCAGATCACAACCTGGAAACCCCTCACCCCAGAAAACACTGCCGAAATCATGAGAACAATCCACTCCGGGGCCCCCAACATATCTTCAACCTAGGAGTAACTCTGATCAGCTCCCACTCACCACCTCACCACCATCATCAACATCTCCATCCAAAGTTGAACCTTCCCGGACTACTGGAAACACGCAAAAATCACAACTTTCCTGAAAAAGCCCACTGCATACCCGAAAGACCTCAGCAACTACAGACCCATCTCACTCCTGCCCTTCACATCCAAAGTCGTGGAGAAAGCTATCAACAAACAACTCTCCAACCATCTTGAACAACACAACCTACTAGACATCTTGCAATCTGGATTCCACAATAACCACTGCACGGAAACTATTCTTATTCTCATCGCAGCAACTGATGACATCCGGACCATCATGGACAAAGGAGAAACCGCTTCACTCATACTACTCGACCTCTCCACAGCCTTTGATACGGTGTCCCACAGCACCCTCATCACAAACCTCCAGAATACTTGGTCCTACCCTGTGCTGGCTGACATCGTTTCTCTCCGAGAGGACCCAGCGAATCAGGCTCCCACCCTCTGAACCCAAGAACCTCCCTCAAGGATCATCGCTTAGCCCTACCCTCTTCAACGTCTACATGGTGCTACTCACCCACGTCATAAGATCCCACGGAATTAACATTGTATCCTACTCAGACGACACCCAGCTCATCCTCTACCTCACAGACCGCAACCACACCACCAGGACCAACTTCAACACCTGTGTACCTAAAGTAGCAAACTGGGTGAAACAGAACTGCCTAAAGCTCAATACAGACAAAACTGAAGTCCTGATCTTGTAGGCAACAGATTTGGGACCCACTTCCCCCCTCCCCTATCATCGTGGACGACAGACTCACGATAGCCAAACAAGTAAACGCTGTCACTTCCTCCTGCTTCTTCATCCCTCGTATGCTGTGCAAAATATTTCATTGGCTCCTCGACACCAGACACAGTCACCCAGGCCCTCATCACCAGCAAACAACATCGGACCTGCCTACCTCAATCACCGCCTCCACTTCCACCAACCTCTCAGGTAACTGTTCTTAGCCTCACTCCACCTTGCGTAAAGGAGTAAGTCAGGAAGACCTTCTGCACCACATCAGGACCTCCACATCCCTTCTCGAACTCTTACATGGCAGGGCTGAACGCAGGTGGCAGCCATTATGAGATTATTTCATGGTTACTTTTTCTGTAGCTAATCAGCCACACTAAATGTGAGACTTATATAAGAGAAAAAATATCAAACAAAAACAGAAATTGACCAAAACACAGTATGCCCCATAATTAGGGTGTTTGGAGCCCCTCAGACTCTGGGCCCCAATGCAACTGCACCTACTGCACTAATGTTAGCTGCAGTCCTGTGTAGCAGGCTATCTCCTCTGCCTCTTTCACCCCTCACCTTTCTGGCCATTGCTCCAGTCTTAAAACAGGCTCTGCCCTTTCAGAAAAATGAACTCCCACATATTGCCCCCTCTTTGCAGCAAGGGTGTCCTCAGCCCAACATTAGCAAGGAAAACCCTCATGCCACTTTTGCAAAGGTAGACAGTCATAATTATGATGCTGTGGGCTCCTAACACTTCTAGGCCCCAGTACCACTTTTCCTGCTTCACTAACGATAGCTATTGCCTTGCAAAGTGGGCAGTCTCCTCTTCCGTTTGTTACAAATGTGGGCCCCATCTGCCTCTCAACCATCTCTCTGAGGACCAACTAAGGTGTCTCCTCTGTTTCAATTTCCCCCTCCTTTGGGCCATTGGTATAAAGCTCAAAGCAACACTGGCACAGCAAAGGTGTACTGGGCCATAATGAAAGTCAAGAAGGATAGTAAAACAGCAATATTTGGGGTTTAGTTGGCCCTTCACACCCAGGGTCCCTGTGCCACTGAACCTGAGACTTATGATGCCTACAGCCTTGTGAAGTAGGCTGTCGCCTCTGCTCACTCCACTGGACCATCCCTCCTAGTCCTGAGACCCAAAACAAACTGTCTGCCCCTATGTGTAAAGAAAAAAACATAAGGGGATAAATGACCACATCTTGCCGCCACCCCCCCCCCCGTTGCTTGGTGAGCCCTTTTCCCTGTGCACAAGGGGGACCTCGCCCTTAATGCTAGCAAGGAAAAAAAGGGTCCCTGCCCCTTTTTGCTTATAAGACAGATATGATTGGGGTGCAGTGGCACCTCACACCCCTGGCTACAGTGCCACTGCATGTGACGCATTAATGGTAGTGATGACCCTTTTTTTTTTTAAATAAAAAAAATAAAAAAAAAAAATAAAAAAAGAGTCCCACTATCTCCCCACTTACTTCACAACCTCTCTCTGAGGAAGATGCCTCTGTCCATTTGCAAAAGAAAAAAATTCTCCACACAGCGCTGCCTCTCTTTGATACGATCCATGGATCTTGTGCCTTTTCTCTTTCTCATTGTCTGCTACTCTGATGCCCCAGAGGTCGGAATAGTCGGGCCCTGGGTCTAAATGTGATCCTTTCTGTCATCCCCCCAACTCACCTGCAAGTACATCTGCATGTAATCAATGGTGGAAGTGGGTGGGATATGTGGAGATAGACATGCTTGTGCTTTTTTTGTAATTTTACAAAAACAGTCGTAATACTTTTTTGTTAAAAAAAAAAACAACCATCCCTGAACAGTTAAAACAGACCTTGAAGTGCTGTGAAGACAAGAGAGGGACAGAGAGCTAAAGAAGAACCGGGCCTTCCCACCATGATGCCTGCTACCTGAAAGAAATGTAATTTTGTGAAATTGTTAATCTGTAAATGTAAAGACTACTTGGGAGCCAGTATAGGCTTTAATTGGTGGAGTTAATAGAAGCTTCAACTTGAGAAAGATTTATTTTCAGAGAGGTAATGCAAGGGTGTTATCAGTTGAGTTCTTGAATGTGTAGTTTTAATGGACACACATAAATATGTTTGCACTAGGTATAGTCTGATTACCTATTACTAAAATATATACTTTGAAGGCACTTCTTGTATCTTAAACACGGGGGCAAGATCTCCTAAGAAGTCACTGCAACGAAAGTTGCTGTGCTACATTGCATGAAAGGGAAAGAGCAGAACAGAGCCGTATCTACTAAGATGTGGTAGTGTTCTCTCTCTCTCCCTGCACTGGCACACTCTTGGCAGCCATGTGCCAACGCAGACAACCTTGAACCATAGTGCAGGGGTGTCTGAATTCTCTAAAGCTTCGGTTTTGTACAGAAAGGGGTCATTTACAATACAAAAAGTATGCTTTAATGCTTTTCCCACATTGTATGTGTGCTGTACAGTGCAGTACACATGCAAAGCAGGACAAGCATTTGCAATGCAATAGGTCTTGCATTTACACAAGTTTGAGCTACTGACATTGTAAATGACAATGCCTTTTATTTATGTTTTGGGTTTTAAAACAAATAGCATAAACTGTCGCAAATGCGAGACCTATTGCATTGCAAATGATTGTTTTTATTTTTAAAGAGATCTCCTCAGCCTGCTGTCCCCTCCCTCGGCCTCCGTTTCCTGAGCTCAGAAGCAGTTTAGCGTGAGATAATGATCGCGCAGACGGGTCAAGGTGTGAGCGGCTTGTGTTGGCGTTTCCTCTTTGCTTCACCACTCCAGACCCTGGGGCCACCTGCAAATAAAATATCAAAGTGGCGTTGTTTGTAATGGGGGCACTTTGCAGCCGGCCTTTGTCTTGTGATGGGACAGGGTGCGCGGTGGGGGTGTTTGCATGTCTTATCAAACGTCTCCGACTATTGAGTGGCAAGGCCCTCTGCCTTAAAGGGCCAGAGGCTCCCAGCTATCTCAGGGACTTGCTAGAAATCAACTGGCCACCCAATCTCCCAGATAAACGGCAAGTCCTCTTTGTAAACACAGCAGCCATTAATGTTATGTAGTACCTGCTTGAACAGTGTGCGAGCGTGCAGCCGTGCTTCCATAGTACATCAGAGTGCAGAAACGGTACAGTGTATGTGTTACCCGTGTGCTTGGGGTAAGGGGCTTACACGTGGGGAAAGGCATTACATGTGTGTGGGAAGAGATGTCTTGTGTGGTTAGAGAGACCGGCTCCATGTGCGTTCGTCACCTGTGCGTGTACTGTGCCCTGGGGCGAGGCAGGGGTATTAGAAGCATGTACCATGGTGGCAGCAGCAGGCAGGGCCGGTGCAGGCCTCTCCTCACACCAAGACATGCACAGGGCTGTTGATCTAACTATCCGAGGAGCTGGTGACTACACACACCAGGCAGACATACACATTAACAAACACTGTGTCCTTTACTCACATACACGCGCGCACCACGCACAGAAGATAAGCAAATGGTAGGCATCACGGACAATGGGGGGACGGGACGGGGAAGGAGAAGGCACTGACAACGGGAGGGAGGGAGGGCGAGGGTGGGTAAACATGGCACGACAACGGGAGGGAGGGGGGTAAAGAAGGCACCAAAGCACGTCGTGCCTGCAGTAAGAGAAACTGAATAAAGAAAATAGTGCTCACAGTCTAACTAACACATACCGTGTAACAACCGAAGTAAAGAGGCCAGTCGCCATGGGAGGTGACAATTGAAGAGGAGGCGGTACTAAGGAGGGACTAACAAGCTTATTTACGAATCAGAAGCCAGCATTTTGGACAGACAATGACACAAGCCAATGGCAAACATGGGTGGAGAGTGGGTGGGGCTTCTATTCGCTACTCCACAACAACAAGTCTCGCAGAGCAGCGCATGCGCGCTGGCTCTAGGCTCGAACTAAAAAACAAGGAGGCATAGGATTTTGGTGCAAATCCCTGTCAACAATTCTTTGTAGATAGGGATTTGCATCAAAACACAGGAGTACTTGCATGGGAACGCCCATGAACCACACATGGAACGCATCCTTGACACGAAATAATGCAAGGCAGCTGGTTGTCAACTTTGCATTAGTTTGGGATACTTTCCAATGCAAATCCAGATTCGTGATTGATAGTAAATCCCACTTTAACATTTTGTGTTCGGTTTGTGTTACAAAAGTAGTGCAAACCCAACGCAAAGCAATAGTAAATTTGTGCCTCAGTCATTCTGCGAAGATAAACAACAATGTCTCAACTGGTGTTATTGAAAAAGACAATTTGACAAGTATGTACAAGACATTACTGTGAAACGAAAAAGGGAGACTCGTAATTTGGTGTAAAATCATCATATATTCGAAGTAGAGAAATTAAATTGTACAAGCAAGGTAAAACAGTTGTATCAGCACTGTTGGCAGGAATTGCGAAGGCAACCCAAAAGCTTGTGCACTAATGTGCTCGTGACACACAAGGTGACGGCGCAAGTGACAAATGTGGGAAAAACAGGGAACGGCGCAACGTGAAAAAGTGACAATTATGTACAGGAATATCAGGTTCATCAAAGTTATTCACAATATTTGGTCATGGATGGAGAATCATTTGGGATGAACCAAAGTCGATAGGGCGCCGCGATTTGCGCTGAAGTGTCGACGGCGTTTTGATCCTAATTATTTGGGATCATCATCAGGACCGGGTTGCCGAGTCGTGGGTCTGTACAAAGGAAGGAAAGGGAAAATTCAGAGGAGGAAGGAGGGGTGTGTGCGCACGGGAGAGAGGTAGGGGGGCGGGAGGTAGGTGCGCGCCAGTGGATGTGTGGGAGAGGTGGGACGGAATAAGGGTGGGAAGTGGGTTGGCAGCGTGACTAGCCCCGGAGGGGAGTGGAAAAGGAAGTGGCGCCGGAATGCCTGGGAGCCAGGGCGTTGGGTCCAGGAAGGAGGCCCCCAGGGGCAGGGAGGGCTCGGGAGAAGGGGCTGAATCATGCCTGGAGTGTGAGGCAGGTTGGGATCAGCAAGGGAAGAGCTGGTCCAGTCGGTGTGGGGAGCCTGTGAAGGGGGGAACAACCTGAAAGCAGGGAGGTCAGGGGACAACGGGCGTGCTGAGGCCTGAAGGGGGAGGAAGTAAAGGTGGGGGAATGGCGCGGGGAGGAGAAAGGAGCAAGGGAAGAAGGGAACTTACCCAGCCATAGGGTCGGATGATCTCTGTAGGCTCCAAAAGTCAGGGTCGGAGCCCCGATCCACTGGTAGGACCAATGCAGGGGGGGTGGGGGAGGCAGCACCGAATAGCAGAGGTTACTGTGTGCCTGGGAAGAGAGGCCAGGAGTGAGATGGGTCGACATGGGAGAAGGGGCCAAGAAGTGCCGGGGAGGGGAGAGACTTACCCAGCCGAGGAGAATGAAGAACTGAACTGGGCTCGTGGACAGGGTCAAGGTCCCAATCACCTGTCAGGGAAGGAGAGGGAGGGTCCGTTCTGAAAACGTAGAGACGTGCATCAGGGGATGTGAATCAACCAACCTAACGGGCGGTCAGAGAAAGGCCCGAGAAGTCCGTGAAAAGGCTTACCGGAATTAAGAAGGAATCGGAGCCAGGAAGAGGAGTCAGTCAGTCGGAGGGGAGGAGGCAGCGATCATCGCGGGTCCGCCACATAAGTGTGCGGGGTGCCGGCGTCGTTGGGCTGAGCGCTGGAAGGAGGATAGATAAGGGTAGCGCTTCCGGGTCCAGCCCGCGCCTGGGGGAACAAGCGTGCACGGACGAGGGCGTGATGACGTGTGTCGGCGTTGGTGAGGGAGTCATGGTTACCACCAAGCCGAGGGGAGGGGCTAGTGTCGGCACTGGGAGGGCGTGGAAAGGCCGGATGGGAGGAGAATGGTGAAGGTGGGGGAATGGTGAAGGAGGGACGGAAGGGAAGGGGGAAACAAGGAAGGGTGTGAAGGGAGGGATAACCAGATAAAGACAAATTGGGAAATACAGACAATGCAGAATGCGAACAATTTAGTCCTCCGGCCTCGGAAATTATGATATCAAGACATGTACATATGTGGTGCCAGACACAGGAGAATGGTGCATCTCAATACAGAATTGAATTGTTATTGATATACATGTTTTGTATAGAACATGGTGCCGTGAGCAATTGTAGCGCCATAGACCTAGGTAGTGTGGATCAACCCATAGTTGAGATGTAGCAAAACACTAATATTGGTGCACATGTTAAGGATAATTAGTCTATCGGTTCGAGGCGCTAGTCAGGGAGACGGGAAATCTAGCACAAGGGTTGGGAAAAGAAGGGGAATAATAGCCCTGGAGGGGTGGAATGTAGTCACTGATGCGGGTGACAGTAGGAGAGGGGGTAACATGTGGCAAATCAAGGAGATTGGTCAAGTCCAGGGGGGATTATTCAGAGCTCTAGAGATGATAAGGTGCAGAAGGGCAAACCGTTGACAAAGTCATAGCTGTACAGTATTATTCCATTCATCAATGGTGTTGAGGCCTTGGTGTACAGAATTGCATCTTGTGATCCATATACATTCGCTTCTGTTCAGTAGGAGTTGGAGGTTGCCTCCTCTGGTAGGCAGGGAAGGTTGATCGATCACCTGCCATGTCATGTCCAGCTCGCTGTGATTTTTCTCCAGGTAATGGGATACCATGGGGGCAGTCAGCACTTTGCAGTGAATCCGGCTTGCGTGCTGAATGATTCTCTGTTTGACCATTTGGGTGGTCTGGCCGATGTAGATCAGATCGCAAGGGCATCTGATGGCGTAAATGACATTGTGTGAGCGGCAGTTTGTGAAGGTTTTTAGTTGGTATGTTTTATTGTTGGCTTTGAATTCTTTAGTGTTAAATGTGAGGCAGCATGCCACACAGTTCTGGCATCTGTAGTGTCCGTTTATGGGGGGTAGGCCCCATGAAGCCATGATGGAATTCTGTGGCCCTGGTTTCGTGGGCCATGTGATGGCATGCACCAAGTGGTTGGAGAGATTATCGCCCCTTTTGTAAGAGAAGAGCGGAGGTTGTTGAAACGCTTCATGTGTTCTCAGTATAGGCCAGTTGCGTTTGATAATTTGGCTGACTTGGTTACTGCAGGGACTGAATTTGGTGACGAATGGGATCCTGGTGTTGGCTTGTCTGACATGAGGCGTCAGTAACTGTTTGCGGTGGCAATACCAAGCCCTTTTGCGTGCACGGGAGACTAGACGTGGTGGATATCCTCTGTGTATCAATTTGTTAGAGAGGATGTCTGACTCTCGGAAATAGTCTTTACGCCACTTACAATTCCTCCGGATGCGTAGAAATTGGCCGTATGGGAGGCCATCACGGAGACTGCGAGGGTGGTAGCTGGAGTAGTGTAGTAGGGTATTTCTTTCAGTGGGTTTTCTGTATAGGGTTGTACCAATCTTTCCACCTTCAACATGTATGGTAATGTTCAAAAAAGGTAGGTCGTTAGACTTGTGCTCTGAAGTAAATTTTAGGTGAGGTTGGGTCTGGTTCAGCCATGTGACAAAGGAGTCCAAGGTGTCTGCGGTTCCTTTCCATAGTACAAGGATGTCATCTATGTAGCGTCGCCACAGTACAATTTGGTCTTGGAAGGGGTTGTTGGGCGTAAGTATATGGGTTTTTTCCAGGTTGTAGACAAACAAAATGGCAAAGTTGGGGGCAAAACAAGCCCCCATCGCTACACCTTTGATTTGGAGGTAGTAGGTTTCCTGATACAAGAAATAGTTGTTTTTCAGGGCAATGCTTAGTAGTTCCATGATAAAGTCGGTGGGTATCCGCATAGGTCTTGGTCTGGCTTCCAGTAGTTCATGGATGACCATGAGGCCCTCCTCATGGGGGATGTTGGTATATAGTGATTCAATGTCTAATCTTGCCATGAGGTCAGTACTGATATTGAAGGGTCGGTCTTCAATAGTGTTTATGATGTCCATGCTGTCTCGTATGTAAGTGTCGGTCAAGGGTACAAATTCTTTAATGATGGCATTGATGTATTTACCCAGGGGTTCCAGGATGGAGCCGCATCCAGAGACTATGGGACGGCCGGGTGGGTTGGTACTGTCCTTATGTATTTTGGGTAATACATAAATAACCGGTGTTCGGGGGTGTTGGTTGTTAAGGAAAATGAATTCTTTGGGTGAAATGATGTCATTGGCTCTGGCTTGGCTAGTGACTCTTTGGATTTCATTTTTCAGTTCCGGTAGTGGGTCATTGGTGAGTGGTCGGTAGTGGCCGGTGTTGGCAAGTTGGCGTTTGATTTCTTTATCATATTGGTCTATATCCATGACCACAATTCCACCACCTTTGTCAGCTGGTTTAATGATCAGTTCTGATTTTTCTTTTAGGTTGAGTAGTGCTTGTTTCTCTGGCCAGGGCAGGTTGTAGGGAACATATTCAAACTGGTTTTGTAGATCTGATACTTCACGGAGGACCAGGCGCTCAAATGAGAGTATCTCTGGGGGCATTGCGGCTGATGGGGGGATTGAAGGTGGGGGGCGGGTGAAATGGGGATCTGGTAGACAATTTAGACTGTGGTCTATCAGAAAAGAAGTGTTTAAGCCTGATGCGTCGAAAGAACTGTAGTAGGTTCTCTTGAATATCGAAGAAATTACTCCATTCTGTAGGTACAAAGCTCAGGCCTCTGCTTAAGAGTTTGGTTTCTTCAGAAGACAAATTGTGACTAGACAAATTGAAGATAGGTGTTAGTTGTAAGTCTAGATCATTGTTAGAAGTAGTGTTGTTGGTGGGAAGGTCTGTACATATTGGAGGGATGTCGTTTATTGTTGTGGGCCCCATTGGTAGAATTTTCTTCGGGTGTGTCTTTCTCCGGAGTATTGATACTGGTAATTGTTCCGTGTCTGTCCCCGTGTCTGGCCGCGGCTCTCTTCTAAAAAACGCGGAGGTAGAAGTGGCAGTGGTCTGTTGGGGTTCCTGGAGGTACTGGGGCCCTCACCTCCGTCCGAGTCTTCTATGGAGGTGTTGGAGGAATCAGAGAAGGTGATGGTTTGATTGTTCCGGAATCTGCCCCAGTTTCGGGTCCTGGGTGGATTGTAAGGGGTATTGTAGAACTCTTCGCGCAAGTATGGATAGGTCTTCTTCTTGTCGTAGTATCTGATGTCTTTTTGAATTTTAGTGATTTTTTTATTCAATTCGAAAGTGTTGAAGGTGGCAATTGTTGTGTTGATCTTCTCTAGGAGGTTTTTCGCATCTGGTATGGTGCTGTCCTCCAATATTAGTTTTTTGAGTTCGGCGATTTCCTCAAGTTCTTTCAGGCTGTGTTCAAGGGCCGTGTCAATGCCCAACACCATCCAGTGGCGTCAGCAGGTCGTTGCTAGATGGCTTCAGCCTGTACGGAATTTTGGGTCCTGGGTGAAGATGGCCGGTGTGTTGCGAATTTGTAGGCCCAGAGGAATGGTATCTGATTTAAGATATTCTGTCAGCATGCGTGCAAGAAGAGTAGTTCTGATTTGTTTTTTCTTTAACTTTTCGAGCCTGTCAAGTAAGACCCTGGAGGTGGTGGTGGCAGGGGTAGTAGAAGAGGTAGAAGAAGGGCCAGAAAGTAGGGAAGGGCCACTGAGTATACGTTGGATGTATTCATCTGAGTATGACGGAGTCTCCCTAGACATAGTTGTTCACAAAGAATTGTAAACAAGGTGTGGCAATTTAATTGTCAAGAAAGTAATGGTCTGGAAAGAGACCTACTCTCGCAGCCCAGCGGCTGCTCACAATATAGTACAAGCAACAGGAGTATAACCCATAAACCAGGTTGAGATCTGGGTAGGTACGTGAAGATAAACAACAATGTCTCAACTGGTATTATTGAAAAAGACAATTTAACAAGTATGTACATTCTCCTCCCATCCGGCCTTTCCACGCCCTCCCAGTGCCGACACTAGCCCCTCCCCTCCATTCGGCTTGGTGGTAACCATGACTCCCTCACCAACGCCGACACACGTCATCACGCCCTCGTCCGTGCACGCTTGTTCCCCCAGGAGCGCGCTGGACCCGGAAGCGCCACCCTTATCTATCCTCCTTCCAGCGCTCAGCCCAACGACGCCGGCACCCCGCACACTTATGTGGCGGACCCGCGATGATCGCTGCCTCCTCCCCTCCGACTGACTGACTCCTCTTCCTGGCTCCGATTCCTTCTTAATTCCAGTAAGCCTTTTCACTGACTTCTCGGGCCTTTCTCTGACCGCCCGTTAGGTTGGTTGATTCACATCCCCTGATGCACGTCTCTACATTTTCAGAACGGACCCTCCCTCTCCTTCCCTGACAGCTGATCGGTACCTCAACCCTGTCCACGAGCCCAGTTCAGTTCTTCATTCTCCTCGGCTGGGTAAGTCTCTCCCCTCCCCGGCACTTCTTGGCCCCTTCTCCCATGTCGACCCATCTCACTCCTGTCCTCTCTTCCCAGGCACACAGTAACCTCTGCTATTCGGTGCCGCCTCCCCCACCCCCCCTGCATTGGTCCTACCAGTGGATCGGGGCTCCGACCCTGGCTTTTGGACCCTACAGAGATCATCCGACCCTACGGCTGGGTAAGTTCCCTTCTTCCCTTGCTCCTTTCTCCTCCCCGCGCCATTCCCCCACCTTTACTTCCTCCCCCTTCAGGCCTCAGCACGCCCGTTGTCCCCTGACCTCCCTGCTTTCAGGTTGTTCCCCCCTTCACGGGCTCCCCACACCGACTGGACCGGCTCTTCCCTTGCTGACGCCAACCTGCCTCGCACTCCAGGCATGATTCAGCCCCTTCTCCCGAGCCCTCCCTGCCCCTGGGGGCCTCCTTCCTGGACCCAAGGCCCTGGCTCCCAGGCATTCCGGCGCCACTTCCTTTTCCACTCCCCTCCCCTCCGGGGCTAGTCACGCTGCCAACCCACTTCCCATCCTTATTCCGTCCCACCTCTCCCACACATCCATTGGCGCGCACCTACCTCCCGCCCCCCTACCTCTCTCCCGTGCGCACACACCCCTCCTTCCTCCTCTGAATTTTCCCTTTCCTTCCTTGTACAGCACCCACGACTCGGCAACCCGGTCCTGATGATGATCCCAAATAATTAGGATCGAAACGCCGTCGACACTTCAGCACAAATCGCGGTGCGCTATCGACTTTGGTTCATCCCAAATGATTCTCCATCCATGACCAATTATTGTGAATAACTTTGATGAACCTGATATTCCTGTACATAATTGTCACTTTTTCACGTTGCGCTGTTCGCTGTTTTTCCCACACTTGTCACTTGCGCCGTCACCTTGTGGGTCACGAGCACATTAGTGCACAAGCTTTTGGGTTGCCTTCGCAATTCCTGCCAACAGTGCTGATACAACTGTTTTACCTTGCTTGTACAATTTAATTTCTCTACTTCGAATATATGATGCCATGTGCACATTTTACACCAAATTACGAGTCTCCCTTTTTCGTTTCACAGTAATGTCTTGTACATACTTGTCAAATTGTCTTTTTCAATAATTCCAGTTGAGACATTGTTGTTTATCTTCATGTACCTACCCAGATCTCAACCTGGTTTATGGTTTATACTCCTGTTGCTTGTACTCAGTCATTCTGCAGCAGCCTATCTTAAACTGTTAATAGTAAAATAATGCATTACATATTCACAGTGCTTTCTGTTACAAGATGGGACCTCGCAGCGCTATAAAAACACAAGTCACTAATCTTCACCTCACCAAACAGGATTCAATTCTGTGACTCTTTGATCACACACACAGACATTTGCAATAATTGTATTAACCAGTTGAGATTTCATCAGGTAAAATTGTGTGGTTTAACTTACATTTATTTTTCATTTAAGGATTGTGCTTTATTTTATATGCAGTTACCTAAAGGTGAAAAAAATAGCAAAACTCTTACAGAATATTTTATTCTTTTTAGCCATGTTTTTGACTGCGCCCCCACTGGACTCAGAATCATAGTTCCCATTAAGCACTTTAATCGCTGCATGTAAATGAAGACAGCCTGGAAATGCGTCAAATAAACAAGGTTGCACTTCCCGGCCATCTTTCCTTCATTCAGTACTTGCTGAGGCATTTGCAGCCCCTTTGTAATATAGCTACGGTCCCCTGATGGGGGGCACCCCACAGTTTGAAGACCTATGCTTTAATGGGTGTCTTGGTTAGTAAAGATCACTATCTTTTTTTCTTTTCCGAATTTGCAGAGAAATATATTGGAGGAAATTCTGCTGTTTGATGCACTAATATCATTTGAGATCTTGTGGAATTGTCATAACTATATTGTTTCTGCAATTGACTTCAGTGCTTTTAAGGTGTCATAGATCTCCAGACTCTCATCAGCATAATATAACATGTTTCATGTCCCTTTTATGCTTATTTTAATTTATGGTTTAAATCTTTTTATTGTATTTGAAAAGACAAGCAGTACAATAGCCGCCACCTACATCCACCGGCCGGTGGGGATCGATCATATTAACTAGAGGTAAAAGCATAGAAAGAGAAAGGTGGGAAAGAAGAAGGGGAAGGGTAGGGGGATCTATTGCCTATATGTGAGTGCGGTGGGCCAGGTGAGCTGCCGATAAGTGGTCTGGGCGGGTATGGCCAGTTGTTATCCTCATTCCTGAGTGTGGGGGCGCATAGTGAGACGGAGCACTCTGAGATACTTCGGACAGGTGAGTTCCGTGAATTCGTTGGACAAGATTTCTATGGTGGAACCCCATGTTTTGTCGAACTTAGGGAGAGTGTGTGTAAGGCCTGCTGTAATCTTTTCCATTCCCAGTAGTTCCCAAAGCTTGTATAGCCAATCTAAACGGGAAGGTATCTCCGCCGTGCCCCATCTAGCCAATAATGCCTGCTTGGCTGCTCCCAAGGCCAGAGTGATAGCTCTGCCACGGCAAGATCTAAGAGGGTACATCAATGCATTGGGGAGCCCAAGGAGTATGTATGAGGGGAGTTTGGGTAAATCCGTGTGGTATATGTCATCAATATCTCGAAGAATTACCTCCCAATATTCCTGAATCTTCTGGCATGACCAAAGAATATGAGTGAGCGTGCCCGATTGACCACATTGACGCCAGCATTGCCCATTCCCTCCCGGTTTCCATTTGATTATCCTTGCCGGAGTATAGTACCAATAATGTGCGATTTTTAAAAACATCTCTTTACCCGCTGTGCTGCATGAAGATGCTCTGGCCCTGTGTATAATATCGCGCCATTCCTTGGGTGAGAACTCGCGCTCCAGTTCGGATTCCCACCTACGCTGCGTAGGGGTTTTGCTGTGCTGCCTGGGAGTGTTTAAAAAGGCGTATATGTCTGACAGCAGTCGTTTGTCTGACGTTCTAGTAATGTACCATTTCTCGAACTTTGTTAAAATGCGACCGGCATGGGGGCGAATCTGTGGCTGGGTAACCCAATGGCGAAGAGCCAGATACTGCCAGTACGCCTTCTGGGGTATCCCAAAGCCTTCGGTGAGGCTAGTGAACTCCATTATCCCGTTCTCGTCGAAGAGGTCCCCAATGCTTTTGCAGTTGGCCTCTTGCCAATGGAGATAGCGGTTCCCTGTGTGTGCTGGTGGAAATTCGGGGTTGCCTATGAATGGAGTCAGAGGAGACACAGGAGTTGAGAGGCCGTATGGCACCTGTACCCTGTCCCACACTCCCATGGTCGCCCTTAAGACCGGTGACATATATACTCCGCAAGGGTGGTGCTTTATAGGAAGCCACGGGACCTTCCAGATGTCCATGCCCGCTATCGAGCGGTCTATAAAGCACCAATGCTTCTCCGATTCCAGCTTGTACCACTCAAGCATGTACCTAAGTTGTGCCACTTGAAAGTACCGTTCCAAACATGGGACACCCAATCCCCCATCCTCCTGTTTCAAATAAGTCAAGTGTCTAGCCAATCTCGCTTTCTTACCTCTCCAGACAAAGTTGCTTATAAAGTGTTGCATCTGTGATAGCATATTGGGAGGCGGTCTGAGCGGCAGCGTCTGCATCACGTACAGGATCCGCGGGAGAGTAGTCATTTTAACAGCAGCTAATCTGCCCACCCAGGACAGGGTGTGTCTCTTCACTTATTTTAATTTAAACCTCTGGCATTGCTTGATATTAAATTAACTATTTTTTCTAGTAGGTGCTTGATGCCCAGGGACCCCTTTCTCATTGAGAGTGGAATACAGAATCAGGATGTGAGGGGATCACGTGATTTAGACAAAACTAGCTAGCAGAACAGCTGGTGTTAACATATTCACATTATGCGTATTTATAGCACTGGGGATAGGGAAATAAGGTGATTTATCCAAACCACAGGATTTTTTGTTAATTTGGCAAAATGGGTTAGAACCCAAGCCTTAATGTTCCAATGCCAGCAATGTAGCCACATTATGCACTGCTAGTAACTTGCTTCGTAGACTTGCATAATATCCCACAGCCTAATCCTCCTATCGCCTGTTCATTGTAACCCCTAACAGTGTACTCTGATCTGAAGTCTAATAGTTGAGTTACTTCATGAGTTTAATGAGTGGTCCAAGAAGAGGGTGTCAACGAACTCTCATTGAAGGGAACAGCCTTTTGTAGACCTGCTTCCTTCCTCTGTGCATTTCAACACTTCTAATGTCTCCTTTTCCAAAGCTTCATTTGAAAATGAAAAATGAGGAACCCGTATGAACACTTTAAGTCTGAGATATTTACTTTCGATACACTTTATTATGTATAACTACATTTTGTACTTAAGTTTTACAAATCTACATTCCCAACTAAACGAATGAGTTGCTTTGTTCTTTTCAAACTTGAACAATACTTAAGGTCTGGACCTGAGCTTAGGTAGCTTTAGAGCTACCTCTTCTTGTTGCATTATGCACTTCCCCTTCACCTAAAACAACAACCTTCTTGGTGCTAATGTCGAATGCTTTCCTCCCACC
The DNA here is from genome assembly GCA_963921515.1 of Calotriton arnoldi. Lineage (NCBI taxonomy): Eukaryota > Metazoa > Chordata > Amphibia > Caudata > Salamandridae > Calotriton > Calotriton arnoldi. The sequence goes on along the minus strand of CAWUFW010009436.1, from coordinate 266,359 downwards.
TCATTGTCAACTGTTTCTTTCAGCAGAAGGTCTAAGAAGTTTGCCGCATGCTTGAATGAGAAGGTACTTTCCACAAGGTTCCTCTACTTGAAACCAATCTTAAACTGTATAGCCAAGCACAACTTTACGTTGCTCCATGGTAAGTTTGTCCGTTACTGGTCTGAAGGATAAACGTCTCTGCAGTGTTGCATAGGACTTAGCTATAGATCATGGCCTGGACAACCGATAACCAGCATCTCTCCAGATACCATCAAACGCCCTGTATCAGGATAGAGAGAACATGAGTTTTAAGTCTCTGCCAAATGGACCAAAGTAGTGCACTGTTTCAAGCACTACCATGTGCAAGACAGGGTCTGGCCACCATTACTTAGTTTTCTCCTGCAGACCGTTTACCCTATTGTTCTTCTTCCAAGACTGATTTTCGAGGCCCTTCCAGTTAGACTCAAGAAAGTGAGTTCAAGAGAGTGGGTTTTTTTCCATGTAGGCAAACTTCTGCATTACTCACTGTTGTTTATTTTTATTCCACCGCTTTCTGACAGTTATGCACGTCTGTGATAGGTGGGTTTTTGCCCCTCTGCATGGACTTGTAGGCCATTTGTTCTGTTGGGTGGCAGGACTACTGTAGGGTGGCAACCTGTCTCCTGATGTAGTGACACCACAAAGCCATTCAGGACTTTCATTTAGCAACGTACTGTATTCTGAGGGTCGTAGTCTTGGTTTTCGTCCACTGAACCAATCGAACACAGCTGATGATAAGGATTTTTCATGTGAAAGTTCTAGAAACATGGGTCTAGATGGCAACCGCATGCGGCAATTGCTAATTTACAAGAAGACTCCATTGATCTACTCTAGTGGAGAAGAAAGCACGCTTTCTTAGTCCTCCAGCAAATGCACCTTTAAAAACTGGCCGAGCTAGTAAGGCTTCAGGCTACATGGAAGGTGCCCTATGAACCACTAACGTCGTTTTCAGAGCGTGTTTACAACCAGGGATAGAAACAATACATTAACCCCCCCCCCCCCCTCCCAATCTAGACCTATTATTCACCCTCTTGTCAGACGTCATTAATAGAGCCTTCTCCTCTGCAGCCTTTCTCCTTGATGCACATTCTACATCCTGTGCAGGGTTTAAAAACGGTGTGCTCGAAAACGACTCCATAGTTAATAAAGAACATTACACGTACCAAGCAAAAGTGATCTTCACACATCTGCTTTTAAAAGAGCGCAGTGTAACACAGCCCTGGCCACATCCTGCTACAAGAATGAGTGTTGAAGACGGAGGAGGGGCTGGCTCCTTTCACTACCAAATAAAATGGGCATGAGTTGGTTGCAGACTCTGTTATTCACCGGGAGCGGCTCAGAAATGTGAATGTAATAAATAGATATATGCCTCTGTGTGTGTGTGTGTGTGTGTGTGTGTGTGTGTGTGTGTGTGTGTGTGTGTGTGTGTGTGTGTGTGTGTGTGTGTGTGTGTGTGTGTGTGTGTATATATATATATATATATATATATATACACACACACACACACACACACACACACACACACACACACACACACACACAGACACACACACATATATATATATATATATTCACACACATAAATATGCACACTTTTACATGGATACCAGTGCTTAATTTGTGCCGGTGCTTTCCGGTGCTTAGCACCGGCACTTATTTATCAGGGCCGGGTCTAGAAGTCAGGGCCAAGTTACAACTCACATCAACGGCTGCACAACGTGTGTAATGTCAGCCAATATAAACGACTGTTGAAACTCTGTCTTTCTGGTGAAGAGCTGAACTGATAATAAATCCATGCCTTCCCTCTGTTTTGCCGGTGGGCGGACGGACCACTGTTTGGGCTGGATTTGTGCAGCCGCAGGAGCGTGTGTAACCTTAGTGACACAGACACAGATCCTTAACGCGGTGTTAAAACTGCTCCTCTTGTAAGATTAATTGTGCCTGCTTTAGTGCACTCGCGTGATTTGAAAAGGCGCAGCACTTCCAGGTATTGAGTGGAAAGTCAGTGTAGGGTATTGCTTTCATTATATAAATGTTATCAGGGGCAAGCAGGGGCAGCGGATTGAGGATTCGCACACTTCCCGTACTTTACGCGAGGGTCGGTGCCCGGACAATACTATCTCTGCAGAGGCACCTATCTTTCTAACGAAACGCATCAATTACCCGGACTGTTTTTGTGGCATTGAAGGCTTATACCAAGAAGCTCTTTAAACTAGCGCCGCCAAACCTGCTTTCTGTTACAGCTCCCCGGGTCACGTCGGGTCCCACATGGACACACTGTTGCGGAGGAGCCATGTCCGGTCGGCGCGCATTCTGTGGCAGGATGTTGAATTTCCTGCCTGCCAGTCGGGCCCCAAAGCACCCAGGAAAGCAATCCCCTGCTGCAAGGCCTAGAGTTAAAGGAGGAAGCCGGTGTTTAAGGATTGACCACCACCTGCTCACTTCCTCCTGACCTGGACCTGTTCTGTTGCTGTGCGTGCCCTGCCCAGGCAGAGCCCAACTTATGCCCTGGACTCACCACGCCAGCGTGAGTCTCGTAGTGGGAGCAGGTGGCACAGGCTGAGGCTGCACTGCAGCATGGCTGACTGTCTGACTCTGAACAAGAGACAGGCTAGTGATCCACGCGGAGCCACGCCTACAGCTCCTCTCGGTAGATCATTCTGACAGCTGTAAAGAGATTCAGGTAAGTCAGATATTCATTTATTAATCTGCTACTGCTGACATTTAAAAAGTTTGTGTTACAAGAATGGAGAGGGGACTCAAGCACGGAATAGCCGCGCGCCTTGGAAATGGGCACACTAACTTGTCTGTCTGTGCTGTAAATGAAGGGCCATCTAAGGTGGAAGTTTTGTCTCAACTAGCAGTTTTGCTGATTTATTAGTGAAAAGTGTTTAATATCTGTGCTTGACAGTGGCACTATGAAGCAGCAGCCTTTATTTTCCCAGCGCAGTGAGACTTGCTAAGTTAGAGGTAAGTCAGGTGATTAATGTTCCCCCTCGAGAGAGGTCAGAGTTTTGTCTACTGGCAGTTTTCACTCTGACCATAAAGCAGCGCAGAGGGTTAATATACCTACTACTGCAAAGAAAGTCTACCGGCATATTGTATTGTATTGAACTGTATTGTATGTGGATAACTCAGTGGGTTGCTGCATTTGTCACGGAGATCTCTTTGTTACATATGGTTCAGCCGCTAACTGGAGCGGAGGTTGGGGTGGAGGGTGCTGATTATTTAAAAATTAAATAATAGCTTTAACTGCACCTGCTGCAGAGTTCGACTTTCTTCTTGCTCAAATGAGTGTGATTTCTGATGTGTTTATTTCCATGGACTTCATTGCATGATTTTGGTCGCAAGAAAGTGCCACACATATAGTCGTTGAATGACTCTCATAAATCCACTGAATCTATGAAAATGTCACACATAAGCAATCTGAAACATTAGCAGCTATACTGAAATGGGTGCAATTTCTGATATCTATATGATTCCCTCGTCTTCATTGCTTCATTTTGCTCACGAGAAAGTGTCGCTCATATTTGTTGGAATGTCACTCATTATTACACTGAAATTTTGAAAATGTCACACATAGCAATCTGAAACCTTGGCAGCTATGCATATCGTCATGAGGCACGCACTACGCACTAGCCAGCAGTCCGGCACAATTAACTGAAGTAGCAGCATGCCGTGCAGCAGCAAACCTCTTAAAGTCAGTAATCAAGTAAGTAACTAACTCTGCTTTTACCTGAGCGTACCACATAGGTCATGAACGGTGGAATCTGCTTGTTCTTAAATGTTTTCTGACCGCAGTTTCTTCACGGGCACCTGAAATGTGGCATCTGTTTATTTTGCAATGTTCAGTGTCTGCCATGTCTGTACAAGTCAATGAAAGGTTTGATTGGTTTGTCCTGGAAGCTTTGGTGTGCGGCTGGCGCTCGGTGATGCAAGTTCGTTTTGCACAGTGTGACTGTCACAGGCCAATTAGTAGCAAAGACAAAGGATTTAAGTGGTCTAATGTTGGAGCGAGATATTGAATTTATGTGCAAATTAATGGTCTCCGGCAGTCAGGCCACGAGCCCGATAAAGAGAGATATAAAGAGAGCGATGGGAAGTGTAGGATGAGGACGGGTCCTCGCACTTACCTGGTGCAAGCTCCTCGTGGTACCCTCAGGTGCCAGCTTGTCACACTGCTTATCAATGCCAGACAAGGGATTATCCAGAAAATGAAAATACCTCCCTCTTTGACCATCCCTGTAAAGCGCCGGTGAGCAAAGAGGGACCCCACCGTCCCTTGAGGTTTTCAGGGAGTTTGTGCTTAAGAAACCTTTTTCGTAGCTAATGATAAAATAGGGTTTTAAAGAAATTCTCCAAACAAAAAATGGCTTATGAATGCTTGCCCATGAAAAAATACAAAACGTATTTCCAGTTTGCTGAGGCTGACTGTTGGGGTTTCCTTCCTTTTGTCACCCTTTCTCCACTTTTCCTTTCATTAATGTTTTTTTCCTTTTCTCACCTCTATACTTTTTGTTTCCTTTTTGAAAATTCCAGCCTTTGTGACCGCAAAACTCTTTCAAAATCAGCCTTATGTGGGTAAATGTAAAGTCTGGAGTGCTAATAAAAACGAATGCTGACAGTATAATACCCGATGTTTTCCAGTCCTCAATTCAAATATTCAGTTGTTTCAAACACTAAGTGTTGAAGTTAAATTGCATTATATATTTAATGGCAATCGAACTTTGATACCGAGTAAACAACACATGTCTTGTGTTGGGCTGCAAATAATGACCATGGAGGGTGCCATTAAGTGCATATTTTGTTACATTTGTCACCTCAAACCACCAACCTCCTTGATGCCTTTCAAAAACATAAATGTCACATACACAATGATTAGCATTCAGCACATCTCAAGTCAGCTACCTTTTAGGTTTGACTTGATGACACCTGCACCATTCATGGCAGATGTTTCCATATGATATACACGAATGGACTAGGACAAAGGTTTGTAGAATTGCTGGCATTTGTTTGAAAGAAAGAGATATGCAATTATGCCATCCAGGTGTTAGATAAGTCAGCACAGACGAGCTTGAGGTAACATAGAACGTTGTTACAACTAACTTTCTCAACTAGGTTGGCACTAAAGCCTTACTGGACAATCTATGCCACAATACATCACTGCTCTCTGCGAGTTGGTACCAACCAAAACAAGAAACACTAAATTTGGCATTAAATCCACTAAAAATGGGTCCATGTGGTGCCAGTGGAGCTGAAACAAACCAGTCTCAACCTGTAATGCAAGTTTGCACAAGACTATTTTAACTGAAGATAGCCCCTCTCTAAAAGATACCTGTAAGGCCTCCATAGTGCCATAAGGAGAGCCAAAAAGTCTTAATTTACAAAATTCATCAAGCAGGTCTGACTGAATAAGAGAAATCTTCAGCATCTTTCAAGAACTGTCTAACCCAGATACCCAGAAGAACAACCCCTGCGCATCACAACAATATTGTGACAAAACTCCTGGATTTCTTTTGTTCAAAATTAGCACCATCGGTGACTCCAACATTACTGCCCTGTACCATCTGCCTGACGCTCTCGCTCCTTTCTTCACAGTTTTCATCCTTTCTCTGCCTCTGTCTATATGTGCTATATTGCTATTGCTTCACTGCCAGCACTTAACCTTCCCTGTTAGCTCTGGCATGGCATTTTAATGGCATTTTATTTAGGAGCGTAGGCATAAACAATAGGAAGATGGGAGCCCATAAGGTAGTAATTATAGGTGTCCCCTTTCAGTGCATTAGTCATTTCAGCCAATTTATTCCAAAATTGTGCTTTAAGTGCACTTTTGATTTAATTTTTCTTAAAGTTTTCGGGCTGTGGGAATCTACTATCAAACCCTTACTTAAGGAAGGCTCCATTGCTGAAAAGTCATATGCGGAATTACATCTGGCTTTCAGCAGTGGCAGTTGAGGATGTGGGTGGAGACAAGTGGGTGGAGCAAGTGGAGGAAGTGGGTGGAGCCGGGGGAAGGGGTGTGGTCTCCTAAACAAATTTGAGCACCTGCACTTAATATTTTACAAATTAAGCACTGATGGATACTCCTTATTGAATGTTTGCCCGTGGTTTCACACCTCGTGCTTCACAAAAATGGGGTCCAGCTATTAAATATTTCTCGTAATTCACAGTACTGAATTAATTTGCAGGATATTTAGCTCCTATAAAGAAAATACAAAGTTGAATGGATGATTAACACAGCTTTCACAATAACAGTGGTATTCTCAGAGCAGTAATCAGCACACCTGACAAGTTCACCCTTGCAGAGCCATCCTTGATGCAAGCATTCACCAATGAATTCTCCCCAGGGTGTAAAAAGAAATGCAGAAAACTGTCAGGAAAAAGTTAACTCTGTCCCACATTGCACTTTATTTTCTTTCTTCGTATATGTACTATGAAAGAAGAGCACATTTTAGAATGCGTGTTTTTAATTGTCTTACAATGTGCTTTGCGTTTAAACTTTGACTTCTAATAATACACATTGTTGCATAAAACAGAAATACAAATTAGCACATCATCTCCAATAAAAATATACTTTTCTGAAACATTGACAGACATGTCTGCAGCCTGAGGCAAACAATGAATACTAAATGGATGATGCTCAAATATTTCTAAAGAGTACAAAAATCAATGAATAAATCATGTAATATAAAAATACATAACAAGTGACACGTATAGTATGGTCCTATATTGACATCTTTGGATTCAGGTGGCAGTTATAAATAGCTCTGTCTGTGGTCTCATGGTTTATAAATAACACCAGAACCCATAGATGGCAATATAGGCCCATATTACGCAGTTACACATTATGGGTTCTCTCTCTTTCAATCTCTGTATATACAATTTTTTGTAACATTATCAGTGACATCTCTCAAATATGTTTCCATAATCAACAATCCACGATGTTTTAAGTAGAATGGATTCAATGAATCGCAAATCAGAAGGAGCATCAGTCTTGTGGAGATTAAAAAAAACAGTGACTACATCAGTTAGTAAGATGTGTAGTGGAAGAAACACATCCCCCTAAAATGGGCACTACGTAATTGAAGCATTTCCCCTAGAATTAAAACACAAGCAGAAGTTATGAGCATGTAAATTTCAACAGAGGAAGGCCAGAGCGTCAATAATTTCACGAGTTGAAAAGAGCATCTAACCAGACACTTGCTCACTAAGCTACTACAGCAAGGAAACCAATGGAGAATTAACATGAAAGTAGAGTATGAATGGGAATGAGACTAAGAAAAGACATATATACAACCATGAGTGTCCAGAAAGAAGCTTCGGAATTCTTGACAATAGTCAAAGAGCACCACACTCCTCTTTTGCCAGGAGTTGCAGTTCTGAATGCACTTTGCCAGGTTGCTCATGGTAGGTGCAGTGCCGTCTTTAACGCATGGACACACTGGGCAGTTGCCCGGGGGCCCCAAGAGTGTAGGGGCCCCATGCAGACCAGAATTTAACACAAAGTTTCCATTAAACATTTTTATTCCTGTGAGTGGTTGTGTAGGCAGGGCCCAGTACAATGATGTATTCCGCTCCAATACGCTTGATTCCGTGCACGGGTGGGCATGTCTCCCGACACCATGCTAGTTACATACCAATGTCATTGAATACAATACTAGACACCTACGCGCTGGCCCTCGTTTGCATGCAATTCTAACGGCACCTGAGCTCCGAGTTCATGTATGGTTTGCGTTTTTGCATGTATACCCTAAGCTTAGGATATGAATGTGGATACTATACCGCATTTCTGAGTACATTTTAATTTAATTTACCTCCAGGTGTGGGTCCCTGTGTCCATCCATACGGACACTTCCACGTTACAGTTATACCCGGATCGCTACTAAATTACTCAATAGGATCCCTGGCAACAATTCCCAGTGGTAAGCTTTAAGTCACTATTGCATCACTTACCATAGTCCGCTGGACTACTGGAACACACCTTACAATATCTCTAATTATTCCACAGGCTGTTCCCCCCACCCCCTTCTCACAGTCCTGAAGAAGACCCGCCTCTGACGCGTATTAAGCTGCACTACCTCCAGGGTCGAAACGTCGACGTTACTGTCATACTAGTCCATGCAGTCTCCTTGACCGGAATATAATATTACTCTTGGGTCTGGGACTCATGCATTAAGGAATGGACAGGAAGAAATAGAACTTTTTCATCTTCACTATTTATGTGTCACTTATGTCTGTTATACCTGTACAGCACTTTTGACTCACATATCACCACAAGTCACTTATCTTCCACTAAGTCACAATTTCATCGCCGTATAGTTAATGTTTTGTTGACAGCCAAATTCATTGTTTATTGTAAATTACAAATAAGTAAATATCTTTATTTTTGTCAAATCGCCTTGCCTTTGTGGTGTGTTTCCTTTTCTCCTTTTCTCTTTATGGTTTAAAATTTATTTTTTAACCAACTGCAAAATAGAAATTGTGTTATTTTCTTTTCAAAAATTGAAATTTCAAATTGTATTACATACTTCATGCAAAGTAATTGGTACTTCCCGACAGAACCACTTGTTCTATATGTCATATATACCCAGCTTCTGAGGGACACAGGGTTACCCCATTATTGCTAATGGTCTTTAACGCATGGGCACACTGGGCAGTTGCCCGGGGGCCCCAAGAGTGTAGGGGCCCCATGCAGACCAGAATTTAACACAAAGTTTCCATTAAACATTTTTATTCCTGTGAGTGGTTGTGTAGGCAGGGCCCAGTGCACTGCTTTGCCCGGGGGCATATAATGCTGTTAAGACGGCCCTAGGTAGGTGGTTACGGAGTTGGAGTCAGTTGCCCTGCCTATTATACTGCCCAAGATACTCCGTTCTGGATGGTCAACAGCTTAATGACCAATTGCCAATCTTTTATTGTCAACAGCTAAAAGCCCTAACGATGCAATGCATAACAGATCTAGGACAGACCACCAGAATACATTATATCAGGGCTTCCTCCTGTAGCTGCCGTTGGGGTATGCTGCCATATCCCGGTCATAGATGGTGTACACCTTCTTGGAGCGCAGGAATCTCAGCTTTAGTGCCAGCCGGCAGCTGAAGCTGTTGGATGTAAAATAGTACATGACGGGATTGAGGCAGCAGTTGAGGCTGACCAGCGCGAGGGTTATGCGGCGGAGTTTGTAGATGAAGTTGGCGATGTCGCAACTGGCAATGAGCTCCTGTCGCATGAGAAAGTGCAGAAGATGCATGATGTGGTAGGGCAAGAAGCAGACAACACAGATGAGAAGAATCAGGTAGATGGTCCGCAGTGCTTTCTTCTTGTGGATGCTAGTCTTAATACGGGAGATGCGCTTAGCAATCAGCGGGTAGCATATGGAGATGATGCCAAATGGGATGACAAAGCCAAAGACCAGGGCACAGATGTTGTATGGTGCCATGCGCTCCTTGGAGTCGTGGGGAGTGAAGCTTTCGAAGCAGGCAGTTTGGTTCCCAACCGTGTTGTGCAGCGGTCCCCCCAAGACCAGCGGGACCACCACAGCCACCGCCACTGCCCAAAGAAACACAGTGACCACAATGCTGTAGTAGCTGAGCTTGATACGAAGGTATGTCAGTGGGTGCACCACTGCAATGTAGCGGTCCACACAAATGCAAGTGAAGAAGCCAATGCTCAGGTAAATGTTGCTGTAGTACAAGGTGCCGGTGATGCGGCAGGCAACGTCCCCAAAGATCCAGTTATTGCCATTGACGTGGTAGAGGATCCGAAAGGGCAGCATGCACACAAAGATGGTGTCCACTATGCACAGGTTGATGAAGTACACATAAGATTGGGTGGTGTTTTTTACCTTGCATGTCAGCACGTAAAGAGCCAGGAAGTTGCCCACGAGGCCCAGGATGAAAACCAAGCTGTAGATGACAGAGAAGAGGTTGTACTGGAAGTCCGCGTTTAGACTACAATTAGAACTCGAGACAAACCGCATCCTTCAACTCGAGGTTGTAGGACCAACCTGCTCCCCTGGGCTGTGGTGCAGCAGAGAGGGTAACTGGAGGCTTGCTGTCCTGAAGGCAGGGTCATCAGAGATATAAAAAATCCAATGTGTGTGTTGAAATTGCGTTGAACACCAGGTCAAAGTGTTTACATCAGTTCGTACTATCTTCGTCGACTCTCAAGTTCTGATGTCATCAAACCCTAAAGATAATAAAAACATATGTTTACTTGCTCATTTGAGAACCTCGGCAAATTTACACATTTTAACGATGACAAATCTTGTTAGCAAGTTCCAGTTGACAAATAGACTTTGTAAGGGCCTCTCATGACTTTTCTGCATTATAATATTTTTCCATTTTTGAGTTATCTGTGAAATCACAAAAACCCCTCTTTCCGTGAGGGCAGTAAGCGGGAAGAGGTAGGTCCTTCTCTACAAGGGATCAGGGTGCATCTATCGTTATAAAGGATTGTTCTTTGCCCTGAGAAAACCAGAGGGGGTCGGATAATCCACTTGGTGCTAGGTAGACAGATAGTATCTGATCGCTCAGGTGCAGCTGCTGTGGACATCTGATGTCACTGCCTATTGTGACACAGGGTGCTGGTGGCTGCTCCCTGTGGAGACTGCTTTGAGATTCCCACTGCCAAGTGTTATAAGCTGTAGTGAGATATTGTCAATATTACCAAACACTCTAAGCAGGGACAGTCAGATCCAACAGGAGTTTACGTCTGCTCCTCTAAATTCTATGCTCTGGGGCCAAAAGATGGGCCCGAGTACTAATCAATGCTCCACTATTTGGACCCCTGACCTTGACTGGTAGGTCGCTCCCCCACCACACAGCTCCGTCTGTGTGCCCCCCTGCTGCCCTGATTGTGCTCGTTTTTTTTCCTTTCTGTGCCCCCTTGCTGCCCTGATTGTGCTCGTTTTTTCCTTTCTGTGCCCCCTTGCTGCCCTGATTGTGCTCGTTTTTTCCTTTCTGTGCCCCCTTGCTGCCCTGATTGTGCTCGTTTTTTTTCCTTTCTGTGCCCCCTTGCTGCCCTGATTGTGCTCGTTTTTCCTTTCTGTGCCCCCTTGCTGCCCTGATTGTGCTCGTTTTTCCTTTCTGTGCCCCCTTGCTGCCCTGATTGTGCTCGTTTTTTCCTTTCTGTGCCCCCTTGCTGCCCTGATTGTGCTCGTTTTTTTTCCTTTCTGTGCCCCCTTGCTGCCCTGATTGTGCTCGTTTTTTTCCTTTCTGTGCCCCCTTGCTGCCCTGATTGTGCTCGTTTTTTTCCTTTCCTTGCCTGTTTCCCGCCGCTGCGCCCCTGCGGCCCCGCCCCCTCACTGCCCATTTGCTGCCCCATTCCCTGCTCCTCCCTCCCACCTCCCCATTTATGGCGGCCGCTGCGTGGTGAAGAGAGCGACCCCTGACCTTGACTGGTAGGTCGCTCCCCCCACCACACAGCTCCGTCTGTGGGCCCCTTGCTGCCCTGATTGTGCTAGTTTTTTTTCCTTTCTGTGCCCCCTTGCTGCCCTGATTGTGCTCGTTTTTTCCTTTCTGTGCCCCCTTGCTGCCCTGATTGTGCTCGTTTTTTTTCCTTTCTGTGCCCCCTTGCTGCCCTGATTGTGCTCATTTTTTTCCTTTCTGTGCCCCCTTGCTGCCCTGATTGTGCTCGTTTTTTTCCTTTCCGTGCCTGTTTCCCGCCGCTGCGCCCCTGCGGCCCCGCCCCCTCACTGCCCATTCGCTGCCCCATTCCCTGCTCCTCCCTCCCACCTCCCCATTTATGGCGGCCGCTGCGTGGTGAAGAGAGCGACCCCTGACCTTGACTGGTAGGTCGGCTCCCCACCACACAGCTCCGTCTGTGTGCCCCCTTGCTGCCCTGATTGTGCTCGTTTTTTTCCTTTCTGTGCCCCCTGCTGCCCTGATTGTGCTCGTTTTTCCTTTCTGTGCCCCCTTGCTGCCCTGATTGTGCTCGTTTTTTCCTTTCTGTGCCCCCTTGCTGCCCTGATTGTGCTCGTTTTTTCCTTTCTGTGCCCCCTTGCTGCCCAGATTGTGCTCGTTTTTCCTTTCTGTGCCCCCTTGCTGCCCTGATTGTGCTCATTTTTTTCCTTTCTGTGCCCCCTTGCTGCCCTGATTGTGCTCGTTTTTTCCTTTCCGTGCCTGTTTCCCGCCGCTGCGCCCTGCGGCCCCGTCTGCGCCCGTCCGCGCCGGGACCGCGCCCAGCGCCAGAACCCCTGGCCCGGGCATCCCCCGCGCCCGCCACATCAACAGACGCCGATACGACGCCAGCACCCTCCACGCACTCAACCCCGGAAAAGATCACGCCTGCTACCGGGCCACCCCGAAGCGCACCCAGGGCCCTTCACCTGCCGGAACTGCAGCTTCGCCAGCACCCGCCCCGCCAAACCACCGCCCAGGAAAGAACCCAACTACCTCAGATGCATCCTCCTCAACACCCGCTCCGCCCGCAAACACGCCATCGAACTCTGAGACCTTCTCGACTCAACCTCCCCAGACGTCGCATTCCTGACGGAGACCTGGCTGAATCCCGCTTCAGCCCCCGACATCGCCATTGCCATCCCGGACGGCTACAAGATCACCCGCAGGGACCGCACCAACGGAGTCGGAGGAGGCATCGCCATCGTCCACAGGAACACCCTCAGAGTCTCAACAAACACCGACGACACCCTCAGCACCGCCGAACACATGCACTTCCAGATCCACACCGATCTCAACACCACCCTCAGAGGAACCCTCATCTACAGACCCCCCGGATCCCGACCACAGTTCAGCGATTCCATCGCTGACTTCGTCAGCACACACGCCATCGCCTCCACGGACTACATTCTCCTCGGGGACCTGAACTTCCACCTCGAGAACAACAAGGACACCAACTCCACCACCCTGATCGACAACCTCGCCACCCTCGGACTCAGACAGCTCGTGACTACACCCACCCACGCCGCCGGCCACACGCTAGACTCCATCTTTTCCGCAAGCCCACACGTCTCCTTCAACCACACCTCCGAACCCCACTGGACCGACCACCACTGCATCCACTTCACCTACAGGAAGCCCACCACGCACCACCGCACCGAACAAATGCCTCGCCGCTGCTGGAGCAGAGTCACCGAAGACCAGCTAACCACCACCCTCGCCCTGAGCCCACCCGCTGAACCCTCCGACCCCGACACCGCCGCCCGCAACCTCAGACAGTGGATCGACGACTGTGCCAACACCCTCGCCCCGCTCAAGAATCCGCCCAACAGCCACACCAGCAAGAAAGCCACCTGGTTCACCGAAGACCTCCAGGCCTCCAAACGAACATGCCGAAAACTGGAGAAGATCTGGCTCCACGAACGGACAGCGGACAGCTACGCCGCCCACAAGAGCGCCACCCGCAGTCACCATCACCTAATCAGATCCGCCAAAAGGGCCTCACTCAAAGACCGCCTAGACAACAACGCACACAACAGCAAAGAGCTCTTCAACATCGTGAAGGAACTCTCCAACCCCAGCTCCAACACCAACGACATCCCGCCGTCGCGAGACCTGTGCGACTCACTGGCCATCTTCTTCCACCGCAAAATCACCGACATCCACGACAGCTTCAACACCACGACCGCCCCGGCAACCACCGAGACCACTGCCCCCACAACCACCAACTGCTTGCTCTCCTGGACCAACATCAACGACGAGGACACCAGCGAGATCATGAACACACTCCACTCCGGTTCACCGCTAGACCCGTGCCCTCACCACGTCTTCAACAAAGCCTGTACAGCCATCGCGCCCCATCTCCGGAAAATAATCAACATCTCCTTCAAGACAGCAACCTTCCCGGAAAGCTGGAAGCACGCCGAGATCCCCGCCTTACTCAAAAAACCCAAGGCAGACCCCAAGGACCTCAAGAACTTCCGACCCATCTCTCTGCTCTCGTTCCCCGCGAAGGTCACCGAGAAAATTGTCAACAAACAACTGACCCGCTACCTCGAAGAGAACAATATCCTGGACCATTCCCAGTCCGGCTTCCGCAGCAACCACAGCACCGAAACCGCCCTCATCGCCGCCACCGATGACATCAGGACCCTGCTAGACAACGGAGAAACAGCAGCCCTCATCCTCCTGGACCTATCGGCCGCCTTCGACACGGTCTGCCACCACACACTACGAACACGCCTTCACGACGCCGGGATCCAAGAGAAGGCCCTGGACTGGACCACATCCTTCCTTTCCGGCAGAACACAAAGCGTCCGCCTCGCCCCCTTCCGATCCAAGGCCACCAAGATCATCTGCGGCGTACCCCAAGGCTCCTCCCTCAGCCCAATGCTGTTCAACATCTACATGGCACCCCTCGCCCACGTCGCCCGACAGCACAACCTCAACATCATCTCCTATGCCGACGACACCCAGCTGATCCTCTCCCTCACCAAAGACCCTCACACCGCCAAAGCCCACCTCCACGAAGGAATGACGGCCGTCGCCGAATGGATGAGGACCAGCCGCCTGAAGCTGAACTCGGACAAGACGGAGGTCCTCATCCTTGGCTCCAACCCGTCAGCCTGGGACGACTCCTGGTGGCCGACATCACTGGGAACAGCCCCGACACCCACCGACCACGCACGCAACCTAGGGGTCATCCTCGACCCCACCCTCTCCATGACTAAGCAGGTCAACGCCGTTTCCTCATCCTGCTTCAACACCCTCCGAATGCTCCGCAGGATCTTCAAGTGGATCCCCACCGAAACAAGAAAAACAGTCACCCAGGCCCTCGTCACCAGCAGGCTGGATTACGGAAACGCCCTCTACGCAGGAACGACGGCTAAGCTCCTGAGACGGCTGCAACGCATCCAGAATGCCTCTGCACGTCTTATCCTCGACATCCCCTGACGCAGCCACATCACACGCCACCTGAGAGACCTGCACTGGCTCCCTGTCAACAAGAGGATAACCTTCAAGCTCCTCACCCACGCACACAAAGCACTCCACAACTCCGGACCAGCCTACCTCAACAGACGACTCAGCTTCTACACCCCCACCCGCCAGCTCCGCTCCACCAGCCTCGCCCTCGCCACAATCCCCCGCATCCGGAAAACGACCGCCGGCGGCAGATCCTTCTCCCACCTCGCCGCCAAGACCTGGAACACCCTCCCCACCAACCTTCGGCAGACCCAAGACCTACTGGCCTTCAGAAGACTCCTCAAGACCTGGCTCTTCGATCAGTAGCAGCCCCACCCCCCTCTTCCCCCAGCGCCTTGAGACCCTCGCGGGTATGTAGTGCGCTTTATAAGTGACATGATTGATTGATTGATTGATTCCTGGCATATCCATTTATATTCATGTACCTCGGTTCCCTTGTCTCTTAGACCCGGGTGTGGTTACAGCAGGACATGCTCCATTATGAAATTTATAAAAACTGGACACTAACTGTTGGGATATATTAAATTAAAATTCCACCGCTGTAGTTGTGAAGTTGAAAACCCTGCAAATTATGTAGTTATAATCTGTTAACCTCGCACAATGTGGCATTAGACGTTTTTGTGCAGTTATAAAATTGTACAATGAGCAGAATATGGATTTACACTTGAATTCACATGTGTATACATGGTATTGCCTGTGAAACAAGTTTGATATGACCTGTTAAAGTGCCTTTTATAGTATATGCTAACTAGACCTCAATACCATCTTGTACAAAATGGATGCCTAACCTTGCACATTCACTGTTTATTATTTCTGCTGCACACAGTCAAGCAAAGTCATGCTTGTTTTGTTTCTGAATGGCATTGTTCTCAAAGAAGATTCTCCAACATAGGCTCAGTAATGT
This sequence comes from Calotriton arnoldi, assembly GCA_963921515.1. Taxonomy (NCBI): domain Eukaryota; kingdom Metazoa; phylum Chordata; class Amphibia; order Caudata; family Salamandridae; genus Calotriton; species Calotriton arnoldi. The sequence continues at coordinate 250,555 of CAWUFW010009436.1, read as the reverse complement.
TACAACTGTCAAGGTTTCTTCCGCCTACTCGCAGAATTGCATTCTTTCACAATATTTCACTGTTGGTTTGTGTTGTGATGTATTGTTTTTAATGTGATCTGTAATGTATTGTCCTGTTGGTGACTCCTTAGCCACTGGTTGCATTCCAGGGCATGAGCACTTTAATATGGATTTTAGAAGCTGTATTGAAGGAGATGTGAGAAGAAGCTTTCGTACGTTGCTGCTCTCCTATGTGTTGGAGCCTATATAATAAAGTGTCATCTACAAACTTGCTCCTGCTGCTATTACTACAGGTTTGTAACTAGTATGTTCTGCCATCTCCGGATTATTTCAGCCCCCTGTGGCTGAATCGATATTCATGTAGTGGGATAGTGCTTAGGTGGTAAGGCAATATGACGCTCATTAAATCAATGCTCTAATTTTCCGAAATTGTATTATTTTTGCTCACACCATGATGAATTTGCAGTCTTCATTATATCTAATGAGAAGGTTTCCTATATAAACCCTTACATTTGGGGATGAGCCAGAGACCTCTTAGATGCTTCTAGGGCTGCTGTCCGATTTCTTACTGATTTCACTGCTCATTGGAACTTAGAATATTTTTGATTTTGCTTATAATTCTGTATTGCCCTATTTCTAAGAGCCTTCATGGCACTTTACAATTTCTGTATTGTACCTTTTAAGTTTTTGCAACAAATCTTTTTACATTTCTAATTCCACCCTGGAACTCACTTATTGAGACTATTCTTCCTTAATTAACTGTATTTTAATATGCTGTGCTACACCTTATCTTAGAACATATTGGACTCATGAAATTGAGGTTTAATAATGTCCCCAATTAATCCACCCATGGGTGTGTTATTGAGGTGATTTTTGGGGTGTAACATTTTAGGAGTCCCCTGCATCAACAAAATTTTGGTAGGAGAGGATGGTTGGGACATAAGCTGGTACTGTTAGAAATCCCTTTTTGCCCTGCCTTTTGACTGGTTTCTGTCCATATTCCAGAGTCCACAATGGATTTTCCGTTGTGGATTATCCTTGTGAATTGTTTGCTGAGCTCCTGACATGGCGGTTGCTGTTCCTGAGCAAAAATGATTGTAAGTATTAATAGTACGGAGTGATTTTTGAGATTGAGAGTATTTTGGTGTGCTAGTGATGCTATCTGGGATTTGTAGTTGAGAGTGCAGTCTTAGTTGAGTGTTGGTTTGTTATGCTGCATGTGACGTTTTTGGTTACGTGATGCTGATTCTTGGTTCAATTGGTGATCTTGATGTACTTGTCATATTTGTGATTTGCGTTGAAAAAGTTTTGGTTTTATTATTGGTTGACTAGGTAATTGAATTAGTCTTAATCCAAGATCTTGAGATTTTGTTGTTCAACCTGTCTGTTGGGTAGTGTTATTTGCAGTGGCAGCTGGTAATTTTAGGAGGGAGCAGGGTGGATGTGACACACACATACACACTCACTCACACCCATGCGCACACACACATCCATTCACAATACTCATTACCAAATATTCAAACATACGCGCAAGCACGCACCAAACATTAATAAAAAAAAAAAATCACACTTACCTGCAGCTCTGCCTCAGAGGTCCCAGGATGGTTGGGACTGTTGCCTTCCCTCATTGGCTGACCTTCAGCAGTCCCAACCTCGTCACAGAGTGGGATAGGGTCACTGAGACTGCTGACCCCACCCCACTCTGTGACAAAGTGTCACTGATTGACACTCTACCCTTGGCGCTTTAGGGCTTAAAACTGAAGCGCCAAGGTCCGAGGCAATGAGTGACGCTACCCCTCGTCACCGAGGGGGAGGGCCTCAAGGACCTTTGCTGAGCTGAGGAGGTCACACCCACAGGAGCTGTGACATCTTCAGCACAGCAAAGTTCAGCTCAGGCAGCTAGGAGCCTGTGCATTTAGCTCATGTCTAGCTCCTGGCTGCCTGACCTTAAAATGAAGAGTGTCTGTCAGGCCGACCTTTGCACAGTCTGACAGACACTGTACTTGAGGGTGCAAAAGGTGAGGGGGCGTGGCCCCTCAGCACCAATGGACCAGCCGCGGCTGGTGATTTGTGAGGTGCAGCATTCACACAGATAGGGATTTTCTGAATGATTGAGTTTTCTTTCTAGAGTTTTGCATGTCTAATTTAGTTTAGTGTTATTTGCTCTTGGTGCACTTAGAGTGAGTACATTAATATTAATCAGAGGTGGATTGCCACTCAGCTGCAGTCTGCTTTAGTGAGAACTGTGTTTGATAAGTGCTGTAGAAATACTATTCCTGTTTCTCTTGATTGTGAAGTTCTTTTATCTAACCTGCTGATTTTCTCCTATCTAGGTTGAGTAGAAAATATTTATTTTGTTATGTTGTGTGCATGCAGTTAGGAAAGGAGTTGTGTGTTGTTTTTTGATTCAAGGAAAAGCCACTCTGTGATTGGCTAGTCAGGTGAGAAGTTGCACTAGGATTGTGAGACATTCACCACTGAGTCACGATGTCAGTGGTTGGATGTTGTCGAAGGTGCGCTGTGATTGGTTGACTTTTGACATAGCCACGCTGGGATTGGTTGTTGTTCTTACCCTTGTCTTGTGCTGTTTCTGGATTATTTTGAGCAAGAATGATGGGCGCTGTGTTGAAAAAGCCTGAAACTTCTGTTGTACCTACTATGGACGGACAGATGATTCCTACAGAGGGCTCGCCTATGTACGAAATGTTGATGGATTTTAGACTTCCATACCTCTAGTGAGGAAGGCTTACAGTTTACTTTAGTGGGTACCTTTAATATTAGAAAACTAAGGGGCTTATTTATGAGAGGCTTGTGCCGCCGGAGCTACACTATTTCTGGCACTTCGGCCGCGCAAACCTCTCAACCATATCTATGAGGCCACTCTGAGTTGCATTGCATGACCTCATAGATATGGAGTAAGGCAAGACAGCGCAGGTCACAACCTTGCCTTACTATGCACCAGGGAGGCATTCCATGGGCATTGCTGTGGGTTCTTCCACGCGACACAAATGGATTTTGACGTTGCTCCAGATTTACTTAATCACGTAAACCTGGGGCAGTGCCAAAATATTCTGCAACACACATAGAAAGAGGAAAACGCCTCACGGGATGGTTTTTGTGCAGGAAGGTGTCACTTCTTGCACAAAAACAATCCTGCATGCGATGCAAACACCCTTGCACCGTGGTGCAAGGGTGCCTGCGTTGGCGCTTGGCAGAAAATTATGCACCAGCACAGGGGGAAATGCATCATATTTCATAAATATGGTGCATTCCTGCCCTTTCACATTGGCGTAGGGCAGCGCAGCAAGAAGACGTCAGGCGCTGCCCTACGCCAATTCCCCATAAATAAGGCCCTAGATTTCTTGAGCTAGACCATTGAGAGAAAGCCACTACCTAGACCTACACAGTTTGAAACATTAAATAAATGGGATCAAATAGCCACTGAGAAGGAGAGAAAAAAAATGAAAAAGCAGTATAAGGGTTCAATGAAGCAGTGATTAGAAAACAAGTGGGATAATCATGAGAGATTTTGGAGAGAGGGTGTGATAGAAGAGGTGAGAGTTTTTCCCGCAATAGTAAATGAAACAGACAAGAAGAAAGTTGATGAGGGTGACAGAGAACAAGATAAAGATGAGAATAACTTTTTAAATGATCTTTTGAATTCTAGACCTCCTCCATACATACCGGTACAAGCAAGTGGTCTCTACCCTGGTACCTGACATGGGTGCATCGGGTGAACCAAGTACAAGTGCACAGGGATTGACGGCGCTTGAAGTGACAAGTGAAGGTATAACATTGAGTGCAAGTGCTCCCCCTGAAAATTCTGTTGTTGCTACTGTTCCTACTATCTATAGTGTCTACTGTTGCTCCTGCCTCTCCTGAATCAACTGTCCTTCCTAAAGAGAGGGGTTAATATTGGATTCATAAAGATTGAATTTGGATCCATTTTACAGGGAACAGTTTATTTAAATAGACTGATGTCATATAATGTAGATGAAAAGAGATATGCAATCAGAGAAGCAGCAAGGTATGCAAATAAAGCACATTATAAACTTGAGAAATTAGTTGATGAAAATGAGGTTGCTGTTAGCAGAATGAGAAATGTACAGATGAATTATAAAATGGATTTGAGTAAAAATAAATAAAATAAATGGGTTTAGTGACTTTGCGAGATCACATTAAACATTTAATTGAGAAAACTAAGGATTGGAGAGAAAGAAATACAAAGAAAAGTGGAAAAAGAAAGTCACTACTAAAAAGGTAAGTACGGAGACAGAGACGAGTGCAAAGGCAATTATTAGTGATTCTGAACCAGACACAATGTCAGAATTTCCTTTGAAGGAATTATGTTCATGTGTTTTGGACTAGGGTTGATCTTTATGCCTTTACGACAAATTTTCCAAAATTGAGAGAGAACTCTGACAGGTGGTACAAAGGGGTTCATAGACTGGTTACAATTTCTAAAATGCTATGGATTGATTTGGATACATTATTTGAGATTGTTGTTCCTAGTGATTTACGGACAGAATGTATGGCTGCTGTTGCTTGGCCGACTGAGGATCCGGCTAGAGTTGCTCCTGAGAATGCTCTAGCTGCGGTGGTTGCTGATAACTATAGAGTGGTGCTAGATCATTTGAAAAAGAAAGTGCCAAAGAAAGAAGTAAATTGGGGACCAATTATGGGAGCTACTCTAGAGCAAAATGAGTCGGTGTATGCTCATTATGAGAGGCTTTATAGCAAGTACAGTGGAGTTGAAGAGCCAGAGAACTAAAGTGTTGGCAGATTTGCAACTGCTTTCATTTTGGGTTTGCATCTAGAGCTTAGTTCTCATATTCAGCAGAGTGTGATGTGCTGACAAACCAAGAGTATCGATGAGATCTTAAAGTATGCAAATACTGTAGTGACTGTTTTGATATGTAACAGAAAAAGATTAAGGGGAAGTTGATTATTCCACAGACTAAGCAGATTTAGATAAACAACAGAAATCAGATAATGGGTTCTGATTTCGATTTTGCACCGCCTGAGATTTCTGAACGCAATGCATTTAAGGTGTCAGAATGGGAAATGAGATGGTGCAGACACAGGGTTGTGGTAGAGCGATGCAAATATTAATTTACAAAGAAGAGCACTGCTTATTTCTGCGGTAAAAACAGGCCATGGAAACACAAGTGTAAGCAGAATCAGGATCAAATCCAGAATGATTTTGTTCCCCAGATGCAGCGAAACGCAAAACAGGTGCAGACACAGTTTGATGCCGCAGCCCAGCAGACTCCTATGCAAGATGTGCAAAATCAAGGGCAGTTCCATATGGATATGCCTGTAGCTCCAGTGATGCAGCAAAACACGAGAAACAAGATGCCATATAATCCAGGGTACCAACAGAATCAATTAATTCTAAGCAATGATTGTCCTCAGTTTTCATCAGAGACTAATTTACAATGGCAGCGCCTGAGGCGGGAGGAGGATTGGATGCATGGTGCAGTCCTGGAGGTAGATCAGAGTGGCCCATATGTAGATAGTAAGGTGAATTGTCACCTCGTATCATTCTTGGTCTATACTGGTTCCACCTGCATCTGCCCTCAGACTGTTCCATTATGATAAATAATTTATTGCTATGATAAGAGTGAGTGCTCACTTTCAATACTGACTCAAAAACATGGAAGGGTGATGAGACCTGGTGCTTATTTTTCTGCGGTGTTAGATCCATTAGCTGTAACTCTTCCTGGTTGTCCAAAGGAGGCGCAGCTATCTGAATTGCAATTGAACAATGTGAAGGCATTGTAATGGGACATATGCTCATTGTGTTTGTTCCTTATTCAGTTGAAATTTGCTGACTCTTACTAGAGCTCAGAACCTGACAAACATCTGCCTCACAAGATATGACCAAATCATATAGGCAGCAGAAACAGCTCAATCAAGAGGTGAAATTCTCTGAATCCTGCAACACATTTCCTGGTCTCAGATATCAATGAAGACGATGATGATAACAATCCAGACTACGATTGTGTAAATGTTACAGATTTATTTACCAAACCAAGACTAGATATTAAAGATGTTCCTTTTGAAATGGCTTATTTGATTTGTTTGTGAGCGGTTCTAATCTGAAACACCATCTGGGAGCACTAAAAGCTGCTTATGCAGTCTATTCTATTTCTGAAATCGTTGAGGCATCATTCCTACCTAATGTAACTTCAGCACAAGCGGCAAAGTTGATTACACTGACAAGGGCTTGTTGCCTTGCAGATGACTTGAATGTGACTATTTACACAGACAGCCAATATGGGTTTGGAGTGGTACATGATTTTGGGTAGCTGTGGTCACAAAGAGGTTTATGACATCTTCTGGTTCTCTCATCAGGAATGGTTTCTATATTCTTGATTTATTTTAGAAGCAATACGACAACAACGGGAGATTGCAATAGCTAAGTCTGCAGCCTGTTAGGCTAGTGAAGACATAGTCACAATGAGAAAGAAATATGCTGATCTAGTGGCAAAGTAGTGTGCAGTTGAGGATGCAGACTGAATGAGCAAGTCAAAGTGCAATAGTCAAAACAGATGGGATACAGTGCAAATACTGCTGTAAATGCAAGTTATGCCATTTTTTCTGTTAAATACAAAACAGACCACATTAATCAAATTGAATGTGATTGTGATGAAAGACAATAATGGGAATTAGCTGGTTGCAAAAAGAATGTCTATGATGTGTGGATTACTCCTGAATATAAATATGTACTTCCTGACTGCATGCTTCATTCCATGGCCTGCTGTTTGAATGGCCAAACAGATGGTGGGAGAGTTTCAATTACCAGTATATCTAAGAAGCACTGGTTCAATACAAAATTAAGAAGTGTTGCAGAATATCTGTATCAAAGTAGTGTCATTTGTCAGAGGAATAATCGGGGAAAGAGAACCATTGTCATTATGGATCAGATTGGCAAATCAGAGTGCCCATTTGCAAGACTTCAAGCAATCTTCATTGAGATGCCTGTCTACAATGACCTTAAATATGTTCTTGTGATTGTCTGCTTTTTTTTTTAATGGGTTGAGGCCTACCCAACTGGAGATGCGACAGTATGACAGTTGCCAAACTCTTGTTGAGAGAATTAATTCCACGTTTTGGCCTACCAACCTCTATTGAGACAGACCATGGGACTCATTTAAAAAATGAGATCCTTAAATGGATTTGTACAGCTATCCACTTTGAGCAGAAATTCCATTGTAGTTATCGTCCTCAATGATCTGGCATTGTAGAGAAGGTGAATGAAACCTTCAAAAACAGGCTGGCTGAACTGTGTGCCTCCACTGGTCTTAAATGGCCCGATGCTCTTCTTATTGTTCTCATGAGCATTAGAAGTACCCCACACAACAAGGCCGGACTCTTGCCCCATGAAGTGTTGATGGGCAGAGCCATGAGGAATGCCTACATCACTTCAGCAACACTTGTGCCAATGACAGATGATACTGTATTAGATTACTGCAAAGGTGTAGCCGCTGTGGTAAAATTTGTCTGTCAGGTGAATTTTGCAACAGCACCAACAAAAGAAACTCTGTGCCTTCCACTACAGCCAGGAGACTGGGTCCTAGTGAAGAAGCATGTCCGCAAAAGCTGCTTTGAGCCTCATTGGAAAGCACTACAACACCTTGTGCTTGTGACTAACACGCTGTAAAGTGTGCCAGTATCCCATAGCTCACATGAGAAGAGTAAAGACAGCAGTTGAAGTAGTGACAACAATCACTGATTCACAGTCAAGCTCAGGTTTGCAGATTGGCTCCATAGGGGAAGGGGAGAAATTGGGGAAGAAGTTTAAGAAGAGAACTTTGAACCTGGTGATTGTTGTTGACAGTGAAGGTGAAGACCTTCGTGAAGGTACCAGTAGTATTCTCTGATCCAGTTCATGAAAATGTCCAGCTGAAAATTTGAGTCTCAAGAACCCCCCAGGGGAAGAAAGCACTTCACAGTAAGTCGAGCTGCTGATGCTGGTCTAAGCACAAGTTCGGCTGGGAGTGAAGAAGATTCAGCAATAGTCACAAGTGAAGATACAAGAGTTCTTAAGGCAGTGAAGAGAACTTGCGCAAGAAGACACTGGGAAAATGAAAGATCAGCGAACAACCAGAAATATTTGAAACCAATTCAGAGAACAGTGATAGTGAATCGTCTGTTGCTAAAAGACAAACAAGGAAGAAAATCCTGAAAAGAAAGTATACTTCAACTGAATGGGTGATTCTTGCATCTGTGTCTGAAGAAGTAGACAATGCAGACGGGGCAGACTACAATTCAATAAACTGTTGCCAATTCCTTTTTGGAGAAGAGCGCCCTTGATTTTTTGCAAATCCTGATAGTGATAAAAAATATTTTAATGGATTTTGAACTCTGCAAGAAAATATCCAGATGAAGAAATAAGATTCTTGAGCTTATGCACGGAGTAAACAAACTGATTAAAAAAAAAAATCTTTGAAGTCTTTTTTTGGGTGTTTGATTATTGTTTTGAAAAAAGAAAGAATAGAAGATATATTATGGTATTGAAAAAAGGTTTTCTAGAAGTCTGATTTTTTTAACAGTTTTGAATTCTTTTAATTTTTGTTTTGACTTCTGTAGAAATGCCATGCAGCAGATGCTCTAAAACAGTTAGCATGTTTTCAATGATAGCAATATAATAATCATAATTGGCTTAATGTTGTGCCCTATTTCTCTGTATGAACTGACTACATACAGTATAGTAATGAAATTGAACATAATACATTGACTCAAAGGGACAGGTTAGTTAGAGGTTTTAAGGATAATATCAACGCACAAATCTTGGGTGAATATGTTGACATTTTGGGGGGTAATGAATTGCATAGTTTGTTCTTTTCTTCCCTCTTCTGCAGGTAAAGATACAACCTATGTACAACTATTGATTTCCTACAGCCTACCTTGTAATGTTTTTGTTAGTATATTCATTATGCAAGAGTTTCTATTGCCATATTTCTCTGATTTCAACTCTTTGCTGGAGAACCTGTAACTGAAGATTATGAGAATAGGGTAATTCATAGTGAATATTTGAATACAATTGCACAAACTTACCCTAATACTAATCAAACTAAAATGGAGTATGTATAATGAGAGGAAAGTGCTGATTTTGAGAGATTGAAAGAATAAGAGGGAAATTAGAGAACAGATTAAGGCAGAGGTGAATTTTGGTTTTCAAATTTGCATCTAAGGTTGAGAAGAGAGCATGAGAAAAAAGGTGAATCGTGTAGGATGTGTCATGAACATACAGAAGTTGGATCAACAGAGTTTCTGGGAAAGAGTGAGTGTTAAAGAACTTATGTTGTCAGTAGTGATTTCTTGGCTGGTGAAGAACCAATTCTTTGAGGTACTGATTAGGTGTGTGGTAAGACTCCTTATTTCAGCCTATCATGTAAGTGGGTAAGTGCTTGCTATCTGGCTTTAGTATTTCTTAGAGTCTATCATCTGAATGAAATGAGTGGTGCTGGTAGTTTGAAGAGAGTAAAACGAGGTTTTGGACAGATTGTATTAGATGTGTGCAGAGCTATGATTCCATCTATGGGTGTGGCTATGAATGATGTGAACATTAGAAGATTATCTAAGCTAGGGGACTGATTTGCTTCTAATACTGCTGGTAGCACTAACACAAATTAATACAGAGTTAATTGCTATGCATGCAATGATCATGCAAAACTGCTTAGCGCTAGATATCGTTCTCATGAAGGTAGGTGGAATTTGCAGGGTTTTGGAAGGTGATAGTGTTGTACCTTCATCCTGGTAATAAATAGTAGGGTTATTAACACCTAAGTCTCAAATATCACTAACATTTCTTGTGAAGTCCAAGCTTTAGAAGAGTACTTATGGGAAACAGTAGGTTCCTGGGTTAGTGGGATAAGAAAGAGTTTTAGTAAGGTTGGGGAGTGGATTGATAGCTTGGGTGGGGGCATGTGTAGGACCATACCAACTCCTGTAAATATTGTGCTGATTTGTGCAGCATTTCCGTTTCTCTTGTTCAAATGTCCTGAATTAATATTTCTAAATTGTGGGCGTGAAGAGAAAAATACTCTCTCTAAAAGGAAGAGAGATGATCCTGAACTGGAAGATGTCAAAGATTGAGTCTATAATCAACTGAAGCTGCTGGAAGAACCGAATTGCAAGAAACAGAAAGAGATGCAGTATAGTCAATTGTGGGCTTCTGGTGATTACAGAATATTTTGAGGGGGGGGGGAATTTGTAGACATTTTTGCGCATTTATAAAATTTTGCATTATTAACTGAGCAGAATATGGATTTATACTTGAGTTTACATGTGTATACTTGTATAATGTCATTGCATAGGCCTAGACAACATCTTGTTCAAGATGGATGCCTCTCCCGGCACATACACTGTTTATTATTTCTGTCACACACAATCAAGCAAAGCCATGTCTGTTTATTTCCGAAGAAGATTCTCTAACATGGGCTCAATAGGTTTACAACATTCAAGGTTTGAGATTAGGTGGGGGGTTTTTAGTTAAGACAGGAAAGTGGCGCTCAGGCTATTGCGTATACTAACTATAGGCTTATAAGCATGCGATGCCTCCAGGTCAGGGGATTAACCCAATAACCCCTGAAAAATGTGTGAATCGCAGGATCCACACTGTAAATTGAGTACTGTCCTGGGCACACGCGGTGAGGGTATTGACAATATATTAGTCTGTTACAAAATGTTATATAAATGCAGAGGTCGGCATCAGTATTAGAACAAAAAAGGGGTTTATTTATGTCTCAACACCAACTATGTTGAATACAAAAGGCCAGCCGACACGTGTTTCGTCACTGGGAAAATTCCCGTGACTCATCAGGGCCGAAGACCGGTGATAATTCCAACCCGGTGTGGGGTGAGCTGAATGTCAGCATCTCACTACTCGCTCCAATGTCCTGACGTCTTCCTCCGCACCGGACTCCAGAGTTCTGCGTCAACTCGCCATTATTATTCTCCTAGTCTTCCCGTACCCAGGTTAGCTAGATTCTGCACATCGCCTGGCTGTTGGTTTACCCTTCCACCACGCCGGACATTGGACAGCCATTACCTGCCATCACAGGTACCTGGCAACTCCAAACCCATGCTTTACCTTTAATCCGCCTAGGCTGCATTCCAGCCCGCGGTCTCCGTCCACCGCTGTAATTTTTCATAGCGCCTCATCCAGCGCCTATCAATCCTGTTGCTCCAGCCTCCAGCTCACCCCACACCGGGTTGGAATTATCACCGGTCTTCGGCCCTGATGAGTCACGGGAATTTTCCCAGTGACGAAACACGTGTCGGCTGGCCTTTTGTATTCAACATAGTTGGTGTTGAGACATAAATAAACCCCTTTTTTGTTCTAATACTGATGCCGACCTCTGCATTTATATAACATTTTGTAACAGACTAATATATTGTCAATACCCTCACCGCGTGTGCCCAGGACAGTACTCAACATTCAAGGTTTCTTCCACCTGCTTGCAGTATTGCATTAATTCACAATAGTTTACTGTTGTTCTTCTAACTAGTTTGTTCTGCCATCTCTGGATGATTATAGCCCTCTCTAGCTGAATCGATATTCATGTAGTGGGATAATGCTTAGGTGGTAAGGCAATATGGCGTTCAATAATTCTGTGCTCTGATTTGTTGCAGTTGTATTCCTTTTACCATGATAAATCTGCAGTTTTCATTATATTCCATGAGAAACTTCCCTATGTAAACCCTCAAATTTGGGAGTGAGCCACAGACCTTCCCGATGTTACAGGGGATGCGGTCCAATTTCTTATGGAGTTTGCTGCTCATTGGGACTTAAAATATTTTTGATTTTGCTTATCATTCTGTATTGCCCTTTCACCGAGAGCCTTCATGGCAATGGTGAATGATTTGCACTTTTCAATTTTTGTATCATATCTTTTGAGTTTGTGTTATAAATTGTTTTACATTTCTAATTACGCCCTAAAACTCACTTATGGAGTCTGTCCTTCCTTAATTGACTGTGTTTCTAATATGTAGTGCTGCACCTTATCTTGGGACACATTGCCTCATTAAATTGAGGTTTAACACCACCCCTAATCCATGCACCCTTGGACGTGTTATTGAGGTGATGTATGAGGTGTAAGATTTTAGGAATCCACCACGCCCACACGGTTTGTGGGCAAAATATCCCTGCAACAGAAAATACATTTTTGTCAAAGATTCTTCTGCCTGAACCTTTTATTTGATGGAGAATCCTTTGGCTAAAAATAACTTCATGGGTTTTTTTTGTCAGGCAAAACCTGGGCATTTCCCCCCACTATTGTGTGTTTTTTAACTTAACAGACTTTGCGAAGTTAGCAACATTGAAAAAGACCCAAAAAAAAGCAAGCCAAGTTGGCAGAAGGAAAGGTTGCCCGCTATAACCACCAAGATGCAACAGTAGAAAGAGGTGATTTTAGGAGAGTCCCGAGATTCTCGGGTGGAATCTCTATGAGACACCTTTTTACACAGGCAGATTAGCAGAGACACATTCTTCGTAGTATCCTGAGCTACTCCAAACTTGGACTTATTGTGCATTGTGGTTACAGATGACGTAGCACCCTCAAAACTATGGGGGATATTCACAAGAACGTGCGATAAACATCGCCAAAATAGGCTACCGCAATTTTCCATATCGCCGTCTATCGCGGGAAAATAACTCTGTGTCAACGTCGTATTCCCAACACGGCGGTAACATGCGATATTTCCTGAGAACTCCTCAAATGTCCACGATACAACCACCGCGACGGCGATAAAAAAGGAAACCCGAACGTGAAAAAAGTTGCGATGGGCCCAACTGCGATAAAAATCCAGCGAAAAGCAGCGCCAGGCCCGCAAGTCCCACAAGTAAGGCAGGAACAATCAACATAAAAGCCGAAAAAATGAAATACAAATAAAACACAAACAACTGTGAAGCACCATGGAGGTAGCCGGAGAAAGCACAGAGGACAACACAAACCCCACAAGCCCCACGGAGGACCAGCCTGGGACCTCGGGGTCAGGGAAGGGCAAGGAGAAGAGGAAGACACGGTTCAGTCCGCAGGAAAACAGGAACCTGATTACGGAGGTGACAGAACACCATCAACAACTGTCCGTCACCTCCACTGTGTCATTGGCAACAAAAAATGGAATATGGCAGTCCATCCTGGACAAGGAGAATGCAGTTGGAGTGCTGAGGAGGACAATGGAAGAGGTCAAGAGGCGCTGGAATGATGTGAAGCGCAAAACCAAGCTGAAACTCGCCAACAACCGCAAAGCAGCAATGCAGACTGGGGGTGGAAGTCCTGCGCCACAGGAGGAGCTGGATGAGATGGAGGAAATGGTGTCCACAGTCATCAGTGAGGAGACGGTGGCAGGAGTCGGAGGACCGGACACTGCTCAACATGACCTGACACAACAGCAACAGGGTCAATAACCACCAGGGACTGGGGGGACGGGGGTGATGGGCACAATGGCACACATGCACAAGTAAGTACAGCACATCTGCGGACAAACCATGCCCAAGAGTCACAACTCCGACCAAGAGCCCAATTTACCCAAGTCTGCAACAGCTCAGCACTGTATAAGCACAGAAGTGAAAGGCACACCGCCTGAAAGGGATAAGGGCCAGCCAAATCAGAGCTGAAGGGGCAAATCACACGCAATGCAGCACACACACATAACACTCAGAGCACCTCAACATTTACAACAAAGTGGACCAAACTGCAACACTTTCACAACAGAACAGAGGACACAACTGCTGCCGCTTGTGTGTAGAAAATGGCCATTCGCATTTGGCATAGCAGGAAACTGTGAGATAATGGACAAATACAACCTCACATCCGTGATGGTGGCGAAATGTCAACTGTCCAGCATTAAATAGGCATCTCCACACAAACAGTCACAATGTACATTGACATGCAGTTTGTTTGTAAACTTGGCCAATGCGTCAACATACATGTGAACACAATGTCAAACTGCATCTCCCCCCTTACATTGCAGAGGGAGAATCATCACCTCCTGCAGAGCAGACCGTACTCCTCATCACCGATGATGAAGAGGACCTACACACCATCTCTTCTTGCAACATATGCGAATGTAAGCACTCAATGTTGCACTTACACCCGTCAGAGTAATGTGCTAATGCAGAGGACTGACATGCACACGGGGAATGTGTGTTGCTAAGATTTTATTTGCACATGCTGGTCATGTGGTCATCTTGTACTGTGCCATGATTGCTGTGGACAGTCACAATGTGACGTGCTCATGCGAAGAAATTGTTGAGGATTGTGTTCCTTCGGGCTATTCCTGCTGCGGCTGCAGTGGGGTGTGGTCCACCTGCATCATCTTCCTCATCATCGTCCGGTGCTTCTGGGACTTGGATCCATGGGGCATTGGTGCGTACACATATGTTGTGCAATACACAACATGCAGTGATCATCTTGCACACTATTTCTGGGCTGTACAAGAGTCTTCCACCGGTGAAGTTCAGGCACCTGAAACGTGATTTCAACACGCCAAACGTGCGTTCAACAATGCCCCTGGTGCGTTTGTGGGCTACATTGTACTGCCTCTGGGCCGGGGTGTTCGGGTCTCGGAGGGGTGTCATCATCCACGGGCAGAGTGCATATCCTTGATCACCTGTGAGAGGTAAGTGAGGTCAGGGTCAACTGGTGGTCCTGCATGGTGTGTTGGCAGACATACAAGTTTCGTGGTGTGTGATTTGTGCGACCTTGGGATTCATGTTAGCCATGTATTGCTGCTGGCAAATGTGGTAGGACAATGTGTATTACGTAGCCTCACAGCTGCTCCTCCCTCCCACCGAGCCTATTTACTTGTGTGTGCTGCGCGGTCGCATCACTTGCACTCCTACGGCACACCATTGTCATGCCTGTCTGCGCATGTCCGCAGGACTGACAGCAAGACTGTAATGTTGGCCGTTGAAGGTGTGCGGCCACGTGTGTGTAGGCCTATGGTAAGGATAGGGCGGACACAGATGTGGAGTTCTGGCCTGGCTGAACTCACGCTGATATTGAGGCTAGGCCTTCGGTTCAGGCTGCGGCAATGTAGATACACACACAACAGTTGGCATGTATGAGCCGAGACCCCGAGCGGTCTCGCGCTCCTTTATTAATCCATTCGGGCGAGGCCGCCCTCCTGGTGCATGCTACATTGCAACATTGTCGATTACAGGGCGGGTGGCGCAGACACTACTACGGAGACACACGCCATAGTCACTTTTGTGGCCAGGCCGGAACTGGACCACGCCCAGAACTGAACCACGCCCAGAGCCCCGGGCCATTTCTCCGCACTCCTCACACGCGTGCGCCGCGGCGCTGGGATGTCGTGCGCTTCGGAGTACGTCTCCAGACGATCTGCCCAGGCTTACCGGCGGCCTGCCTGGGACGGGGGTGGCCCCGTGACTGTGAAGGGCTCCAGTGGCGTTACCGAGGACATGCTGTTGACTACTGGAGGCGGACTTGTGGGGTAGCCCCTCGGGACAATGACTTGCGGTGCACTGAGTTCGGACCACCGGAAGAGCTGAGCGGGTGTGCATCATGCTATAATGCTGGAGGCCTGGTGGCTGGACGGTGACTTGTGGTGCACTGACTTCAGCCCACCGGAAGAGCTGAGCGGGTGTGCATCATGCTATAATGCTGGAGGCCTGGTGGCTGGACGGTGACTTGTGGTGCACTGAGTTCGGCCCACCGGAAAAGCTGAGCGGGTGTGCATCATGCTATAATGCTGGAGGCCTGGTGGCTGGACGGTGACTTGCGGTGCACTGAGTTCGGACCACCGGAAGAGCTGAGCGGGTGTGCATCATGCTATAATGCTGGAGGCCTGGTGGCTGGACGGTGACTTGTGGTGCACTGACTTCAGCCCACCGGAAGAGCTGAGCGGGTGTGCATCATGCTATAATGCTGGAGGCCTGGTGGCTGGACGGTGACTTGTGGTGCACTGAGTTCGGCCCACCGGAAGAGCTGAGCGGGTGTGCAGCCTGCGATGATGCAGCAGGCCTGGAGGGGCGGACTGGAAAGGATGTGTATGTTACTTGCTGTACCGCAGTGTGGTCAGAAGGCAGCAGTAGCCAACTCGCAACTCCGCGGTGCGGTGCCGCTGGGTGCGCTGGGGGCCTGTTGCGCAGAAGCCAGCGATAGGCTGAGGAGGTTGCCAAGCTCGCAGAGCCCGGCCTTGGAGATTGCACCGGCACGTGGTGGGCCCTCTTGGAGAGACTCCAGTGGCGGCAGGTGAGCAGTGAGGCCTGGGTGCGCAGGGGCGGGCATTCACCGCTGGACGCAGGTCGGGTCTGGGGATCAGCGGGCTGGGGTGCGGTGGGTGCACAGGATCGCGCAGGCACCACCGGTCACGACGGCGGCCTCGTGGCAGGGTGAGGGTTGCCGCCCTGGTAGACACACCACTGCAGGCGGTGACCAGATGTGTGCCGGGTGGCGTGGGACATAACCACCTCGTCGCCGGTGTGAGTTTGCCCGTTGTAGGTGGTCGGCCACGTGTGTGTAGGTCTATGGTCAGGATATGGCGGACACAGAGCCACACGCAGTAGTTACTTCGGTGGCCGTCACGGAAGTGAACCACTCCCTGAGCCCCGGCCTATTTAGTTACTCCCCTACGCTGGACTGGTGTGCGCCCGCCCTGCCCACTACGCTTACGCTTACAGGGGGGCCGACATGGCTACTTGTCCAAGGTGTTCCCCACTGCCTGTGATGACATGGTTGCATCCACTGTCCACGACACTACAGACTCCAGCAGTATGTGTCCACATGGACATGTCTGTGCTCTGCATACTCAAGACTGTCCAGCACATCACCGCCCCACTTGGCATTGTGTATATTGTTATTCATAGGTCCATTGCCTCCTTCGCACAATCGTGGTTCCCACCTCTCCCCACATTCTGCATATGTGTGGCAGAGGGGCTATGCCTTAGTGCATGGTTTGTCCACATTTCTGGCCCCTCTTACCACGGTTACTTGTGTTGTCGTGTCTGGCAGGTGTGCATGTTGTTTGGCATGTTGGATGTGATTTTGTTACGTGTCCATTCCCACAGTTGTGAGTTGTGTGATTGTGGAATTGAGGTGTGTGGTGTGTTCCGTTGGTACTTCCCAACGAGCAGTCCATTTCCATAGGTGCCATCCTGAAAGCGCTGGTTGATGATGGACTGTCGGAAGATGTATGAGTCATGCACACTGCCTGGGTAGTTGGCGACGACATTGGTGAACAGTCCCCGGTGGTCCACTATTGCCTGCACATTGATGGAATGCGTGTGCTTCCTGTTGCGGTAATTGTGTGCAGTGTCGGCAGGGGGCACAAGTAGGACGTGTGCAGTCGATTGCCCCCAACACGTGCGGGAATCCGGCTATGGCGTAGAAGCCTTGCTTGGTCTCCAGCTGTTCCAGCGCAGTGTGGGGGAAGTGAAGGTGCTGGGGTATGAAACTGATGATGGCATCCAGGACAGGTGTGATGGCCTTTGATAGGGCTGGCTGTGAGACTCCTCCGACTATGGCAGTTGTTGGTTGGAAGGTACCAGAGGCCAACACGTGCAGCACAGCCAGCAGCTTTGTCTGCGGAGGGATGTTGGTTGTCCGCTGTGTTGGTACCGTCAGCCGGTGGGCAATGTGGGTCATGATGCGGAGGATGGTTGTCCTTTTGAGCCTGTAGTGAGCAATGACATCCTCTGGCGTTAAGTCTGTGAGGCTGATGCGTTTTCGGAAGGTCCGCTGTCTTGTTCTGCGCTGCCTGGGTGGTGGTCCTGGGGGTGGGGGTGGTCCTGGGGGGGGGGGCGGTGGGTGTTGTGGCCCTCTTGGGTCTCCAAGCTGCATGATTAGTAGCTCCATGGCATCTGTTGGTCTTCAGATGTGGCTCTGGCCTGGGCTCCCTCTGTACTGCAGGTTTTCGTCCTACTTAAGACCAGTTATGAGCAGGTGTTAAGTCCCTGCTGCTAATGCGCCTTATCGCCTGTTTTTGTCCGGCATCGCAGATCTGGCTGGTCGTTGAGAATATCGCGAAGTGGTGTTTTCGTGTGTTTTTGCACGGGAACGCCTACTCTGCATATCATTAGCGTTAGTTGACGCTATCATCCGTGGCGATGTGTTTTGCGGCAGCTATCGCGGGAAAACTGGCGTTGTCGGCAGTTTGCACCAGCTTGTGAATGGGGCGATAAGTCTATCGTCACTTTTGCGGCGCTAAAGTGCCGATAAATCGGCGATGGCTCCTTGAGAATATGCCCCTAAGTATGTCAATAGCAAGGATGGACGGGTATATGTATGGTTAAGAACAGGGTCGGACTGGGACAGAAAATAGGCCCAGACACCAATTTAAAAGTAGCCCCCATTTGCAAATCAGGTCAGTTTTAAATGGGTAAAGATTAGCTGCGCAAGTGTTTTGCAAGATCTGGGAGACTGATGGCTTTGTGCTTTCTGCAGGCAATGTTTTTTTAATATTGGAGACAGTGCAAACTGGCCCACCAGACCATAAAACAGGCCCACAAACATGCAATAAACAGTCCATACACTAATCTGTGAGACCAGCCCATCGGGCAGTGCCAGATTTCCGTATAGTTCAGTTCAACTCTAGTTAAGACTGCAAGCATTAGATAATGCATACGTATATTGTGTTCCAAGTAGGTGGGGTTCATACTGTGTGTTTAATTATGAATATTAAACCGATAAACATGTTGGATATGCTAGATGTGCACTTGACATGGGTCTGTATGAGGTGGTTTGGCTGTGTGCGATTGGCTGGTGGAACATGTGGAACGTATTCCCTTACCCACCCCTAAACTCTAAAACACCCTTACCACTCACTTCCCCTAGATACTCCTAAACCCTAAAAATACCCATATCACCTAGTTTCCTTAACCACCCCTAAACCCTAAAACACCCATGCCACCCAATACCCCTACCTTCCCTTAAACCCTAAAAATACTCTTACCACCCTATACGCTTACCAAAACCCTAAAAACACCCTTACAACCCTATTCCCTTACCCAACCCAAATCTTAAAAACACTCTTACCATACAATTCCCTTTCCCACCCTTAAATACACCCTTACAGCCCTAAACCCTTACCCACCCCTAAACCATAAAAGCACGCTGTACCCGTACACACCTCTAAACCCTAAAAACAGCCTCACTACCCAAATTCCCTTAGCCACCACATAACCCAAAAAACACCCATACTGCCTATTTCCCTTACCCACCCTTAACACGAAAAACAGACTTACCATCCAATTCCATCTCCCACCCCTAAACCCTAAAAACACCCTTACAGCCCACTTCCCTTACCCAACACTAAACCCTAAAAACGGCCTTACCACCCAATTCCCTTAGCCACCCCTAAACCCTAAAAATACCCTTACCACCCAATTCGCTCTCCTACCTTTAAACCCTAAAAACATCCTTACAACCCTATTCCCTTATCACCCCTAAACCCTAAAAACTCCCTTACCGCCAACTTCACTTACCCACCCCTAAACACTAAAAACGGCCTTACCCACCAATTCCCTTACCCACCCCTAAACACTAAAAATACACTTACCACCCTATTCCCTCTCCTACCTTTAAACCCTAAAAACATCCTTACATCCCTTTTCAATTATCCACCCCTAAACACTAAAAACACCCATACCACTCAATTCCTTTACACCCCCCTAAACCTTAAAAACACCCTTACCACCCTATGCCATTACCCACCCCTAAACCCTAAAAATACCCTCACCACCCTATTTCTTTACCCACCTCTAAACCTTAAAAATACCTGTACCCTAATCCATATATGTGTAAGTATATATATTCTCATTCTCTCTCTCTCTCTCTCTCTCACCTTATATATATTCCTACCATTTTGTTGTAAAGGCATGCCTAGTAAAAGCAAATGCGTGGTAAAAACATGCGTGGTAAAGGCATTGTGCGGTAATTACCTTGTAATGCCTGCTTGGTGAAGGATGTTACTCTCCCCCTCACTACCTGGGGGGGTCCTCGGACTAACACCAAAAGTTAAGGCATGGGCTCCATTGGCTAACTTCCTCGTGAGCGAAGGCATTCCGTTATTTTCATCACGAGGAATACACAATGTAGTTCCCTTCAGTATCAGAGACTGCTATGGCAAAGAGTGCTTTATGAGGCTAAAATATATTTTTGCATTAAGACAGAGTTTACATTTTATATTAGCGAGGGCCCGGGAGCTCCTCAAAAATAAAGTTTTACGAAAACGATACAAAACAAGCATTGACAAACGTAAAGGCAGGCTGCCAGCGCCAAGACTTATTGGCTTTGCCTATTCTTTATATGGTTTGTCTCTGAAATATTTTCTGCACGTGCTGGCCTTAGAAATTAGTTACCCCGGTAAAACAGTGTCCTGTCAGAGGAATGAAAGACCCCATAATTTGTCTACTGGATGGGTGGGGAGCACTTCTTCTGGCCAGGTGGGTAGGGTTTGACTGACAAGGACACTGGGTCAGAATCTTACAATGTGTGGTCTGACTGTAGAAACGTGGACATTAGCTTCCCATTTCCTGGTTCAACATCTCACATCATAACATCTAGACCGCATACCCGACAGTAGTGGGACACGTTCAGGAGTAGAGCCAAGTAGGATCCATCAACTATTAAGTGCGAGATTCTGAAATTTTGTTTAACCTGCACATTACAGGTTTAAACCTCTCAGCTATGGAAGATTCAACTGTTGGTGAAATAAATATCAGTAGTTGATCAATAATGAAACCTATTATTCAATTACCCTGAAGCAGATTTTGGTTTGTGGTCTGCTCTAAGCAGTCAACATCATGCCTGGCACTTGAGGCGGCCTACTGGTTGGTTGTGTCTGATTTGCGAGACACCGTCATGAAATGCATAAATATTAAACCCCAACGTGCTGAAGGGGTGAAATTACCAGCACACTAATATGAAGAGAGGGAATGCATGAGGGAGGGGGAGTTGGCAGAATCAACAAGCATTGGCAAAGCCAATAGGTCTTGCCTGTACAAGAGCTATTGGCTTTGGCAATGTGGTTTCGCCATGTTGTACACTAGTGTGGCTGCTGTTCAGCATGGCTAAAAGTTAGTGGCATGGAGTGTCGTAGAGTGGAGTGGGTGAAGTAGAGTGTCGTAGACTGGATTTGTTGGAGTAGAATGTCGTACAGTGGAGTAGAGTGTCATTGAGTAGAAGGGAGTAGAGTTCAGTGAATCTGTGGCCGAGAGTGTCGTAGAGTGCAGTGGCGTGGAGTGGGGTGGAATAGGGTGGAGTGGGTTGGATTGGACTGGAGTAGATTGGGGTGGATTGGATTGGGGTAGAGTGGAGTGAGTGGATTGGATTAGAGTGGGGTGGATTGAAATGGGGTGAGGTGGATTGGATTGGGGTGCATTGGAGTGGGGCGGATTAGATTGGTTTGGGGTGGGTGGATTGGATTGGGGTGGGATGGGATGGATTGGATTCGAGTAAAATGGTTTGGAGTGGGGTGAATTAGATTGGAAGGGGGTGGATTGGATTGGTCTGGAGGGGGTGGATTGGAGTGGGGTGGATTGGACTAGACTGGAGTGGGGTGGGTGGATTGCAGTGTGGTGGGCTGGATGGAATGGATTGATTGAGTGGGGTGGATTGGAGTAGAGTGGGGTGAATTGGACTGCAGTGGGTGGGGTAGATTGGAGTGGGGTGGACTGGATGGGGTGGATTAGATTGGAGTGGGGTGGAATGAAATGGGGTGGATTGGATTGGGGTGGGGTGGTTTGCAATGGAATGGGGTGGATTACAGTGGAGTGGGGTGGGGTGGATTGGATTGGGGTGAGGTGGATTGGATTGGAGTTGGGTGCATTGGAGTGGGACGGACTGGATCCGGGCGGACTGGATCCAGGCGGAATGTTTTAGATGGAAGTATGGCAAATTGGATTGGTGCAGATTTGGAGTGGTGCAGATGGTGTTGGATTGGAGTGGTGCATATTGTTTTGGATTGAAGTGGGGCAGATTATAGTAGGGCAGGTTGTTTTGGATTGGAGTGGGGCCGGTTGTTTTGGATTGGAGTGGGGCAGGTTGTTTTGGATTGGGGCAGGTTGTTTTGGATTGGAGTGGGGCAGATTGTTTTGGATTGGAGTGGGGCAGATAAGTTTGGATTGGAGTGGGGTAGATAGTTTTGGATTGGAGTGGGGCCGGTTGTTTTGGATTGGAGTGGGGCAGGTAGTTTTGGATTGGAGTGGGGCCGGTTGTTTTGGAATGGAGTGGGGCAGGTAGTTTTGGATTGGAGTAAGGCAGATTGTTTTAGATTGGAGTGCTCAACTCTAAAAGCGACAAGGGGGTCTGTAACAATGGCACAGTCAAAATTGTAGGTCCGCGCAGAAAAACAGTGGTTGTGGTGAGAGAAGGTGGGCAGGGTGACTGTGACAGGAAAGAGCTCCTTATGTAAGTGCAGTTTTCATAGCAGTGGAGGGTTGCAGTAATATTGTATTTGCAATATTTATATAGTGCTTAATACCCCTGTGTGCGGTGCAGAAGCGCTAGCCTACATGGGTAGCATTCTGCACCGTGTAGGGTGTGTGGTTGGAAGTTTGCAGTCTTTGTTGTGGGAATCATTATCATATCATGCGTGACGACTACTAAGGTGCGGTTATCATGTTCTGGGATACAGAGCTTAGCAAGTGATGGATAAAGAAGTGTGAGGGCTGAGCGAGTTGTGCTGCTTATGGTTTTCAAGAAGATGGCTGCTTAGAATAGCTCTGCGGCCCCATTTACGGTATTTGTTATTCCCATGGTCCACTTACACAGTTATTGGACAGGGTTGACTTTTCGAGATATGTGTTGAAGGTGTATGGTCCAGCTTGGAGCGGTTGAATATTTTCATCAGGTGCTCTGTCAGGGAGGTAGTGACGGTACAGAGTTGGTCATGTGAAGAGCTCCGCCCTGCAGTTGTGCTCCTCAGCTTGGTGAATGACTGCCCTGGGAGGAAGAGCTGGGGTTGTTTGTAGTTTATTACTTAAGTAGGCCATGCTGATGCAAGTTGGCGTGATGTAGGCCTATTTGCTTACATGGTGCTTACTATCGCCATTTAACCCACTCCTAAGCGCTCCCAACATTGGTCTGTGAGAGAACAGGGAGGTGAAGGAATTTGCTCAGGACCACACGGAGTCATCAACGGGAGAAGCTGAGAATACAACCCAGTTATCCTGGCTCACTCCACAGTCGTAAATGTAGCCACAGCCTCCCAGTGCAAACTGCTCTCACCTGTGAGCCCAAAATAAATGTTGAAGAGGGGTGGGGGGGTACACCCCCACTCCCAGTGATCCCCCCCCCTTCCATACCGCTCAGAATGTAGCCGCGAAAGAAACAAAGGCCGCAGAAGTTGTGCACCTTTGACACTAAGAGGGACAGGTCAATGGGCACACTTGGAAGAGATTAGATAAAGTCTGAATCTGGGAGCCCATTTACAAACGGTGAAGAGTGTTAGGGCCCTGGGCAAAGCTTCCCACGATGGAGGAACCCAAGGCATCTGGACGTTCGATAGGAGCTCATGGCTAGACCAGTGCAAGAAGCTGGGACTTCATTGTTGGGCCCCTACGTGAAAATGTAGAATACATTTTTTTTTTTTTAAATGTGTGTTCACTCGGTCACTGGACCTGTATTTCCGTTCTGGCACACCCGATTGAGGGCCCATGTTGGGGGTCACTGTTGCACTTGCACTGGCATTAATTTTAAAAACCAGGTTTAAACATATTCACTCCTGGACTTCGTTAGATCAATGTCGTATAATACACTTTGTTTTCACTTTTATTTTAATTCATTTTACATGATATACAATGTCTCTGTTTAATTTAGGAGGAGAAACATTTCATTTTGTTTTCTGTACTTTTGTTGACTTTTGAGTCTGTTTTCTTATGAACTGAGTGACACTTCACTTGTGTAACAGTGCCTTAAGTCTTTTCCCTGTGTTCATTAATTATGTAACAGTGTCTCTCTGACTATATAGAGAGCACTGCCACAATGTATCCCCAGCTTTGAAGAAGACTGTCAGGTCGAAACGCGTCAGCGAAAATAAACTTTCCTTGGATTGTATACCTGGTGTGCGGGATTCCTTGCGGCGGCGTCAAGGGATATGAGAATATATATATATATATATATATATATATATATATATATATATATATATGTTATTTTTGAGGGGCTGATCACTCTTCTTCACTCTTTTTGCACACCCCTGTCTTTCCCACATAGAGACACAAACATTTCGGGCCAAATGTATTCATTTGAGCGCTACCTTCCAGGTCAAATAAAGATTTGCGTCATGTTTTGTGAAACTGCGCTGACATAAAGCATTATTTAATCTGGCCCTTCTTCTGTGTGGCTTGCTACACGTCGTTCATGAGCCTTTTTTCCGAAAATAACGCTATTACCATTGATACTCAACAGACCTCGGCACTTTTTTTCTTTTTTTAGTGCAAGTATGTTGATTTCGACCTCATACTAATACAAGACCAACTTAATACTCATGGGCAGACAATGTAAGAAACTTTTAAGCCCACAGACAAACAGTATGAGGTAGTTAAAAGGATTTAAAAGCCCCTTGTGGGGTAGTTAAGCCTACACACATTGAGTGAGTGGAAGAGATATGGCCTAGTCTCTTGGTTAATTAACCCAAGATCCTAATCCTAGCGTCCCCATTTTACCTGCTGCTGTGCTCCTGGGCAAATCATGTCACCTCTCTGCGCCGTTCCCTTAGCTGATAGGATTGAAAATGCACTGAAAAAGGCTAACCTGAGTGTGAAGGACTATACAACAAACTAGGCATTGACATTTTGTATGTAAAACCATAAAGCACCCTCTCTTTTCTATGCGTTCCCTCTATTTCTAGCAACTAAGGGATGGTTTGTAAATTGGGGTTCTTTGCAGCATCAGTGATAATATTTGGAGTTTACTTTGACAACAAACCCGGATAAAATAAGATAAGGGGTGCTATTGTGATGCCCTCGCTGCACAGTGCAAAACTGACTGCATACGTTCCTTAGTTATAACCGAAATTCGCTTTGTCCCTTCCCCGGGCTGCACCTGGCCTTTCTTTCAACTTTTGCAACACGTCGAAACAATTCGATTTTTCCCTCTACCATTTTATTCCCATTTTTGTTATTTTGGTCCTCGCTGAAATCATTAATCTGGAAGGTTACTTTAAAAAACTGTATGCCGCTTCCAGCAGCAGTTCTGCGGTTCTGCCGGCTGTGAACAGTATGTCTGATGGCCACAGACTCAATGGGATTCGATTTCTGCACCACACAATGGTGAAAGGCTGGGTCAACTCCGAAACTAGGATATGCAAGTTACACACTTATGTCTGCCACGCGTGCAATAATTCAATGAAGTATCTTACCACATAAAAGTCATGAATATGTTTCCGCAATAGAGGGTAAAAGGTGAGCATTCCCCAGATAAGCGGTGAAAGCGATGTGGACAAAAATATTACTTAAGAAGGAGGGAGCTCAAAAGCAGCAAAATTACATTTTACTTTATCCTGAGGGATTTCACTCGATCGAGTAGCCGCTACAAACCAGAGTTGTCAAGTAGCCACATCAGGTGTGAATATATCTAACATGAGGCGGCATCCAGGCGCTAGCAGTTAATCATGTACAAAGATAAAGGTGAAAACACCCAAAGCAGAATGCAAATAAATATCCAGACGTGGACAATACACCTGATATAGGACAATTTAAAATCAGTTGTAGCCGGGAGGTTAAAATTCAACCGGGCCGACTCAGCCGTTCATCATGTTGAAGCTCCTTAGACACGGGAAATAACAACACCTATAAATGGCGTAAGCCACATAAATGAGCACAGTGGGTGGTCTATAAAGTGCCAAGGCTGTCTGGTTTAAATGGACAGATTTACAAAGTGCCTTACCTGATGTGGAGGGCTCGGAGTAACAGATGGGACGGCGGAGATTCCTGGCACCGGAGAGGCGGAGCGCGGGAGGAGGCTGAGACCAGCATGAAACTCTTCTACTTTTTAAGTCTGTCGCCAGACACTTAGAGGTTCAATAACACCGTCCTCCAGTGCAGCAGGTGAACAGGAAGAGAGGTAGCAACTACAGGAAGCAGATATTCTGAAACCCCCCAGCAGCGCCGGTGCACGGCCCGCCTCCCTCACAACCACAAGCAGTCGACAGGCGACCAGCAACCCCGGCCTACACAGCCCACTAGTTTCCACCTCTCAGATCCGAAAACCAAGCGTGTGCTTCATCCCACCCACGAGGGAGATGTACTTTGTTTATTCACTCCTCTCTGCTCTGTTTGTCCCTCTAAAAGAGAGGGGACGGTTGTGTGTTTTTTGCGAGCTGAAAGGCGGGGACCCTCAGTGGCGTAAAGCAAAATAATGTCACCCCCTGCAGAGTTAGAAGGGGGGAGTGGCTCTGGTTTCCCACATCTCACGAATATTCATTTGCCTTTGGCTGTATGGGGGCATCCCTGAAGGGTTGGAAGTCCCCGGAAGGGCTGTGCGCCCTCCCAGCGCTGCAGGAGCTGTCGGGGCCTGTGTTATGCCCCGGGTAACTCTTAGCAGCTCTCAGTGTCTCCCATGCCCACTGAGAGCTGCTGAGCCTGTTCCTGTGTTGTGTGTGGTACACTCAGATTTCTATTTTGTAGCATATTTTTTTTTATATAATTTATTATTTGCATATTTTAGTCAGGTCCTCGTACAATATTGTGGCTGCTTCAAACCGCTGCATATGCGCATCTGAATAGGATGCGTAGGAGTGAATGACCACTGCACGGAAAGCAGCCCAGACAAAAAAAAGCTCAGATCAGCCCCGCCGTCACCTCACGCTCTTTCTTTCCATACACCCACTCTCTCTCTCTGATCACTTTCTCTCTACCTTCTCTCTTTCTTGAATTCACTCCCTGGCTCTTGCGATTAACCTCAGGGAACTGAGGAAAGTGCCAGAGGCCCCAGCAGCGGCCCATGCCCTAAAAAACAGCCTCCAAGGGCTTCCGCCCAAGGGGGAAATGCCCGGTGGAATAGAAGGCCTGTCCGGTCCTGATGGTGCAGGAGCCTGTGCTGTCCTGCTTCCTAATTCTGACTTGCATAGGAGGCTCGTATCAGGAGCCTCTTGACAGATGCTCTACATGTGTTTCTTCTTTTAGGTCTGGCGTTAGCCAAGACCTTTTCATTTTTACAAAAATTATATGTGTAATATACTTACAGGGGCTGATAGTCAGCCCCCTTCATCTATTGGCCGATTACTGTGCCATTCACATTTTCTCCCACCCATCACAGCATGGGTCAGTCCACTTCTGCCATTGGCCAACTATACTGTGAGTAACAGCATTGTTCTCTTTCGTACAGAGCGCATTCACACACAAAGTAGTTCCTTTCAGTGCCAGGGACTACGATGGCACTGTGTGCTTTTTGAGAACAAAAAGTATTTTTGCTTTTGGCCAATGTGTGTTTTTTAGATTGATGAGGGCCTGGCAGCTCCCCCAAAAATAAAGTTTTGCAAAAACAATGACAATACATAACAATCACTGCCGGAGTGGAAAGACTGGCAGCCAAGGCCTGGACCTATTGGCTTTGCCAATGCTTGTTTACTGTTGCTGTTATTTTGACGTTGCATAGCATACAGTGGAGCAAGATTCACCCAGCAGAGTACTTGAGCCTGAAGAAGATAGGATGTAGCCAAAGTGGAACCACCTTTTATCATGCCCAGGCCATGAAGTGGCTCGCAGTTGCTGGGAGCTGAGCGATAGTCGCAGGATACAGGCCCTTTAACCTGCATCAAAGGATGAGGAGGCTGCCAACTGGCCCTCTCTGGTAAATCCTTGTATTGTTTCATGACCGAGACCCATTGCTTCCTCCTGAGTGTGAGGTGTGTGCTTAAAGTGTGCTGGGTAGATATAGGGCCCCTAGACTCTGGTCCTTAGATTGGTAGCCCAGTACCTTGGTCCCCCGGTGTACCCTAATTCTACAAGTTCATAATTTGAGGTTCATTTTGGATAGCAAGTTGGACTGCTCTGATCAAATTTCTAGGTTGATCTCCCTGTTTTCTTCATCTGAGGGTTCTTTGCCTTCACACTCCTGCTTTGTGGTCATCCATACCCCACTGGATCAAGGGATCAAGATTCGATTATTGAAATGCGCTTCATCTGTCCTTGATTAAACTTCAGATTCAGAAAATTCAGAACATCCAAAATCTTGCAGCCAAATTGCTTTTAGGGGTGCCTCTCCATTCTTCCATTTTACTTTACCTTAAGCAACTAACACTAGTGGCCTAAAGTGAAACACACTCAATTTAAGGGTCTCCGTATTTGCCATGAGGTCATCTATGGCACCTTCCCTGTTTTGCTGCTGAACTTTATCACTCCTTATCCTCCAGGCTGGCCTTCATGGTTAGCTTCTTCTTGGACTCTGGTACTCTATGGATCAGTGGAAGCTCTTTTGCATTTTCCATTGGTAATGTTTGGAACACTCTTTCTAGCTACATTCACCTGCATTCCAACCACTTTTTTTTTATTTTTGGGAGTTTTATATAGCGCACCTCTACCCGAAGGTATCAGAGCGCTTTACATGAGCACCAGCTGTGTTACAGACGGACACATTTGTTTTGTTAGGCAATGGCATGGGGAGATTAAGTGATTTACCCAGAATCTCAGGATGTTGAGCGTCCCTGCAGGGACTGGAACCCAATTCCCCAGCTTCGAGGTCGATGGGATGAATTATTTGTCTTCAGTATGGCTATTAATTCCAGCTGTGGTGATTCATTTTTCTCCTTTGCTCAAACTCAGGGGCTTATTTATGAAAGGCTTGCGCCACCTGAGTTTCACTTTTTTTGACGCTCCAGAGGCGCAAGCCTCTCAATGATATCTATGAGGCCACGCAAAGCCACTTTGCATGGCTTTGAACGGCCTCAGATATGAATTAAGACAAAGCAGCGCAAGTCGCTGCGTTGTCTTACTCTGCGCCAGGAAGGTGTTTCATGGTGGTGCGCTGGCTTTTCCCATGCAACACCCATGGATTTTTATTTTGATGGTCCAGATTTACTTAATCACGTAACCTTTATGCCTCCACAGAGCAGGTGTAACGAGGAGAAATATTTTTATTTCTCTTCGTTTTTTCCTCGTTCCATGCGTGCTGTATTCTGCAGCACACATGGAAAGAGGAAAACGCCGCTCGGGATTGTTTTTGCGCAGGAAGGTGCCCCTTCCTGCACAAAAAAATTCCTGCATGCAACGCAGACACCCTTGCACCAAGGTCCAAGAGTGCCTGCATTTGCGCTAGGCAGCAAATTGTGTGCCATGGCAGGGGGAAAGGACAAGAATGCACCATATTTTATAAATACAGTGCACTCCTGCCCTTTCAAATTGGAGTAGGGCAGCGTAGCAAGAAGACTTGCGGCGCTGCCCTACACCAATTCCCTGTAAATAAGGGCCTCAGTATTGTTAGCACTATGATGCCCAAGCTGGGGTATTAGTGCACTCCACAAAACCTGTAAATAAATAAATATGGGCTAAGAGTACGGAAGGCTGATTGTTCAGAAGTACAGTCATAGCGACAAGAAGGTGAGTAGACATATTCAATGGTATAGACTATTGGCAGCTGTCTCTCTAGTCCACTCTGCATATTCTGACTCCTCATCCCTTCCCCACAGACCATTGTAACCAGGATTTTGCATGTCTGGCTCAGATCAACAAAACCCTATATGCAGCGTAGAGGAGATCTTTGTGTTCAGCACACAGGATACTGGT
Organism: Calotriton arnoldi; assembly: GCA_963921515.1. Classification (NCBI taxonomy): domain Eukaryota; kingdom Metazoa; phylum Chordata; class Amphibia; order Caudata; family Salamandridae; genus Calotriton; species Calotriton arnoldi. The sequence goes on along the minus strand of CAWUFW010009436.1, from coordinate 220,851 downwards.
CATAATGGACACCTGTGGCCAAGGGCTTGTGACCAACGGCATGACCATTGCTGTGACCTGCACTGACGGATAGGCTAGCTGCCCACATCCTGCATCCTTCGTCTAGCTTTGGCAGAAGGCTTGGAACCCCAGAAACAGTCACAGATTGGTGAAAGGGCTGTCTGAAAGAGAACACATTCCCTGCTAGATTTATGAGATGACTGACATCACCAAGGAACCAGAGTGAATGTAATCATTGCAGGGGTGTCTCGCCCATTAGGATGTTCAGGTCATGCCCTTCCAGTATTGGTACCCTGTAATCCCAAGGGTCTGAAGATGTAACAGCCTCTGCAGCGAAGCTTTAAACGCCTAGAGTGACATGAGAGGGAACAAATCACAGTGCATGAGTCACATGCACGATCCATCTGACAGGTTAGGGTGTCCAGAGCGTAGATGCACAAAGGTATGTTACAGAGGCAGAGCTTACATTGGTGGACCGACGCTCTCCAACACAGAAGTGTATATCAACGCTCTTATACTGATAGCAGTGTGGCTGAGATTACTCATCTCCAGTCATCCCCATCGCTGTCAATCACGCTACAAGTGTGAGACAGGCCTGCCTTGCAGCGGGCACTGGACTCTGCACTGGGGATCCAATAGGCAACTAAATCGGAATAGGGCCAAGTATGGAAAGGGGCTTGAACTTTGCTGTTTGTAGTGATGCAGCAGAAAGGGGGGGTACATTTTCTCTATACCAATGACCAATTTCAAACCCACCTGACCTCCCTGCTAATACTAAATTTGGCCCATACCTTTAATAACTTGGTCCTCCGATGAACCTTTGAAGAGTTGTTAAGGACTGACTATTGTTAAGACGGATAATAACCCCTTATGAGGACCTACAACAAAGGGAATATTTCTTCAAACAAACTAAAATATAAATCACATTAATAATATTCATCAAAAAATGACAAACTCTAATTACTTATCAATTTGCTTTTATCTAATTCTTTAGTATATGACTGATCAATCAAAACGATACAGCATCGAATCACAGTTCATCACACAAGAGAAAATAAGCAATTCACAATAACATCTCATTTAACGAGCATGAGTGAGTGGCTAGGAGAAGAGACAAAAGAGCATTGTAAATAAATCAATGCAAAACAGAATTTTATACGAACCTAGAGTAATACTATAGCACAGCGTGCTAATAGTCTGAAAAGCTAACCCTCTGGCCGGAAGGGAAAGCTGGACAACCTCACAAAGGTATGAGGAGCAAAGTTAAAGAGTCAGGATCAGACAGACAGCTACAGCCAGCAAAATAGGAAAGGAAACAGCAACACGGCCCTCTCCTCTCACAACGCCTAACGCCCAATGCCTAATAGAATAGAAGTGATCACTAGTAGTTATACCCTAAATTATTAAGTCCATCCCTATTCTTGTAGCAAAGTCCAAGCATTTCACAGTTCTCAGTGGTCCAGGAGCATAGGATGTTGGGTCACACCACTTCCATCGCACCTAACTTTCAAAAGTTCTTTGTTAGAGCCAGGCTGTCATTATCGTCCTTCAGCAGAGGAAACTTCGATATCTTCCTTCCGAGGCCCGCGCACATTTTTACACATCTTTGCAACATTTTGTTAGCACCGTTATCCACAAACTAAACATTTCCCTGCACAGTGAGGAAATTCCGCTGTTTATCTTCCATGTAGTAGTCGACAAGAAAAATACCACAACAAATCATTACGAAGGACAAATACATTTCTTTTTGCAGCCTACATTAAGAAAAGGAAAGAAAATTAACCCTAACAGTGGTTTGAGGCCTTCTTTGTAAAGTGTGCCATTTCTTCTAGGAAATACAGAGCAGGTTTTAATTATTGATTCACATAAATGCTTCATTACTTTTATTCTATCATAAACGCAAATATTCCTAAACATATGTTCTATGTAGTAAACATTAAACTTGTTTATAAATCTGTTCTTTTATTCGCTTTGCACTCTTCACATTTCTGGTGCAATTTCTAACATGCACAAAGGTAAATAAATCTCTTCTCTCTTATACATAAAAACTCAAACTCTTAGCATTATTTCTCATGCTACCTCATGTGCAGAAAATCATTTGCGGCCTACAAAAATAATTTGTCGCTTTCTCCTGCACATTTTACTATCTTTCTCCAAAAGCCCCATGTTAATATTTTTCTCGATTAATTTCGCAACTTTTTCTTAATACCTTCACACGTGGGAGGTTTAATCCGAGCAGGTTTATTTTGCGAAAATCCTGCTCCATCAGTAGCATGTGTGTATCTGTGTGTGTGTGCAAGTTCATGTGTATTAGTGTGTTCGTATGCTTCCACACACAGGTGTACTTGTGAGGGGGTGTGCCTTCATAATATAATGTTGGTTTGGGCATAGTGGTGGTAATTTTAGCTACATTGTGGGTATCTATGTTAGGATGGTACCTGCCGCTGGAATAAAATTCACATACGATTCTTATCAATGGTAAAGTGACACATTTTGATCAGGTAAATGCCATTACCTCTGCCGCCTTCTATGCTCTCAGACGTATTAAGAGGGTTTTACCTTTCATCCCAGTTAATCTTCAGAAAACAGTAACTTTGGTGTTGTCTAAGAATGACTACTGCAATGGGCTTTATCTCAACGCCCATCAGCATGTACTCAACAAGATGCAAACCCTGCAAAATGAGGCAGCCCGCATGCTTCTGAAAGTCCCTAAATATCAGTCTGTCTCCAAGTCTATGAGAAAACTTCATTGGCTCCCCATCAGACAGAGGGTCACTTTTAAGGTACTCTGTATTGTATACAAAGCACTGCATGATCAGGTCCCGATTTTTTGAGGAAGAGTATTACTTGGTACACTCCAGCTAGGTCTTTATGGTTTGTCTCTGCCAAATTGGTGGGAGTGCCCAAGTTCAAACGTGCAGCCTGGGAAGGCAGTAGCTTTGTGTTGGGAGCAACGAAAGCTTGGAATGCTCTTCCCCTATATATTAAAGCCATGCCCAAACTCTTGGCTTTCAGGAAAGCCTTGAAGACATGGCTGTTTACCCCTGAATAGGCTTCACATCTTCTGGTCCTCTTCTCTGTTTACCTCACCAGCGCCAAGATGCCTTTTCTGGCAATCAAGCACTTAAGAAAAATAATTATCAAAACAAGTGAGGAAACTTCCCATCGGAGAAGCAGACAGATTCTGACTTCAGTGCAAAGTTAAACTCACCCTGCACTGGAGAAGGCTGGATTTCCCGGTGCAAGATGTCCTGGTTTTTGACATCTAGACAAGGAAATCATGAGGACACTGACAGCAACATCTGCCTTTGCAGGACCAAGGTGCAGGACAGTAGATCATGTGGTACCTGAGGATGTGGGCACTGTCTAGCATTAGTGGACAGCACGGGTATGAGGAAGTCCCTGTTCTACTGGGACAGGCATGGACATTGTGTTAGTACACCAGATGGGGCTTAGAGCTGGGAGTGGAGGTGTGGAAGAGGTGACAGGAGATTGCCACAGAGTTGTGGTAAATCACCCACTTGATGGCTACTGAAGTTGTCCCCTTTTCCTTTAACTTTGTAAGCTTCGCACTTCGTGAAGTTTGCTGCGTTAAAAATATGAGCCGCCCAACCTCGCACACTCTGACTAACAGGCTGAAACGAGTAGGGTGAGAAACAGATTGATGTGAGGAACAGGTTATGTAGATCAAGTTAACACATGGAGTGGATCAGGGAGGTTGCCATCCTTCCCTGCATCCTCGAAAAGTTTCTAGGAGATTAGGTGGGTAATGGTTCCTGACAGATGAGACCTGAGTGTGTCAGGGCGTCTCTGTTTCTTCTGCATTCTGCTTGGCAGGGGACTGAAAACTCAAAGGTGTCAGACCTATTGAATCCTCTCTGGCTAGAGACTGCGCCAGGCAGGGTCCTCTGAAACAAGTACCTCCTAACTCTATCTGTTCATAAGATGGAGCACCTAGCAACAGAAGGTCACAAGATGGAGCACCTAGCAACAGAAGGTCACAAGATGGAGCACCTAGCAACATAATGTCAACCGATGAAAGCACTGAGACGTGTACGTTGGAGTGCAGGCCCCGGGATGCTAGAATAGCATCACTCTGGCTCTGCCGAATCACTTCCTTCAATCCACATCATCAGGACTAATCTCTCTGTCAAGTTGCTGAACCAAAGGTATCATTCTCTATCAGTGCCGCCCCACCAATATCTTAAAGTCACCTTGGACCTCACTCTGATGCACCTACTAACCTGCAATCAGGGCCACTGGAATTGTGTGGCAGGGTAGCACCAAGTATGCAGCATGGTTGACTATATTAGGCAGCAAGAAAACACCAATTATGCGGCGTAATGCAGCACATTTTATGATAGTATTACTTTATTAATTGGTTGTTCTTACTCATGGTAACACCTCATTAGTATCAGTTTAACACCCAAACACATCAATAAGCAACTGAAAGTTGACCATCAATCTTTGTGAAGGGCCTTCCAAAGTGCAGCAACACGTATTTTTGCATTTTTAATAACTTTTGATCTGTTTGAACTAGAATCCAGTTTTTCTTTTGTTCAAATCAGCAGATGGTGGATTATATGGGAAATGTGGCAAATCCATAATTATACTGAAAACCTTGCTGCTGCAGAATTGCATAATTCCAGTAGCTGTACCTGTAACACACTAACGTCTGCTGAAGTGGCCACAGGTGGACGTAGCAGAAAAAACAACCCTAATATCCAAAGGCAGAGCAGGTTTTGTGTACCCGTTCCTTTGCTTCTCCATCATGCAGCCAACAACTTGCCCAGAGCAGGCCCAACATCCTGCTCTGATTTTAAGGAGGATCCAACTGTTGTCACCACTCGTCTGGTAAACTAGGTTGTTCTGTTTTTATTTTTTTGCGTTTTATATAGCACGAACTCGACCCGAAGGTATTAGAGCGCTTTACATGAGCACCAGTTACATTACACAAGGACACATTTATTTTTTGTAAGCTCGGGAAGATTAAGTGATTTGCCCAGAATCACAGGATGTTGAACCGACGCCGAGACTCGAAACTGGTTCCCGCTCCAAATCCTGCAGCTCTGGCCCAATAAAACCAGTTGGAGGATGGAGAGGATCAGTAAGAGAGGACCTTGAAGCACTCCACAGGTGAGGCAGGTGGTTTCTGACAGACATGTTCACAACTTCGATTTGTATATTAGATTGCCTGGAAGAATGAGTTTCACCCCATCATCGCCTCACTGACGTCATACACAGAACTTAAGCACAGAAAGAGAGTATTGTGATCTACTGTATTAAAAGCAGCGAGTTCAGGGGACGAGTGAGGCCATGGTTCTGAGAGATGATTGTCGACGCTTTCCATATCAGAAAGGGTCGACCAGGGGAAAAATTAATTAATTCAAAACCATTGCTAAAAATAATTTACCAAAAACGCTCTGCTTGTCTTTTTTTATCAGTCTCCAGACATTGGTAGCTAACAAATGCAGGGTTTGTCCCCTATTGAATCATCCTTACACTGTTTTATTCATACATGCTCGCAATGAATGGAAGGTGCGATTTTTATCATTAGGTTGTAACGCATGTTGGAAAACATGTTTTAATAATCACTGTCTACTTTGAAATTCTTAATCTTGATTTATCCACTTTTAATATGTATGTTGTTGCAACGGTTTTAATTAATCACGCAAATACTTACTTTTTTATCATTGAATTTATTTAGTGAATATAATTAAAGCTACATTAGTAATGTAGCCAGCAAAAATTAATACATTGCAGAAAATCAGCTGTATACGTTCAGCGCATAAATTGTCAAGAGAAACAAATCATAATCCAGTTTAAACAAGCATTTGCAATGCAATAGGTCTCGCATTTACTAGAGTTTGAGCTATTGGCATTGTAGATTACAATGCCTTTTATTAATGTGTTGGTTTTTTAAACAAATAAATAAAAGGCATTGTCATTTACAATGCCAATAGCACAAACTCTCGCAAATGCGAGACCTATTGCATTGTAAATGCTTGTTTTTGTTGTTAAGAGTTGCGCAAAGCCATGCAAATCAAGCGTTTCATGGGTTTGTGAATACCAAAATAAATTGTGCACCCTTCAGATGCAAAATTTTAGTAAATCTGGCCATTCGTATGATTAAAGCAGTCTGAAACTGACTTTCTACTCTTTATTTCAATGTCAACCACTAACAATTGTGTAAATGCAATCCCTCCGATCACCCCACTACCAAAAAGAAGCCTTTTACTTGTTCACTTCAGAGTTAATTCAATCTGCTCTTTGGAGCCCAGACTTGAGATAAAAGTTTAGTACACCACCTCTTGGTGAATAGAAAGCATCACACGCCGCTGCATCTGTTTACAAGCCAAGATAGTTTGCTATAAAGAAGCAATTTATATAAACCTGATCAGTTTACAATAAGACCATATTATTAATATAGTTTCCAAATGTAGTTCCAATTTCTGATTAAGATCAATCACGGTTGTACCTCTCAATTTATCTGCAATTTGTCTTTATTTCACTTTTAAATCAGTCTCCTTAGAGACTGTCAAAAATTGCAATGGCGACTATATTGCAAATCGCCACGGCGGGGTATTGGGTAAAGTTTTCAATAAGCAATAATCGCGCCTCGGTTACACCTCATTGGCTACGATACTGCCACTGCGCAAAGCTAAAGAATAATTAGTAATTCGAGGTACCCACGAAAGATGAAACATAGGACACCTACAGCGAGCAAAAGTCGCCTTCACACATCAGTCAGAGACATAGATTACAATAGCATGCCAGGTGCACTACTCTGAACTGTACTCTATGACGTGTCAGCCCCATAAACACGCTGTATTGCGCGCAGAGGATTCTGGGGGTCTAGATGCTAATTAGCATATCCGTATATTAGTACAAGGGACTCGGCCACTGCTTGAGCAAACAATTCCTCTGCAGAAATAGAAGGACTCTTCAAAAGAGAGAGAGGTGCTTATTGCTCCCTCAGGGTAGGAAAGGTTTTTGTCGACTTGGGGAAGGATTGCTCCCGGCCAGCGTAGCATGCAAAAGGATCGGAAATTAAGCGTGTTCAAGGTGTTCTCAAAATGGGGACCTCTTACTGTGCAGTCTCAAGAGGACTTAGGAATGCAACAAAATATCAAGGTGCAGCCCCTACTGTCGACACCTCTCCTTAGTACGATGAAGGCAGGGGTCAAAAAATGTCTCCATGGAACACAGACACGCCGTGAGCGTGCACATCAGCTGTCCGGGCAAGTGCACATCAGAACGCGCCGTGAGCGTGCACATTTGCTGTCTGGAGATCGCCAGCAAAGACCAGCGTGACGGCGGCCGCATTGGCTACGAGGTACACCGATCACCCTGTGAGCTCTGGGGACACGCTGCAGGGCATCGCGTGAAGCATGGCGGAACGACGGTGAGGTGGGTGGGGGGTGGCAGGCGCATGGCTGACTGACACTGGAGGGGGTGCAAGGACAGCTGGGGAGTGCGTGCAATGCGGCTGGAGAGGACGGAAGGGGGACAGGAGATGTGCACATCGCGTGCCTGTACGTGCGTGTTCACATTTCCAGTCCGGCCTGCGCGTGCACAGCTCCTGTCTCCCTTCCGAAGCAAGTCAGTGACAATAGATCTCGCTAGCGACAGCGCTTCGCGCTGCGTCGCCAGGCGAGACCTAAAAAAGTAACAAGTCCTGCAAGAGAAAATTACATCACAAGCTCACAGAGAGAGCATTTGTGCCAGGAAAGAACTCCAAAAGTAATAATAAACCAATGTGAAAATATATACATAAATGCACAAATAAAATATTTCTAGCAGAAATATATCCAAATGAAAAATAGCAGCGCGGACAAGAAGAGATCTGTGCAAAATGAAGGGAGCAAAGAGAGAACTCCTGCCAAGCCGTTTTGATAATAAATCGAACAATGCACGTCATAACGAAAAATATTGTGACATTTAAAATTAAATAACATTCGTTAGCAACTGATTTATGAAACGAGAATTGTCATTAAACATATTCCTTTTGCTTTCAGTACGGTTACATGTTCTTGTTAATACGAAGACATTCATTATTAATGTAGTCTTTTCACCAAAAGCACAATATCGAATTTAAAAATTCCTGTTCACGCATGTGCACAGCATTTCTATCTGCACATAAACTTCATGATAGACAATGGAATCCATCATTCATGCTGACCCGGCCGCAGAGTTTCAGCCTTCAAATGTTACATCTGGTTAGCGAGGAAAGATACAGATGAGCAAGGCCAACATTTGGACATTAACTCACATTACCTTCTGTTTTACAGAGAAAGCACTTGCGACATTTATTTGTCGGGCACGTTCTAAGGCCTACTGTTAGCTGCTGAAAAATGATGTCAAGCACAATTTTTCAGTCTGTTAAATAACTTTCTCATAATTATCTCCTCCTACATTTGTAAGATTGTGGACTGATCGTCACTTAAGATCCCATTTAGTCCATGGTAGGAGCAAGTACTGATGCGAAGACTTTACCTTTGTTGTTATGTGAATTTGTAGAGCGCGGCTAATCACCCATGAGGGGATCCAGGCGCTTTGCATGGAAGGCCAAGCCTGGCTTGTGATATGCCTGCCTGCTCTAAATCAATGTAAGGTTTTCTCTGGAGGGGGAATGATGGCCTGTTTAGGTTTCAGAGGGCTCTCTGGCTGCCACTGAATTCTTAATTTTTTTCGGCATGATGAGGGCAAACACAAGCAAACAAGTTTAACCACTTTTGCATCACAGATATCGGTTGCAAGCATGGTGGATTCAGTGAGTTTAGATCTTCGCCACTCCAAGCTAAAAGACCAAGGGAGACCACAGAAGTCCTCTACGGCAGGGGTCTTCAAAGCAACAAAAAGCCGGGGAGCTACTGCTATCTCATAAGCACCATCAAAGTAGCTCTCAGAGGTGAAGCCAAGCCCAGTGCCTCATACAAGGGTGTGTGCAAAAAAGACAGCACTGCTCATCTAAAGACCCTTAGAGTAACAGACAGCCAAACCAATGGCGGCGTCTTATTCTAATACTCAAACACACACTGTGTCAACTTAAGGGGTCTGTCACACGACTGTCTGTATTCCACTCTCAATCTAGCATAGTCACAATGAGATTGGCCATGTTGTAGGTCCTGCAGTAGCTATCACACCATGTGTGTGTGAACAATGGGACAAGAAAGTAGCGGTCCAGCAGTAGCCTGAACAGTAATCAGTACTGACCCACCGAAGTGTGGGACTGCAGAGGCTAGAGTGAAAATGCATACATTTGGGACATGATCAGTCTAAGAGATTAGTCGAGCAGGTTATGGATCCAGAGCTGAGAAAACTAAGAGCCTCATATGCATTCACCTGTATATGCAAGCGTGCATATGTATGTATGTATGTATGTATGTGTGTGACATTGTGCCCCTATCTAATAAACAGTGTTGCTTACTGGAAGCTATGCCTGGGTCCAGGACCACAAACAATATATGTTGCATCCCATCATTTGAGGTTCATCTCTAGAACAGTTGTGTCCCTTCCTGGCATAATTGTGGCTCTGGCATAATAAATGTCATCCTTGACATATTTTGGGCATTATTTGTCCAGTTGTAGCACACTGGTAGCCATCACTGACACATTAGGAACAAGACTGGCCTACCTTTAGCCATCCTTTGCACAATAATATCCATGACTGCTATATAGTGGACATCCTGGCCATCATGGTGTACAGCCTCAGCACAAGGGTGGTCCTGGTATAATGGTGGGCATTACTGAAATATTACAGGCATCTTTAGTGTTGTGGTGAGCATCCATGGCCTATGATTGTAATACGTAGGCATTTGAAGCAGGCTGCCCATGTGAGTACTCAATGAATATGGAAAGCTGATGTTTGAGGACTGTACATTTCCTACAAATGAAGACTGATATTTTGAAAGGCAAAAACGATGCTTTTCCAGAAAAGGTTTTTCTTTTCGGACATTGGGTTTGTTTGCCCTAAGTGGAAATTGGTATATGTTAGAAAAATATGTGTATTTTCAGAAACTGGTACGCTAATGAAGACATAAGAATGCAATTGCAAAACCCATTTAAAGTTGACAGTTGAATGATAATTAAATCCGAGTTGGGCAAACTTTCTGCTGTGGTTATGTTTTTGTGTCACAGGGCATGTGATGCTTTGACTGTTATTTCATTAGTCAGATGGAGACATTTAATATTGTTAAGCATTTTCTTGTCATTTCTGCTGATGAGCTGTTCTGAAATAATTAGATGTTCACTACCAATAATCCTGTTTAAGGTGCTCATAGTGTAAAAAAGAAGTTACTTAAAGTACACTGTGGTTTTCCAGTATTGATATCTTTCATAGATTCACATCCTTACATCTTTCACGTTGTTGAAGGTGGGAGTCCCATGGTAATCATAGTAAGTAGTGCAGAGCTAAGCATTGAACAGTCAAGCTTAAACAAGTGACATTGTAAACCAATTCACATTATTTTAGAAAGAACCAAACTGTGGCCAATCCGAGATCAGCTCATAAATCACCCTTCCCCTCAAGGGCCACCATACCTTAGATATCTTAACACAAGCATAAAGGTAGTATGGAAGAGGTATCAAATGTGGTGTAAAGGGGAAGAATAAGGGTTGTATGTGAATCTTTGAAAGATATCAATACTGGAGAACCACAGTGTACAGGTAAGTAACTTGTTTTTCTCCAGCATTGAATCTTTCATAGATTCACATGCTTGAAATTAGGTAGCAGCAGTTTCACACTTGACAGAGAATGAAAAACGCAGACCTGGGAAGCACTTAACATGAACATAAAGCATTTTAAATGTACAAAAACTTTGGCATTCAAAGGTCTTCCAGCTATTTCATGACAGATTGGCATGGTTGCAGAGACCCAGCAGGCTATACTGCTTCTTGAAAGAGCCAATTCTTTCCTAGGAGGAGCATATACTATGAGGAGCATACCCAATTTTCTAAATGATTAAGTTCTCTCAATGCAGAATTTTAAGCACCTTTCAACATCCAAGGTATGAACAACTCTTTACGGTGTATTAGTTGGATTTGGAAGAAAAGTCTTCAAAATATCAGTTAATGTAAATGAAAATCAATTGCAACTTTAGGGATAATATGAGAATTAATTCTCGAAGAGATCCTACCATCCTTGAATTGCATAAATGGAAGTATAATAGTGAAAGCCTGATTTTTGCTGATCCGCCTGGCAGATGTAAGGGCTAGTAATAGTGCCATTTTACAAGAATGCTGTTTTAGATCGGCCTTATGAATGGGTTCAAAAGGACTTTTCATGAACTGATACATGACTGTGTTAAGTTGCCAGGATATAGGCAGTTTTTTAACTAGAGAGAAAGCGCTAAAGAGTTCTCATGAAAATTATTTGATCTATCTTTTAGACCATAGTGACTTTTGATTTGAAGATCTCCTAACCCTAATAAATGCTGCAAGGTGGACCTTGACTGAATCATGTGAGAAATCAGAATGGGCCAGACTAAGTAGGAGAGGTAAAACCTGTTCTGGAGTAGATGTGAATGGATGGATGTTGTTATGAGAGAATCACACACAAAAACAAGTCAATTTTGCCTTGCATGTCTAGTTTGTGGATTCAGTTCTTGAACTGGTTAAGATGTCTCTGCAATCCTAAGGAATATTTTGGAGATGGAAGTCATTGTACTCAGGAGCTCCTTTTTCATTTTGTTGAGTACTCTGGGTATCAGTGGCAGGGGGGAAGGCGTAGGCAAATATCCCTGTCCACACTATTCAGAAGGCACCCCCACGATCCATTGTGATTGTATCTGCTGGCATCCAAGCGACATTGATGTTCACATGTGTTGCAAATTGATCTAGGTTTGGTTTTTCTCCTTTTCCAGCAAACCGCTGACAAAAGATGTTGACTCAGTCCCCATTTTTGGCACTCCTTTGATGTTCTGCTTACATTGCCTACCCACATGCCCCACCTTCAGAGTAATTTGATTCCATATGGCCCTTTCCCATATTTTCTGGCCTTCCGCAGAAAGTAGATGCAATTTTGTTCCTCTCTGTTTGTTCAGCTAGAACATGGAGTTGTGTTGTCTGTTTGCACCGGAACTGCAGTTTCTTTATAACTGGGAGATAACCCTGAGAATCTACAGCTACTGCTGTCAGCTCTGGTAGGTAGATTTATGTGCATCTTTGTTTCCTGGAGTGACCACTTCCTATTTATTTTGAGGTCCTGCAGGTGAGCTCCCCAACACAGATCTGTGGTCCTTACGTACTGAGGCTTTTTGCCAACAAACTTTAGACCATGTCGTGGCAACCTTCCTTTCTGGAGTGATCTTGACAGCATCGTAGAAAGATCCTTGAGTCAGAATCCACTATTTGTCAACCTGCTCTTGGACAGGCCTCATGTATAGATGACAGTTTCGACGCATGCAAGAAAACATCACCCCTAAGAAAGACTGGTACAGATACTTGCTGTCTCAAATCCAACACGTGTTTCCATTTAACTGAATTTCCTTCTTTAACAGACGAAGACGTTGGTGTGCCCTTCTGCGAGGTGGATTTAGAGGAGGTTTCTAAATAAACTTGAGGGTATCCTTGTGTTGGATTAGGTCTAATACCTACCAATCTGAAGAGCTAGAACTCCAGTTGTTGTAAAAGCTTGAAAAGCTTTTGCTCCCTAATATAGGTGAAGTGTGTGGCATGGCTGATGCCCAGGTGATGCCACTGGCGTCTTGCTGATTCTTGGCCATGTCCTGTTGTTGTCGTCTTTATTCAGGAAGTCTTTCTCCTATAGCCTATGGCCGGTAGAGCCCTGTATTGTTGATATGAATATTGCTGCCTGCAACCTGGAAGAGATTGTTGGTAGGGTGAAAATCATTTGATTGGTAGTCTCCTCTTAAAGAAAATTATCATCTTCCTCTCGCCTAACGAAAAGGCTGGAAATAACATTGCTGTAATGCTCCTAAATGCCTTGCTGTGTCCGTATCCGATTTTATTGATGGAAAGTGTGTCATCAATGTGTTTCCTGAATAAAGCCTCTCTGTCATAGGGCATACCTAATATTTTCGAACGAGGTTGCCTTCAGTCAACCCTGTCGTCTTAAGAGAGATGCACACGCAATTTGCTTAATATGTGTTGAGGCTGTATCGATGATTTCCAAAAAGCTCTCTCCCTCCTGAAGGATGACTTTGGCTTCGTTACGTTTGTGTGCAGGCAAGAAATCCATGTACTCCCCTAAATCAGACCACTTTTTACAGTCGTATCTACCTACTATGGAAGAGCTTTGGAAGCCCTAATGGTCATAGCTGAAAAATGTTATCCAATATTGTTCAGATGTCTACCTTCCTTGTCAGGTGAAGTAGAACAAGAGGTAGCTGGATTTCTTGAGGGTCGCTGAGCACTCAGTCTGGTTTTGGGTGTCCAATGAGGCAGGCAGATGAGTCCTCTGGAGCTTTGTCTTTTTTTATCTAAGTGAGGTGGTACTGCCCACACTGGTGCAGGGTTTCTCATCAGTTTCAAGCTCTCCACCCATATGTAATCCACGATTGGTATGGACTTTTTTGATTTTCTGGACGCTGCCTTAAAGTCATAAAGGAAGCAGTCAGTTTGTTGCACTGGCACCCGTAGATCAAATCTTGCAGATGCTTTCTCTAGGAACTGAAGATATCGTCCGGAGGGGAACTGGCAGCAGGAGATATCTGAGGGGCCGAGAGTGGACTACATAATCATTCCACTCCTGTCCGGTAGGAGTTTGTTGGTCTTGAACAATTTTTCTCTCTTCTGGTTTATCCTCATCACCATCATTGTCTACATAGTCCATATGGATGGTGATAAGCTCCAATGTTCTAGGTTTTGCATTTTATCGCTCCTGTGATATTGAACTTTTCTCCTGAACCACAATCTTGGAGAGTGTGGAGAGGAAGTGTATGACAGATCCAGAGAGTGCTGCAACTCAAGGAGCAGATTGCCCTACTCCGGAAACCTTTTATAGTAGTCTTATGGAGGTCTGTCGCAAAGCCTATTGGAGCTTGCATAATGAGTTCCTGGGAAAATTGATCAGCAATGTCTTCATAAGATTGTTCCTCAAATGCTTCATGTGCTCTAGGCCTCACCCGAGGGAAAATTCACCTTCCATATAGCCATTACTATACTACTCCTCATCATATATATCCTCGCATTTGATAAGCAATTGAGAAGGGATGCGCAGCCCAAAAAGGGCCATCATCATCATCTTCTTAATCTGAGCCTTCCACTTCTAGAAGACGGCTGGAGGCAATAGTGAGACCATACTTGGCGAGATCTGTTCTAGTCAACTACTCTGGAAACTAGCTCTATTGGCCGCGTTGATGGAGTTGTTGACGGTGCTATTGCATGCTTCAGGAATGTATCAAGTTCAGATGTTAATTGTCGCTGATGGTCTTGTCAACGATGAAGCGCCGTCATCGTTGGTGTCGTCATCGAAGTGGAAGTCGTCAACGTAGAGGTCGACGGTCCCATTGACTGTTTCTTTGTTGACACATGTTTCGGTCAGTAGATGACTTTTTGTCTGTGGTGAAGTAAATGCCCTCCCTGATGAGTCAATTTTGGTTTCTTTCAGTGCCAGAGTGAGATGAATGTTTTGACTAGATTATGTAGGTAATAATGATGGACTCCTACTCTTGTGAATCCTTTCTTTCGGTCTCCTTTTTCTGTCAGCTTTCCTTGGAGGAGATGACGCTCTCTCTCTATCATCTCCAGAAATTGGAGTTTCCTTTGGTTTTTTCCTCTATAACACAAAAGAAGCTTGGCCTCCCAGTGCTTGAGGGGTTTTGCTGAAAAATGTGCTTCAATTCCTGCATTCCAATGGTCTATGAACAAGAAGGTGACAATATAGGCATTTCTTATGTGGGCCCTCAGACAACAGTCTAAGTTTCCCGCAGGACTTGCAAGGCCTAAAAATACATGTTTTTAAATCTTTCTGACACGATGTCCTCTGACAGTAAATAGCAGCCAAAATGTTACCTTCTGTTGGGTGATGGTTGGAGGTCATCTAAAGATTACAACATACTGAGAAAGCAATTGTTTGATTGAAGAACTGAGCAGAGCTCAGAGAGACTCTCTTCACACAATGTGCAGTTAGAAATCTGAGGTATGTTGGCCCTTGAAGGGAAGAGTAATTCATGAGCTGATTTCTCATTGGCTGGAGTTTGTTCTTTTTAAAACTATGTGAGTTGGTTAACAATGTCACTTAATTATGAGTATTCAATGCTTAGCTTGAGACTACTTACTATAATTACCGTGGGTCTCCCACCTCAATGACGGAGAAGATTAAAACATGAGAGTCTATGAGAGATTCAATATTGGAGAATGTTAACATATGTTGTCACTATTTAGCAGTGATAAAATGTGCTAGTAAGTCGGGAAGACTTTCCTTGAACAGAAGTAGCTCTTGCTACAGAAAAGTTTGGAGACCAATGCTCTAGTGAATGGGTGCTGTGAGCAATCGTGAGGGAGCGACAAAGCTGCCTTTTACAATTGTATTGTAACAGGCAACATACATTTGCGATGAGAACTGGGGTGGATGATATGGGCAGATCTAGCAAATTATGATAGACTCTTAGCTCTCTTAGCTTAGCAGACGAGTGACTGGAACTTCGCTTTTTTTCTCTGAGCAATGTTTGTTTGCTGCTGTGGTGACGGGTAAGGCAGGTCGATGGATGGGTACCTACAGCTTCTTCCAGCATTTTTCCAGCATGCTGCTGCCAAGTTTCACTTTCAAGAGTTCATCTGTTAACCATGTTTTATTAACATTTGTTAGGATTGTTAGCCTTGCATTGAGAAGGGCTAGATGACGGAGGGCAAGAGTTAGACAGGTTTTCATTTTGGGATAGGAAGTCTGATAGGAAGCTGCCTTGAGGAGGCTCCATGGTAAAGGATATATTGAGGATGTCAACTGAAAAGAGGTTGGCTAAACTTGGAGAGGAGTTGGCCTAACGGCTAGGGCGGTCGACCTCGAATCTGGGGAACTGGGTTCGAGTCTCGGCAATGACGCTGAACATCCTGTGATTCTAGGCCAATCACTTAATCTCCCCGGGCCTAACAAAAAAAATGAATGTGTCCTAATGTAACGCAACTGGTGCTATGTAAAGCGCTCTGATACCCGATTCGGGTCAAGTTCGCGCTATATAAAACTCTATAAAAAAAAAAAAAAACTTATGTCCGATGGGAAGGAGACTTCCCAGAGACATGGACCTGAAAGAAATGGTGGGTGGACCATGAGACATGCTGGTAGTTCGACATTTGGAATTTGGGAAATGGAGTGAACAGAAGGTTGAGGTTGTGCACAACTTTGTTGGCAGATTTTTCAGCTATTTGATTGTTTCAGCTATTTTATTGTAGCATAGGTTACCCATATCATCTACTTCTGTTTTCACTCTCCACATTGAGAGGATCCATTTTAGGTTCTTCTGTCTGAAAATTTGAATTTTCAGGAAGGATGAATTAATATTGGATGTCAAGAGGATGGAGGGAAGGGTGTAATTTTGTGGGAGTAGTAAACAACTACACATAAAAAGGAAAGGGCTGGGCAGTGAATCACATTACAAGATTTGAATACCTGGTTTTCATGGTCTGTTTAACTCTGCACATGACAAGGTGTCAACGTAAATTATGCTCCTCTTCCTCCACTACAAAACTCCCAGGTTTCCCAGAAAATTTAATTTTTTCTCATAAAAGTCAGAGAGATGCTAACATACAGGCAGTAGAATTTTCCATTCTCTGTTTGGAAGTCAAAAATTAACAGACAGGTGAAACTGAAATCTTGGGAGCAAGATGTATTAGTGGCCAAATGTTCTGTGGCGGCCTGGCCTTTACAGGATTCCTATCAAGTGGGGAAACCTCAATCCTAATACTCGGACCCAATTAATGCAACGACACGGGTGCAGATTCTTTATATGAGATTACTTGCTCTTCCTATCCGGGACTTTAATCCTCGGTGGCCCGGTCTGAGCATTATTAAAGTCTGTAGATTATGCCACAAAAGCCAAGAATCTTGGGCTCATTTGTTCTGTTGCTGCCCTGCCTTAGATCTGCAACAGAGACTTTTTTTAAAACCAGTTTTTCTGACTGAGAGAGTACGTACGTGCAAACAAGCATCGCTCATTTGCTTTAACAGCAGGTCACCTAGGGTACTGGGGAGATGTGCGAAATACGTGAATATCGTGAGACACTAGCTCCATCAAGCAAGATCTAGAGCACCTCAGCGGGAACAAAGACAGCCTTTAATTTTATCCTTTCTTTTGCCCCCATGTTAGAACTAGGTGGGCACAACGTCTTTTACTGTAATCTTTCCCTGTTCAACTGACTGCATTTTTATCATGTTCTCCCGGGGGCTGGAAATAATACAATTAAGATCAATGGAACAGCAGATTAGCTATTCAAAGCACAAGGCACTTTAGATTTATTTTTTTAATTTTTATTTTAAGGGTTTTATATAGCGCTGGCCAGACCCGAAGGTATCGGAGCGCTTTACAACCTTTTGTCATGTAGCAATCGAGTACAAAGTAAAACAATATAAACACAATAGTAAACACATTGATTCGTGACAAGTCCTGTTCAGGGAGGGGGGACAAAGGTAGCAATCGAATACAGAATAAAACAATTGTAAACAAATTGATTCGTGACGAATCCTGTTCAGGGAGGGGGGACAAAGGCGCGAGTTAAGAGGTAGGTGATGTAAAAGTCTTCTTATCGACGTGACTATATACTCCAATGGGCAAGATTCTGCGTTGGCCGGCAGCTATCCCTTCGGAAGAGATCGGTTGAGGTAGATGTCTTTGAGCTGGCTTTTGAATTTTATGAAGGAGGGGTTTGTCCTGATATGGACTGGGATGGTGTTCCAGATTTTGGGTGCATTACCGGAGAAGGAGCGTGACAAAGTGTTTTGTTTTCTAGTTTTCGGAGGGATGAGAAGTAGAGTGTTAGTACTCCTGAGATTCCTTGTCTGACCAGCCTTGTTGAGTTTGGAGGCCAGGTAGGCAGGTTTGCCCGTGTGCAGAGCTTTGTGAGTGAGACAAGCAGTTCTGAAGCTTGCACGCATTTCGGTTGGGAGCCATTTTAGCTCCCTGAGAGCGGGAGAGATGTGTTCGTATTTCTTTACTTCCGTGACCATCCTGGCTGCTGCATTTAGAGTTGATTGGAGGGGGGCTAAGTGAGATTTTGCTGTGCCTGTGAGGGTTGCATTCCCGTAATCCAGTCTGGACAGAAGCAGGGATTGTGTGGCCTGTTTGAGGTCATTGGGAGGGATGAAGGGTTTTATTTTGTTGAGTAGTTTTAGGTTGAGGAAAGCGCTCTTTGCAGTGTTCTTGATATGTTTGACCATGTCTAAGTTTGGGTCCAGAGTGATTCCCAGTGATTTTACGGAGTCGGTAGGGATGAGATTGCAGTTGAGAGCATCAATGGTTTTTAGCCATTCTGTGATTTAGATAGATGTGATGTGATAGATCACTGTCATACTTTCACTGTATCCTTAGCTCTGGTTCTGTACAATAGCTAGGTGATCACCATGTTTGTTAATAGGTTTTCCAATCGACTGCGAAGTTTTAATCGCTCTGGTAGGGTTTAGTAACCAAATAAACACATAAGGCATAAAGGCACTTTAGACACCTCAGGAGTCAAACAAAAGGATGCACTTTTATGAATGTTATGCTAAAGGACTGGTTTACTTTGAGTTAGGTCCAGTTAGACCAACACACTTTACAATGACTGTTAACTAGGTTACCCTTGCTCCTTTTACATGAAACAACTTTAGACTTTTATATATTAATTTTAAGCTTCACACGGGGGGTGCATTAGGATTTAAATACGGTCGAAGTTCACAATCTAGCGTTGTAAGTTTTATGCATCAGTGTTTTATAATACACCTGTACAGGTCTATTTCCCTCATAATTACTTATTGCTTACTGTGAAGCTATGTTATTAGTCTTATTTGTAAAATTTACTTGTGAAATGTTTGATTGTATGTCATAACTGTTAAAGGTTTTAATTAACTAAACAATAAACTTATACATACACACATACATACATACAGGCAGTAGAAGGAATATGCAGGCACCAGATTATGAAAAAAATGGTTTAGCACGTATATAGTAAAGGATTACGCAAGGACCAGGTAGCTCAGCCCAGGTTTCTCCGATCAGCCGTCACATCAAGACTTCGAGACATGCTAGTGCATCCAATGGAGACATGACTGACAAGTCACCACAAGACAGTAAGTGCCAACATATTGGTGAATTGATGTCTAGGTGACGGGCTTGAAGTGTAAGGAGTTGTCAATAAAAAGCTCTTGTATGCTTGCACAGTAATTGATGATGGACCTAGTATTGAAATGCAGGCCCAAGAGAGGAGTGGGAACTTAAGGCGAGCCTATGTCTGGCATAGTGGGTAGGGAGAGGACCTTTTCAGATAAATGGTAATAATAGAGCGCTGGTATTGCACTTGGGAGCACTGAATTCCTCCCCATGCATGTGTGATGGGAAACTTGTTTTACACCCTAACAAACTTGGTTGGATGTCTAGGGTATGTCAGAGGCTAAAACTCCAGTTTTACAGCTTAAATGGGGGCTGCCATTGGGTTGGTGAACTGGGTCCCGCTAAAATATTATTTAGATATTTATGGGCCACTTGTGTCAAAATGCTTATAAATACATTATTGGGGAACACCATAACAAAGGTGTGTAGGCTATGGGCTGACATGTAAATAGAGAAAGAGAAATTATGAAAATAGGAGAAAACAGAGAATACAAATAGAAAAAGTGAGCATGAGAAAAAAAGGACACATCAGAAAAAAATGGGCAGAAACAAAGAAGAAAGAAAGATTGGTAAAAGAAAGAAAGGGTTAAAGGAAGACCATAAGGAAGCGTGAAGGATAAATGGAAGAATGAAATGATCAACATGTGAAAGCATTAATAGATGGAAGGATGGACAACTTGACAGATGGGTAAATGATGGAGGAAGGAAGAATGAAAGGATGGATGGCTAGATAAATGAATATGTGGTTTGATGGACAGATGGATGGAAAGGTGGAAGCATGAACAGATGTGTTTATGAATAGATGGAACGGTGCAAGGATGGATGTATAGCTAGATAGGAGGATAAAAGAGTAAAGAGAGCTATTTTAAATAAAGGATGGGTTTGCTTGCTTCATATGCTGGTATGATTAGAAGAATGGTTCAAGTGGTGAGTATTTTGATTGTCTTGCTACTCCATTGGGCGTAGCCACAAGCAGTGGGAGATACTATCCTGGGTGATTTATTGTTGTAGAGATTTAAATTATTTGCATGGTCGTAGTTAAAGGATAGTAAATGGACAGGCACGGAATACATCCAAATCACAAAATCCTTCTCAATTGTACTAGTAGCATTTCAGTTCTATTTTCCAGGTACCCATGGCCTGGGCTGGTGTAAAGGGACCACAATCAGGAAACTAAGAGATGATGTAAAGTTCGGTTGAGAGAGGGTACTCTATTTTGCTTGACTCTTTCTGCACCCTCGGACACGAAGAACAAAACAATTGTAGATACCAGTGTGCAGATCTCTAATTTGGGACATTATTAGATGGTAAAAAGAGACTACTCCACAGAATGGGAAGGTGGAAAAGCAGTAAAGAATCTGGGGTTATATAAATTATTCATCAGAAAGAGTGTTACTGAAGGTAAGTAACTTTTTCTTGTGATGGATACTTCTAACTGCATATTCCTCACCTTTAGAATGGATACCAAAACAGTACCACCCAAGTTGGAGGTTCTGTGGAGTGAGCTTAGTGGGCTCAGTCCAGGAAATCCTACAGGACCGAAAGGACGAAATGCCATTCCTATCGGACCGGGCTGTCAAGGCAGTTGTGCTTTGTCAACGTGCACACTGATGCCCACACCTGAGACTCACAGATGTCTAAAACAGGCACTCCTCGTGCCAATGTAGTGGTTGAACCCATGAGCCGTCGGCCCTTCAGAAGGCTGTTTTTTGGCCAATGCATGGCCAATCCTAATGCAGACGACTATCCACATTGACAGAGTCCTTTTCTGCACTGCCTTGCCTTTATTAGACCCCGAGAACCCCACAAAAATCTAATTGTCCACTCGATGATCTTTGGTGCAATCGATATTAAAGCTAAACGCTCCTTTGGGATCCAGCCGATTGAGCCTTACCTCTTCTTTTGAAGGGTGAGGTGAAGCAAGACAAATTTGTCTAGAAAAGAGGTGGTGTAGAGTGACTGCACCGAAAGAGCCTGGAGCTCACTCATGCCACTGGCTGAAGTGATTTCATTGGGGAAGGCAGTTTAGAGAGTCAGAAGACACATGAGAAGCTGTGCAGTGGCTCAGAGGGGGTGCACATGAGGAATGTCAGGACAAAATTAACATCACACTGTGGCATCACAAACGGTTTGCGAAGGAACATGTGTCAAACCATTAATAAACGGCATCACAACAGGTAATTTAAACATGGACGTTTGGTTCGTCAAACGCAAAAGGTCTGACAAATAGCCTTTAGAAATGCCCACTGCGTGATCTTGATGGAAACATACAAAACAAACAATAACACATCCGACAGTTTGGCTTATAAGGGGTCTGTGTTGCGACTACACACCAGGCCACAAATTTGCCCAGCATCTGTCATAAATCGACTTTGTAGAGGGGAGCCTGGCCGCGATCATGACATCCACAGGTGGTAGATTAAACACAGTCAACAGCCGCTGTTCAATCTCCACGCACGGAGGTGTAATTTGCACTGGTTCAGGCGCACAACCCTGCTCTGGTGCTGAGACTGAAGAGGTAGCCTGAATGGAGGACAGATACTCATGCCTAGACCTTCTGGATACCACACTGTCTTGGCCCAATCCAGAGCTAATAGGACGACTTGTCTTCAGTCATTCCTGATCTTCTTCAGAACTCAGGGCAGTAGAGGGAAAGGTGTACAGAAGTCTTGTGGTCCACACTAGCCTGAATGAGTCTCCTAGAAAGAGTGTTCTTGGGGACTCTAACACATTAAAGTTTATACGACGCCCGTTCTTGACAGTGGCGTAAAGATCCAGCCAGGCTTCTCCTGACTGTCGGAATATGGCCATCACCACCTCGGGATGCAACGGCCATTCATAATCAGCCAAGTGTTGCCTGCTGAGCTCATCCTCACTGGTGTTTAAAGATCCTGCCAGGTGGTTCATTATCAGGGAAAAGCCCTGAAGCTCCAGCCAACTCAAGAGGTGCAGTGCCTCTTGGTACAGGACCTGCTCCATCTTGCTTGTTGCTGTTCCACGTGGCAGTGGTGTTTGTGAGGACCACCATCCTTCCTTTGATGGACAGCAGGAAGGCCTTCAACGCCAAGTCGACATGGCAGTCCCAGACTGCACACAGGCTCTGCAATGGCAGGCCAGAGTTACATTTTACAGGCTGCTTCTGTGGGTGGCACAATCAGTGCTGCAGCCCACTAGCAGCATTTGATTTACAGGCCCTGGGCACACACAGTGCACTATACTAGGGTCTGACAAGTAAATCAAATATGCCAATCATGGAATCACTAATCCATAACAACACTTTACAAAGGGAGCACTTGCACGTTGGCACTGAACAGCAGTAGCAAAGTGCCCAAAGCAACTAGACCAGCAAAACGGAGACAACACACAGCAAAAACACAGGAGGCAACAGCAAAAAAATGGAAGGGAGACCCACGCCAATGGTGCCAGGTCTAACAAAGACCTTATGCAAAAGTTAACAAGTCAGCTTTCTGTAGCTTTTAACTATATTTGTATGTTAACCTGGTGCAAATTAGGTCACCCTGTTTCCCAGGCAGTGTTGATAAAATTGTGAAGTAATACGATCACAAAATGTGACACATTACGTCACGTAATTAGGCTTTTCTTCCTGCATAATTTAGTCAACCCTGCCTCATAATTTAGTCCTTCCATGCTGCATAATTCCAACGGCCCTGGTAAAAAAATTAAATTACTTGTTGAGGGGTTCACATTCAGTGTAAGAGATGCAGTAACCTTTCCAATGCATCTCCTTGGTTTAAAATAAATCACATGTCCCTACAGAACTCCTCCCCTGAGTTTATTGCATATGCACGGGACATCATGCCTACATTTAGCTATGTCAAACAGGGCTACCAAGTTTAAGTCATCTTATCTGTGACATTGTATTAATCACAGCAGCTAATGTGTGACATTTTCAGGCCTCACATGTGACACTCTGACTGACACCTTAGGGAAAACTTTGTCTTTGACCCAAGCAGATACTTTTTATGCACACGTAGCACATTTCCTGATGCACGTGCAAGGAACCTTTGCGGGTAACTTACCCTAATTTTGTCAGGAATTTTACATAGAAATACAAACTGACTTCATTTGGACCTCTCACAATATCATGACTCCACTTTCAGCAATAATTCCCTTACAGCCGCCTGCCACTATCATCACCTGCCCAATGAAATCAGGTGCTTGGTCCCCTTCCTAGCAGCCTTTTAGACACTTCTTTGGTGTCACTAACTGCCTTGTTATACATGAGGAAATTATTTTATTTTGGAAATTAAAATAACCAATGCTGCTGTACATTCCTACTATGTGAGCTACCAGTATGAAAACACAAACGTACTTTGTGGAAACAATGAAGGAAAAGGCTTCCATGCGTCATGTGTGTATAAGAAATTATCAATTAGACCTTACACGTTGAACTTGCATTTTTCCATTTCAGCTATGAGTAGTTAATTCATTGCATTCTGCTACTTAGATTCCTGTATATAATGGGAAAAGCACAATAACAAGAGCCAGGTTTAGAAAACAAGATACATCTGACAAGAGAGAGGTTGAGATCTCTGCTTTAGAATCCTGCAGCTTAATGTGGTTATTTAAATATTGAATTGTTTGCTTTTGTTTTGTGTAACGCAGAGGCTCTACTTTGGTTTAAAAAAAAAAAAATACATGCAGCACTTGCACATATTTCAGTAAAGCTGGTTACTTTCGTTTTTCAATGCTGTGGTGCTTTTATTGGTATATCTTTGTAAATTATTATTAAACTATATGTATTGCATATTGTTTTTAACTTTGGCCTGGCACATTATTCATATGTATTCAAAGCATGCCCAAGGGAAATAAGAACTCTGGGTTTCCATCAGATCCTTTAATGGCAACATTGTGTAATCACCTGCAATGACTAGAATTTACTGTCCTGGCCTTATGTTGTTCCCCTTACAAGTACATACTTTAAACAGCTAATGTAAGAAGAAAACACTTTAGAATGTGTTCTACAGAAGTCCAAATGACCCCTGACTAATAACTTATGTAAACAAAGACATAAAGGCAATGTTAAAATGAATACATATTATTTCATATAAAGTTATACTTAACAATTGTGTGTAGGCCTTTGCACAATCTTAAAATGTGAAGAGCCAGCTGGCATTTTTCTCTGGAAAAGGTGCCAACCCTACCTCTACTCCAGTAAGTTCTGAACATCCTCTTCCCTCTACAACTTAAGGTGCTCTATGGAGGGCACTCCCTCTCAGCGGCCCGCACCCACTCCTGTAAGGTGCCTGGCAGGCTCGGACTGAAAAGAAACAAATACGTTATTTTGTTTCTTATCAGTCCGGGGGCCAGCGTTGTGCCAGCTCAAATCAGGCAGCACACTGCGGCTGCTTTATAGAGAGATACACTGCACAGACAAGCTGAGGCCCGCCGGCACTGCGGGGGGCTGCAGGGATGTTAGTTACGCCCCTGGATGATGGCAGGGATGGACAAGCACAAGAAACGGTCTATGGCACTGCTTTCCTTAAAGTGTATGAAGGCAGAATCAGCCTTTTTGCCAAATAGGCGGGACCAGTCAAAAGCCATATCAATCAGGGATACCTGAATGTCTCCAGAAAGGTCTGTGGATAGCATCCATATCTGGCAAAGGAGCACCATACTAGTGCTGACTGCTTGTCCCCCGCAAGATCTCGCTGGCCATGTCCCAGAGGGTGTGGGTATAATGGCCAAATAGGCAGACCACATTGACTGACCTCAATACCAAACTGACCGAAGAGAACATTCACTTTCAAATGCTCAATATTTTTCAACTCCCTTTCTGGAGGAGACGTGGGGAATGTATTAAGGTTCACTTTGCTGGTGGAAGCAAGGACCACCAAGCTCTTAGGAGTAGAAAAATCTGTTCACTCGTAGGCAAGAGCAAGGCTTTGCCCAGGTGCTCATAAGGATGTCAGTCAGGGCTTCATTAAATGGAAGTAAGGGCTCAGATAGGCTGGCCCAAAGTGAAAAACATTAACAAGGATATTTATCTTCGCTTCAACAGAAGGCAACTTTAGGTCCCGGACCTCAGCTGCTCATCTAATTACTACAGCAAATGAAGAACTCTCATTTATCGGGGGCCCAAGGGGCGAAACCAACCCTATATCAAGTCCATTGCCTCCTGCACGTCCATATCGAAACTATCATCATCTTAATGTTACGTTATCTTATGTGTATTTGTTAAGTGAACTATCACCTGCGGGAATATCCTGGCGCTGACAAGATGGTTGTGCCTAGCCCTGCCTATGGTAGGATAGTTAATTTGGGTAGGCTCAGTAACATGCTTTAGCGGCAGCCTTCTAATTTTCCCTCTTTCTGCTAACAGCTAACTACAACGCTCTGTATCTCTCTAGGGTGTGACTACCAGCCCCTCTACCCTTGCAGACCATGAGGCATAGTATTGCCAAAACATAAGTATGTTCCAGGTTTTGTGAGAACATTATGTGTTTACTTGTTGTATGTTATGTGGTGTCTTTTTTCTTCACAAGTGTTTTTTAATAACAAATTTTCTGCATTTAAACCACGCTTGCTCATAAAGGAGATATCTGATGTATTTTAGTATGTCACATTAGATTGAAACACTAATAAACCATTACTTTTAAGGGCACCTACACCAACTATAGAGGAGCACATAGATCGGATTACCGCATTTGATATGGACCTGCCCACGTGAGAGGTGGGCAGGCATTATGTGCTAATTTTCTATTCTGTTTTATTTCCCTGAAGAGATACTACGAGTCAAAAAATTAAACCGTATGTATAGTAAATTGGGTGCTCACACATTAGGTGTACATTCTTCTTCATTTCCTTTATTATAGGTTTTCACAGGAGTGGCACGCATGGGGCTGGTCCACATGTGGTCCTGAAGAAGAGGTTTGGGGGATACCTCGAAACATGTCGACCGAATATTAGGGACTGTATACAAATAATTGTAACAATTCTCCCTACTATTAACCCCTTTTTATCCATACCAACTAGGAGCAAGAATAAAATATTAGCTCACTAGCTAGGTATTTTTTAACATCACTCCCACCACTCCACTAACACTGCACTACACATTTTTTCAAAAAGTGCTCCTACGTAGTTCCGCAAGTCGCAGAACGCCCCGAACAGCAGCCGTGTGGGATGGCCCTAATGATGAAGCATGTCACCTAGGGGCAACCCTGGATGTGTGAAGGGACTCGAGAAAAGAATTTTTCTTTTCCTAGGACAGGGGCCTATTTTTCGCGCATTTAACGGAATCCCCATTCCCTTGGTTAGGTTTTTAGATCTGACATTTACAGATTTTTTTAACCATATGTACCTCGGAGGGTGAACCTAACCTTTACCTCCGTTTCCCCCGTATTTGATAGTATAGTTAATTGAAAAGCCAGGACTTCAGCTTCTTGAAAAATTCAAGAAAGGAGGAGGCTCTGCTATGAAAAAGCTATGGGAAGTCGTTCCACACTTTAGGAGCGATAGGCCAGTTCAATGTATGAATGGGATGCATGCGAGTAAAAGTCTTGCGCAGCAGAGAAGTCATGGTGGTTGGTAGAAGGAGATGTGACTGTTCAAGTAGGTGGGGCCTAAGTTGTGTAGGGGCTCGAATGTATATCTGAGGAGTTTGAAATGAGCATGTTTGTGTATCAGAAGCCAGTGGAGCTCTGCTGACCTTCAGGAGGCTACTCAAGACCTGGCTGTTCGACCAGTAGCGGCTCCCCCCCCCTTCCTTTTCTTCCCCAGCGCCTTGAGACCCTCGCGGGTAAGTAGTGCGCTCTACAAATTCTGTGATTGATTGATTGATTGAGGTATATTGTCATGTGATTTCTCTGTCAGAGGTTGAGGGTGAGTCTAGCTGCCGAGTTCTGGGTGGTTTGTAGCCTTCTGGCAAGTTATTTGGTGATCATGGCGTAGAGGGTGTTCCTGTAGTCCACCTTGCTGGTGACTAGGGTGTGAATGATGGTTTTTCTAGTGTTGCTTGGGAGCCATTTGACTATCTTCCTCATGGTCTTCAGGGGGTGAAAGCAGTATGCAGAGACTGTTTGACTTGTGCGGTCATGAACAGCTTGCTGTCGATGATAATTCCGAGGCTCCTGGCATGACTGCTGGATGTGGTTCTGAGTTTGGCCGGCCACCAGTTGGAGTCCCATGGTGAACAGTTATCGCGGAAGATCACTACTTCTGTCTCGTCAGTGTTGAGCTTGAGACAGTTGTTTTCTTCCAGTTAGCAACGTCAGTCATGCAGAAGGTGAACTTTTTTCTCGTGTTTGGGATCTTGTCTGCGCGGATGACGTTTGCCAGAGGGATCATGTATGCATTGAAGAGGGTGGGGCTGAGCGGAGAACATTGAGGCACTGCGCATGTGAATTTGCAGGCTTCAGAGGAGTAAGAGGCCAGGCTGACAGCTTGCGTTCTATCCGTTAAAAAGGAGCAGATTCAGCGGACAGCGGGTCGTTGGATGCCAATCTCTCAGCAGGTGCATGATGAGGAAGGGGTGAAAGATTGTGTCAAATGCTGCGGACACCCAGAAGAATGCTATGTCTTCTTTTTTCAAGGATCATCGATGGCGGTCATGAGTGCTGTTTCTTTACTGTGGTTGGGCCTGAATTCAGACAGCGTAGCGTCAAGGAGTTGGTGGATGCTGAAGTGGTCGGTGAAGTGTTGATTAATTAGTTTCTCTAAGACCTTTGCTGGGTATGGTAGGAAGGAGATGGGTCTGTAGTTGGAAATCATAGCTGGATCAGCTAATGGTTTCTTGACCATGGGCGTGATGGTGGCATGTTTCTAGGTGTCTGGGAATGTAGCTGGTCGATGGAGGCATTGAGGATGGGTTTTAGTGCTTCGTTGATGTTTGGTGAAGGTGTGGTGGGGGAAAGAGTCAGACTGGGCCTCCGAGTGAATGATCTTCATGGTGGCAGCGGTTCTGATGGTGGTGATGGCAGGACACAAGGTCAGGGTTCCTATTCAGCCGTGATGGGAAGTTCAGCTGCGACAGTGCCGGGGTCCGGTTGAGGGGCGAAATTGCCATATCTGGAGGTGATTTTGTAACAGAAGCATTCCGAGAGCTTCTTGCAACGGTCTTGATGTTGCTGGAGGCGGCAGGAGGTGGGGCAATATCTTTGATGATGGTGAAGAATTCCTTGCTTCTGTTCCTGCCAGCGTCGATACTAGAGCAGTGTGCTTGGTGCTCCGTATCTGCTGATGTTTGTGTCTTACAGTGGATTTGAAGAGTCTTTATCTGTGGTGACTTTAACTGGTCTCCATTTCCGCTCCAGTTGCTTGCAGTGGCGTTTCGTCAGCCTGAGTTCCTCGGTATACCAGCTGGCCTATGGTCAGGCTCTTGCTGTTGGGTTGTGCATAGGTGTCGGTACATGCAGTGATCCAGCTTTGGAAGTTTTTGAGGACCTTCGACAAGCTGCAGGTGTGCTTGGGCCGGTGCGCAGAAAGGTCGGAAGCCCACTACTCTTCTGTGATACTTTCCACTGGCTGCTGCCGGAGGGTCTGGTGGCGGTAGGTCTGTGGTGGTGCAGGATGGTATGCTGAAACTGACGAGGACATGGTCTGTCCAGGTCATAGTTGCTGGTTTGTCGACTGTGATGTTGCTGGTTAAGAGAAAATCGGGTCCAACAGGTGTCCGGCAGTGTGGGTGGGTTTGGAAATGTGCTGGGCGAGGCTGAGGCTTCTGAGGGTTCTAAAAGGGCCCTAGCGTTTGGGTCGGTGTCATCTCTAGGTGAAAGTTAAGATCTCCAAGGAGGAAGAAAGTGCTAGCATTTATGATCAGGGTGTGACGAAGTCAGCAATATTGCTAGTGAGATTGGTGCAGTGTTGTGGCCTGTGTATAAGGGTTCCACCCAAGGAGAAGTTGGCTGTGATGCGTATCTTGAACATGAGGTGTTCCATGCAGCTGGTGGGGGTTTGGGTTTCCATGTAGGTGGTGCAGCTGATGGTATCTTTGAATATGATGGCAACACCACCTCCAGGCTTGTGCTGACATCTAGCTGGTGGGGATGGCTGTGACAATGTCCGGCGCAGAGATATGTTTCCGTGAGGAAAAGCAGCTCCGGAGTGTGTTCCTGCAGTAGGTCCCAAATCTCTGTGGCATGTTTGGCGAGTGGGCCGGTGTTGAGAAGCATGCATGGCGTGTTGTGTGGGTGGTGGTTAGTCTGTGTAAGTGGGTGACTGGTTTGTGTAAGCGAGTGGGGTGCTGGCTGCTGTTGGTGCGGGAGTGGTGAGCGTAGGGTGTGGAAGTGGTGGGTGTAGGTTGTGGAAAAGTGCATGACAACTTGTAGGAGGCACATGTGAATGCTCCTTCTGTGTTGTGTGGCACAGGGTCAAGACTGATTTGCATATGGCTATGTCTGAACTGGGGTGGCGTGGTGAAGCAAAATAACGATGGATTAAACCCAGATCTGTGACTGGGGGTGAATGTTTGCCAATGTGCAACATTCCGTCCATCATCTTGTGTGTTTTGCATTTCGCCCTAAGTGGGAAGGGTATGCCCAGACGTGGGTCCCGTGCTCACTACGCCACTGGAGTCAAGCTATCCTGGCTGATGAGGGCTGAAAGCCCGAAACCGGTCCTAGGATGCTTGATTCCGGTCCAGGGAAGACATGGCTTGGCAGTTCGGTCTGGACTGTTCCCATGAGGCACAGGGTCAAGACTGATTTGCATATGGCTATGTCTGAACTGGGGTGGCGTGGTGAAGCAAAATAACGATGGATTAAACCCAGATCTGTGACTGGGGGTGAATGTTTGCCAATGTGCAACATTCCGTCCATCATCTTGTGTGTTTTGTACAGCAGTGCTGCCAGGGTTGAGAGCGTGAGGAGCATGGCAGGGTAGCAGTGGGTATGGGGGAAGACAAGGGTTCCCAGCACTGGGCACAGATGGCTTTGCCAGCGGCGCATCGGCACTGCAGCTGCCATTAAGTAGGTCCTTGGAGGGGAGAAGCGAAGGGAACAGTGGGTGGGAAACCAGTGATGTCACTTCTTGTGCAGATGGATGATGGGAAGTGCAGTGATGTCACTTCCTGAGCAGATGGATGATGGGAAATTAAGTCCTCTTGTTAGGTTTCTTTTTTTTACATTTTTGGGGGGAAATCATCCCCATCATCACACTATCTCTATCAAATGGTGGCAAATCCTGATCAAAATCCGAGCCAAAAAGATTATGGTTTTGTTGGTGTCAGATCATATGGGAACTGGGCACACTGCAGTTGACCGAAAGCGTGACCTCAGTTAGGGTTGAGATGGATCTGGCTGGGATCGGACACCGGGGTTGGCACGAAATGTCCCTCCTGCGCTGGGGACACTGGACCCACACTGATGAAGAATGGACTGGCACAAGTGTTGGAGCCAAAAATGGAACATGAAAAGTGTTTCAGGGGCTCATAAGGTGTCAAGGACAGGTCTGCTCACAGTAATCTCACTGGAGGCATCTGCAGATACTTGGGGCCCAAAGGCATGCCGAAGGGAGCCGGAAGACTGCAAAAATATGCACCATCAGACTTTTAAAGACCTTGGCCTGCTGTGATGGCGCTGATGGCCAGGGAAATTCTGGATGCAGCGAGGCCAGTTGTGGTATTGGTTTCTTGATTGGAGGCTGGAGCAAGATCTATTAGCACCTTGTCGCCCTCATGACTTCTCTTTTGACAGAGAGCAGTAGGATGGTGTTGGGTCCTGCTTTGACTTCTCATGCTTCTTTGACTTGAACTTCAACTTACCGGACGATTTTGACAGCGAAGACGACCTGTTGTGGGAAATGGTCCGAGCCCTCGACTTGGAGCGGGACTTACATAAGATCTGTGACTTCTTTGGGTGTTCGGCAACATACCACTTTGCTTCTCATCACGGATTGCCTTTGGGTGTATGAGAGAACATTCCTCACATTACTTTGAGTCATGCCCCATGCCCAAACAACAAAAGCACACCTTGTACGAGTCTGTTACTGACATCAGTTTCTGAAATTCAGAGCATGGTTTGAACCCAATGGACTTCAGTGGGGACATCATTGCCTTGCACACTGGAAAAGCAATTTAGAAGAATTTGTAAACCAATGACAAAAGGGAGCAGAGCTCCCAATCAGGGTTCGAAGGCGTGGAAAGAAAAGAACTTATGTTGGTGTGCAAGGGTGGCTCACACATGTGGCTCCGCTCCATCATATCCGGGGCAGAAGGAGGCCAACACGGAGGTGAACCACTTGGCATCATGTGGGAGCACTGCTATGAAAATGTCCGGATCCAGTGTGGCACCTGAAGAATATTTTAAAGATGAGGAATTTGCGGTTAGAAGTAGCCACCAGAAATGCATCTAACTAGCAAACAAAGGAGTGAAATTAAATAATATTTGTGCCTACATTTTTTACTGATCGATTTTATTAAAACAAGGCCTACAGGAGGAAGTGCCATATCACCACTAGGCCTCATTCTGGTATGGCACTGCCAATAATGAGAACAGTATCATGTTCGTCTACACACAAGAGATCACAGTCTGAAAGAGCCAGACTGATGATACCTACAAGGCAAGTGCTACAGTAATGACATGGCACTGCCTTACCATAATAGCTCACAACTATTGGCTCTGCCAATGTCTCTTTTGTTCATGCTGTAAAGTATATGCAGTGTACAGTATTAACAAAAGAAGGAAAAAGCACTGTAGTCATTTTGTATGTGGGTGCAGGGGTGATGAGGTATGAACGTGCATGTCATTACACAAGCATGCATGACAGCACGTGTGGTTCCAAAATGATATGAGAAGCAATTTTGTAAATAAAAATGATTGACTGATCCGAAATAGACTGGTAAATAAATAAACAAACAAGAATTGTCAAAGCCAATAGGTCTCGCCTATGGGCGAGCTATTGGTTTTGCCAATCAGGTGGAGAGATTACGGGAGGAGACACTGGGATGGTGGTGTGGGTGGAGAAGTGGGGGAGAGCAACAGGAGGGTGATTGGGGTGGAGAATGGGAGAAGTGGGTGTTAGTTGAATGAATGAATGAATAAAAGCTTTGTAAAGCGCGAACTTAGCCCAGGGGCGTCAAGGCGCTGCGGAAAGGGATCAGGATACAGAGATGCCCATAAGTAAAAGGCTTACAGATTTGAGATGGTAAAGAGCCAGGTCTTCAAGGCCTTACGGAACAGAAAATGACTCTCCAGAGCCGTGATTGAAAGAGGAAGGGAGTTCCAGAGTTTAGCCGCAGCCAGCGAGAAGGCCCTACCCCCCTATCTGGCTTTCCTAAACCTGGGGACTATCACCAGGTTCTTGCTGGAAGATCTTAGCTGCTTAGCAGGGACATATCTCCGAAATAGTTTTTTAATGCCTTCTGACCCCGTATTGTAGAAAGCCCTGTGTACCAGACACAGGGCTTTAAATACAATCCTCCGACCCAACCGGAGCCAGTGCAACTTGCTGATAGTTGCCGAGACAGAGTGGTATTTGGGAAGGCCCATCACCAGTCTGGCAGCGGCGTTCTGCACTAGTTGAAGTCGATGCACCTGCCCCTTATTTATGCCCACATAAAGAGCGTTACAGTAGTCTAATCTAGACAACACAAGGGCCACCACTGCCTGTTTCCGCGAGGGGAAGGAGAGAAATTGTGAGATCTTTTTAAGGGTCCTTATCATCCCAAAACAGGTGGAAACTGTTCTATTTATTTGGGGGCCCAGAGAAAGGGAGGTGTCAACTATGATGCCTAGATTTTTCGCACTGAGGCCAGGGCGGGGGCAGGATCCAAACGTATCGGGCCACAAGGCCCCTGACCAAGTCTCCTGTTTGTCTCCAAAAATTAAAACCTCAGTTTTATCCCCATTGAGTCTTAGATAGTTCTCAACCATCCATGAAGCCACTGCCTGCATACAGTTTTTAAAATTTGCAGCTGATGCTTCAACACTCTCAGTAATAGTGATCATAATTTGAGTGTCATCCGCGTATGATAACACTTCTAGCCCGAAAGATTTTACAACCCTGGCAAGGGGGGCTACATAAATATTAAAAAGAGTAGGACTCAATGAGGATCCCTGAGGAACTCCACAGAACAACTGATTGGGAGTAGAGAAGAATTGGCCCATCTTAACTCTTTGCGACCGATCCATAAGGAATGAGGTAATCACATTAAGAGCGGAGCCCTCTATCCCTATTTCTCTGAGTCTTCCAACCAGTCTTAAAGGAGAGATGGTGTCGAAGGCCGCCGTAAGGTCCAGAAGGATCAGTAAGGTGGTGTAACCGGCGTCAACCTGATTTCGGATGTTGTTGAGTACAACGGTTAACGCCGTCTCGGTACTGTGCTCACTTCTGAACCCATGCTGCGAGCCATCGAGCAGCTGGTGATCCTCCAAATAAGAGCTAAGATGGAGGTTCAAATGTTTCTCCAAAATTTTTGCTGGGACAGGCAACAGAGAAATGGGCCGGTAGTTCTTTAACTCTGCAGGGTCAGAGAGGGCTTCTTTAAAAGAGGTTTAACCACCGCAGTCTTCCACGCGGTAGGATACTGGCCCGATGTAATAACAGCATTAAGGATGGAGGTCAAAGGTGGAGCAATAGCCTCCATACCTAGTTTCAAGATTTTCAAGGGACAAGGTTCCAGAGCTGATTCCATTTAACAGCCGCTCAGTGTCTTCTTGCGTTAAGGGAGGGAAGGAGCACAAATGGGCTTCCTTCATAGGAGCTACCAAATGATCCGCACCCAAAGGATCCAAAGGGAGATCTACCTTTATCCCCCCCGCATTGAGAATCTCCAGGGAGGAATATATATCCTTGATTTTGGCATGAAAAAAGCATGCCATTTTATC
Organism: Calotriton arnoldi; assembly: GCA_963921515.1. Lineage (NCBI taxonomy): Eukaryota > Metazoa > Chordata > Amphibia > Caudata > Salamandridae > Calotriton > Calotriton arnoldi. The sequence goes on along the minus strand of CAWUFW010009436.1, from coordinate 186,806 downwards.
ACAAAGATCCTGGGAAACGTCAGTGTTAGCAATGGCTGTGGGGGCTAGGAGGGAATTAATCACAGTAAAAAGTTCCCTAGGGGACTTTAGGAATTCCGTCATCCTAGAATAATATGATGCTTTCTCCTCATTAATAGCTAGCTTGTATTCTCTCAATCTAAGTTTGTGTAGATCTCTTTCGACTGACGTAAGATCCCGGCGCCATTTCCTTTCCTGGAGTCGGCATCCTTGTCTAAGCTTTCTCAGTCTTTCCGAGAACCAAGGAGCCGAGGGCCGTTTTCTGGCCACATAGTGCTCTTTAAGGGGGGCAAGAGAATCCAAGGCTGCCGAGAGCCAATTGGAAAAGTCGTCGTAAATTGAAATGACATCCGCGTAGCGGAGGCATCCATAATTGCTAAGTCTGTTAAGAAGGTCCTCCTTGTTGATGAGCCTAAGGTTTCTCTTCATCTCCACCCTGTTCTTAATATTAAAGTCTTGGCGGGATCCTATAATTTGCAGATGGAATGGAATGGCATAATGATCAGACCAGGAGAGTGGGATAGGATCCTTCACCTCAATCCTAGGATCACTAGAAAATATGCCATCAAGAATGTGTCCTGCTATATGAGTGGGGCCCATAACCAACTGGGGGAGACCACAAGAATCCATAGTTTCCAAGAATACCTGTGTTTCTGTAGTTAACAGGATGGTAAAAAAAAAAGCACAAAGAAGTGGCTAGCGATGGCCGCGTCATATTACTTTTTTTTCCTTTTGTCGGTTGGGGGGAATAAGAAACACAGCTGTGTGGTGGTGGGAGGGGATGAAGAACCACAGTGGAATAAGAAACACAGTGGGAATAAGAAACATGGGCTGGTGGGAGGGTAAGAAACAACATGGCAGGGGGTAAGAAGCAACATGAAAGGGGGTGTAAGATGACAAAGAAACACGGGCAAGAGAGATAGGAGGGGGAGAAGCAACATGGACAGAGGTTGGGAGGGGAAGAAGCAAGTAAATAAATAAAAAAAAATAGTACCTGAATCTCACCACCAGCAGTGGAAGGACCTTAATCCATATGAATTACAAGTTATACCTCATGCCGAAAGAAGAGGGACTGAAGATGGCGTGTGCTGCTCAATTAGAAGGCAAAAAAAAAAAAGAGGGCCAGCAGCCGAGCGGCCTGCTGGACACAGGTACGCAGAACTTTGAATGATATACAATCCTTAAAACATGAAAACATAACATTCAATTCGTTTCTCTCCAAAATTATTTAATCATATTACATTGAATTAGAAGGCAGCAAAATAGAGTTACAATGAAGCCCAAATATCGTAAGCACTGGGCAGGCCCCAAGCCCCTTATTCAACACAATAACTCTTGCAAGCGAGAGCGTATGCACTAGTACACATGAGCTCACAGCACAAAACCTAAAGAGGAGCACAAAAGTGCCGCTTTTTTAAGTATAAAAACAGTTAAATAATTCAATTAAAAAAATAGGACTGTAGGGGGCAATGGAGGAGCAAGTGAGGTAGGAAGCAATGGGGAGTGGGTGGGGAACATGAAAAACAGCACATAAAGGAGAGCAGTCCTGGGTACAGGGGAGAAGCACACAAACAAGAGAGAGCAACTTGGAGCATGGTGGAGGGAGAGAAGCACAAAGGCGAAAGCAAAACGGAGCATGGGTAGAAGCACACAAGGGAGACATCTGGAAAACACATGCACACTCCTGGAGCGCTTAACCAAAAAGAAAAAAATAATAGTTTCCTAAAAGCGAGCAGTGAAAGGATACAAGTAAAGAGGGTATGCTCTACAGATAGACAAACACATGATGGACAATGCAAACTACTGAATCATAAGCAAGCAAATGAGAGTGACATTAAAGCCAACCAAAGGTAAGTAGTGGTCTATATTTAAGCCCACTGTAAGTTCTTGGTTAGCTGACAATAAGTTTTTACATGGGCATCAACCTAAAAAAATGGCCTCCAAAGGCCCTGTTGATAGGTGAAAGGGGTAGCCGAAATGGCACACTGTTGTTTTGCCTTAGGCTCGCCATAAATCCTTGCACCCGAGCAGAACACCGAAATGCAAGTTTATAAAGTGTCGGTGGGAACAGATAGATGAAGACCATGAACAGGAGGTAATTAGCTGGGTGAGTTAGAATGAAGAATTTCCACACTCAGCACCCTAAGGCATGAATTTAAAATTGGCCTCTCTTGAGTTTACAGTTCGCTGTGGTTTCTTCTCACTCACCTTTCCTAAAAAAAACAGTTACAGTGTTGAGGCGCCCTCCACAACTTAAGTCACAAATTTATCAGTTAAACATGAAAAAGCATATTCAAAGAGCCAAAAATCTTAATAAACAATGCATCTTGGTTTACAGAAAGTCCTACATTCCCATCAGCAGGTCCGTTTAAAATCCATTGTAATGCCAGCATGTTACTTTTCAGAGATTTGAGGTATTTTGTTTTATAATCGTTCAGTCATTCATTCACTCCACTGATTTCAGCGCCAAGCTTGGAGGTCATCAATTTACGAGGAATTTGAAAACACTCTTAGGACAAAGAGCAGACTCAGTGAACTCTGGTTCCATTTTTAGGAGTCACTCTTAGAAGACTTGGCCCGCATGTTTCTTCTGATATGGCCTCTTGACATGATTCACCATGGAGCGCTTGAACCTGTGTGAAGAACAGACCCCACTTGAGGTAAGCAGGCACAGGGGCACACCACCTAAATCCATAGCTCTGTCAGTGAAAGCCACCTTTAGTCTAGTCCACTCAAACGATCATGTGTCAAGCCCATCATATTCCACGTTCTTCAAGAAGAGGCCATAAGGTGGGGCCATAGCGTTACTTGGATAAGCCATTGGATCTCTTGACTCCAGTAGCTCCTTCACCTGAGCCGGGGTGAAGCGGCCTTGGCCAACAGCCACAAGAATGCCGGTCATTCTCCGCACCTGCAACAACAAAATACAAGGGTTTCATCTGAAGCCTTCTTATTTATACACACACATCAATAGTTACTAGGAGTTTGAGAACTTTTTTAATTTGCATTTTTTAATTTGTAATGCACTAAACCCTCCACGATTTCAAACTTCGTAAGTGGAGGGTGAAGGGTTGGAAAGTTAATGATGACTCTGGAAGGCAAATCTGTACACTTAGAAGAAGAGGGTGCTTCATGCTTTTTGAAAGAGGTAATATATATATATGTTTCTTACTAAACAAGTTAATGCTCATTCCCGATGTTGGTGAGAATTACCTTGTGTTACTCCTTGTGGCGCCAACTTTCTTTCTCCTAACGTGTAGTTCTCAAATGCTAGTGTGAGAAGAAGCTGTTTGTTGGTAGATGTGACATGTTAGAGCTGGAAGGCATAATTTAATCTTTTTTCCAGCAAGAATGTATTTTTCTGCCCTCTAGCCTCGTGTGCTGGAATTATGGACGTCTTGCAACCAAACACGCTATGTGACAGCACTGGTGCCTCTTCCCTAAGAATGTGTTATGTTCATAATATTCTTCGAAGTTTGTATGAGCCTAACTGCTCCCAGTGTTCGCAGATAAGGGGAACGGAGGCCCGGATGTAAAACTATATATCTATGTTATGTTATTTAGATTTATATAGCACAAAAGGAATCACCCCCGTGAGGGCCTCTCAGTGCTATAGCGCATTACCAGGAAGGAGGGATATGGAAGAATCAGAAGAGCCAGGTTTTAAGAAGTTTTTTGAACAGGGTTAAGTCAGGGCAGGACCGTATATGTACGGGTAGTCTGTTCCAGTGGTGGGGAGCTAGGTATGAGAAAGATCTGCCCCAGTATCTGGCCGTACGTATGCGGCGAGGGCGTAGCAGATTGCCCCCTGGAGCTTAGGCTGCACGCGTGTACCCAGGGCTGCAGCTTTTTTTGTAGGAAGAGGTGGCCGTTTCCAGAAAGCAACTTGTGCACTAGGCAGAAGAGTTTGAAGACGGCACACTTTTTTATTGGTAGCCAATGCAGAGATTTGAATGTAGGCTCGGAGGGGGTGCAGGGTGGAAGGTTGCATACAAGGTGAGCAGCAGTATTCTGCACCACCTGAAGTTTAGCTAGGAGAGCTTCATTTGCTGCTACCATGAGAGCACTGCCGTAGTCTAGGCGGCTTACAATGAGTGCTTGAGCAAGGGATTTTCTGGTCTGGAGGGGCAGCCATTGGAAAGCCTTTCTAAGTAGGCGCATGATCATGAAACAGGTACCATAGGTGGAGTTAAGCTGCTTTTTCAAAGAAAGGTTGTCTTCTATCAGGAAACCCAAGTATCTTACTACCTTATAGGGATGGGAGCCGTCCCCAGTTCTGGGGGCCACCAGTCCTCTGACCATATGGTATGGACCTTACCGAAAAGCAGGATCTCCGTCTTTCCACTGTTTAGTTGTAAGCAGTTGGACGACATCCAGAGAGCAATTATTCTATCAAAGCAAGAGTTGGGGTATTCTATCAAAGCAAGAATTGGGGGTATTCTATCAAAGCAAGGGTTGGGGGTATACTATCAAAGCTAGAATTGGGGGTATTCTATCAAAGCAAGGGTTGGGGGTATTCTATCAAAGCAAGGGTTGGGGTTTTCTATCAAAGAAAGAGTTGGAGGTATTCTATCAAAGCAAGAGTTGGAAGTACTCTATCAAAGAAAGAGTTGAAGGTATTCTTTTGAAGCAATAGTTGGAAGTATTCTATCAAAGCAAGAGGTGGGGTATTCTATCAAAGAAAGAGTTGGAGGTATTCTATCAAAGCAAGAGTTGGAGGTATTCTATCAAAGCAAGAGTTGGGGGTATTCTATCGAAGCAAGAGTTGGGGGTATTCTATCGAAGCAAGAGTTGGGGTATTCTATCGAAGCAAGAGTTGGGGGTATTCTATCAAAGCAAGAGTTGTGGGTATTCTATTAAAGCAAGAGTTGGGGGTATTCTATCGAAGCAAGAGTTGGGGGTATTCAATCAAAGCAAGAATTGGGGTTATTCTATTAAAGCAGGAGTTGGAAGTATTCTATCAAAGCAAGAATTTGAGGTGTCCTAATATGTGGTTCTGAAATATGAGATGTCATCATCTACAGCTCAAGAATATGACAACTAGAACGATGACTGCGGAAACAAGTGGTAGGCCTCCCGCAGTTTACAGCCACAGCACTTCTAGAGCCTGATTAGCATTATGCCTCACTACTGGAGAAGGTAAAAAGCCACCTTGTTCCATGCCATAAGTAGAAAATTCATCAATAACCAAAGTCTGATTAGAAGCATGGAACGGTTCAGTGAATTAAAAAATAAAAACCTACATGGTGCGTCTGAAAAAAGAATGCATCAACATAAATCTAGAAAGCAGCTTAGACCTAGGGGCCGATTCCGATGTCGGACGGACTCAGGTCCGTCCGACATCGGTCCGGAGCCGTAACCGACCGACCTGCTGTCGTCGGTTACGGCCCAGGCAGTACGATGCGACCGAACCCTGTTCGGTCGCACTCGTATCTCCCACAATGGGAGCATGCATTCCGGACGGAATGCATGCTGGCATTGGAGAAAGCAGGGGTGCAGTTCAACCCTGCACCCTGTGGCCGGCACCCCAAGGTGCCTGCCACCGGGTGCAGGGTTCAACAGAGGGGCACCATAGGTGCCTCCAGGCCGCCATTCGGCGACCTTGCACCCATGGGGGTCCCCAAAGGCAGTGAAAAACTGCCATCGTACTCCCTCGGTCGCAAAGAGGCAGCCGGGGGAGTACAGAGGGATTTCCGGATGGCTGACGGGCTCTCCGAACCCGTCGTGAGCCATCCGGAAATCCGAGTCGGATTCTTTTCCGACCGAGCCCATCGGAATGGCTCGGTCGGAAAGGAATCCGAGCGGCACGTTCCGATTCGGTCGGAAGGGCTCCGACCATCGTTCGGTGCCCTTCCGGCTGAAATCGGAATCGGCCCCCTAGACTACAGTTCAGTGACGGGCACAGTGAAAACTAATCAGCTACTAAAATAGAAAAGAGCACTTAAAAACAGTGCCATAGTTGAAGCAATTAAGAGCCTATGTTTACATTTAACAGTCAATAAGCCTGTACATTGAGATAGATCAGTATAAAACTGAAGAGACAAGACGTCCTAGCACATTTCAGCATTTGTCTACCAACGAGATCCTGGTAAAAAGGAGGCCTTGCAATGGCCACAACATGCCCAAGCAGTAGATTCAGTAAGCAGAGGTGGTCTTCATACCAGTAGCCCAATATGTAGACATCTAGCAGGGCATAATAAAAAAATTGATTTATAATTAAATCAATATGACACTCAGCCATAGGGCTGTTATAAGATTGATGGAACTTTTCTCTTTTGAGTGAGCAAGCAATTTTTTCCTTTCTGTTTTTTGTCTCTTTAGTTTTGTTTCCTGTTCTTGTTTCTTGTTCTTTTCTAAGATGCTTTGCCATAAATTACATGTTTTCATTAATTCAAAAGGCACGTGGGCTGAAAATTGAAATAAATATTTAAAAAATCATGATCTATAGTTTTACATTTTGCTATCAAGAAAATGTTATGCAATCTACAATGATCCCCTAGGCAAAGACTCTTTTCAAGCCTAGCTTGACAGTGCAGCTGTTGTCAGACCTTATGCGATCAATAGAAAATAAACTTTTAGATGTACTACAGAGAGAAGGGCTTTTGGCTAACTCCTTAGGTTCATTCCTTTGAGTTAAGCAATTTATCAGTTTTTATAAAAGTTATAACAAAGGAAGTAGGCCTGACATGAAGAAAAGCATATGTTACACTTAATAGGCAGTAAAGGAATTGTTATTACTTTGTTTTAAAGCCTGCGGATAGGTATTTTGTTAAATGGTACGCCACAGATTACCAGAAGAGTCAAGGACTTAGGAGTTGGTTATGCCCTCTGACTAGCTGTGAGCATAGAAGATTTGCTCTATGTTAATGATTGTTAGGTACTCTTAGGATAGTACTTTGCATTGTCAATTGGAATTTAGTTTATATGTGTAATTGTATGACTATATGCATGATTGTTGCCTTGTGAGAGAGCTTATACACTTTATACAGTAGGGCTGATTTGGTTAGGGTGCCGAGCTAATGATAAGACACTAGGCTTGATTGTTTCAGGCTGGCATTTAGTTACATGGACTCCAACAGATGACCTGAGTAGGCAAGGGTTTTGTAGTTGATTACCCCTTTGACAAACCTTGGAGATAGTAGATTTGCACTGTAATAATTCTGCTCGCGGTAGGGAAAAGAAAGGAAATGTTTGCTTCCACCCGATGGGAACATTACTTCTCTCGCCAGAGGTGGTAGCTATACAACAAGTCCTGGGGAATGGTGTCCCCAGGGCTGTATTATGGGGGAGGGCCCCATAACCCCCCCCCCCTAAAAAAACAAATAGGCCCCAGCAAGTGGTCCCCATCGTCTTAGTACGGCTTGGGGAGGTGGGCAACATGGCCCCTCCCCTAAAAAATTAATTCGGGCCCAGGGGTTGGGTTCTCCGGGGTCTACAAAAAGGCTCAGGGAGGGGGGTCACCAGGCCTTAGTGGGCAGGGTATCGCTGCTTTGTTGATGTGGTGGCAGCCAATCAGATTGGATCTGCGGATCTAACAGATCTTTTGATGTTAGAACCGCAGATCCTCCATGGTGTGATATATACATAAAGTATAAGCACGCTTTCTGGACCAAGATCTAGCTTTCTGCCAAATCTGGTGTGTCTGTGTCTAATTTTCCTATTGAGAATTTCATGGGGAAAATGCATTTTAGGACCTGCACTTTGTCTCAGCCCTGCTTGACTGGTCGCCCAAATCTTCAGCGGAAGAAGCTGAAATGGACTAGCTGTTTTTTGGGAACGTTTTGTGAGAATGTGTCAAATGGTACCGAAGTTATTAGCAAATCAAAAAGGTGCTAAATATAATGATTTGGGTGTTTCTACCCCACTCCACTTCAATACACTCCACTCCAATCTACCCCACTCCACTTCACTACAATCTACCCCACTCCACTCCACTCCATTCCACTCTACCCCATTCCACTCTACTCCCCTTCAATATACCCCATTCAACTCAATCTACCGCAATCTTCCCTACTCCAATCAATCTACCACAGTCTACCCCACTCCACTCCATTCCACCCCATTCCATCCCTCCAATATACTCCAATCTACCCCAATCCACTCCAATCTACTTGACTCCACTCCCATTAATCCTACTCCAATCTACCACAATTTACTCCACTCCAGTCTACCACACTCCACTGCAATCTACTCCACTCTACCCCAGTCTACCTCGCTCCAATCCACTCTCCCACAATCTACCCCACTCCAATCTATTCAACTCCTATCTACCTCAATCTACCCACTCCACGCCAATCTGCCCCACTCCACTCCACTTCAATCTACCCCATCCGAGACTAATCTACCCCACTCCAATCTACCCCCCTGTAATCCACCCAATCTACTCCACTCTACCCCATTTTACCTCAATTCAATCCACTCTACCCCAATCTACCCCACTCCACACTCCCACATTCTACCCCACTCCAATCTACCCGACTCCAATCTACCCCACTCCAACACAATCTACCTCAATCTTCCCCATTCTAATCTACCCGAATCAACCCCACTCCACTCCAACCCACTCTACTCTAATCGACTCCTATCTACCCTACACCAATCTACCCACTCCACTCTAACCCACTCTACCTCAATCTAGATCAATCCATCCCACTCCACTCCGATCCAATCCACCCCATCTACTCCACTACAATCTACCCCACTACAATCTGCCCCATTCCAATCTACCCCACTGCACTTTACCCCACTCTATCCCACTCCACTCAATCTAACCCATTCTACCCACTCCACTCTAATCTACCCCACTCCACTCTACCTCAATCTTCCCCAATTTATTCCAATCCACTCCAATCTACCACACTCCTATCTAACCTAATCCCCCTCACTCCAATCTATCCCAATCCAACCCACTGCACCTCAGTCTACCCCACTCCTCTCCATTCCATCTACCCCCACTCCTATCTACCACAATCTAACCCACTCCAATCTACCACAATCTACCCCTCTCCAATCTATCATAATCTACCCCACTCCACTCCAGTCTACCCCAATCCCATCCAATCTAACCCACCCCACCCCAATCTACCCCACTCCAATCTACCCCATCCCAATCTACCCCATTGCAATCTACCCTACCCCAATCTACCTCAATCCACTCCAATCTACTCCACTTTAATCTACCTCACTCCACCTCAATCTACCCCACTCCAATCTATCCCAATCTACCCCACTCCAATCTACCCCAATCTACCTTATTCCATTCAAATCTACAGTACTCCAATCCACCCAATCTACCAGACTCCACTTCACTCTACTCCACTCCAAATCGATGCCACTCCACTCTACCCTACTCCACTCCAATCACCCTGAATCCACCCCACTCAACTCTACCCCAATCTACCCCACTCCAATCTATCCCAATCCATCCAATCTAACCCACTCAAATCTACCCTACTCCACTCCAATTTAACTCACTCCACTCCAATCTACTGTACTCCAACTCCAATCTTCCCCACTCCTCCACTCCAATCTACCCACTCCAATGTACCATACCATACTCCACCCCTCGGAACTCCAGTCTACCAGACTCTAATCTACCCACTCTAATCTACTCCACTCCAATCTACTCTACACCACAACAATCTACCCTACTTTTCACCAATCTACTCCACTCCAGTCTAACCCAATCTACCCCACTCCACTGTTTCGCAATCTACCCCACCAAATCTACCCCTATCTGCCCCACCCCACTACCTTTCACAGCAGTCACACTGGAGTATAATATGGCTAAAACACATTGCCAAAGCCAATAGCTCTCTCATAGGCAAGACCTATTGGTTTTGCAAATGTTTTTTAAGTAGTGCAGCCTGGTTTGAACTGGCCACTTGTTTCTTTTGGTAGACAAATGAGGGAGATCACTAGTGTATGACACAACAATTTATTGTACGTTGAGTTACTACTACCTGGAAGCAGTGCTTTAAATGGACAGGTAATGTCCGGTATTGAGCACCTGCTGTTCTTTAGTTTGAAAGGGAAGAGTACCTGCACTTCTCAGCACTGCTGCAATACATTCAAGGGGAGAGTAATGGCACTTCTCAGCAGCAAACAGATGCTCTAAATAGTGAGTACGACTACTTCTATTTTTCCATTTAAAACACTTGCTAGAAGTAAATCAGAGTGAAAGAGGTGGATGTCTATAGGTGTAAAACCAAACATCCTACCATCAACCGGCACTACATCTGGAGGGACAGGGACAAGATTTTTCCGCCTGTTACAAGAGTGTTAGGGTTTCACTAGAAACTAATATTCGCTTTGATTCTCTCTGCAGTCCTACTCTCCGAGTAGAAAGCGTCTGAATCCCATTTTATTGCAGAATGTATTAGAGTAAACCATTCTGCGACCACTTTAATTGGAACTCGTGGGCTTAGATGAATCACACATGAGATTACGTGCTCTCCTTACAAAATACATTGTACTTCGACTTTATCTAGAAAAATGAGTTTATCACTCTTTGATATAATGCTCTTCCAGGTGTATACTTTTAATATAGTCTAACTTTGGGCTTGCTTTCATGTTTTTGGTTTATCTTTCTTTGCAGTTCATTCTTTTATTTAACCTGTGAAAGGATAATGGGTGGAAAAGTTTCGAACAGTCTGAACCACTGGTAATTACTGTGTTTGCATTCCACACCATCATTACTTAGCTCATCTGTGCCATCACAGAGAGCAAGCAATCACTGGTTAATTAATCTTGTCCTCACGACAAATTAGTCTTGTCCTCACGACATGGGACTTGCCCATGTGAACAGTAAAACAAGCAGCCTCAGACACGTTTCGGCCTTGCCAGGCTCATCCGTGAGCTGCAGCTGGAGTCCTTAGGCACAGTAAGCTTTCATTTGCTGACAGCTAGGTCGATACAATGTAAAGGGTATTCCAACAATAAGGTTCACTAACAAATAACATTTAACATTTCTCTAGCAAACACCTGAAACTGAATTGCCTGTTGTTCATTTAATGGTGAGCATTATTACACAAGCCCACTAGATTCTGGCATGATTCAGATCCGTGATCTGCAAATTATACACTGATAATAGAAGCCGCCCCTCGAATCACTGAGCTATCCCGCCATCTAATCTGTCATTTAATGTTCATCCGTCTACACCATATAATTTTTCCAAAACAAATTAAGTTCTTTGCATGACTCCTTTGATCTCTGAATGAGAGCCCCTTTTATTAAAACTATTATCTTTTGACATTGCTTGCCGTTCCACCCAGACGGTGCAGGCTCCAGTTTCTGACAAAAATGGCAGGGCCGCGCCAGACTGTAGGTAAACTCGTAGTTAAGGGAGGGTTTGGGGAAGGAACAGAGTTTAAAAAATGTATTTAAAAAATATACATCTCCAAACTGAAGCGAAATCGGGTGCATTAGAAAATGCGCCTTGAGTTAGGCAGTTTACTTCCGCTTTGAGATGAGGCCTCAGCAAGACAGCCGCTTTAACAAAATAAACACGAATATATTCCATTATGTGGGGGGGAGGGGTTCCTGCATTTTTGAGTTACTAGTGCCCTAGTTTCACATCTCACGGAACCTTCTCAACCGCAAACTTGTAATAGTAAGAGCGAGCGCTGCACATGTACGTCTTGTACAAACCAGTGCCCTACCGCAGAAAAACGCGAATCTAAAACGCTGTTTTTTCCGTCAATTGATTCTCACTTGAGACCTGATCCTGTGGCAGGGGCGTCGCGAACCCCCCACTTTAACAGCTACAGCGGGGGTGGAGTTCTTAATGGGCCTCTGCTGTCTGCAAGCCAGCCAAAAGCTCATAATAAAAGATGGGGTGATGGAAAAGGGAAAGAGGGATTAAAAGTTACAAGGAAGGATGGGGGATGGGTGAAAAGATGGGTGGTGGGTGGGTTAAAGGATGGGTGCAGGATGCATGGGTGGGTCTAAGGATGGGTGAAAGGGAGGATAGGTGAATGGGTGTGTAGGTTGAAAGGATGGGGGAAACGGTAATGAGTGAAAGGCTGGATGGGTGAAGGGATGAATGGGTGGGTGTAAAGATGGGTGAAAGGATGCGTGGTTGAGTGAAAAGGTGGATGAGTGAATGGAAGGGTGGGTGAAAAGATGTGTGGGTGGGTGAAAGGATGCATGTGTGGTAAAAGGATGGGTAAATGGGTGAAGGGATGCAAGGATGGGTGAAAGGATGCGTGGAAGTATGTGTTGGTGGTTGAAAGAATGTGTGGGTGGGTGAAAGGCTGTGTGAAAAGATGGATGGCTGAAGGATGGGTTGGTGTAAGGATGGATGAAAGGGTGCATGGTTCAGTGAAAGGATGGGTCAATGGATGAAAGGATGCGGGATGGGTCAATGGGTGTGTGGGTTGAAAGGATGGGGGAAACGGTGATGAGTGAAAGGCTGGATGGGTGAAGGGATGCATTGGTGGGTGTAGGGATGGGTGAAAGAATGTGTAGTTGAGTGAAAATGTGGATGGGTGAGTGAAAGGTGGATGGGTGAAAAGATGGGTGGGTGGGTGAAAGGATGCATGTGTGGTGAAAGGATGAGTAAATGGGTGAAGGGGTGGTGGGATGAGTGAAAGGATTCGGGGATGGGTGGATGAGTGGAAGAATGTGTGGATGAGTGGAAGAATGTGTTGGTGGGTGAAAGAATGTGTGGGTCGGTGAAAGGATGCATGGTTGAAGGATGGGTCGGTGAAAGGATGGGTGAATGGGTCAATGGATGAAAGGATGCAGTATGGGTGAAAGGGTGGGTGAGTGGAAGAATGTGTGGGTGAGTTAAAGTATTGTGGGTGGGTGAAAGGATGGGTGGCTGAAAGAATGGATGCGTGGGTGGGTGACAGGATGGGTTTAAAATGGATGGGGGAAAAAATGAGAGGGTGGGTGAAAGGGAGGATGGGTTGAAAGGATTCATGAGTGGGTGAAAGGATGTGCAGGTGGGTGAAGGGACGGGTGACTGCTTCGAGGGGTGAAATGATGCAGGGGTGGATGAAATAATGGGTGAAAGAATGTATAGGTGAGTGAAAGGTTGGGTGGAACAGTAGATGGGTGAAATGATGTGTGGATGGGTGAAAGGATGAGTGAAATGGTAGATGGGTGAAAGGATGTGTGATTGGGTGAAGGATGTGAGGGTGAATGAGTGAAAGGGAGGGTGGGTTAATGGGTGAAAGGATGGATGGGTGAAAAGATGGATAGGTAGATTGATTGATGGATTGATCGTGAAAGGCTGAATAATGGATGAAAGGATGAACCGATGACAGAATGTAAAGGTGAAATAGTGGATATCAGAGAGTCTATGGAAGGTTGAAAAGATGAATGAATAGATGCTTGGATGGAAGAGACAAGGGAACTCTTTTGGGGAGGGTCGGCACACTTCCTTCGCTTGCTTGATGTCATCAGAGCTAGGTTCAAAGTGGGGGTAATTATATTTTCTGGCTACTCCCTTTCCTGCAGGCCACATCCTTTCTAAGAGTGATCATTCACTGGTGTCGGTGTGAGTAGAGATGTCGATGTTGGGCACACCGTACAGGTTTTGGGGCACTTTTCAGTGGTGTAGCCAGTGTGTCATGGGAAATAGTGCAAGAGAGGAAATGGGGGACCTTGGCTGCTGTTTAAACTGTGAAATACAGCAATAATCATGGTTCAGTGGGCACCTCTAAGCCCCGATGCCATTGAAAATGCTGCAGTAATGGAAGCTACGGCCCTGCCACTCCCGGTAGGCCATGGCTGCAAACAAGGAGTCAAGTTATCCACCACAGGTGAAGTGTGGCTTGTCTTTTCTTGATCCAACTAGGTTCTACTAAAGCCTTTCTGAGGGGAGGGGGGCTTATTGGACAATCAGTAACATAGCACTACCGAAGTGGACATAAACATAACACAAAGTTCCCGGATCTAAGGCTACATACCAGGATTCTACTTCATCTGGGTGCTATGCTGGACCAAGGGGAATTTTAGCATCCCCTTGTTTTTTCGAACGTATTCCTCACTGGCTTCTTCGGTTTATACTGTATCTGTGGATATTTTTGAAGTAGGCCTTGTGTGAAAAATGTGATGTAATCTGCCAAAGATGTAATTAGCACACAGTATACAGTGGGGACTCACCTATAGGCGGGTGGTGACAGAAAAGTCGTAAAGCAATGAGAGCCACTTCCGGTAATGAAACCTCCAGACCGGTGTAACACTAGTGATTTGGCAACTTAGCCACAGCTTGGACTACAGAGCTCATGTCTCCGCCTCCCTTTTTTAGGTCTCGCCTACGCAGCGCGCATGCGCTGCGTAGGAGGGCCTTTAGCCGTCGCTCTTCACTTTTTCAAGCACTGCACTCGTGCTTGTGGCGGCATCCACCTTGCGGGAGCGAGCAGCGGCGCGCCACAAGCACGAGTGCAGTGCTTGAAAAGTGAAGACTGCTTTCCTAAGCGCGCGCACGCGCACCTTTCTCCTCGCCCACACGTCCCGGCCACTCACTCGCTCCGCCCTCTCCGTCTCCTTTTTTTGCTCACGCTTCTTGTTTCAGCATGGTGCCCACTTTACGGCTGCCGCGCATCATGTTTTAGCCGTGCCCCTATCTTTTATCTACACGACGCGGTGCCGTTCCCCCCCACCTCCCGCTAAAGTGCAGGATCTAAATTGTACAAGCTGAGGGGCTCCGGTCTGTTCAGTCGAGCCTTACTAGAGGGCGCCGTCACAACGCTCTGCCTGCTGCTTACTGTGTGACACTTGGCTCACAGGCTGTGACTCTTGCATCCTCGGACAGGAAGTAATGACTCTCCTGAGCCGTGGTGCTACGAGCAGACACCAGTCTGATCACTGCAGTACAACCTTACTAGAGGGGTGCGGTCACAGTGCTCTTCCTGCTGTTCACTCTGTGACCCAGATGAGCAGACACCAGTCTGGTCCCTTCAGTGAAGACTAGAGGGTTGCGGTCACAGTGCTCTGCCTGCTGTTCACTGTGTGACCCTGTGCTCACAGGCTGTGATTGTCATAGCCCCTCGGACAGGACGTAATGACTCCCCTGAGCCGTGGGGCTGCCTCTGGTGAGCGGACACCAGTCCGAACCCTGCAGTACAGCTTTACTAGAGGAGTGCGGTGACAGACTGTGTGGACCTAGGTAATATTCAATAAGTGACACCCTTTTCGCTTATTTATTAATGGGATGGTTGTGCAATACCATCACATATTTATTTGATCAGCATTTCTCCGTGTTGCCCCCCCACACAGAAAACGAGTTGCGTGTGTCCCATCCCCTCCCTACAGTGGGTGACTGAACGTGGTGTGTTCTGCACTGGGTAAACATTTTTTAGACTTCCTCTCCCCATTCACTCCCATTCTATCCAACTGTATCGCATTCCCTCTGTTCTTTGCCTGTTCGCACTCTGCCTGTCTACAAACCCCTCGCTAGCAGCGTGTGCCACTCTTTAACTTTAAGCCTGTCTCTCTTTGCTCTTGTATGACTACATGCCTTTCTCAACATCCTCCCTCTCACTCTCTGTGCGCACTTCTCTCTGTCCCTGTCTATCGCTTCTGTGCCTGACAGTGTTCACCATCTGCCTCCCACGAGCATGCCCTTCCCTTTCTCTTCTCTGCTGGTTCACCCCCTCAGCCCTCACTCTGACTCCCATCCCCACAGCCGCTTGAGGGCGTATCTTACATCTCTCCTCCTGGCCTTTCTGCGACTGTCATGACCCACCTCCCTGTCTGTTCCTCCCTCCCCTGCCTGCCATGCTTTCTCTCACTCTAGCTTTGAATGGCTCCCTCCCTGCCTGTGCCTCTTCCTTCATGCCTAGCGCCCAGTAAAGCACTTGAGAAAAAAAGTGTTATAGAGCAAAACAGAACGAATTCCACACCTTGTGTCTAACACTTAAGAAAAGCCGCTTGCTGAGGTATTCATTAGGTGATTGGAAATATTTAACTTACAACTATTAACAAGCATTGGCATAGCCAATAGGTCTTGCCTTTGGGACCTTATAAGTGTTTACCCATGCAACAGTTGATGTTGTTGCACCAAGGATATTGTGCTGCATAACTAAATACTTATAAGGTCCCAAAGGCGAGACCTATTGGCTATGCCAATGCTTGTATTTGGTGACTTGCACACTGAACTCTTAATGAAGGCCTTGGTCTGTATGATTGAGAAATGCCTCCTGCTTCCTCTGGTCTCTCTGGCTAGTCCCAGTAAACTTGTAGAAGACGAGCATGATTCCCAACTCTCAGCCTGAACCCGCTTCCTGACACTGCCACTACCATGTGAAGAATTGGATGCTGAGAAAGTCTTTTGCATGCCAATGAGTAGCCGGGTCTTGTGACTCAGTGGACTAATACGTCCACAGTAGGGGCCTGTGTTTGACCTCATGGTCACAGGTTCAAATCTCTGCGGGTCGACTCGGCCTTTCATCCTTCTGAGATCAATAAAATGAGTACCACTGAGTTGGGCAACAATAAACATCTGTTATTCAGCGCCAAGAGTCGCTTCAGGGTGAACATGCGCTTTACAAATGCACGTTATGTTTATGTTATACATGATTTCCTGAGAAAGAGTGACTTCTCCCAGTAGTCATGGTAGCACCAAGCCTAGAACAGTACCCAAGAGTGAAAAACGTCCTTGGCAATATTGTAGCTTTTGATTGAAGATGAATACTGAAGTGAATAGCAAGGCACCAAACTTACTTTAACGTCAAGGAAGAATATCCAGAAGTGCACGCCAGTGGATGTTTCAACTGTTAGATTGAAAAATCAAAAACAAAAAGAGTAGCAAGGGGCGTAGACCAGGATAAAAAAGGGGAAAAATGAGTTGCAGAGCATCCACCTCTTAGAAATGTCTCCCTGGATTTGAATCAAACAGTAACTGTCATCAAAGGAAAAAGACTTGAATTCATCTTGGGTTTGGAAACTCAGGAACCATCCAATGGACAGGTTACCTTTACTGAAACTCATGCCACTTGTTTTGAAAATGAAGAAGACGCTCATGTTTGGTATGCTTTGCTCAGTGCTAAATTCCCCAGTCCTGCCACCGCCCTTCATGCCAGTGGTGGCTCCTCCGCTAAGGCGGAGGAGCGTCGCCCCACTGCCAGGAAGCAGCAAAAGATAGGAAAAAATAAAATGATAATAACGTAATGTTATTATCATTTTATTTTGTCCTCCTGCTGCGGCAGCTTCCGTGAGGGGGCGGGGCTGCAGAGCAGGGGAGGAGTGGTAGAACACGCCTAAGTGGGCAATGACTGTTTGGTCGGCCCTCTCGGGCCACCCAAACCAGTCATACACACTTCCGTGTTCTCCATGCAGGCTGCATTACAGCCTGCATGGAGAACATGCCCACCCCTACAGCCCCTGGCCGAGCACCGTGTCACAGCGCTCAGACCAATCACAACGCTGCATTGCAGCATTGTGATTGGCTGCAGGGAGTGTGGGAGCCCTGGTGCTTCCTGCTTCTAACAAGAAGCCGGGAAGAGGACGGGACGGGACACAGGAGAGGCGGCGGTGGCTGGCAAGCCGGCCGGCTGGGAGGTAAGTGATTTTTTTTTGTTTGCTCGATTCCCCCCCGCCCCTTTGCCCCCATATGCCCCACTGCTGTTTCTAGGCAGCAGCCGCAACTGCTTCATGCCCGATGCTCCAGGCAGCTCGAAGAACACCAAGACACCAGAGCGATCCAGGCGGCAAGAATGCTCGCCCATGCACTGAGCGAGTTGTCCAAAAACGTTCATTTAGTGCTCTGTTTTAAGTGGTCTTGATAGCATTATAAGGTCAAGTCCCCTCTCTGAGATTCAATGCAAAACATTCAACACTTTTTCCATGAAAAAATGTGGGTTAACCAGGGTCAGCATTTCACAAACTGGCTCCCTTAGCCCCAGTCTCTGGGAGGTCCTTGGCTATCTTTCTTGAATCATCCCTCGGTGGGCTCACCTGTTACTATAAAGGTGTTAGTTTTACTCTCCTCTCTAAAGTCTGGGTCGCCAGATTACATCTGGCCAGCTAGCGTCTGAAAAAGTATTGCCCCTGCGGACAACCTCGCACTGACTTCTGTCTCTGATATCTCTTTCTCAGCCTTTACTGTTCCTAAAAGGCGTAAAGAGGGAATTATTAAATTTTAGGAGGATAAAATCAAGACCCCTCAGTTACTAATTAAAGGTCTATACCAGGGCACAAGTCCTAAAAAAAGAAGTGGGGGGACGCTCCAAGTTAGGTGGTGTCACCGGAAGTGACGTCACGACAGGAAGTGACGTCACGAAAGGTGATGGGGGCAGGCTGCCAGCAGCAAACATCGGCGTTATCATCACACTTCCTTCCTATTCCAAACCCGGGCCCCTTGTGAGCGCGCGCCGTTTCCTCTCTTGCTTTATTTGGTGGTGTGCTGGGATTTTTTGATTTCCTCGTGAAGCCCTCAATGCGGCCAGCTTTTGGGCAGGGGGGATGGCGTCCACCCGGTAAAATAAGTGGGGGGACGCGTCCACCCGCGTGGTACCCCGACTCGAGCCCTGGTCTATACATTTCCCTCCTGCAATTGCCCATATTGGCGAGAAATTTCTTGGGCGCTGGTTCGCTAGACATCTGGAAGACACCTTATCTCCTTGACATATGTCAGATGGGCTTTAGAGGTGATTTGGAGACTGCGACTGCACTGGTTGCTGGTTTGGATGACCACAGATTAGGCCAGGATGAAAGCGTTCCCACCTGCCTCATCTTGCTCGACCTGTCTATCGCATTCGGTTTGGTCAACGACACTATCGTGGTCCAGCTTACTGAGGAGGTGGGACGGCAGGGGAGCGATGTGGTCTGTGTGCCTCCTTTCTGCCTTACAGATACCAGAGTTTGGCTTTTCCACCTTACCTATCTGACTCTTTTCTGGTTAAGTGCGCTCTTGGCTCTGCCCCATTCTTTTTGACATTTATTTATGAACCCTTGCTACTATCATCATTAGGGCCTTTGGGGTAAGGTAACCCCTTACTCTGGTGAATGGAAGATCAACGTGAAATAAATCACCTGCTGTTTATCTACAGTTGTCTACCTAGATGAATCGTGCAGCATGGCATGCCACATACCGCACACACAGAACAAATCACAGCGCCCTCTTCCACTCCACTTCAGCCTTCCTCTCCCGGACTCAGTGCTATCCACAGCTCAAGTGTACGTGTAAGCTCGACTTAGCTCATCCTAGTGCCCGTGGTCTATTCCTCTTCCCCCAAAGTGCAAAATATGCACAGGCATAACGAATGGAGGTAAAATTCTGAGACAGCTGATAAAAAGTACATTTTCTAATTGAAAAACTGGATGAAACAAAATAAATGTGTAATATTCATTACCACTTTAGAAACTTATTGATAAGCGATGCCTGAACGTGATAGAGGAATTAATTAAATGCAATAAAAAAATGTATGTAATCCTCCTGGGATTTCAAACGTGCACAGTAAGATGCACCAACTTATTTGTGCTCCAGAATTCGATATAATAGTTTTATTAAACATATATGGGATCTTTCTATGTATTCAATTTGTTAAAAATAATACAGAATACCTGCACATTTGGTATAGTAAAATATCATAATTCTGAATAGTGAAATCTGTTGATTCGTGTGATAATATTGTTTAGATCACACAAGCCAATAAAGTATTCAAAATTAAATGATTTAGAAATTTATCTGACTATAATTAAATTGGTGAGGTGATGCGGAGGGGCCTTATTTTTCAGGTCAGATGCTTTTGTTAGGTTTAATGTGTATGGCACTTTTGCCATTCGTGGCAAACATATTGGTTACTTACTTTAATAGGCATTAGGCCAGTCTTCTCCATCAATTGGTTTATTTTGCTCCAGAACCTTCCGCAATTAGCTTGAGACATTGTCAATCACATCAGGGATCAGCCCACAGAAGTATTTTTGTCTCACCATTTTTAGGTTGAGGTTGGAAAAGACCTATTTTGGGCTTACCGAGAGTTTACCTGGGCTTATAGCCCACCCATTGCTGACCACTCGTTGGTTTTATTATTACTCTCATTTGCTTGCTTCTTATTTGATGGCTTTCCGGCTGCCAAACAACATGTGCGGAGTTTGACTCACAACAGGTTGCGCGCTGTGTGTACATTGCAATATAGTCGCGATCTGCCATACCTTTGGCATTTCATTGTCCTTCTTGAGGATTCGGCTACCGACCTTTGTTTTTCCACTTCTCCATGTACACCGCCTCGTTTCTGAGTGTATTTGTATCACGTGATGCAATGTGCATCCGACTTTTCTCTGTCTTGTGACTTCTTGGAACAATAAGCTGGCAAGAACTAGACCGCTTTCATCTCTCCTGAATCCAGAAGCTGCAAGGATCTAAAGGGCCTTTTTCTCTGCAGGTTATGTACTTGCAAGAACCTCACTCGTTAGGAGAAGAAACAGAGTGATTATTTACTCTGTTTGGTTGTTTTCATTATAATTGTCATTAGTTATTTTCTTAGTTGCTTTCATTTTTTTTTCCTTTTTAAGAGTGGTTTACAGTGGCGGCTAGCAAAAAAGGCAAGTGGAGGGGTGGTCAAATGAGTGCATAAAATAAATACATAAATAAAATAAATAAAAACATACTTACCATGCTTGCTGCAGACACGTCCTCCTCGCTCTGGTCCTCTTCTTCACGTCACGTCCAGAGCTCAGCTAACTCCCTTAACCAATCCCGGTGCTGCTCTCATGCAATTAACCAGCATGAGAGAAGTGCCAGGATTGGATGGAGCGGCCTCTCCCGGTGCTCCTGAGGACACTGGAGGCTTGTGCATGCTTTCAACCCAGTTAAGACAGCTGGATTGAGAAGTTTATAGTGCCCATGTCAGGCTGGCCGTCACAAGACAGCAGGCCAAAGTAACATGCGCACTATAAACTAGTGAACAGGCAGATCATCACTGCTGCCAATCAGCAGGCCCCATCCCGTCCTGACACTTGGTTCAGGACGGGTTGACGAAAAATAAAATGATAATGAATTAACTTTATTACCATTTTATTTTTCTTCTCTGGGGTTTTTCTGGGGGCATTTTAGTGGAGTGACGCTCCTCCACTCTAATGGAGGAGCCGCCCCAGGTGATTTATTTTGCTAACTATCTTCATTGCAGATTGCTAGCATGCAGAACATTGTACCTCCACCGTTCTTTCTCACGTCACCGGGGGGGGCCTTCTATTAAATAGTCCAAATGGAAGAAAACCTTTGCACATTATGCCAAAGTATGTGGATCCAACCTTACTCCTGAGAGAAAAACTTCACTTCTTATGCATAGCTTAGACTGCCAGGTTCAAGAAATATTTGAGAGTTTACCTGAATAGTAAGTCGATGATAAAGAAGATTTAAATGAGTCTGACACATGTATAAAGAAGTTGCATTTGCATCTTCTACCCAAAGTTAGTACTGTGTTAGAGAGGTACTACTCTGGTATGAGAGAAAAAATGTATGGGGAGAGTGTTGAAGAGTATATTAACTAGCGTGAGGAAATTAGCCTCAACTTGTAAATCCAGAGCTACTTTAGAGGAACGAATAAGAGATCAGTCCATGCTTCGTTGCCGTTCTGATAAAGTAAGACAAGAACTATGGTTAAAGGATCCCCTTACTGCGGCCACCGTCTCAGTGCAAATGGAGTATCCGCTGCAATGGACGGACTTGGTACGGTATTTGGGTATTCAGGTCCACTCGGACCCCGGAACAGTACTGTTAGATAACTATGGCAGGACGGTGCAGCGGCTTACGGAAGCTTTGAACAATGGACCCGCCTGCCCCAGTCGTCGTGTGGCCACATTGCCAGCATGAAGATGGTAGTGTTACCTTGCTTTTTGTTCCTGTTTTTTAACATCCCTATTCTTCTGCCCAGCGCAGTCTTCAGTAACCTGCACTCATTAATGGTGCGATTGACCTGGGCGGGGAAGCAGCTGCACGTGAGCTGGGTCACACTCACTCTTCCCTATGCAATTGGTGGGTTGAATGCTCCAGACCTAGAGGCCTAATATAGAGTCGCACAATGTATGTTCGCCCACTATTGTTTACATGATCCTGGCAACCTGCCTCACCTGTGGCTAGAGCGCAATGCAGCTGCCCCACTGATACTGTCGAAGGCACTGTTTCTTAAACCAACACAACATTACAACACCGTGAACTTACTGAGCACCACACAATATGCGTGGAAGAGAATGGCCGAGCTGCAGGCTGGCCCGCTACTCTACTCACCGCGGGTTCCGCTGGAGTGGTGAATGTGGTTTACCTTAGGTCAGGAACGAGCAGCTGCGAACACGCTACAGGGGCTGGGGTTGTGTTGTATTGGTGATTTTTTTTAGGATGGAATGCTCCGCAGTTGGGAGCAGATGAGTGCGCAGGGTGACATGTATACTGTCCTGGTTCAGTTTCACTATAACAGGGTGCGCCACTTGATGCAAGAATTTTTGGGTGAGGCCTTGGCCGGAGGTGCCTGGGTTGACTTACCTACTCTAGGCAGCTACGCCTCAGCGCATTATAGCTAAGTTTTATGCATGCTCCCAAGAAGCGTGGTGGCGAGAGTCAGTAAGGCCCAACTGGACTGGCAGGAGGACTTAGGCAAGCTTATTACTGATTAGCAATAGACTTACTGCTGCTCGGCCATAAGGTCTATTTCTCTTAATGGTCGGCACCGGCTAATTAATCTCGAATACCTCAATAGGGTCTATTACATGAACCGTTTCGCAATGGCTTGCGGGACAATTCTTGCTGCTTTCACAGCGGGGTTTGCTCATGTTGCATGGTTCTGCCCTGGCGTGCAGCGCTTTTGGACTGCAGTTTTTGAGGAGTTACGAAAGATCACTAGCGAGGACATTGAGTTGTCCCCCTGCTAGCACTTTTGGGCTATGACAAAGATATCTCAAGGGCATTTAGTTGTTTAGTCGCCTGGGGTCCCTTAGCCCAGCGATGCGCTGGGCTAAGGGGCAGCTTCCTACGCTGAAAGAGTGGCATGCGGACATGGCGTATTGTAATACACATTCCGACGCATATCATGATCTGATGCCGCCCTGTGGCCGACTGAAGGATATCTGGAGGCCCTACCAGGCGTTTCTTGCTCAAGCAATGGATGATGAAGCTGCTTCTACGGGGGAGGGAGAGGTCAGAACATCGCCGATGGGTTAGTAATTATTGGCTCAGGACCGTCAGATGGTGAGGCGTCAGCACAGAGGCAGTTGATTGGCCCTTGGACTGGAAGTTCCATTTTAGAGACAAATGTGCTAGGAACGTCATCACTTTGTATTGTGTATTGTTTCATGTATTCGTAATTGTCCCCCTGATAGTTCACTCTACCATTGTATTGCCTGCACTCATGACACTTGAACGGTATGTAACTCGCCAGTGATTAATGTGTCATTATTTGCTATATGGTTGTTGAAAATGAAAATAAAGCTTAAAAAAAACTATGGTTAAAAGATGATCCAGTGTTAAATGAATTTATTTCCATTGCTAAATGTGTGGAGCATTCTTTAGCTTGTGTAGAAGAACTGGAAAAGAAAACTGATGTTTGTAAGGTGAATTTGAAGCAGGAAGACAGCAGAAGTAGAACATCTCAACTTACCCAGGCAAAATTTAAAGGGGTATGTTATAGATGTGGTAATCCTGGACATGTTGCCTCCTTTAAAAAATGTCCAGCTTTGAATGTGGTTTGCAAACTGTGTTCCAAGAAAGGCCATTTTGCTAAATGTTGCCATTCACGGAAAACATCTTGTACGGTTAATGGAATTTCCTCTGAGCCTATAGAAGTTGTGGAAGATTGTATCTTGTCTGTTTCTACTGATGAAGAAAGGAAAAACCATCCCAAAGATATCATCTCCATTGATGGGTTATCTATATAAGCTCTTTAAGACTCAAGAGCATGGCTCACTTTGGTGTCCAATGTGGTGTTTGACAAGGAACTGTGTGATAAAGTATCTCTGAAAGATCCCAATGTCATACCTGATGGATATGGTGGACAAACCATAGCATTAAGGTTTTTTTTGAAGCAGAGATTACATTCCACATCAGCAAGATTCATGGGAAGGGGTATGTTCCTGTCTAAGGGGACAGTGTATTGAGTTGGCCTCGTCAGAGAGATCTGTAAATTCTGTTAGATCCCAATGCCTCTCCACGAGTTACACTGAGGGAAAATTATATTAAAGAAGTGCAGAAGAATGGTATGCAAAGTTTGAATGTTGTGATGACTGAAAGCGACACAAGGTTCATTAAAGAATTTCCGGAAGAGTTTGATGAAAGATTAGGGTGTTTCAAAGGATATGTGTATAAGATAAGACTAAAAGAGGGTTCAGCACCCGTATCACATACGGTCAGGTCTGTACCCATTTCGATGAGGAATTCGGGGAGATGGAATTGAAGAGATTGAATGATAAGGAAATAATAGAACCGGTCGAAAGTTCAGAATGGTTTGCTCCAATTGTTGTTTCTCATAAACAATCAGGTGAAATTAGACTGTGCGTGAATCTAAGAACTTTGAATAAATGTGTGGGGACTGATCATTTTCCGTTACCGAATATTACTGAGATGGTGTCCATGTTACATGTTGCACGATTTTTCACTAGCCTTGACCTCACAGCTGCGTACCACCAAATCAGGCTACATCCTGATTCTAGAGATCTTACCACATTCGTAACTCATTTTGGGACATTTCGCTTTGTGCGTATGCCGTTAGGCCTTGTGTCTGCAGCAGCTGTGTTTCAGAGGGTCATGTATGAATTGTTTGGAAGTCTGGAGGGGGTGAAGTGCTTTCAGATGATATTTTGGTGTTTGGAGAAAACTATACAAGTGCATGACTTAATAGTGAGACAAGTGTTGGGTGTGCTTAAGAAGAGTGGGTTAACTCTCAAATTCAGTAAGTCCAAATTTGGAAGAGAAGAGATTGAGTATTTGGCACGCAGTATTAACCAAGACAGTATTGCTCTGAAAAAAGAGCTGATTTCCAACATTTTGGGTCTACGCAGTCCTACCAAAAAAGAAGAGTTAATGTACTTTGTGGAGATGGTAGAATTCCATGACAGGTTTGTCCCTAATTTATCCTCAAAGACGAGTAAAATGAGACAGTTACTTAAAAAATGGAAGGAATTTGTGTGGAGTGAGGAGTGTAAGCAGGAGTTTGTTGATGTCAAGGAAAGTATTGCAGGTGCAGATAATTTGCAGTGTTTCGCTCCCTCTGTTTTGTTATGACTGATGCCAGAACAGTAGGCTTGGCTTGGGTGCAGTGTTACTACAAAAGAGGGAAGAGGTAAGTGATTTTAAAGCCATAACTCATGTCCCTAGGTCCTTGCATGGTGCAGAAGCTAATTACTCCACCACTGAAAGAGAAGCCTCGCATGGGTTCTAGGCCATTATAAAACTGAGAAATTATTTGTGGGTAAAGGCTTTTACTGTAATGAAGGACCATCAGCAGCGGCTCCTCCGTTAAGGGGGAGGAGCGTCGCCCCACTGTTCTCTCAGCAGTGAAAACATGAAAAATATAATAATAACTTAGGTTATTATCATTTTATTTTTCCACACTGAGCCGAGACAAGGGCAGGGCGGGGTCGGACTATGCTGATAGGCAACATTGCAATGGAGGGAGGAGTGGTGGGCATTGCTGCAAGTGCGCATGACTGTTTGGCCGGCCGTCTCAGGGCGGCCAAACCGTCATGCGCACTTAGATCTCTCCAGCCTGAGCTGTGCTGCACAGCCGGGTGGAGAATAAGCAGAGGCTCCCAGGTCCTAACTGAGGGTTAAACCAGCCCGCTCAAGCCAATCACGGCACTGCTGTCATGCATTACCAGCATGAGAGCAGCGCCGTGATTGGCAGAGGGGACTGGGAGCCTTGCATGGACTGCCCGGATGGAGTCGAGAGGAGAGGTGCAGAAGAGCACCGAGGAGGCGGCAGGCAGATAAGTGCTTTTTTATTTTAATTTTTTACTCCCCCCCGCTGCCCACCACTTTTATGTCACAGCAGCCCCCACTGAGGACCATAAACCATTGGTGGAAGTACTGTGCAAGAAAGGTCTTGATGCCATTTCCATGCTTATAAGCAGATAGATTGTTGGGTTGGAGGAATATTGTTTTGACATTTGCTATGTTCCTAGTGCCCACTACAAAGTGGTGGACTGTCTTTCTAGACTTAGTTTGGTTGGAGAGGAGGAAGAAGAAGAGGAAGAAGAACATGGGTAAGTTTACTGAAGGAGCCATTTCACAAGAAGAATGGTTAAATGGGGTTGAGAATGATTCTGAGTAACAGAAAGTGAGTAGGGCTATACATGATGGATGTAGTTCAGAGTTGCACAAGCATCCAGAATTGGATGGATACTGGAAGGTAAGACATGAGTTGTTTAGCGAGAGTGGAATTGTTTTGCGTGGTACGAGATTGGTGGTACTGGTTGTGCTTAGGGAAAGAATTATTAGGCTTGGGCATGAAGGTCATCAGGGTATGAGCAAAACTAAAGCAAGAGTAAGACTGAGTTATTGGTGGCCTGGCATGGACATCCAGACTGAGAGGCTGATAACAGAATGTCTGGTTTGTGTGGGGAGTGATAAAGTATACAAAGTGAGGAGTCCTCCAATGGCAAACAGGGATGTGCCTAGTAAACCCTGGTAAGTGATCTCAGTGGATATTGTTGGACCGCTGCATGGTAGAGGAACTAGTAATTATCTCTTGGTTCTTGTAGATCAGATTTCTCGTTGGGCTGAGATAGGAGTTGTGGGTGCCATTGAGACCAAGAATGTTAATGATTTTCTGAGCGAAATCTTCAGTAAGGAAGGTTAAGGTTTACAGGATACCATTCTCACTGCCCATAGGCCGCAATTTGTCTTGCATGAGATGGAAGATTTTCTGAGCGCAACGGGAGTAAAACTTAGGAGATGCTCATTATATCATCCTGAGGGGAATGGAAAAGTCAAGAGGCTCTCTGCTAAACTGGTTTATAAAAACTGAGCTAACCTACTATATATAGGGAACGCCTGTATCATCAGAGAAATCTGAAAGATTGCACTGAAGTAGAAAGCTCGTGCCTGTAGAATCTCTGTTACAAGAGAGACAGCTCCGCTGTCCGAAGTCCAGGCTAAAAGTTACCATGTTCAAAGTTTACTAATCACAAATGTAAAGCTGAAAGCTTCTGGGCCCTGGCGTAGGATAAAAAAAAGTTAATCGAAGCCTTGTCAGCGAAGAGCTGTCTCGGACTTCTTGAAATCACCAGAAAGATGGATATTTGTTGAGTAAGTTGTTAGAGTGAGTGGGAACCAAGAACGAAAAACATGGCCACCCTGCCGATGTCTGCAAGTGCAAGGGACTACAAATGCACGGTTATTATCTAATGCAAAGTTCTTGTAGGTTGATGACAAACTTAAGTTTTCCAATCATGGGGAGCAGTACTGTACATGGCACAATGGACGAAGACTATGGCCTTTAACTGGACCCGAAAAGGGGCTAGCAGTCGGAGAATTGGGTCCAGCCAAGTGGCACAAATTCCGGTATCCATAAGGACTTTCACAGCAGAGTTTCAACCAGATACTGACAGTCACGGGAAAAGGCAATCACCGATCCGAGACGCACTAACCGCAGTGTTGGCGGGTCTGCAAACTTTCAGTGCCAGATAAAGGCAAATTCATGTTCATATGAAGACAGTGGCGTAACACATGAGATGCTTCCCCCCTGCAGAATTTGGTGGAGGGCTTCGCAGTGTCCCATATCTCACAGATATTCATAAACCTTGGGCTGAGAGGGGCCCAATGATGGGTTGGTGGCCCCCTGTGTGGCATGTTGCTGCAGGAGCCTTTGTCACATCCCTGCACCGTGAAGAAATGAGAGAGCTGTAAAAGCTGTTTTAACATGTCAAATTATGTAAAAAACATCTCAGTATTTCGAGATTTGGATCTGCTGTCTAATTTATAGGTCTGTAATATCTTTATCTGTGGTACAGCTCTGCCTCCATGGTATCGGCGTGCACTACTTGTGCAGAGGAGTCGCTTTGCTGCTAAGAATGCATCTTCTGTGTGTGTAACTTCAGGGAAAAATCTGGTGTTCGAAGTGCATGTCTGCAACATTTGTGTAACACGAGGAATACCTAAGAAATATGGCTAACTTCATATTTCTGCTTTCTGAGCTGTATGTCCGTGTCATCTGGTCAACTTGAAGGACGTCTCTGAGGTCTGAGTTATCGATCTGTAGATCCAGAGAGGCAGATCATCTGTCAGAAGGATGTGCTGTAAAGTGTCTTTAGATCTGCTGTTCAAGGAGCACACCTGTACAACTTGAATGATTGTTCGGCTGCATGAGATGCTTGTCTCCATCATCTATGTAATCCAAGAGATAGCTCTGCTGTCTGAGCTATCGGGTGTATCTCATGCACCACACGAAGGACATCTCAGATGCTCACTGAATGCATAACATCGCTGTAATCTGGGTACCAGTTCTGTCGAATGGGTGCAATTGCATTTGTACAGCCTAAGGGATAACTCTTATGTCTTAAAGACAACTGTCATCAATACTCTAACATCTGTACAAACTGAGGGCCAACCCAGTTGTCTCAGAGAAAACGAACACAATTACACGCTGCATGGCTCTTCTGCCAGAGGTTTCTGACACAGTTGGCATTAGGAAACCACGAGTCTCCCCACATGTAGTGATTCTTACAGCAAAGAGTTCCACTGGAGAGGTTTCTTAAGAAGAAATAAAAAACGAATACAAAGTGCAATCCAAAGATAGATAGTGTCTTGCTTTAGGTGCTCAGGGTCTTGCAAGCCAAAGGCCAATATGAAGAAGACAACCAGATTGGTGGTCAGAAGAACTAGGGACGCTCCCGGAGCCGACTAGGAAAGCGAAAAACCTAGGAGTCTTAATTGACAACAAACTGACATTTGAAGACCAGGTGAATGTGGTTACCTCCACAAGTTTCCATCTTCTTAGGATGATAAGGAAAATGATGTCCTTCTTGCCGGCAGACAGCCACAAGGTAGTGATAACATCCTTAATCTTATCACGTGTGGACTACTGCAATAGTCTATACCTAAACATCCAGAAGAAACATCTAAATAGGCTCCAACTTGTGCAAAACGCAGCAGCAAGACTTCTGACTGGAACACCAAAATTTGTCTCAATTAAAAAAGGAATAAAGCAACTGCATTGGCTCCCTGTCAAACAGCGGATTCAATTCAAATCCTTATGCACAGTTTTCAAGGCCTTCCATGAAAGAGGTCCGGAACACCTAAAACAGTGGTTTAAATGGTATGCTCCAAAGAGAGCACTCTGATCGGCCGGAGCAAGATTTGTGGTAGTACCCACATTTAAAAAAGCAAATTGGGGCGGAAGAGGTTTCACCACATGCGCCGCCAGGGCCTGGAATGAGCTTCGGTACCACCTCAGGAACACCACAGAGCTGTTGACATTCAGGAAGGGACTTAAAACCTGGCTTTTTACCTCTTATGTTAACACACACTTTGTCAACCGGAAGGCAGCACTCAGCGCCATGACACCTTCGGGTAACCGTCGCGCTTAAGAAATACAATTAACATAACATAACATAACAAGGACAATCTTTTATTCTGGGTTTCAAATTGGACACTGCTGTTACCCTTCAAGCGGGATACAAACAGACCTTATACTGAGACCTCACTCCCCGCTCCTCTGTAGCTCTATCAAAAGGTTACAGGTAGCCCCATCCATGGGCCTATATTCTGCAACGCACTAACCCTAGCACCAGGCTACCAACAAACCTTATCCCTGTGTCATACCACCTCCAATTTTCCAACCCTAACCATCTCTGATCTCATGCTTTCTATAGTGAAGAAATCAGCTGCATCATCTACAAAGCCTACACAACCGTCACCGCCACATATCTGGGTGACAAGTTAACCACCTCTGGTGGTTCTCCACCTACCGGCAGCCAGGTCACCATCAGCCTGGAATGGTAGAATTTTTTTTTAAAAAGAGGCAACAGACCTTCTCCATCTATGCAACCAGGATCTGGAACAGCACCCCTGTAGCCATCAAGACAACCCCAACCAGACCCAATTTATGAAAGAGCTGAAGACACATCTCTTCATACACACTAATTACGTCAAAATAATGCTACAGCTCTGCCCTCAGAACCGAGCTTCCGCTGTAGTCACTGAATGACTCTATGTTTGCCTAGATCCTGTAGATCACTTCACTGTCTTTTGGCTAGGTTTGCCTTATGCAAATACCACATACATACATACCACATACATACAAGAAAGACCCTGCTCCAGGGCCACACTGCCAGCACCTCTCCAAACCAACCACCAGGGCGCAAATGGCCCATATCTCTGGGCTTCTCTAAAAATATGCCTATAGACTAAGGGTGGGCGTAGTTCGCGAAGTAATGCTTCGCGAAGCTACGCAAAGTGCAGTTCGCGCTACGCAAGCTTCGCGTAGCACTACGCGAACTGCGTAGCGCACTGTTCGCAATGATTGCACAGTGCCGGATGCTTGTCCGCACTGTGCAATCATTGAAAACGGCAACTTGCACAGTGCGAGCTGTCTTTTACTGCCGCTCGAGTAGATTTTTACTCGGCGGCAGCTTCTCAACGCGGACTGGTAGTTTCTCATCGCGAGCGGTCGCAAGCATACGCGACCACTCGCAATGAGAAACCTGACCTCCCGCGTTGAGAATCTCGCCGGGAGGTTTATTTTCCACGCTCGCGATCGGCAACTTGATGTTGCTGATCGCGAGCAAGAAAAGTCTCGCCAGGATGTCATTTTGCTTGCTCGCGGTCGCCAACTTGACGTTGAGGACCGCGAGCAAGCAAAAATGACCGCGGCACTACGCTACGCTACGCTACGCGTGTTCGCACTGTGCTACGTGCAATTCGCGTTGTGCGAAGTAGCGCAAACTTCGCAAACTACGCGAGCGTAGCGTAACACTTCGCCCAGGGTTACTATAGACATATATTTCCTGTATCCCATGGCCTCACTTCCTGCACCTCTCTAACCCTACCACCAGGGAGCAGACAACCCCTCTCTGTGGAGCACACTACCCGTAGCTCTCTAACCCTTTTACCAGGTGGAAGACAACCCCTCTCTGTGGGCCACACTACTCGTAGCTCTCTAACCCTACCACCAGAGGGAACACAGTGCCCATCTCTTGACCACAGACTGCACCTTGCAAACCCTACCACCAGGGGCAGGCATCCCTCATCACTGAGCCACAAAGTCTGGGCCTCTCTAATCCTACAATAAGGGGCCGGACAATCAGTATCCGCGGCCTTCACTCCTTGTACCTCTCTAACTCTAACACCAAAAAGAAAAACCCCTATCCCGTGCCTCACTGTCTTGACCTCTTTAACCTAACAACCAGAAAAGACATCATCTCCTTGACCTTACACTTCCAGCATCTCTCTAGTTCTCCCAGGCTCTGATCCACAAACAGCCTGCAACTCTCTAAGCCCTCTATTTTGGAGCAGACGGCCCCTGCCTCTTGGCCTCACACTGCCTGCAGCTCACTAGGAATTCCAGCCTCTGGATGCACCTCTTAAATGTAACGAGCAGTTAAGCTTCACATCTTCTGCACTTCTCGAGAGCGTTCCAGTCTTGGGTATCAGACTGACTG
Source organism: Calotriton arnoldi (assembly GCA_963921515.1). NCBI lineage: Eukaryota > Metazoa > Chordata > Amphibia > Caudata > Salamandridae > Calotriton > Calotriton arnoldi. Next base: position 155,249 of record CAWUFW010009436.1, on the reverse strand, counting down.
CAATGTCAGGAATGTGTCCTACACTACAAAGCCCTTCAATAGAGTTATTTATTTATACATACATACAAACATAGATACATATATATACATACATACCTACCAACTAAGTATTTCAACAAATCCAGCAAGTATGTCTCTCTCACACTTCTCGAACTTGTGATGCCTGATTCTTTTGGCTATGTTTGAGACACACTTGTGCACACGGCAGAAAAGTCAAAACAGGTAGCTTCAGAACTATTCGTCGGGTTTACACAGACCCACAAGCTCTGGCGTCAGATAGCAGAGCTGTTCCTCTGGTGACACTGCGTCTTGTATACGACTGACAAAACTTGAGAGATCAACCAAGTGAGTTGCTCAGGGTCACACACACAGTCAGCAAGAAGCTAGGAACTCATCACTTGAAAACCCAAATCTTAATTACCCGGCCACTTCTATACTGTCCTGCTCAGAATCTTCCAAATGCAATTTCAGTATTCAGAGTGTACTTTGGTGTTTTGGTTTACTGTAATATTATCAGCTGTGAAACAAACCTGGCTTGTGTGGGTGGGGGAGGTGAAGAACTTGAAACTCTCCACTAGTCCATCAGAGCTGAAAGGCTGAGTGGGCTCTGCAAGGGTTTTAACCTGCGACTTGCAGAAGTTTACAGCATGTCCTCAACCTACAGAACAAACACTGCAGCACAGCACCTGTGGCTAATTCTATCCCAGGTATACTGGACTTTCAGAGGCATCAGAAGACGTGAATTCCTGCAAATTCCCTACAGACCAATCAGAGTATACAGAGCAGTACCAACCTAAACACAAGAGGCACTGCAGTTACTTATCCCAGGGATGAGGGGAGGAGAAGAAGTACCAGAGCCTCGACTGGAGGGTCTGCAGATCTGCACCAACCTCAAAGAAAGTCGATCCTTAAAGGAGAGAGACCCGTTGAATGTCTCAAGGTGGTGCACTCTCACAACCACCCAGAGAATTAAATACAGAGAACGCGTGGCACAAGACATTCCAAACGCACGAGCATGTACATTTCATCTAGCCCACCCTAGACAATACTCGTGCAGCAGCTTTCCCCTGGCACCAGGCACATGTTCACCCTGGATGCAAGAATACTTATCCTTATCATGTCTGCCAACATGTTTCTAACATAGCATACACCTTGCTCAAATGAACAGGCCCCATAAAAAGCCACGGTGAGATGAAGAATTCAATAACTTCATTCTAAAGTGGATCAACTAAGGAAGTGATCTGACGTAGGTACAACCCTGTCCTCTATTGGGATGCTTGAAAAGCTTACGTCAGGGGGTCTTCATGAATTAAGTTATAGGAGTCAGGCCAACTGAAAAAGCAAACTCTAGCTACCACTACGGTCTCAATCATATGCCACTAAAAAGCTGCAGATTGTGTTTGAATAGCTGTAATAATAAACTGTAATAGTGTTTGAATGAGCAAGTGTGCAAATCTTAAAAAGGATCAGTATTTCAAAGGTATTAAACATGTATCTACTTCCACAGCTACAACGTTACATGTTGGTGATAATCTGCAATGCTCTGAGAAAACTACACAAACTTATTTTCTATTCTTTTTAAAACAGTGAGCAATATTTCACGTCTCAGGCACAGCAGTCCTTATGTTTCTAGCTGGCTGCAGGCACAAATCTGTCAGGCTACCATCACACACTTGACAGCCTACAATCAAAAACTTTGTACTCTTGACTGCACCGTGATGTCTATCCCACGCAGCCCTCCCTCTGAGTGGGCCAGGATGGCATTAATACTAGCCTCGCTGTCACGATGTGCTGCTGTCTGCCCACATCTTCTCTTTGTCAGCTTTAATTGGCAGTCCTCCCGCCCCTGCATCCTTCACTCCTAAAGAGGTACCGTGGAACAGGAACACGCTCAATCACATCTGATATTTTCGCAAATCTTTTTATTCCTCAAGGCCTAAGTGTGTTATCAGTATGTGCATATCTGTTTCCAGTAGAGCATCATAGGGGTCAATGTCTTACTAGGCTTACCGGCCCTTCAAGACCTCTGGCCTCCTGGCCCTCCTCCACCCGCAGGCTCCTGCCTGCGCCTCATCCCTGGTGGTCCAGTGGGAGAGCCTTGCTCTTCTGCTGGTCAGCTGTTGTCTGCCCTGTGTTTTGTGCCAGTTTTTCTGTCCTTGTCTGTTTTTTGTTAACTGTGCCTGTAAACTGTCTTTTCTGTATTCTGTGGTATTTTGCCTGTTTTGTGACTGTTTGTACTGTTTTTTCCTGTGCCGTTGTTGTGCCCGTTTCGCTGCCCTATCCCGCTGCTGCTGCCCCCGCAGCCCCTCCCCCCTGCCGGTTCCCGCTCCCGCCTCCCAGCTGCGCTTCCCTCCCCCCTTCCCTATTTAATGGCAGCCGCTGCGAGGGAGTTTGAGCAAGACCTCTGACCTCCTGGTCAGAGGCCTGCTCTCTCCCCCAGCAGCCCCGCTGTCTGTGCCGCTGACCCTGTTCACCTCTGCCTGGTAGGTGTTCGAGGCCCTCCTCCAACCGCAGGCTCCTGCCTGCGCCTCATCCCTGGTGGTCCAGTGGGAGAGCCTTGCTCTTCTGCTGGTCCGCTGTTGTCTGTCCTGTATTTTGTGCCTGTTTTTCTGTCTTTGTCTGACTTTTGTTAACTGTGCCTGTAAATTGTCCTTTCTGTATCCTGTGGTATTTTGCCTGTTTTCTGACTGTTTGTACTGTTTTTTTCCTGTGCCGTTGTTGATCCTGTTTCGCCGCCCTTTCCCGCTGCTGCTGCCCCCGCGGCCCCTGCTCGTGCCCGGCCCAGCAGCAACCACAGCACTGCTTCCCTCCCAGCAGCAACCACAGCACCAAGACCGCTCTACTCGCTGCCACAGACGACACCCGCACCCTCCTCGAACAAGGACACACCGTAGCCCTGATCCTACTCGACCTCTCTGCAGCCTTCGACACAGTCTCCCATTGCACACTCACTGCCACACTCCACGATGCCGGCATACAGGGAACCGCCCTTGACTGGCTCCGCTCCTTCCTCACCGGCAGAACCCAAAGAATCAGACTGCCACCCTTCCTCTCCGAACCCACGGAAATCAACTGCATAGTTCCCCAAGGATCGTCACTCAGCCCCACGCTCAACATCTACATGGCCCCCCTCGCCGCCATCGTCAGACAGCATGGACTCAGCATAGTATCCTATGCCGACGACACCCAGCTCATCCTCATCCTCACCAAGGACCCCATCACCACCAGACTCAGCTTCCAGGAAGGAATGAAGAACGTTGCATCCTGGATGAGCAGCAGCTGCCTGAAGCTCAACTCGGAGAAGACAGAGGTCCTCGGACCCCCCCCACCCCCTCTGCATGGGACAACACCTGGTGGCCCACCGCCCTCAGCAGCCCCCCCACCCCCACGGACCATGCCCAAAACCTCGGCATCGTACTCGACTCCTCCCTCTCCATGACCCGACAGGTCAACGCCGTCGCCTCCACCTGCTTCAACACCCTCCGCATTCTCCGAAAGACCTTCAAATGGATCCCCCCCCGAATCAAGGAAGACCGTTACCCACGCACTCATAACCAGCAGACTGGACTACGGAAACGCCCTCCACGCCGGGATCAACAAGACTCTGCTCCGCAAACTCCAGACCATACAGAACACCGCAGCCAGACTCGTCCTCGGGATCCCTCGACGCGGACACATCACCCAACACCTGTGTAACCTCCACTGGCTCCCCGTTGAGAATAGAGTAACTTTCAAGATACTCCCCCACGCCTACAAATGCCTCCACAACGCCGGACCCCAATATCTCAACGATAGAATCTCCTTCCACGTACCCAAGAGGAACCTCCGATCCGCCGACCTCGCCGAACCCCCGCGCATCCGCAGAGCAAGAACAGGTGGAAGAACCTTCTCCTACATCGCGGCCAAGACCTGGAACGAGATCCCGATCGACATCAGACACGCCCCCACCCTGCACATCTTCAGGAGGACCCTCAAGACCTAGCTCTTCGACTGACCGGAGCGTGCTTTCCCCCCAGCGCCTTGAGACCCTCACGGGTGAGTAGCGCGCCTAAAAATTTCCTGAATGAAGAGGACCAATCCCCAGCAGATCATTATTGATCCCAGCGATATAGTAGTGGCTGTCAATGTGTTTGCTTTGTTCGCCCTAAGTTGGCAGGGTATGCCCAGACGTGGGTACCTTGCTCACTTTGCCACTGGAATCAAGCTAGCCTGGCTGATGAGGGCTGTTAGCCCGAAACCGGTCCCAGGATGCTTGTTTCCGGTCCAGGGAAGACATAGCTTGGCAGTTCGGGCTGGACTGTTCCCATGAGGCACAGGGTCAAGACTGATTTGCATATAGCTGTGTCTGAACTGGGGTGGCGAAGTGAGCTAAAGAATGATGATGGATTCAACCCAGATCTGTGACTGGGGGTGAGTGTTTGAAAAGTTTCAGCACTCCGTCCTTGTGTTTGCAATGTACAGGATACTGGCATCCACATTCCAATGCACCTGTGCTATGTGCAGTTCTTGTGATTTGCAAATTAAGCCTACATGTAAATTTGCCAGTGCTTCCATTTTGACTGGGCTTCCCTCTGTAAGATTTTCACCAAAGTGCTGGCACCAGTGGCGGGTCGCCTACCAGGTCAAACAATGCCTACTCTGTCTCTACCGAGATGATTCACTGGTACGAGTGGGGAGTTGCAATGCTCCACCCATATACCACATCTGATTATGGCTGAGCAACTTCTTTTCATCACGGCTCTATACTTTTAAAATCTGGAGAACGCGTTTTTCTCTCTAGCCTGAGACTCAATTCCCGGTGTCGTTTTTTAGTTCTCTTCCAGAATGATTGGGCCTCTGCATGACAGTGTCATTGGGTTCAAGGAAAAAGGCCTTCACAAATGGGATTCCTACGAAGTTCAAAAAGTACAAACGTGTTAAACAACATAATTATTATACAAAGTATACTAAAATTAAGTTATGTGATCAATAACTTTTCCTAATACGCAATAATTATGTCCACCAATCTTTATTTCATGCATCAATGGTTCCCTGGCCTTTTCTTCATTAGAGGCCTCTGGGATGTAATCTTTTCACTCGCTGTTACACAATCTTCAACGATTATGATAATTTGGCCTAACAAAGGAGAGTTTTCTTGGGGAGGATATTTTTGGATGTAATTGAAACTGTTAATGTTGTTTCTGTTCTTGATTTTCTACTCAAGGCTGTATCTAGTTATGTGTCTTTACCGGTCATTAAATGTCTTTACAAATTAGCATTTTTTATTTTTCAGAGAAAATCTGTTGATGTTTAGTTCTGGGTAGTGGGATACTAGGGATAATAAATGTAGGTGTCTCTTTATTAGCCACTATGAATCATTCAAGGAGATCCGAACTCTTTCTGAATTAAATAGGGGGGGCATCTAAAATCATTTATAAATTGTGTGCTGCTGTCCTATATTTTCCTGCTCTCGGTTCACTTACTTACAGTACGTTAAGCATGTTTTTGACAACTGGATGCAAACAGTTGTAGTAATACAGCACGTGCACCACTGCAACTTAGTTTATAGTTCTTACACATCTTGCTCGGATATAAGGTTTAACCCCATTCAGTGCCCTTTAAGAAGAGGCTAGTGCGTGTGTATTTTGGTAAAATATTCAGTGGTGGAACATGGAGACCTTGACTTCTAGCTGAGGCGTCCTCACTTAACCAAGTGTTGAGATCTTGAGTGACTCACTCTCCCAATTTCCAATATCGGATAAAGATTAAAAGTGGTTAGACCACCATCGTCATCTCATCTGGGCGGACCTGACTACAAATGTTCTATGTATTTCCCATTTGCCCTCTCTCCTCGTCTGGGTGGAGATGGAATTGGAGCTGTAACGTGATGCTGTCTTGAGGTTAGCCTGTCTGTCTGCAGCCCATCATTTGCTGTCTGGCTGGACATCGCCGCGAGCAGCGATTACAGCGGGTTTCCCGTTTCATTTTCACCTCATAGGAAACACCCCCTGATGAAGGGCATGGTCCCGAAATGCATTGGGGTACCTGTGAGCAAGAATGTATAATTGCTTCAGAAATGAATACAAGTGAAAAATCATGTGACTACAACATGCTACAGATGAAGTTCTAAAAAGAAAATTAACAAAAAGATGAATAAATCGATTTGAAATCATTTCATTGAACAAGACTACCTTCAACTCATTTTATTAAGGAGTGCTGGGTGGGTTCGTTCCTTCCTTGAAGGAGAACGCTCTACAATAATGGACCTGGCAGGAGACATTCTGTCCTGTCCGTAGCTAGACTTGATTACTTTACATGATGACTCTGCTTCTGTATAATTTTCAGCCCATCGTTTCTCTCCTAAAATGGACCTGAGCAGGGCTGTTCATCCGATCAAGAGTTTCAATCGATGATAAATCCTGTACTGCCCTCCCTATCTATTATCTTCAGGATAATCCCACAGTAAAACCCTATTTTGACTGGAGTCGGCCCTTCAAAACGTAGCTGCTAGTCCAAATATTTGACCTCAAAGAAATCTTTCAGGTATACCTGAAAGAAAGACCCCCACTCTGGCTAACAGACCCTCCTACGACATCGGAACACCTGGCGGCAGTGCCAAGTTCATGCTCACACTCCATTCAACTTTTCCCATATAAATCACACAATCTATCCATGCAGTGTCTGACCCTGCAAGATACCTACATTTTCCCATGCATCTTTCTGTGACATCAGTATGCCTAAACACAGCACCCAGTCCACTGTGACGTAATCAGAGCACACCTCTGGCACTCACAATCGACACCCATCTTTTCCGTTATAGGATACACTCCACCCATACATCCTCCCACATCATATGAAAGTGCTGTCACGCTGTCCATCAGAAAAGGCAAAACCAGTACCAGGTCAAGGCAAAAACACTACCAGGCCACATCGTGGGCAAGCTTACGCTTCACAAATACCAGTACTAATGATACTGATTAAGTAAGAGAGAAAACAATATGGACATTTAATTAAAAATATAGAATTTTATCAACCTACCAACTTGTTCTTCCAACCCTAGCTGCACCTTGATTTTTACCCCATAACGCCAATTAATATTGGGATTATGTTCAACTCATGAAATAACCCTGTTGTCCTAAATCGTACCACTAGATGGCGCTGCGCCCTTCGTTTTCCTCTTGCTTCTGCAGATTGAACAGCTGTCTGACTTCAGATGCTTATACATGTCCTACCAAAGACAGCATTGCTGGATTGGGGTACTATTGCATATAACCCTATTTAAGAGCTCCATCATTCACCCACACCCCACGAGAGCCCACACTTGACATACTTGCCAACTCACACATAACCACTGTGCGTGTCACAGGATATCAGCTCCCTTCATACGGTCACCCAGTGAGCAGCCAAAATGACTCAGTGACAGGGGGAAAAAGAGCAGAAAACCACTCGACTTTGGGGGCTTTGAACAGACAATGCTCTTTAAGAGATTCGGAAACACCCTAGGACATGACACCAGCCTCAGCAGGCTTTTTGGGGAGGAGGTGGGGAAGTGGGCAACAATTATTCCTAGGTACTTCTCAGCATTAAGAAATCACAAATTGCAAATCGTTAGTTGACGCAAATTACGATTCCATATTAGGAATCATTGTACATCAAGTCCAGTGTATCCACCTGTCTGTACTCTTCTCCCGTTCCTGTTCGGTTTCCTCAGGAGTGAACTCTCTTCCCGTCCAAGGGAGCAACAACAGCAAGTAAACACAGGACCAGCGACGTCTATGATTGGCGCTGATGTTAAAACCAACACTCTCCATTTATAGGTTTGTTAGTTGTTACTGGCTCTTGCTGCAGTGCACCAGAAGTGGCTCGGGGTCTGTGAATTTCGAAGGCCCATCACCAGTGGTTCTTTGCTTGCAGATCCACTGATGTCAGGGCTATGAGTTTCATGTTTCTCTTCAGCGTCCCACAGTGCAGTGAGACACAAAGGAGTCCCGGCTGAGGAATGATCATACTCACATGAGAACAACTTTTCAAAGTTATGTACTGGGGTGAGAAAGGGAAGTAGAAACAGTATTGATCAACAGAAGAGTAATTGCTGTGTTACCTCTTTAGAGACGTCAGCGCCCCAGCCCTTACATTTCCACAGTGTAGATTAATGGTAAGCCTTAAATTGTATTCGACAAAAAACATATTCCACATATAGTTTGCCACATAAAGGGTATTCCTGGAGCAACCCTTCAGAGACGTAGCTGAAAAGCCTCAACACAAATTTTAAACACCCAAAGTCCCTAGGTGTTGGTGAGCCATGACAATAATGAGAGCTGAGCCAGTAATCTGGCTTGGCTCCAAGAGCCATAACACAAGCCGAGCCTTCTAAAGATTTGGCAGGTAAGTGATACAGCAAACATAATTTAAAAACATGAAAAAGATTCTTACAGATTAAAAATAGATTCTGTCTTGTTTCAATAGCTGATAAAAGTAATAGTTTTTAAACATTAACTTTTCTCCGCCTCCAATGCCCTGACACCAATGCCACGTATGAACCAAGATATGGGCACTTTGTCATGTGAACAGTATATGTGGTCAATATTATTGTTGTATGTGGAGCAGCATTGTAGGCTATTAGAACACTGGAATGGTGGGAGCTCCACGGAAAACAATGAAGTGACTCAGGGCTAATAATGGCTGGCCTAAGTCTTCTGCTCCAACATTCCAGTGTTTTTCTTTCTCTTTATCCCTTTTTAATTGAGAACAATCAACCCTCAGTGGGTGGAATGTTCTAATTTCCTTCTGTCTCGGGTTATACCGATTGTTAAAGAACCTCTGCCTCGTTATAGGTCCTCGTCTGCGGCTCGGGCCTATAAATCTGGTTGAGGGACTTTAACAACTGGTATAGCCCTTGGCAGTGGGCTATAAGGCTATATTAAACAACAGTTAGTGGGACTTTTACGTAACAAACAACCTGAACTGAATTTCTTCAGGTGGCCTCAGATTTAGTGCTCAATTATAATGAAGTACAATGCAGTAAATTGATTTGTGTAGGTTTACACAATTTAGTCAGGTGGGAGAGCTTCGATTTGAATCAGTTTTCCTAGTTGCATATTATAGCCTTATAGCCTGCCGTAGCGGGCTATGCCGGCTATTAAAGGCCCGCTCCAGCGTTAAAGGCCTGAGCTGAAGGCAAGGGACTTTAACAAGGGAGCGGGACTTTAATAGCTGGTATAGCCCAGCTACGAAGGGCTATAAGGCTATTAGAACATTCTGCCACTAGAGGGCAGAATGTTCTAACAAATAAAACAAAGGCCTCTCGGAGTTCGAGGGGGTTTAAATCCCCTCGGGCTCAGAGAGGCCTTTGTGAAAACAACATTGGAATGTTGCTTTGCGGGCCTTTACCGGCTCGTAGAAGCACGGAGCACTCCATTGTCTTCAATGGAGTGCTCCACATTCCAATGTTCTAATATGCCTTTCAGCCATTGGATGAACATCTTGGCCACTGGATACATATCTCCTCTGTTCCTTCACCACTAAAGGACTATGCTCTGATGTCAATTATTTCTTACACTAAATTGGTACATTAAGTTCAACAAATACTATTCAATGTGCCTCGATAAAGTGTGAAAATGTCATTCTTGAACAACGTTAAGCACGCAGGAAGGCAAGAGGCTATTTTTATGTTAATATATTTGCCTTTCCTTGACACAACAAACATTAAATTGGGATTGGGCTTTGGGACAATGGCCAAGCCAGAGCCAGACATTCAGCCCAAGTAAGTCTTAAGCAGTGCTTGGATTACCCACTTATAAATGTCAGCTACATCCAACCTGTAGTAAAAGTCAAAAGGAGAAGGAGCTGTCCTCCAGATGTCCAGAGTAGGAGCATCTCCTTTCCCCTGCCCAGGAGACCACATCCCTCTTGTAGATCTGCCTTGAGCCAAGCCCAGGAAAGAGGAGTCATAAGCAGTGGTGATTGTGGCCAAATCAAGCGACTCACCATTTTCGTAGAAACTTTGTCCATGAAGACTCTGTAAAATCTTCCAAATTTTTGCCTGGCCTGTTATCTGAGGGGTTTTAATGGCAGATGTTCTCTGACATTCAGCCCTCCAAAGGATGTCAACTCTCCTCCTCTGCCGATCTTAGGCAGGAAACACGACTGCAAATTTATCTTGGTGTCAACCCCATACTGATGGATGATCATCCTTATGTCAAACAGTAATGTTCCCAGGGTCCATGAATAAGTTGGAGACCGCTCGTACGGGTACATAACATTGCGGGATAGCCCTGGACCTCTGGCAGCCTGGTGAAACTTCAAATATCTAGGATAGTGCGTTTTAATGCATTTTGGATTTCTAGGGTGTTGAGGAGTGTTTGGTGGTCGATAGTGTCGAACGTAAGCAGAAAGGTTGAGTGCAACAAGCGGTCAGGTGTCGCCGTTGCCTGTGGTCTTGAGAATGCCATTGACAGCTTGGATGGCTGCTGTCTAAGTGCTGCAAATGGAACTCAAGTAGGACTGGTAGTTCTGTAGCAGGCATTGTTATTGATTTTGTCATGAAGTTGATTAGCAAAGGCCTTCTTAAGACTCTTTCCTATAAACCGTAAGAGCATGATTGTGCAATAGTTTATGAGGCTGTCCTGATCCAGGTTTTGTTTTGTTAGAAGAGGTAAGATCTGACGAGTCCTGAGGGCATCTGGGAAGGTGCACTTGGCAAAGGATACTTTAACAATGTTTAGCAGTGGTGTTAGTGCTTTTCCAGTGGGTACAATCCATGATTTTTGATGGGGTTACGTTGTCTTTGTATGAGGTGATTCCTTGGACTGGCGTAGGGTCGTTAGGCTTTCTGTGGAGAAGGTTAAAAATGTAGATGTCTTAGGAGCATTGAGAGCATAAATAATTGGGCACGCTGATGACAGGTAAGCTTTCAGCGTCTTGACAAATCTTGTCTATCTTGCCGTTGAAGACGTTTTTGATGACTGAGCACTTCTCATTGTAGTGGGTTAGTATGAAAGTTGTTGTGGCGAAGATAGACTGTTTAATGGCATCGACAAGTGTTCTACTTTTGTTATTGGTCTTGTTCTGGTTGTTTGTAGTGGGTAGTCTTTGTCCCGTTGATGAACTGCCAGCAAGAAAAGCGGAGTTGTTTTAGGGAAGTGAGATGCAATTCTTTTTATGGTATCTGATTCCTTATTTGCTCTTGATGCGCTTCTGGTTGCACCACAAAGTTGTAGGTTCAGGTTTCATAGAATGAAGTTTGAGGGAGGCGTGAATGCTTGCTGTCTGTTGATGGCTGCTACTAACGTCTGAAAGGTGAAGCTCAACATCAGTATTAAGGATCTAACTAAAGAAGTTGCTTAGGCAACTAGGTCATCATGGAGGGTGTCTTCAGGGATGCCCATCCAGTCTCAGCTCATCATTTCAGAATTTTTTTTGTTGCCCACCATTTGTTGAGGGGAGGCCTAATACTGCTATGGAAATGGTAGCATCGTGGGTTCAGTCGAGAAGCCCTGGAGTGGAGCAGTTGACGCTCGTCACTGATATGCAGATGAATTTCAGAGTCCAGAGTAGTCGACCTGCTGTGAGTTTGCTGAGCGATTAACTGTGTGATGTTGGCAGGGGCCAGCAGATGCAGTCCTTCAAGGTCTTTATGGAAGTGGCACCTTGCAAGTTGAAGTCACAGAGGAGGCTGTTGATAATGGAGCTTGTGGATGTTGATGGATATGCATCTTGGTGTTTACTGTGCTGTTTGGGCCTGGTAGCCAATAACTATGGTGAAATACAATGCTCTGTGTGGCAATCAGCAGAAAGTGACCGGAGAGGAGTCTGATAGTCGTGTGAATAGGTTGTTGCTGAGGTGTGCAGGGCCACAAAGTTTGGTTAATAACCGTGACCCTCCCTCTGCCTTTAGTTGTGTTGATGGTGTGCTAGATGCTGTTACTAAAGAACATCTGCTCATATACCTATTTGAAATCTACAAATGTGTATCAACAAAATTAATATATATTTGTGAACCATAAACTGGCTGCAAGGGTATCCACCCTCACCAACACCGCCAGATGAGCATAAGCAGAACAAGCAGAGGTACGACATAAATGTCAATTTTGTATACAGGGCTGCAAAGGAAACCATGTGATGAAATTGAAGCAAAGGTGTGACAGAGGTGCAGGAGTCTGAAGTCAAAGAACGTAAGCAAACACCCTTCAAACAACGTTCAAATAGATACAGAAAAGTAAACACTCGCCGTTGAGCAAGCTAATGTCTCACTTCACGAGCCAGGCATGGAAACAAGACTTTACAGGTCATATATGGGCGCCGCCTGTAGGCATGGTTAGCATGCGCAGAAAGATGGCTACAGAAGATATAGTTACGATAAGGCAAAGCTTTTACATCTCACACTGTAATCTTGTGGGATGTGGACGCCTAGGATAAGAGTGGTGGAAAAAAGAGAGCCAGGTTTCTGCAATGAAAAGTGTGTGCTGAGTCTTGATGGTGAAGGATTTGAGTATGTCAACAGCATGTGCATTGCTGAGCAAGTTTAAACAGGAGTGCACAGCGTTTAATGTGGGTGGGTGCGCTGCCCTCTCAGTCGACTGACAGCTCAACTGGGTTTCAGGACTACAATTCGCTGCTTTCAAAGTTGGACGTGACAGAGATGCATCTAGGGAGGGCTGATAGCCTGTGTGGGAATGCACCTATCTCTGTAAATTCATCATACCACTTTTTGTTGAGTAATGCTCAGCACCGAGCGGAAAAGAAAACAGCTATGAAGAGATGGTGTCCCAGTGTTAGAATTAAGTGCACACACCGGCTACCGCGTCTGCAGTTCTGCTTCACCAGGATTGTTGGTAAGGAGATGGGAAATATGACAATAAATAATACATTTTGAAGAGAGTTTATGTTAATCCCCTCCTTACAGCTACTGTGTATATATACTACATCATAAAGTATGTATTCTATAATAAAAGCAGATCACATCTGACAACTGTACCTGTTTGTAGAGGAAAGACCTGCTCCTGAACGTCATCTCCCAAAACTGAAACTTCCTGGAGAAAAAATACGAGAGGTGTTTAAGAATATAGTTTAAGAGAATAGTTCCACATCTTGGAAGAAACACTGCCAGCAGTAAAAGAGGGGAGTCCAGGGGATGGGTAGCAGGGCTAATTACTAGCAGCTGCAATCTGTCAAGTCAACTTCCATGCAGAGGGGTTGGCTTCAGGGATAATAGCTGCTAGCATGGGAAACCTCAGGATTCCTATCCTGGCTACCTCTGGATTTTTTTGGGAACTTAAATTGGGGCGTTTTAAGAGCTGCATTCTGGCAAGCTCGGGATGCCTTGAAAGATTTTCTAAACTTGAAGGCGTTTAATAGGCACCAACGCAAAAGTAAGAGAATAGCAGTCAATTATTCCAAATATAGGACCTTTAGAAGAAACAGACTCTAGTAAGAAAACTATAAGTTTACTACCTAAAAAAAATACCATGCTAAAATGAAATCATACAAGGTTTAACCAACCCCTATTATATAGAACAGAATCTAATGAACACAGTTTTGGCGCTAAGCAGATAAATCTAAATATAGCTATGGGGACGTACAATTTACATAAATATTTGAATAACTCATTTCAAAACCTGCCAAGGTAACTTGAAACAAAACAAATCAAATCACCGACATGTTACAAACCGGAAGAAGATCATACACAGGTCCGAGTAGAGGAAGATATCACGTATGCGAACATACAACTGTGTCTACCTTACATTTGTCGGACACTTTGTATGCGTATGCACAGCTATAAGATTGCTGCAACATGATAGTAACACCCTTCCGAACATCACACATGACACCCAACACTTCCCACATAGCTCAAACTACAAAACTACACTCTACCAACCCACCACAACAATTAGGGTAGCTTGTCAGTCAATTATCCTCAAGATGGTGTGCATCTGCTGAAATTACTTTGTTAAGTCTCTTTCTGTGTTGCTCCATGCTTAAGTACAGCCAGACCATAAGACAAATGTATGAACCTCATGCATAAGACCCAATGCTTTCCATCTACAAGACACTGTACACTCTACTAAACATGCACAGCAAACATGTTAGACTCATTCCTTACCATCTGGTAATGCCCTGGACCTTTTGTTAAATGTATGATTTTTTATACAAATAGAGTAGCAGCCGGCGAGTAGACAGAGTGGTGGGTGGGAGAAGGTGGGGAACGGATATGGAGGGTGAAGAACGGGGAAGGGAGGGAGACAAATAACAAAACAAAAATAAACACTTATCTGTTCGCCGAATCGCGCTCCTCGAGTCTCCAGGCACAGGCTCACTTTGCTACTGGATTCAAGCTAGCCTGGCTGATGAAGGGTGTTACCCAGAAACCGGTCCCAGGATGCTTGTTTCCGGTTCAGGGAAGACCTGGCTTGGCAGTTCGGGCTGGATTGTTCCCATGAGGCACAGGGTCAAGACTGATTTGCATATAGGTGGGTCTGAACTGAGGTGGCGAAGTGAGCTAAAGAATGATGATGGATTCAACCCAGATCTGTGACTGGGGGTGAGTGTCTGAAAAGTTTTAGCGCTCCGTCCATCAGTTCCTTGTGTTTGACAGGCTCCCAGAGCGCACTACGGCTAATCCTGACGCTGCTTTCATGCTACTGTAAGCAGCGTCAGGATTGGCCTGGGCGCCGATGATTTGTGCTCCCACACAGACTCAGAGCCTGTGCCTGCTCTCTCCAACCCAGCAATGCAGCTGGGGTTGGAGAGAGCTTCACTGCGCATGTGGGTTTGGCCAGCCTGAGACAGCCGGCCAAACCCACATGTGCAGTGAAGGCAGTGCCCAACACTCCCCCTACAGTCTGTCACTACTCTGGCCCCACCCCCAAGACTCGGCTCCGAGAGAAAAATAAAACTATAATAAACAAGAGATTATTATCGTTTTATTTTTCGGCTGCTGGCAGGTGGTGTAACGATCCTACGCCATAGCAGAGGAGCGGCTGCTGTACAAACGCTAAAATACTCTACAATATCGTCTATGAATAGGTGCATAAATTAGATATATAACCCATAAAAATAAAAACACTTTGGCCATGGAAATATGTCAGTAATATAAAATACAATTATGATATGTAAAAGACGACAATTTAGCACGTGTATAAAGGGGTAGTTTGTAAAATGTAGTTGTTAAAACACAATAAGTTAAACCCCAATTCGGAATATTTTTTAACAGGGACAATGTTCTGGCATACAGTAATTGGACTAGGTTGTGTTCCAGAATGTTTGCAAAGTGTAAATCTACAGTATTTGGGACAATAATTCTGGCAATGACACTAAACTCAGTATAGGATATGCATTGCTTCTGCATATCAAATTTCGATAATTGGAAGTTTTGAAAATAGATATATCAGTCACTAGACTATACATTGGGATAAATAACAGAGCTGTATCTTTGATTGAGTGAAGACTGATTCATGACTCTCAGAGCTGTGTCCTACCAGTGCAGAGGAAGATTCCTGAATCAAAGACCTCTCGCTGTATAATAGAATTATTTATTTAAGACTGTGTAGGTTGTATGATGGATACTTCTAGCTGCAGAGTCCTCACCAGTAGAAAAGATACTCACTCAGTACCTCCCAAGGTGGTAGGTCTGTGGAATGGTTCAAATCAAAGGTCCTGCCAGACCGAACGGGTGAAGTACCCTTCCCGTCGGACCTGGCTGTCAAGGCAGTAGTGCTTCGTGAACTTGTGCACTGATGCCCACGTTGCAGTCTGACAGATATCAAGAACAGGCACTCGGCGTGCCAATGCAGTAGTATGAATGAATGAATGAGAGAATTTATAAAGCGCCGGAATCGCCCCCGAATGGGGTATCTCCACGCTAGAGGTACGGGTAAGCAGAGCAAGCGAAATCAGTTACTGTAGAGTTCTGTTTCCAGGAGTTTTCTGAAGCACAGGAGGTCAGGGCACTTCCGTAGATGTAAGGGGAGAGAATTCCAGTACCTTGGGGCGAGGTAAGAGAAAGCTCTAGCCCGGGTAGAATGGGCGCTCTAAAAATCTTTAGGCTAGTTTTTGGCCAATATGTAGTAGATCTGAATGCAGAGGACTTTCCACTTCAACAGAGTCTTTTTCTGCACTGCCTTGCCTTTGTTTTCCCCAGAGAACCCCACAAAAAGCTGATCGCACATCCAATGGTCTTTGGTGCAATTGATGTAAAACTTCAAGGCTCTCTATGGGTCCAGGCAATGGAGCCCATATTTTTCTTTCTAGGGGTGAGCCGGAGAAAAGAACGTTGGGAGAGTGCTGGATTGTCCAATGTGAAAAGAAGTCATGGCCTTTGGCAAAAAGGCAGCCCGGATCCTCGATAACACTTTATCTGGGGAAAAAAGTGGTGTAACGCTGCTGCACAGAGAGAGCTTGGAGTTCACTCCTGTGACCAACTGAAGTTATCATCATAAGGAATACAGTCTTCAAAATCAGGAGACTTAGAGGGCAGAGGTTCACTGGTTCGAAGGGAGTGCACATGAGGAAAGTGAGAACCAAACTGAGATCCCCTGTGGCATCATAAAGGGGTTGAAAGAAAGCATGTGTCAAACCTTTTATAAACTTAACCACAACTGATGATTTGAACAAGGACTGCATATCTAGCCAACGTAAAAATGATGAAAGGTCCGACAAATAACCTTTAATGGTTCCGACTGCAAGTCCTTGCTGAACCAGAGATAAACAAACAACAAGACATCCAACAGTTCGGCCTGTACCATGTCCATATTGCGGGTGCCATACTAGACCACATACGTCTCCCAATGCCCAGCATACAGACTTTGTAGAGGGACGCCTGGCACCAAAGATGGCATCCACATTTTGGGAGGAAGCTTAAACACAGTTAACAGCAGCCGCTCAATCTCCATGCAGAGGATGCACACTGAGCAGGTTTGGGTGCAGAACACTGCCCTGCTGCTGCAACAGGAGATTCTTTGGAAGCCGGTAGCCTGACTAGAAAACAGATACTCAAACTCAGAAATTCCAAGTACCACACTTTACTTGCCCAATCTGGAGCCACTAGGATGAATTGGGCGCAGTCTTTCTAATTCTTCCTTAGAGGTCTAGGCAGAACAGGCAGCGGCGGAAAGACTTACAGGAGTACCATCCTCCACTCTATTCATAATGCGTCTCCACGAGAGAGCCTTCTTGGATGCTCCAAGGCGCAAACGCTTTGATACTGCGCCTTTGACAGTAGCAAAAAGATGTAGCCAAGGTATTTACCATTTCTGGAAGGTGCCCTGTGCCACCTTGAGATGCCACCACCACTCGTGAGTTGCCAGGCCCCACAGGCTCAGTTTGTCCACCCTTGTGTTCAGATATCCCACATTGTTGCAGTACCACATGGAAGAGATGTTGTTCGTAAAAATCTGAACCAGCCTCGCTTTAAAGGACAGGTGAATGGTCCGCAACTCCCATTGGCTGATGTGGAGATGGGTCTCTGGAGACCAGAGTCCTCTTATCTCCACGTCTCCCAGATCACCTCTTAATCCCATCACCACTGTCAGCTCTATGTGGGGCAGAGAGAGGGGTCTGCTGCTAGTCCAATTGTGGTTGAGTAGGCACCACTGGGGGTCTTTCGCAGTCTCCTCCGAAACCTGGATGGAATCCGACAGGTTGCCCTTGTGCTGGGCTGACTGAGAATTCAGGTTCCACTGCAGAACCCACATTTGCCACCTGGAATAGTCGACAAGCAGGATGCAGGAAGGCAAGAGGGCAAGAAGCCTCAAAGCCACTCTCCTGAAACCCAGGACCTAGGCTGAAACACTGATTATTATAGTCCGAAAACCCAGGACTTGTGAAGAAGGGAAGGCCAAAACCAGCACCTTATACAGAATGGCCAAACAGTCGAAATCCATCAAATGGAATATCCATCAGAGAGGCTTGCATTTCACCAAAGACACCCATGGATTTCATCCAAGAGTGATGCCGAAGCACTGCACTAGTGCTGACTGCTTTGCCCAAGCAGAAGCAGTCAGTAGTGTCCAGTCCAAAATGGATAATGTATTTGACCGCTTCCTGTCTATCCTAGAAGGCTGGAGCCAGATTGGCCTGAAATTCTTGGTAACTGCAGGCAAGATCTCGCTAACCATGTCCCATAAATCATGGGAATATCTCCCCAGCAAACAGCTGGCACTGACTGTTCGGAGGGCTAGGCTGCCTGATGAAAACACCTGTTTCCCTAGTACTTCAGTTCTCTTCTTCTCCATGTCTTCAGGGTCGTAGAAAATCAATTGGAGTTCACCCTGCTGGTGGGAATCTCAGCCACCAGACTTCCTGGAGAAGGGTGCTGCATCACAAAGTCAGGGTCAACTAGCGCCCGGCTTTGTCGCCTGGCTACCTGCCTGTTCACCGGTGGACAGGAACAAGTATTACACAAGGTGCCCATTAAGGTATCGTTCAGGACTTCATTGAATGGCAGTAAAGGCTCAGAAGAAGCCTGCTCAGGTTGCAAATCTTCTGTTAAAGAGTTACTCTAGCTGTCATTCTAACACGCTCAACTTTTATGATCACAGCAAAGGAAGCACTGCCTTCTGTGGATGGTCCAGTGGAGAACACAACACATTGTACAGGGAAGGTGTTCTACAAAATGCCCTCCTGCAAATCCATGTATAGGTTGTCATCATAAGAGTATGAGGGGTAATAATCCCTATCATCTCCACTGTCCGCTCCGAAAGCTGGTTGATTCTGATCAGAGTCAGAACGCAAAAGCTGTTGGAACACTTAGTGTGGCTCCGAAATAAAGGCATGGTTCTCTCTGAGTTGGATTGAATTGGGAGCAGGTACATTGTAGTGGCTTCAGGACGCGACCTCCTTCAGGGTTGGGACGATTTCGACTTGGAGCCAGCACTATTGGGAGAAAGTTTTCTTCCGGCAGCATGTGGTTTGATGTCAAAAGGACCACCATAGAGTCTAAAGGTGCACCACAGGGTGCCGGAAGAGTGCCAAAGATTTGCAAGATGGCCTCTTTAAAGGCTTCAATCCGTTGCAACGTTGCTGATGGCCCTAGAAACTCGGGATGCGTCAAGATCAGTTGCGGAATCGGATCCTCGGCGGGGGACTGGAAGCTAGATCGAGAGAGACCTTGACGTCCTCTCAACTTCTCAGGCTGAGAGTGACAGGTCAGGGATGAATCCTACTTGGCTTTCTTGAGCTTCTGTTTCCTCTTCCACTTACCAGAAGACTTGTACTGTGATGGAGGAGACCTGTCGTTGGAACGGCCTGAGAGCAGGAACGCATCGGCAACTTTGAATTCGAGCAGAACGTCCATGACTTCAATCATGTTTGGTGACGTACAGCTTCGTTTAACGTTCCTGAAAGGCCTTCGAATTCACACTCTTTGCGGACTTGGAGTGGTGTCCCGAACAGAAAACCAAGGCATACCACATGGGAGTCTCTCACAGACATTTGTTTGCAACAATCCCTACAAGATTTAATCCTTTAGTTTTAGAAGGGGACATAGTTCCTTTTGCTCACTGGGAAAAAAACTGAATTTTGAACCAAAACTTAGCCACTGACAAGGTAAGAGAGGGAGCGCATACAAAGGGAAGGAAAGAAAGGAACTGATGTCAACGAGCAAGGGTGGCGCTCATAAGCACTCAATCAATTAGAGAGTATGTGCTAAATTGTCACACATTTTCTTGTTTATTTACCTTGTGCGGGTACCACTCTGGCAAACTTAGAAAAAGCATTGGAGAATATTTTTATGCTTCCTAATAAACCGATTGGAACAATGTCTTCAGTCTAGTGTGGCAAATGAAGAATCTGAGTTTGAAAGGCCCCACTTGCTTCATGGGCCCAAAAGGATGAAAAGTGTATAAAAACCCTTAGTGATTGGGGTGGGGCAGGGAGACTGGTTGCTGGGGAGAGATGAAAGAAATCATAACACACAGAAAGGAGAGCAAAATATTGTTTACCTATTCAGTGTTCATACTTTTGTACACAAAATAATATCCTCTTATTAGATAAAAGGGCCCTCACCCACAATCTGTGACCTGCTTCCTCAATGGGCCTAACTCACCCCAGACATCTATCTTGTTGTGATATGCTCTACAACCATTGGAAGCTCTTGATATTATATATTGGGATCCGAATCACATTTATCTATGGATATTAAAATTGTCTAGACCAAAGACGTACAAACGTTTATTTACAGTTACTTGGCAAAGTTACAACAGAAACAAAAAAGCAGATGGCTAAGGGATACAATCATCCCACTATCCAAATTAGTTATTTGTCATGACTATCAGATCCCTAGCCAGGTCACCCTGTCTCGCCTCATTTGTGTAGGGGAAAGGCAAACAAACATATGGCACGCCCTTGATTATTTCAATTAATCACCAGTGATTCCGTTAGGCACACATATAAACGGAAAGAGGTTGTCAATTTGCTGAAAACAATTGTATATTGGATACTCTGTGCGTGCAAAAACCACCAGTGACACACTGCAAACTGGATCACGAGGTACTTCGCTGTGGTGTAGAAGTAATGCTGTTCTAGGACAAAATTAGGCTGAGCGCTAGAAGGGACTCTCTATATGCATCTAGGCAATTCAGCTCCTAGAAGGGAACATCTCCCTCTCGTCACATGCTAAGAAACCCAAAGGATATGTACATTTACTATATATCCCAATTTTTAGATCTAAATCGCCAGATAATAAAATTCATGAATCACCAAGGTTATTGCTTTAGGAAAGACTTACTTTGTTAAGCGGCTCAAGCTACCTAGCCGATTGCACCTCCTTTCCCCTAATGTTCAAAGGGAAGAGGAAAAACACTTCAGTGGGAGAAGCACACTTAATATATAACTGTACCAAAACCCACGAAATTAAATCAGAAGAGGACAAACAAGAATAGTTGCTCATCTTTCTAAGATGATGGGAGCAGTGGAGCTGAGATTGATTTCAGGAACAATTCCCATCCCCAATGTTTTTCAACCATTCCAAATGGGTTTTTCTTTGATTGGCTTGGAAGGGGAATATAAAAAGGACACAAAATACACTGGGAAGACATGAACCAATGAATAACCAGGAGAATGCATAGGGATGTACAACAGGCGACAAGCAAACTGATGGCCTGGTGATCAACCTTTATATCGTTACCCTTTCAGACCACAGACTTAGCCTACTGAATAAGGATCTTGGTTTTGTACCAGCCTATACAGTCTACAAGTTTAATTTACGATGTAAATTATTTGAATATTTCTAAAAAATCAAACTCAAAGTGTTTTACGCAAACATGGAAACTGAGAGACATTAGACTAGTGACACAGAATTATGTAACAAATCTTTAGTCACACATCCCCCTAGCAACATACCTCTGAAGTGTTAACATTTCAACAAGCTGTTCCCAATGAAGTATTAAAACAATTATCTATTGGATAACCATCATTTCGATAATTGACGAGACATGAGAAGCAAGCTCTACAAGAGCAACGTTCAAATCATAGCCTTTAAACAATATTCGCAGATAAGGGTGGAACAGTCATTTTACAATCTGCTGATGCCTGCAGACAGGGATGCCTCAGTTAAAGGAGCGATGTTCACAATTACCGAATGCTAGCAGGAGATCCCACTAAGGATCTCAGGATCCTAATAAAAGGAATGTTTGAATATGTTGCAGAAAATGACTGAATCTCAAAAAAAAGGTCAGAATTTGTGATGGCCAGGAATCCCAAGGTGCCGTATTTTCACACCTAACTAAAATCAACAAACCAACAAGACAACCACCAGGATGCACAATCATCTCCGGCACTTTCTCTATCCTGTAACTATCCAAATTTTGTGATTACTTTCTACAATTACTGTTCAAAAAATATAGTCATAACTTAAAGATACTGAAGAGATGCTTAATTTTCTGAACAAAGCACAGAATGGCTTATCGTTTAGATAAAGAATCACGCTATACCAGTTTTCCTTAGGAAGAAACCTTAGGAGTCATGTAAGAACTACTATATCATTTTGACTGGTATTTTCTCATACCTACACATGTAATGATAGATATGGCATGTATTGCTCTAACAAAAAATGTTTTGGAATTAGAAGGGCCCATGTACCTGGAAACACAGGGGTCTCCAAGGGAAGTACAAACTTATCAAACTTGATCGAGGCTTAAAAATGGGTGGGGGCATAGCTGTAGTTTTTAAAAACACTATTAATGTGACATGGATTTCAACCTTCCTTTCCGACTCTATGGAGTTAGGTATTTTTTTTTTTTTTTAAATTCTTTTTATTAACAAAGCTCAGTGGACCATACAGTACAATATGCTTGTTCATTAAAATACAGGAAGGCAGATAAAAAGGACAATGATTTCCCACTCCAGTACAGGGAGCACACAGGAAGGTGGATAAAAACAGTGATTTCCCACTCTGAGACAGGGAGCAGCGGCTCCTGATGCCTCCCCCGCTACACAGCGTCCCCCACACTCGTCCCTCGGTATCTGCGCCACGGTGCCCATATCTTCTCCCACTTCTTGGCGCAGCCCCTGCTCCTATATACAGTTTCTTCCGCGCACTGGCACCAGTCTAGGTCTCTTTTCCACCCTTCCAATGTTGGCGGCAGTGACGCTCCCCACTCTCTGGCGATATTCCTCTTTGCTACTCCCGCCGCCAGTGCCAGCCATAACTCCACATATCTAGTCCAACCCTGGTCCCCCCTGATCATCAAAAGCAGCCATTTCGCATCAAGCGGCACCACCCGTCCCACCACCCTGGACATGACCCCCGTGACAGCCCGCCAGTACCCCACTATTTCCGGGCATTCCCATAAAATGTGCGTAAAGGTCCCCTCTCCCAAGCATCCCCGCACACATTGTGCCGATGGGGCCCTACCCCACGAGTACAGATGGGTCCTTGGGTAGTATGCCCGGTGCAAAACTTTAAGTTGCACCAGCCGGAAGCGGGTGCGTATCGCTATTTCTCTCGGGCTTTGGACCGCTTCTTGCCAATCTTCATCCTCTAGGGGGCCCAGGTCCCTCTCCCATGCGTCCCTAAGGGCTCTCAGGGGGTCAGGCAGGTTGTTGATTAATTTACGGTACACCGTAGAGGTTGGTCTTTTCGGGATTGGATCTAGGAGGAGCCTATCCTCCAATGGGGAGTACTCCGGGACCGAAACGCCCCTGGGAATATACACCCGAAGTGCGTGCACCAGCCTCAGGTGATTGTATCTTTGGGCCGGTCTCAGGTGATACTCCTGCTGGAGCTTTTCGAACGGCAGAGGGGAGTCATTCTTCCACACGTCACCCAGGTACTCGATTCCTATCAAACCCCAACCCCGGAACCCAGTCAGGGTTGTTACTTGCCTCAGGAGGTCTCCCCCCCATAGCGGAGTTCTACCCATCAGTTTCCCCGCCCAGCCGAGCAGCTTATTAGCCTCTCTCCAACAGTGCAACACCACTCGCGTCTGCTCCGGCCACTCAGGCCGCGCACGGCGAGAGTATAGGAGGGCCTCACAATTACATCCCGGCATGACTGCCCTATCAACTCTGTAGGCCGGTTCGCTCACGTCGGTATAGACCCACTCATTAATAATCTGTAGTTGTGAGGCCCAGTAGTAGAGCCGGACGTCAGGAACAGCCAGCCCTCCATCATACACCCTTTTCTGAAGCTTGCGCAACACAATCCTGGGCACCCCCCCCTGCCAGAGTAACGAACGAACCTCCCGATCGATGTTTTTAAAAACCCCCGGGGGGATCTGGTATGGGGTATTCTGCAAGACGTATAAGAGGCGGGGTAGCGTCATCATTTTGAATAAAGCCGCTCTGCCCATTAGGGTAAGCGGAAGCGAGCGCCAGTGGGTGACGTCCGCCCTCAGTCGGCCCAGCTGAGGCTCCAAATTTTTGTCCAGGAAATCCCTAGGGTTGCGTGTCACATTGATTCCCAAATATTTGAAACCCTCCATGACCACCGCCGCTGCACACTGTCTAGGGACCCTGGGAGACGGGCCCGAGAGCGGAAAGATCACCGACTTGGACCAATTAATGGTATATCCTGAGTAGCTGCCAAACAGGTAGAAAATGTGTAACACCCGAGCGATGGAGTGGTACGGACGCGTCAAGTAGAGGGCGATGTCATCCGCATAGAGCGAGATTCGCTCCTCCCACCCCTCTGGCGACACTATCCCCCAGATCGCCGGGTCTCTTCGAATCCAGTGTGCCAGCGGCTCCAGAGCCAGGGCGAAGAGGAGCGGAGAAAGGGGGCACCCCTGCCTCGTCCCCCTCCGCAACTGGAAGGGCCTGGAAAGCGGCCCATTGACCCGCACCCTCGCCGCCGGGGCCTCGTACAATAGACGCACCCAGCTGCAGAAGTTTGGGCCACAGCCTAGCCGCTGGAGCACCATGAATAAGTAGGGCCATTCGATGCTGTCGAAGGCCATCGAAGCGTCCAGTGCCAGCAAGGCTGACTGTTGAGCCTCAGGGTCCCTTGTCATGTGGAGTACTCCGTAGAGGCGCCGGAGATTGTGCCGCGTGCCCCTAGAGGGCATAAAACCCGACTGGTCGTCGTGGACTAGTTCAGTAATAATGGACACCAGTCGGTCAGCCAGAGCTTTGGCCAGGACTTTGGCCTCGACGTTTATGAGGGAGATGGGGCGTTAGGAGCCACACCGATCCGGTGGCTTCCCCTCTTTATAGATCACGACGATCATGGCCCCTTGCTGGTCAGGCGGGAGTATCCCCTGTTCACGCGCTTCCAGCAACATGTTTCTTAGGGGGGGGTACAACTAACGATGCCTGCATCTTGTAAATCTCGACTGGCAACCCATTAGGGCCCGACGCTTTCCCGGACTGCAAGGACCCCAGCGCCCCACTCAGTTCCTCCACCGAAATGTCCGCTTCTAGAAGATCGCGCGACTCCTCCGACAGCACGGGTAAGTCGAAATCTCTAAGGAACTCGGCGCAATCCTCCGCCGATCTAGTGCACACCGGCGCATAAACGCGCTCGAAGTGCTGAGCGAAGGCCTCCGCTATCTCGGCACTGGTAGTGCGGAGTGTCCCCGAATTGTCCCTCACCGCCGTCACCCATATTGCGCCTATCCAACCATGCCAGTAGCTTCAGGGCCTTGTCCCCGACATCATACAGGCGGTGCTGGGTGGCCAGCGCATATGCCCGCGCCTCGCTTTCCGCCAACGCTCGCAGGTCTCGCTGTTTCACTGCCAGCTCATGTCCCCGGGTCGCGCCCGTCGGCGTTCCCACCTCTTTTTCCAGCTGAGCTATTTCCCGCTCTAGGGATAGGATCTGCTGCGCTTCCTCTTTTTTGGTAGCCCCTATCAATGCCTGTGCCTGGCCCCGCAGAACCGCCTTGTAGGCCTCCCCTAAGGTTATGTGAGAGTCAACGGATCCCTTGTTTTCTTTAAAATACTGGTCTGTGCCCTCCCGTAATTTGTCCCGGATGTTCGGATCTCGCAGGCGCCAGGAGTCAATCCTCGGGAAGCTAGCTCTGTCTTGAGATGGGCCCACCAAGGCAACTCCCACCGGGGAATGATCCGAAAGACCTCTAGCTCGAAGCTCCGGGTTACAAAAGTCCCCCATCGTAGCTCCGTGTGTGTACACGGCATCGATTCTGGAGAAGGAATCATGACGTGCAGAGTAGTGCGTGTACTGGCGGACCCCCACATTGTGCTCCCTCCATATATCAACCAATCCCAGTGCCCGGGTGAAGTCTGCTAGGCCCCGATCCCCCTGGCGTAACCCAGGGGAGCCGGACCGGTCCATCCCCGGGTCCAGGACCGCATTCATGTCCCCTCCCAGGATGAAAGTACCCCTCGGGAGGTCAGTGAGAAAGGTGCCAAGCCTCGGCAGGACCACTGCGTGTAGGCCCGGAGGAATGTAGCAGGAGCAGAAAACAATCATGCGCCCCTCCCACCGCCCCGCCACCGCCCCGCCACCGCCACCATACATCCTGCCTCATCTGCCCAGGTGTTAGTGACAGTAAGCAGCAGCGAGTTGCGCACTAGGATCCCCACCCCCCGGGCCCCAGAGGAGAACCCAGAGTGAGCCACCATCCTATACCCAAATCTATTTAGGGCTCTGCACCGATTTCCCTTCAGGTGGGATTCCTGTAGTAGTATGACAGCAGGAGAGTGCCTCTTAATATGTTGCATTACGAGCGTGCGTTTAATTTTGTGCCCCAGGCCATTTACATTCCAGGACCATATTAACATTCTAGCTGCGTCCCCCATTGTGAGTCACAAAAAGTGGAGCTAGCGCTCCCTGCCTCCCCACACGCTTTCCATATTCTGCCCTTTCCCTGTTCAAGCTGACTATCCTGGTCCTGAGCAACCAACATGAACTTTCCAAGCATGGAAAACAAAAAAACCCACACCCAAAAACAAAAAAAAACCCCAAAGCCCCTCTCCCTGCAGCCCTGCTGGGTGAGCCCCCCAACCCCCCACCCCGAAAACATGCAGAGTGCCTGTCGCCCAAACATATTAATTAGGAACAAAGATTGAGGGGCCATGCGCCAGCCTCCAGTGAAAAGAACAGTCTGACTGCTGTACGAATGAACTCAAACCCCAACCCTCAAGTGTGTAACTTCCCCCCACTAGGGGCCCCCCCGCCACCCGGTCCGACCCGCTTATGACCCCTCAGGGGAAGGGCATCTCTCCAATCACCCCTCGTATCATGCAGCCACTGGCCCATTTCAATGTCTTTGGCCCTTCAGGCCTGTCCATCAAGGCTCCCGGCAGGGATCCACTCGAGGCCCCAGCCCCCAACCAACCCAACAAGGGGATCAGCCCCCAATGTCTTGCAGCCCCCCAATCGTCACTTATCTGGCCGTCGCCATTGCTCCTGGCCGTCGGATGTCTGATCTACCGCCGTCGGACTGCTGTCGCCTCCGTCGTCCGGCCCTGTTCGGCCGCGTCGTCCCCCCCGGCACACCGTACGCCAGCCCTCCAGCCAGTCGCTGGCCTCCTCTGGAGACTCAAAGAAATAAGATTTCCCTCCATCTAGGACCTTGAGTCTGGCCGGGTAGAGCATCATGTATTTCACCTGCTGCTCCCGCAGTGTTCTTTTGACGGCCTCGAAGGATCGCCGCAGCTTCTGACCATGTAGTGTAAAGTCGGGGAAAAAGCGGATGGTGGCATTCTCCAGCCGCAGGTCGCCATGGGTCCGCGCCGCCTGTAAGATGGCGTCTCTGTCCCGGAAATTCAAAATCCGGGCTATGATGGTGCGCGGCGGGGCCCCCGGCTTTGGCCGCCCGCCCAACGCCCGGTGGGCGCGCTCCACCGTGAAGAATTGGGAGAGGCGCTTGGGCCTCAGGTGGTTGAGGATAAGGTCCTCTAGAAACAGGTCCACGGACGGCCCCTCCATTCCCTCCGGGCACCCCCACCACGCGGATGTTATTCCTGCGGGCCCTGCCTTCCTGGTCCTCCAGGCGGGCAAAGATGGCGGATTGGTTTTTGGTGAGGGTGGCCACCTGCTCTTCTAGGCGCTTCGCTTTGGCCTGGAGGCCCCCGATTCCCGCCTCCGCCGTGGACACCTTTTCTGAGACCTTCCGTAGGTCTGCCCGCAGGAGGTTAACTTCCTCCGTGACTGAGTCCAACTTGGGTTCAAGAGTGCCCTTTAAGTCTCGTATGGCCCTCATGATGTCTTTCAGGGAGGGATCCGTGGACTGCGCATCTAGCTCCTCCTGCGTGGATCCCCTTGCGCTTCTTCGCTGCGCCCCATGGCCACCGTGTACTTGTCTATCTGGTTGGCCTGGCCGGGCCCCGCCGGCTTGTTCCGGCCCATGCCACCGCTCCCGGGAATCTTAGTGTCTCTCGCGGTCTTCCCAGCTGTCTCCCTCAGGCGTGCTTCACCCGGGCCTCTCCCTTGCCTCTGCGTATATACTGCCCACCGGGCCTCCTCTCCTCCGGCCCCTGGTCGCGCCGGTGCTGCCTTATATACAGAATCAGGGGGGGGGCACCGCCCGCTTCTGTTTGACCTGGCGCCCAGAGCGCGTCTCTATGCCAGCGTGGGAGGGACCGCACCCCCCCCTACACGCACCTTGGTACCAGCCGGAGCTCCTCTCCTCTCCAGGCCCCCGGCCCGCGACCGCTGCTCAGTCCGTTTATGCCTCTTCTGCCGGATTTAACCGGGGGGCCCAGTCACCTCGCTCCGCACCCGGGGGGCCGCCGCTCTGAGTAGGCTCGGTCGTCTAGGCCGCACCCGGCACCTCACCAGGCCTGCCCGCTCTCAATCCGCCTGCACTCACCCCGGTCCAGGGCCCCGGGTCGTCAGTCTGCCCACATGGGTGTACGCGGCCCCCGCAGGAGGCGCTCTGGCGTCCACGCGCCACTCCCGACCCCACTGCCTCGGCGCTCAGCACGCCGCAGCACCTCAGGGCCCCTGCTGACTCTCCGATCACTCGCGGCCGGGCGGCGCCATTTTCCCTCAGGCCGCCGCGCACCGGGTCCTCGCCGCTCCGACTTACTGGGCCTTCGTTGCCGCTCCCGGGGGCACCGCCGCGCTGCCAACACACTCCGGCACAGCCGCCGGTGCCGGGAAGCCCCGTGCAGGGACGGATAATGACGGATTTCGGGGCTCGAAAGCTGTAGGCTACCGCAGCTCAACTAGAGAGCGGCCATCTTCGCTGGCTGCTAGCCACGCCCCCCGAGTTAGGTATTTTTAAAATAAAAGTATCCGCACTGATAGTTGGAATGGAGCCTTGATATATCGCCCCCTGGGTCCAAGACTGACTTTAGTCAACAGCTGGTGGAAAAGATAGCCACATATGTCCTAGCCTCAAAGAAATTTCTTCTCCTTGGCGACTTTAATTTCCATGGGGAGGACCTCGCCAAACCGGAAGTAATGAAGCTACTAACGGACCTAGAGACACTAGGACTCTCCCAAAGAATTAGAGGTCCCACACATACAGCTGGCCACACACTTGATCTATTATTCTCCAACTTTGACTGTTTGGATTGTAAGGCTCCACTACCTCTCACGTGGACAGATCATCATCTAATCCTTTTTGATGTTCAGTCCTCTCATCCCCTGTCTAAAACTAGGAATAGTAGATTGGCAGGTGACACCTACAGACCATGGCATAAACTCACTGTTGAAGCCTTTCAGGAAGCTTTCCATCTGAGCCCGCCACAAAATAATCAAACGGTCTCGGAGATGTTGGAGTCTTTTAACTCTGCTCTGACAGCTGCATTGGATTTAACTGTCCCTTATAAAACCTACCGTTCTACCCATCACCGACCCTCGGCCCCCTGGTTTACTCCAGAGTTAAAAACAGAAAAATCAAAATGCAAGAATCTAGAGCGGCGCTGGCGTAAGAGCAAGAGACCCCTAGACAAGGAATTGTACAAGCAAGCGTTGTCCTACTACCACTGCAACATTAAAACAGCCAGGCGTAGTTTTATTATCAATCAAATCGACCGGGCAGGTAATTCCTCTAAAGCCCTTTTTAATATAGTCCATGATTTTATTACTCCTCTGGCGTGCTCCCAGTCTCTTCCTGAATCCCAGACTTTCTGCAACTCATTGGCCAATTTCTTTCAGGATAAAATTTCCGATATTTATTCAAAATTCCACATTGCCCCCTATCAAGACTCAGTGATCTCAACCTTTAAGCCTAAGCAGTCAACAACTACCTCTCACACTTTAGATAGTTTTGAGCTGTTTTCAGTGGAAGAAATCCATAGCTCTTTGGTATCAGCGAAGTCTGGTTCCCCGTTGGATACCTGTTCACCCAAAACAATGTCTCAGTTGGCCACCGTTTGCGCCCCAGGGATTTCAGAGATTTTTAACTGTTCAATCAAAACAGGTACCATACCGCCAGAGTTGAAGACGGCCTGGGTACGTCCCATTCTAAAGATACCTACATTGGACCAAAAATCGCTAAGTAACTATCGCCCCATATCCTTATTACCTCTTTTGGGTAAACAGCTTGAAGGTCTTATTAATAAGCAACTCAGTTCTTATCTTGAACTCAATCATATCCTTGATCCCTCCCAATTTGGCTTCCGCCCATGCCATAGCACAGAGACGGCGCTCTTGGCAGTAAATGATCCTCTGAGCCTGGGAGTGGATGCAGGAAACCCAGTGATACTTGTATTATTAAACCTCTCCTTAGCCTTTGACACCATTTCCCATATGAGGCTGATGGAAAGGCTACAAGAAATTGGCATTCAGGGCCTGGCATTAAAATGGCTCCAACATTTTTTGACTGACAGATATCAAACTGTCATCTTGGGTCCTTATTCTTCACGTAAAATAATCTTAGATAAGAGCGTGCCGCAGGGCTCATGTCTGAGTCTCACCTTGTTTAATATCTATATGGCTCCTTTGGATGGGATCGCAGAGCGCTTTGGCTTTGATATAATCTCATACGCAGACGATACCCAGCTGATGTTTACGCCGGGCCATGACTTGGTGGCAGAAAAAGAACGTTTCTCCTCAGGCATGTTAGCCATCTCAGACTGTATGAATGAGAACTATCTCCAGCTGAATGCAGATAAGACCGAGATCATGCTGTTTGGTAAAGCCTCTTCCATCTGGGCAGACGATTGGTGGCCTCATCAACTGGGTGCCACCCCTGTGCCCAATCAAGCAGTAAAAAACCTTGGGATAAAATTGGACCAAGCCTTAACTATGAGAGAGCATATTCCAACCACTACTGGCTCATGTTACCATTACCTACGCTTATTGCGCAGAATCTTCCCTTACCTCCCTATTTCCGCCCGGAGAACCTTGGTTCAGGCCATTGTAATAAGCAGACTAGATTATGGCAACGCCCTGTTGGCAAACGTCAGTGAAACGCTGATCTCTAAACTTCAGGGTGTTCAAAATACGGCAGCCAGGCTGGTACTCAACTGCCCTTCTGGCACTTCTTCGGCGCCTCTGCTGAAAGAACTACACTGGTTGCCCGTGAAGAAACGCTCTTATTTAAAAATTTGCTGTCTCACATATAATGCCTTAACGGGCAAGGGTCCACTCTACCTTCAGAATAGAATAAAAGCGTATGTTCCCTGACGTAATCTTATATCCGGTTCGAAAGCCCTGTTGTGGGTCCCTCGCATCCGTTTAACACGCAGCGGTGGAAAGGCTTTTTCCTATCTCGCCCCCGTGTACTGGAACAAGCTTCCTCTGCATGTGCGTTCTTGCCCAGAATATTTCAAATCTAGGAAACAACTCAAAGCCCA
Organism: Calotriton arnoldi; assembly: GCA_963921515.1. NCBI lineage: Eukaryota > Metazoa > Chordata > Amphibia > Caudata > Salamandridae > Calotriton > Calotriton arnoldi. Next base: position 124,121 of record CAWUFW010009436.1, on the reverse strand, counting down.
CTTATTTTAAACACCCTCATCGACTCCTGTTTTTGCTCCGCAAGCAGGGCCGAGATGCCCTAGGGTGATTTGTGCGCTATATCAAGTCAATTTAACATAACATAACATAACAAGTACCTTCGCTCTGGGACTTGCCTGTTTTAATGTACATATGTTTGACGTAGGCGACATTTATCTAACGTCAGTCCACACAAAGATCATATAAGACTATGGCGCTGATCTATAGACAACGTTCTTACCATTTGACAATGGAATAAATAACTGGAAGAGGGCCTTATAGAGTACATTAAAGATCAAAAGCAGTTCTTAAAATGTAACCATACCATCTCTGATAAAGAACTGGCCTTTCTTGATCGCTTAATCATTGTCAAAGATGGACATCTCAGGACTGATATATTTTAGAAACCAACAGACAAGAACAGTCTCCTATTATTTGAAATTTTTGATCCCCACATGTTGCTGGAAAATGTAGTTGTCGGTCAGTTTCCTAGACCACGCTGCAACTATTCCTCTATATCTTACTACAACAAACAAGCAACTCTATTGACAAATAAATTATACAATCACAAATATCCTTCCCATATTGTTAGACGAGCTAGAAAACATGTTAGGAATAACAATTGGGAGGCACTGTTAGAAACACATTCTAAAGGAACAGATGACAGATTAATCTGTGTGACAACATACAGTTGATTAAGAAAATCATTACCAGACATGGCGGATTCAGGACTCAAATAGGCTAGATTTTGTCATAACAATGTTCTCTTTCAAGAAACAGCAAACTTATGTAACCTACTGGTACATACAAAACCTAAAAAAACAAACCACCAAGCCCGACAGCATTCAATAGGGCCTACTACTAGTGACGGGTCACTAAACATGAGGGAACTGTAGTGTCTGAAAATTAACATAATCTACTAAATCTGTAGACTTGGGGCTACGCATCCCATAGATACTGAATAAACACACTACTTGCAAGTGTGAAACTAATTTATTTCATCCCATGCAACTTAGGTATATAGGTATGACTACACAGAAAGCCTGTATTAGGATCAGTGAGTCCAGGAGCAACATCAGATGTAAGAAAAAAAAACATAAAATGAATTATGAACCGCCTTTTGACATCTGGCCATACAGATAAAGACCTAAAATTGGGCGATGACTGACAAACCTTCGATAACTTATGCACTCAACATACACACAAATGAACTGTTGTATATGGGACAGAGATGGATGTACAAATTAGGCACACATACCTAGGGTTTTAATGAAAATGATGTCCCTGGAATCAGCTGATTTAGGAGAAACATTAACACTGCAATACAGAACTAAATTACCTTTTGGGTCTTTTCCATATTTACATCTTGGCTCTGATGAATACGCATTATTGTGTGCACCATATTTGCATTACCCCAATATATATAAATACTAGGTCCTACTAGCTGAGATGCTAGTTGTGTCTTGGAGAGGAGACTGGCTTTTGTCTCTCAGAGTTGTGTCGTAGATAGTGTATTTGCTGATTCATGTCTTTCACACGAGTATCTTGGTAGCCTCGAGGCTGTCTTAACTCTAGAGCTGAATTCTAGTTAGTTTGGAGTTAGCTTTTATTTCACTGCACCAAGTCGGACACGGCTCTCTATAGAGGTTTAGGGAACTACCAGGCCAAGCGTCTAACACACGACAATGAAATACCATGATTAACCCCAAAAAATCTTTGAACATGTGAATTCAATTTTATATGAAGGACATATATTTCCAGGGGTAGATTAATGTGAATTATTTCAGGAGGTTTAATGACTCCAAGAAACACTAAGGTAATATTCAGTGGCAGGAAAGATGACAGTGGCCTACACTGCGTTATTTCTGCTTAAACTTCCAGGTGTTTTAAAACTCGATAAAATATGCTTTTGCAATCAACATAAGAGCTGTATTTCTTTCTTCCATGATTATAAATAGTGTGCAATGTTTTATTGATTACTTCTAGTCACATCACTGTTACAGTGGTAGTGTCCAGTACATTAAAGATATAAGGGCGTTTTTAGTTTAAATAATTTCTACCAGATGAAGTTATAGTAAAAACTAAAAAATATATAAAGTTGATGACCTGCATTATGTTTACATGCAACGTAAACGTAAATGTTGAATGAGGGACCCTGTAATTCGGCATACTGTGTGGGTTTTTTAAAGATTTTGAGAACGAATTTGCCAATTAGGTGAAAAGAACAAATTACTGAGTGTAATCAAAGAAGAGAGTGATAAAGATACATTGGATGGGCTTGTAGATGCAGGGTATAGGAAGTGTGGAAGCGGACATGCGACTTGGTTAACACCATACATCAATCGTATTTAGAACTGACAGGTGGACGGGTGTATTTGCATATTCTCATCACTAAAACATTTACTGGCACATTTGAGTAGGCGGATGGTTTTCATTAAACAGGTAGAGAAAGTGGTGACAAATACTTTAAGAGATCTGAAAGCTTCAGAAACTTGTAAGTCTTGAGTGGGAGGACAAGCATTATTCAAGAGTGTCATCTGTGCATTCCACAGTTAGCAGCACAAAACTGTTGAGTTCCCGCCTGTGACAACACACTAATGGCAGAAAGTGTGGTACACAGATGTTGGGATGGACACGACCCCCTGCATGGCAAGATCTGCCCTGTTCAAAGTCTCTGTATATTTTTAGCTTTTGGCCTCAGCACACAAGACTATCATTCTTGGATGTTGAGGTCCCCCTGCGACATGGAGTGCGACCCAGAGCTAGGCTCTGGTCGGTAACACCATGTGCACCCTCATATTTAAATTGCATTTATATTGTGCCTACTACCCCTGACGAGGCGTCAAATATATTATACTGAAGGTGGTACCCATCACCTACCCGTCAACCTGCAGGACAGGCCTTTCTATCTCTTGCCTGCACAGGCACCGCTGACTGCTGGTCTCTACTGTTGAGTTTTGTCTGGAAGGAATATGCACATGTTAGGAACTGCCTGAAACTGGTCCCAGAGCTTGGTCTGACTGTTGAAGACAAAGTCTGTCTTCAAATGTGGAATAAGCGTAGGGCAGAAAAAAACAGTAAGTGTGCCAGAGGGTTCCTACTGCAATGCAGACCGGGAAATATCCATGTGCTCTGTGGTTACGGTTAATGACAGCCAACTTCCCTTAACCAGGTTCAGGAACAGAAACCAGTAAGTTCTCTAACCTGTCGGGAAGAGGTGTCTTGAGACTACCTTGTTGGAGCCAGCCCACTGAGGAAGGATTCTGGAGCTACTTTTCCAAGACGGACAGGCTACCTTGGAAAGGTGAGCCGGGGCTGTGAAGATCTCTGGAGTCGAGAGATGAATCTTGGCAGGGAAGGCCCGGCAATGCCAAGTCAAGCGGCAAGGACTTGTGACCCTGGATCCACCTGCCCTGCTCCCTGAGATCAATTGCTCCCTAAGCTGTGCTGCCTTATGAGCACTCAGGCCTCTTCCCCCAACCTGTACTCAGAGGACTACGAAGAAAGATTAGCAAGATGTCATCCCCTTCCCCTCCCCACCCATGAGTTGCGAAGGACAGTCCATACCAAAGAGCATGCAAAACCTCATGGTGCTCAGAAGAATCCCAACTGTGGCTCCCCAGTAGCTTCACAAGACCAAAAAGGTCCCAGGAAGGCCTGGCTCTCCATCACTTAACACCCGCAATCGTTGGTTACCTATACCTTTGACTTTGATTACCTCTTCAACCCGGGGAGGCTTTGATTTTGTTTGGGAAATGGCTTGCTTTTGAACCAAGGATGATTCAGAGAAGTTCCTTCGTCTTTGATCAGAGGTCGCGTAGCAGAGCCGCTTACCAGTGCTTGGACAGCCCCGAATTTCCAGACTGGAGGCAGCAGAGACATCAGTACCCATCCCTGTTATTCGTGCACAGACGCATATCAGCCCGAGCAACACGGCTCGCAGAAGCAGATTTCGCACGCATGGAACTTACTAAAGGTATGAGCACAAGAGTGAGACATTACGGTGAGAATATTCAACTTTGGGACATATTTCACTTTCCAGACAGCAATTTCGTAACAGCCTTTGTAGAGGGCTTGACTGTGAGACCCAAGGGATATATTTTGAGAATGCAGCCCACCCATCCCCCAGATGCAGTTTGTCCTCATCTATACTGACTGTATCGTCAACACACCTATACCTATGGGAGCAGCCTAGGCAAGCATCGGTTGGTTCTCCCCACTTAGTGATCACCTCCCGCACTCTTGGTGCCCTCTAATCTTTTTGTACATTATCAAATTATGCATTGTGATGAATGTACGTTTTCTCGATAATGATAATTTGTTTTGTGTCATTAAGCTCCGAGTTCTATCTCGCACCACCTCCCTGAGCAAGCCTTGGACTTCTCAACTTTGCTGCCTTGACTATCAAGTGCTGACAGGGTGTACTGGGTACCCGGCTTTGGTCCAACAGCAAGGTAAAGTTGCAGGACACACGTGGTAAAAGGTTCTTATTTTTACAATTTGACCCCATTCACCTCTGATTACCCTGGAATTCTCAAAAACAGTTCCCACAACAAGTCTCTACAACATAATTTAACATCAGTTTTAAATTACCACTTTTTCTAATATGCTTGTATACCAGGTGTAATTCCAGCATGGTCAAAGGATCGATCAGTCTTTTTGGTCAACTGTAACTAATTGTTTGCAGGACAGTAGGCTGTGTAATATCTAATGGGGTCATGTAAGTCCCACTGAAAAAGTGGGAATAAAACAATACAGCGCCATCAGGGGTGTGCAAAGTTTTTTTCTTCAGCGAAGATATGCAACCCACAAAGGTCGCATAGTTTTTGGAGGATATACTTCACCCAATCAAAGTTTCTTTCCACTTTGTGAAATATTATTAACCGCAGAGTGACAAAATATTCACCGCATCATTCCCAACCAAACTATTTTCTGCAAGTAAATAAATATTTCTACTTTAGAAATTGCAGAGAAATACTAAATATTTCTCTGCAAGTATAATGTTTTAATGCACTCCAAGCACAAACATTTCCAAGATAAGAAATAAGTTTATTACTCATAAAAAAAATAGCTTCACCAAGATCCGGCCACTCTGATAAAAATCAACTGTCCGAATCCAATGGCTCTCAGAGGAGTGGAACCCTCCATGCCAACATCTAAGGAGAACAATAAAATGGGAAAAAACGGAAAAGACTAAAAGGAAGAAACAAGGGAAAAATAAAAGTACTTACAATATATAGCTATTACAAAGCCTTTCTATGCACAAGGGCAAATGTTTGAAACGTTTTCTCTGAAAGTTTAACTTTTGCAGAGTTTCTCTAATAAAAATGGTATTGCGCAGAAGCAAAATCAGAAGCTTTGTGTTAGACTTAAATAAGGATATTTGCAACATAAATGATCACAGGAAGCACAATTATCATGCACAACTGGCAAAGCAAAAAGCTTTGCAACGTATCACCCCCCTAGTTTGAATCTATAAACCCATTGGGTTCACATTACAGCATTTTGTGTGAGATCTCTAAAACCCTCCTGCAGGAAGCGGGGTTCATCCTGAGCACAACAACATTGAAAACCTAAACATCACCACATAAGGTATCCAAGACACTGGCCTTCGACAGTTCCAGGACCCCAGCTGTAAACCAGGACAGCCTGTGGCATTGAACGTTTATGACCTGAGAGATACCAATGGTACTTTTTATGTGATCCTAATGTATTTAGAGCTCCCCCGCTCCTCGTGCCTTCGATGTTTTGGAATGTTTTAGATGCCACCAGAAGAACAGACATATTGGTCCCACATTCCTTAATTGAAAGGTCATTGGTGACCACAGCCACTTAGGGGGAACCACCACTTTTCGACTGGTAAATGAGTTATTTTAGGTTTTAATTACTCTTGTTATCCAAGCTGAGTCTTAGGCTTATTTCAGACAATACAATACAATGAAAAGAAGCCTAAAACCCTAGGAAGACTATGAAACCCAATGTCTGGCAGCAGCTTCAGAATCTGTCTCCCTGTGACCGTTTTCTACCTTCGCTTGTCCCTACTGCTTGACGAAACTAACTAGGAAAGTGGAGGCGGCTGTGATGGTCCAGCTTTCCATCTCTGACTAAGCACTCAGAGTCCTGGTTGGTAGGAATTGAGTACAGGATCACCATTGATGATGCTATGTGGTAACTACAGCTTTGGGATGTGGGGAAAAGGCTTGATATTGGCCATGAGCAGCAGCGGCTGCTACAGGGTATTAGTGGTGGGGCGGAGGGGAAGGGGGGGTTAAGCAAAAAAGAAAAATTCACTTAATGCCGGCCTCCGCTTCTCCTCAGTCCTAGGTCGACGCAGGAAGCAGACTCCCCTAAGTCAATCACGACGCTGCTGTCATCATCATGACATGACAGCAGCGTTGTGATTGGTCTGAGGAGCCTGGTTCGGCATACAGACAGGCAGTGGGAGCCTGTGCATGTTCTCCACCCAGCTGTGCAATACAGCTGGGTGAAGAACATGCTAAATGCGCATGTCTGTTTGGCCGGCCCAAGTCATGCACACTTAGAAAGTGCTCACCACTCCTCCTGCTGTGTGGGCAGCTCAGCCCTGCCCTACACCTTCAGAGCCAGTACTGAAAATTAAAATGATAAGAACATGTTCTTATTATCATTTCCTGTGGGGCGATGCCCCTACGCCTTAGCGGGGGATCCGCAGCTGGCCGTGAGAGGTGGAAGCAAACCCTTTTTGTCCAATAAACTCCACTAATAAGATAGCTGCAAAATGAAAAAAAGCAGCAGCAAAACGGAAACCTGACTGAAAATAAAACAGTCTGTTCTGCGAGTGATATCAATAGATTTGTTCAGAGACCAGTACTGCCTCAGAACACTGAAGTGTGACAGTTACGATCCAAGTTTGACTCTCAACTATAGTATCTGGCAGAGCACAGAGTTATTTATTTTATTTTAAACAACATTTTATTATTTTCTTGTAAGACAATACATAAAGCATTAGTACCAGGATTTAGAATTACAAAAACAGAGAATGGTTTATGACTAGTGGGTAAATTGGATATCAGAATCATGCAACAATCTATGCATTGCAATAAACCAACCCAAATGTGTGCACAACTTTCAAACTCAGCAGTGACCAATTAACAACCAACTAAACCCCACCCCCACCCAAAGTCACCCCTTACCAAGCTATCAGATTTTTAGCTCCCTCTACACCCAAAGCAACTTCAATAAAGTGAAATACTTCCTCCCTCAGAATCCTCATGCAAAATCTGAGAGCTATCAGATGCATCTGAACCTACATCCAGTGCTCAAAGTCTATCAACTAAATGTGCCCAAGCTCTTGCCTGATCAATTTTCCCTCAACCTTTTTTCAATTCACGAAACAATATAGCACTCTCCAGTCCAGCCCATTTAACTAGCTCATCCCCCATCTAAGTACTCGAGGTCCCCCAGCAGATTTCCAATGCATTGTCAGTTCTCTTTTTGCAACAATCAATGCCATGTCAATAAGTCTAGTAGGGTTTGTTTGCTTTTTAGGGCATGGGAAACCCCCAAGGACACAAGCCAGAGGTAAGCATGGGATATCCCATTGCGTGACATCATTGACACAGTCCACCAGCGCCTCCCAATAACCTGTCAAAAATGGGCAGGACCACACCATATGGAACAATTCTGCACTGTTTTCTTGGCATCTAGGACACGCTGCAGCAGCAAAGATCTTATTGATCTTACCGGGTGTCAGGTAAGCTCTTTGAAGAAAATAAAAATTTATTAATTTGAATCAGGCATTTCGGGAAACAGCAAGTATGTTAGCTATGATCTTTTCCCAATCAATGTCAGAAACCTGCATCTCCAGGTCTGCCTCCCATTTAACTGTCAGATCTGAGAGGGAGGTTAAAATGTTAGCACGTATGACATAGCACAATGACGTGACCGCTTTAACATGACCAGTCATTGTACAGAGCAGATGACAGACTTTGTGCATTGCAGTTTCCATGTCTCCATTTCCCCACTGATTCCTAATAGTGACTACTATTACTCGGTGCAGCAGAAATTGGCCGCCAGGAACACCAAAATCTTCACCATGTCTGCAAATGAACGTAATTCTCCACCCTGATACAGATCTCCAATGCGGTTTAACCCATAAGAAGTCCACCCTGCAATCCCACCCAAAGCCCCCTCACGGGCCACCGTCTTCAACCACCTAAGTGGCAGATCTGGCGAATAGGGTTTCGGGACGTGGGTCCGCTGCAAGCAAGGCCGCCAACACCGCTGCACCGCCATAAGCTCATGAGAAGTTGTATGCAGCAGCCTCCAGGGAGACAAGAGGACCAGCAATAAGTCCCTCAAGTCAGGAGGAGCACCAATAACTCCTTCATCAGGATGCAATCTACAAAAGATCCACTGGTTGAACCACTGCAGTTGCGCCACCAAGTTATATGCTTCAAAGTCCGGTGCAGCCAACCCACCCTCCACTACAGGACGCTGCAACTTATCTAGTGACATTCTATGCCTACCTGTCCTCCAAATGAATTCCAAAAGTAGTGATTACGGTTCTCAGAACAGCCAGAGAGGCTCCAGTATTGGCAAGGGAGATAAAAAATAAAGCAGTCTCGGAAGCACCACTATCTTGGCCACCGCTATTCTGCCGGCCACCGATAATGGCAATGTAGACCAACATTTTATACAGCTTCTAAATGCTCCAATCGCTGCCTCAACTTTACCATCCAATACATTTTGGTGGTTATGATATATTAACTCCTAAATATTTCAGACATGTGGGGTTCCAGGTAAGACCTAGTTGGTTCTGAGGACGGCCGGTGTTCCCACAAAGCGGAAAAAGATGGGATATCTGCCAACTAATGTGTAGGCCTGAGACAGCACCAAAGGGCTCAAGCAAATTTTTTGCATTAGGCAGGTCAATTCCAACATTCCTGAGAAACAATAACATATCAGCATTTAATGCAGCATAGTGTGATTGCCCACGAACGTCCAGCACACTGTAAAATCCCCCTGCATGAGCAATGCTGGTCAAAGGTTCCATCGCAATTGCAAACAATGGGGGGGGGGGGGGGGAAGTGGACAACCCTGTTTAGTACCTCGCCCCACTACATACGTTGCAGAGATTGTTCTGCCAGTACGAACCTGCGCCGATGGACCCGTATAAAGAAGTCTGACCCAGCGTATGAACCTAGGTCCCAACCCGATACGAGCCATTACTTGATATTGGAAGTCGTGACACTCTAAGGCCTTCTGTATATTTATTGCCGTAACAGCTGCTGTCCTCTTATCTTCAAAATCCTCATTCATAAGTGAAAGAAGTCTATGGATATTAAGCGCAGTATTGTGCCCAGGAATAAATCCAGTTTGAGCCATCCTTGTGAATCAAAGTAGGCAAGTGGGGCAAGAGACAGGACACCAGAATTCTACTTAGTATTTTGTCATCCACATTAAGCATAGACAAAGGCTGATAAGCTCTGACATCTGTGGGAGGACGACCTGGTTTCAACAATGGGATAACTACAGCTTCGCATGTGGATACAGGTAGATGGCCGATTTATGAGCTGCAGAGTAGAGTTCTAGTGATTTCATAGACAATGTGTTCCCACAAGTAGCAAAGAACTCAGCCGTCAGCTCCAGGAACCTTACCGCAAGCAATATCTTTAATGGCAGCTCTTATTTCACCAATTGTAATATCACTTCCCAACTCATCTGCATCTTCTTGCAGGAGCACCCGAAGCTGACCCATTGCCAGAAAATCTTCAATGGCCTGAGAGGTTATCTTTTGTGATGGGGCATTGAGGGATCCATAATAATCCCGGAATCTAGTATTAATGGTAGACTGGTTATATAAAGGTGCACCGAGTCTGATCTAATCTCTAAAATCATGGTTGCCAAACCACACTAACAAGGTGCCTGCTTTGTCACGCTCTGCATGCGTACGAGTCAGATACTTCCTGTAATCAAAACAGCAGAGCCTCCCAACTCAGGCTGCCAGTAATTCCTTTGCCTCAAGCAAAGGGTTTTTAAGGGTGGAATCCCCGGCCTTTGCCACTCCAGGTCCTGCATGCCCTTTCCTGCAATTCAACCTCACCTACAAGAGTGCGTCCGACCCCTACCACTTCCGCAATACAGCGACTTCTGATAACAGTTTCAAATGCAACCCACTCAATTAAAGGTGAAAAAGCAGACCCAGCATTTACTGCAAAATAGTCCCCAATGGCTTCATCAATGTTTTTTTGAAAGACTGGATCATCCAATGACTCCACCTGTAGTCGCCAATCAGGGATGCGTGCACGCCCCTATTAGAGTTAGCCAGTATCTAATTTGCAAAAATATAAGTGCAGGGCCCAAAGATGTTCTGCTTTTCCTTAATTCCAGACTTGCTGAATATTAAGGCTGCTTTTGTTTGATTCCACTTCATGCCTCTTTCTTCCACCACCCTACACTTCCTGTCAATTTACCTCATTCTTTCAAGTTTTTTCATCCCTGCCTTCTTCAGCTGTCACTGTTTCCCTATCTTTCGCCAGCTCCGTCATTCTCCCTTTTCTACATTTCAGTCGCTTCATTTGGGTCAAATTCTAAAGATGAAAACGAGTCTCCTTTCCCAAAAATGAGTGCTGCTATCCACCACCTCCAACCATGAGCGCAAACTATTCAAAAGAGTTGATCCAAGAACAAACCAGAACGCTGCGCTCTGGGATTTTTCCTAGTCGCTGAACTTCAGGGTCACTCATATACTAATTAACTCAATTCTGTACCTTTTGACCCCTTCTCTCAGCTCTATACCAAAGATTTCTCCGATGTCGAAGAACAAAACTGGTATTGGGAGGTGGGCCCAGCCGGAGGCCAAGATGGCCATGTCTCTTGAGAGCTTGTGAGCTTCTTCTGTCCATCGGGCAGATCCATGACCGCCAGCATGACTTGGAGCATGGCAAAAGGTGTCCTGTTGGTGATGACACCTTGGGTTGAATTCAGTGCACCTCACTGGGATAATTATCAGTGATTTCTCCACTCCACTACGTGCCAAGCTCCTAGAGGAGGTACCAATCATGCATGGAGGCATCTGAGTGGTCTTGACAACCCTATCACCTGAGGGAACAGCAGTGAGTCAGGGAGCTCCAACATTTGAATAGACCATGTCAGGACTAAAGTGAGGACTGACAACTATGTTTCTGCCGCTAAACTGGGGCATTGGAATTTTCAAAATGGTGGCCAGAGAGTCCATGGATGGCTAACGTGGTGTGGGAGACTCCTTTTTGCACTCAATCGGTGAGCATTGGCCTGTCACCACTGGTGTTACTAGGTGCTGGATAGGCCAGTAGCACACAATATAACATTCAACACAATATTGCGCTAGAGGTACCTTAGTTGTAATTGGAATGGCAAATCCATACGTCAGCATTTGGGTGAGTGGAAGCCTTCTGCTTGTAAAGTACATTTTTTTTTGCTAAGAGCCTTTATTCGCAAAGTAGCCATGCGGGGTATAAGAAATATAGAGATTACTTTTTTGAGCCCCTAAAGAGTGCCAAATAAAGAACGAGCTGCTTGGTTGGAAGCACCTGTTGATTAAGCAGGTTTGACACCAGCAAAAGGGCACTCGTGAGCTCTACTGACACTCAGCAATCTGACTTGGCCAAAAGAACGAGGCATGAGAAGGACCAGTGCAGGATGGACAAAACATTTCAAGAGCAGATATACCAATCCCATCCAATACGATAAAGTCTGCAGGCAAGGACTAGTTGTGCTTCAACACTACCAAACAGGGATCCTTAAACTGAAAGTGAGGATTGAGCAACTTGAAACCCTTAGGAGTGGAATCCCAACTCTGGGTTCTGGTGGTTTCTGCAGGCATTTCACCTGTGGCATTACCGGAGGCTGTTAGAAATGGGGGTCTCTACTTGGCAGAGGTAGGTACCTTTGTCCAAATAGGGACCCTTGCTTCTAGTCAGGGTAAGGGGGATACACACTTCAGATAACCCCTGCTCACCCCCTGGGTAGCTTGGCATGAGCAGACAGACGTATTCCAAAGGTAATGTGTAAAGTATTTGTACTCCAAACACACAGTAATACAGTGATAACACCACAAATAGACACCACGCTAGTTTAGAAAAATAAATTATCTTTATCTAAACTCAACAAGACCAAAACAACAAGAATCCAACATACAGGTCATAAGATATGACTTTAAAATAGATATTGCAAAAATAAAGGTTGTAGAAAACAAATAGCTCCACCTGGGGCTATTGCGACATCGTGACAGCAATAAATCCAAAGTACGGCGTCGACCGCGAGGAGCGCGGCGTTGGGCATGGAGTCACATGGACCCACAAACAAACAGTACCTTGGAAACGAAGTCTATGACAATGCAAGGAATAGTGGAGGTGAGGCGTCGGTGCCGAGGTCGAGGCAGGCTCCCGGGCTGCCACGGGGGAGGCGAGGCCTCGTGTCTGCGAGGAGGTGATGTGTCGTGTCCAGGACAGGAGAAGGCGGTTGCGTCGGCGGTGAGGCATCGGGTCCAGTGACGATGCAAAGTCGGCAAGTTTGTGGAGTCACCCTCGGCGGTTATCGGCGCCGCGATAACATGATGCAGGCACTGGTGATGACGGAGTCGGTGCGAGCGCTGGCGTCGGGCCCGGACGATAACTGCAGGCATCGGCGGGCGTCGAAGGGCATCGGAGCTGCGGTGCAGGACGGGCAGTGCGTCGTTCACTTCACGAGCGTGCCCCGGGCCTAGGTGCAGGTCGCGGCGTCACAGTGGCATCGCTGACGGCGTCGGAAACAGGTTTTCTTACTTCTTTCAAGTTGCTTCCAGCTCCCAACCGCAGGAACAACCTCCAGAGGCCCAAAACTGGAATAGGCACCTCCTGGCAGATCAGAACTCTCCGCAATAGAGTTCAGGGGAGCTGGGGGTGAAGTCTTTGTGGCCCTGAGACTTCAGAACAGGAGGCCAGCACACACCGGCCCTTGAAGATCTTCTCCAAGCAGGTTCAAAGCAAAGTTCAAGTCTTTGTCCTCTCCTTGGCAGAAACATCAACTGCAGGCGAACCCCACACAGCAAAGGGGCAGTACTCCTCCTCATTTTTTTTTTTTTTTATAACAAACTTTATTGAAAACCACACGTTAATGGCAATGCGTCTTAGCAGATACATACAGTTGTTTTTTGTTTTTGTGACTGGCTCAACATACGCATACTATTTTGTCTTTATGCAGTCTAAGCGACAGGATGCACATAACAAGGTATTTTAATACAGGCAGTGCTATTATGAGACAATTAAGAGAAGCATACACGATACAATGATGCCTCTGAAAGCAAGTGTATTTTATAAACTAAACTATTACGGTAACACAACTCCCTCCCTCCCACCCACCACCCACCTTCCTGGTCCGCCTTTCGCAGTGTGCGTGCGTGCCTAAAGCACTTGGAGAGATGGCATTTCCTAACCGTTGCTGCTGGAGTACAATTAATCTACAGGTATGGCCTAATCGGGGTCATTGAGTCGTGAGTTTCCAGTTTGCGCTGGGTAAATTATGGAGTAGGGTTGACGTGTGCAGGCAGAAGATCTATCTGTTTAAATTCTTCTAGCATGAGGTCCCAGGGCATGGAAATAGGGTGTTTTCGCAGCCCCCGTGCTTCTTCCCGTCTGATCGTCGCGCTTTCCGCACTACACCACTGGATCACGTCTTCTTGCCACTTGGGCAGTGGGGGACACCTAGGGGATTTCCATCTCATGGTAATCGCTCTGATGGCCAGTATAAGGGCCAGATCTAAAAAGCGCAATTGGACCTTCATTGCATTGGAACGCCTTCGGACGCCTAACAGACATTCCAACATGTTGTCGTGTATTGTGAGGTGCGTGACCTCCCCCAGTGCATTCCGGATCTTAGCCCAATAATCTCGGAGGTGAGGACAGGCCCACAGCATATGGACAAAGCCCGCGTCCTCCATCTTACAGCGTGGGCAGCAGTGTTGAGCTTCTGGGAACATGCGCTGTATTCTCTTTGGGGTTAAGTAGGATCTATGTAAAACCATCGTTTGTATGAATTTGAGTTTAGCGTTACGGAACACCTGTTTGGGATGCTCTAGGATGCTCCCCCAGGCTTTATCAGTTAGTTCCGTGTCACTAGCCCCAACCCATTTCATACGGAGGTCCGTGAGTGCAATTGAGGCATGTGTTCGGATGCCTGTGTATAGCCATTTCACCAGGTGGCCTCCCCTCCCCATGTAATGGAGTAAGTGTACTAGTTCGTGTTGCGGGCGTTCGCTGCGTTGGGGCGCCCATGTGGTTCTAATGTAGTGGGCGATCACAGCGTGTAGCAAATAGTGGCGATCCGGTGCACCTGTAACCTGCACAAAAGTATTGTGGTCTAATAGGGCTCCATCACTAAAGAAGGACCCAACCTCCTCCACGCCAGCCTCCTCCCAATCCTGAATCGTGGTCTTTGTGAGCTTGCCCCCCGGGCTCGGTATACCTAATAATGGGATGTTCCTGGCATAGGGGGTCACGCCTGAGGTGTAGAGTAGGGCTCTCTTCCAGCAGTGAAGAGCAATTTTTAATAATGGAGGTCCATCTGGAGGAATCTTTGTTTTTGGGAGCAGTAAGTTGTGTAGAGTTCCGCGTTCCAGGTCACGGGTTTTGTAGCCTATTTCTTGCAGGTTCCTACCTGCTGTCCAATAGGACAGCCACTGGAGCTGACACGCATAATAATATGCCCTGAAGTCGGGAACCCCCAACCCGCCTCTGCGGGCCTCTAATTGTAACTTCTTGAGACTAACCCTACGTCGGCCTTTCCCCCAGACGAGCTCCAGTAGGAGTGTGTCCAGGACTCGAAAGATGGATTGTGGGACTAGCAGGGGCAGGTTTACAAAAAAATACAATAAACGGGGTAGCATCACCATCTTAGAGATGGCGATCCTCCCCATTACTGATAGTGGTAGAGACACCCAGAAACATACGCTCGAGCGGTGGGCAGTGATGGCTTTCATAAGGTTACCGTCCAGTTGGTCCGCCTGTGTCCTATAGACTTGGATCCCCAAGTATTTGAACGTGGTGTGCTACAGGCAGCGTATAGTCTCCGAAACGAAGCTCGTCTGGGCGGGGGCCGTCATGGAAATAAAATGCATTGGATTTTCCCTCATTGATGGCCAGCCCAGATATGCGTTCAAAGGTGTAGAAAATGTGAGGGAGGGGTTCCGCCCCAGCCGTCAGGTCTCGTAGGTAAATGAGGATGTCATCCGCATATATTGAGATTAGGTGTGCGGTGCCATCTATAGGTATCCCCAGCTGGTCCGCCGACTGTCTCATGGCTATCGCCAGTGGCTCCAGTGCGAGGACAAACAATAAGGGGGAGAGAGGGCACCCCTGTCTCGTGCCCCTGTGAATAGTATATTCCCTTGAGATATGACTTCCAGTGCGAGCTCTCGCAGTGGGATTAATGTATAACAGGCGTACCCATTGGAGGTACTCTGGGGGAAGACCAAAACGCTGCAAAGCCGCAAACATGTATCTCCATGTTATAGAATCGAAAGCTTGACGTAAGTCCAGCGCCAGGCATCCAGCATTGGTGTATTCCGCGGGGGTGGACACCATAATATGATGCAGCCGTCTGGTGTTTAGGGAGGTGCTGCGTGCAGGAAGAAACCCGCATTGGTCTCTATGTATAAGAGAATTTAGAATAGGCAGTAGTCGATTAGCTAGAGCCTTACTTAGAATTTTGTATTCAGTCGCTAATAAGGACAAGGGCCGATAGCTAGATAAGTCAGTGCTATCCCGCCCCGGTTTAGGGAGCGATACGACTAAGGCCTGCATAGTGGAGCTCGGTAAATGTCCGGTGTCAAGGGCCAACTTATATAGTTCCTCCAACTTGGGGACAAGGATGTCTGAGTATGTTTCGTAAAATTCGATGGGCAGACCGTCTAGCCCTGGGGCCTTGTTGTGGTTTAACCCTTTGATTGCTGCTCGGATTTCGTGTCGGGTAATGGGCCCTGAGAGATCTGTCCGTTCATCCGCCGTGATACAGGGGAATGTCAGTCCATTAAAAAATTCATCTAGTAGGATAACGTCAGTGTACGCTGGTGCAGCGTATAAAGTGCTAAGGTAAGTGCAAAAGGCCTCGTTTATCTCTAATTGTGAACATACTAGCCCCTTACTAGCTGTTTGTATGCTAGTGATGATGGGCGGCTCCGGGCTATCCCGCAATATCCAGGCTAGCAAAGTGCCGGACTTATCGGCCTCCGTATGCTTCCGCTGCGTGAATGCCCGAAAGTCAATAACACGGAGCGTTTCTAAGGTCTCTGCATGCCGTATACGGGCGTCGCGCAAGGACTCCCTTTTGTCTGGGTCTGTCACTGCTGCATGCTCCAGATCAGTCATTAGGGCTTCTATGCGAATAAGGCTGTTGTGCGTCTCCTGTCTAGCTCCTACCACAGACCCGATTGCAGAGCCCCGCAACACCACCTTTAGCGCGTCCCATTCTATAAGGTTGGAGGAGGCTGTATTCCAATTCTCTGTGAAATAATTAGTAATGACCGTGGAGATAGTGGCACGGAACGGGGCGTCTTCGAGGAGCTGGGGCCACAGCTTCCAAGTGGGAACTGGAGTGGGGACCCTCCCCCATGTGAGTGTAAGTTCTAAAGGGTTGTGGTCGGAGAAGGTTTTGGCTAGGTAGGTGGACTGGTGTATTTGTGTGACAATGGTGGCCGAGCATAGGAACCTATCAATTTTGGTGTGGTGCTATTGGACTGGGGAATAAAAGGAGTATTCTCTATGGGTGGGGTGCAAGTGTCGCCAGACATCATTCAGTCTCCAACCCGTCATCCATGCGTGCAGTAGGTCAGCTTGCTTGCGGGCACCGGCACCATGTAATGGGGGGTGAGATCTGTCCAAGTCCACATCGAGGACCGTGTTGCAATCCCCCCCCAGAATGCAAGGAATAGTGTCCCACCCAGCCAGGGCCCTACCAACGTTTTGAAAAAATTTGTCCTGATCAAAATTCGGGGCATATATACTGCCTAGAACCACAGGCAATCCATCCAAGGTACCCTTCAGTAATATGTATCGACCCTGATCATCGGTGCGGCGCTCTAGTTCTATAAAGGGAACCCCATGCCGGATCCAAATGGTCGCCCCCCGTGCAAAGGCCGAGTAGTTAGTAGTGAATATGCGTCCCCTCCATTTTTTGCGGGTCTTCAAGGCCTCCGACTCCATAAGGTGCGACTCTTGAATGAAGACAATGTGTGCCCTCCTTCTAAGGAGGTGTGCATGAATGCAGTGTCGCTTATGGACCGCCCCGAGCCCTCTCACATTCCAGGTCAGCAGATTGTAGGAGCCTAAAGTAGTGTGAGTGTTAGGCATAGGTGAATGGCGTGAGTTGGGCTCCCCTTAACTTGGAGCCAATTATCTGACGCAGACCAGGAATACCCCTTCCCTTTAAACCTAAACGTACTCGGCGCAGCCATTAAACCAGACTGGGCCAAACAAATAACATAACAGACATATTCCAATTAACAATGCATTTGCTTTGTGGGGGGTCAGTGCTGCCAACCATGGTATAATTCGCTTGGCTGCAGAGCTCCAGTGGCTCTACGGATCCCGGGGGGGACAAATTGTACATATAACCATTTTTGATGATATTGAGAATCGCCTATAGCCTAGCCTCTGAGGCCTGACAGTGGAGCCTTTATTACTCCTGGCTATACCAAAGGTCAGTATCAAGCTACGTGAACTGTAAGCATTCGTGCGTGTATAAAGGGGGACAACCTCTTTACAGGTCGCCCAATTGTCATTATATACAACATCACATAAGCCGTGACAAATCTTAAAAAGATACTGGTGTGCCTATTTAGGCTGAACTTGGGTCCTTGGCATTCTTGGCGGTAGGCTTGGACATACAGTTAGCGCAGGGCCCTTCAATTGTCCACCAAGTCATCCACAGTCCGAGGTGTCACAGAGGGGAACAGAGTGATGCTAGGATCAGAGTCTGACTGGATGGTGCTGTCTTCCGAGTCGGTTCTGTTCTGGTGTTATCCGCACGGAAGGAGCTAGCCACCGCCAGCGCCTCCGCTCTGCCGGTCAACTTCTGGGCTTGCGCCAGACCAGTTTTCACTGTTCCCTCCGTACTCTGGCCATCGCTGCGGGTGTGTGGTTTCTGTGTTTTCAGGGAACCATGGCGCGCCGAGCCCGACGCCTTGTCCTGACTCAGTTCCAGGTCCATCACTTCCAGCCATTCTTCCACATCATTTGGGCTGTCGAAGAAGTAGGTCTTCCGGTCGTGGATAATTTTTAAACGGGCCGGGAACAGTAGCGCATATTTGAGCTGGGCCGCTCGTAGCTTTTTCTTGACACCTTGGAAGGAAGTCCGTTGTCGTTGAACCCTTATGGTGTAATCGGGATAGAGGGAGATCCGCTGGTTTTCGAACTGGATCTGCGTGTTTTCTCTTGCCTTTTGCAGTAGAATGTCACGATCTCTGTAATTTAGTATTCGCACTATCAACGGTCGGGGGGGGCGCTCCAGCCCTCGGCGCCCCAGTTGGGATTTGGTGTGCCCGCTCCACACAGAAATATGGTGATAGACCATCTTGAGCTACATATTCCCGGAACCAAGCTTCCATGAAATCCGCAGGTTTGTTGCCTTCGCTCCGCTCAGGAAGTCCGATGACCCGTATGTTATTCCGGCGATTTCTGCCTTCGGCATCTTCGATGCGGTCCATCAGACCGGTAACTTGGTGTTGCAGTTGTTTTATTTGCGTGGTATGTTCAGTGAGCTGAGGGGCCATGCTGGTCAGAGCTGTCTCGTGTTCTCGTACTGTGTCAGCAATTTTCCCGTGATCCGCCCTGAGGAGGGTGAGCCCACTCGTAAGGGCTCCAATTTGTTGTTCCATCGCTTTTCGAGAGTCTCTGACCTCCTTTAATATCAGGTCCAGTTTGTCTGAAGGAGTCTCAGTGGACTCAGAGGATGAGGCGCCCAGAGATGGAGCTCTGGTGGTTGTGGCGGACTCTCCGGCAGGGCCCCCGGCAGCCAGGGTGTAATCCGGGATTTTCCCCTTGGGTCTCCCCATGTTTCTCGGTGGTGGCGAGCCGGCGCCGCCCGGACGTGCAGAATGGCAGCAGGGGTAAGCTTCACAGCGCCGGGACGTCGCCCCTCCAGAACCGAGGCCAATGGACTCTCCGCGCCTTCCCAGACAGCCCCGGGAATTCAGACACTGGTACCGCTCATTGATCGTCTAGGGCAGATCGAGGTGCAGCGCATCAGAGCGGCGGCATGCTCTGCGCGAATCTCGAGAATGGGGGAAAATAACCCAATGCCACCACGTACTCTTCAAGGCTTGGCATCGCCGTCCCTAGGCAACCAACAGTGAGTCCCACCTGAAGACACCTTTGATGGGACGGGGGTATGCTCCAACTCTGCAGCAGGCAGCGTCCGCCAGCGCTTGCCGCGGCGCGCCGTCTTCGACTCCTCCCGCCTCCACGGCACTCCGGTATGTACCGCGCACAGGATGGGCCAGCCGCAGGAATTCACCGCCGCCAGTGATGGGGGGCCGTGTTGGTCAGGACCTTCAGCAGCAGGACGCCTCGCCCTCAGTCAGTCCGGGGCCCAGCCGGCCGCAGCCGCCCCTCTCCCAGTATCCACTTGGTGCAGCGGTGGTAAAGCGGGTCACGAATCGCCATACAGGTGGGAGCGCCTCGTCCTGATCCCGGCATGCCCCTCACTCGGCACTACAGCCCTTCCCAAGGCCCGACGGGCCGTCTTCGTGCCATACGGCTCCGTCTCGCGCCCTTTCCGCAGCTATCTTCGGCGCGGTGGGAGTGGGGAGCAGAGGCAGTCGCGCAGCCCAGCCCCTGGACCGAGGCGCCCGCTCACCTGCTGTCCGCCGCCCGGTGCGCCGCGGGCCGATCAGCCCCTCCGTTGCGGCTCTGTCACGGCGGTTCTCAGCCCAGCAGGATGGTCTCCGGCAGCGCAGTCTGTCCGCTGGTCCAGGTCAGCCGCCCGTGGCATCAGGGGCCTCAGGGGAGCCCCGGCCGCTGCGCGCGGTCTGTGTGCGCGGCACTCCGGCTCCGGCGGAGCACCGCGGGTAGGCCTCAGGCGGCGCGGCCCCGATGGGGGGCCGAGTACAGCTGTATCGCCGCAACCTCGTCGGGTCAGACCCGCGAGATCGCCCCTCCGGTCCCCCACAGCAATTCCCAGGACCTTTTGGCGGTGTGGAGGTGCTACAGTCCGGCGATTCTCCCGGATATTTCCCCCCAGGATCCGGAGCCTCACCAGATCACGTCCGCCATCTTAGGCGGCTAGCCACGCCCCCAGTACTCCTCCTCATAGCTCTTCAGCTTTTCTCCTGGGCAGAAGTTCCTCTTGAGTCCAGAAGTAATCTAAAGTTCTGGGGTTTTAGGTCTAATACTCATACCCCAAAATGTCTTTGCTCTCTTTGTGCAAGGGTCTCTGAGCCCAGTCCAAACCAGTTCGGTCCTCACTGGTGTAGTATGACCGCAGGGGGTGGAGACAGCATTGTGCAAGGGAGACAGGCTCTATTCAGGTGCAAGGAAATCTCCTCCCACTACTCTAAATTAAGCCAGGGTCTATTCAGCCCAGCTCTGAGTCATCCAGGAAGGGCCAGGCACACCTCAACCACCCCCCAGTGGCTGTCTACAGTAAATGCACATCCCCAGCCCCTGTCACTCCATAACCAGACAGTCAATACACAAACAGGCAGAGGCACACAGAATGGTTAAGCAAGAAAATGCCTACTTTGTAAAAGTAGAAGATATAAACAGCTGATATGCACTCAATGTAAACAAATGCAACAACAAGGTTAAACAATAACATCAAAAATATTCGATTCGGTGTGCACCTGAAGAGGAGGTACAGCCCACCTCCTACTTGAAAAGTGAGAATATTAAGACAATGGTCGTAGCCTTCAAGTGCACTACTCAAGAGTACTCCAATGGAGTTTGTCACATATTACTGTGCGGGTAATCAAATACCACAGGTAAGTAAATACAAAAAGACACGAATTGGAAACCAAAATATCACATCCAAAGGTAAACAACATCCAAATAATGCAAGAGTTGCTGATGATGGCTCAAAAAATACTTCTTTTATTGAGCAAACTTCATATGTCTCCCGAAGGGAACTTCAATCAGATACGAACAGTGGCGGTTGCATACATCCCACAAATTGTAAATAAGTCTGTAGTAAGGAGGTCCACGCAGGTAGGATGTAGTTTATGAAGTTTTATTGAAGATGGTTACATGTAGATAGTTCCAGTACAGCAAGTAGTTAAGTTCTGTAGAGCAGCCTCACCAGGAGCAGCCTGCTTGCTGCTCAGCCCATTCTCAACTGTCACACCTCACCTCTCAGGCACCCAACATTCCGAAGCGCAACATCACTCCAACATTCCATGCAGCACACAGCAAACACACTGGCTGAGCAGGTGGTGAAAATGGCATAACATTAACATAGACAGGATACTACATATCCCCCTTTCTTATACAACGGAAGCATGAGTCCTGTACCAGAATAAGATGTAACAATAAGAACCCAAGAAAGGAATAAATGTGAGGAACACTGATGCAACAGAATAAATGTAATAGAAAAGAACAAGAAGGGCAGAGCGAAGAGATAGGTGGAAGAAGACGAAGAGGAAACAATGGGTAGGTATACACAAATGGAAATGACCCATCCTCTCCAACAAGTCAATGCAAGAGATAAGAAAACAGTGATAAGGCGGAGGAGACAACAGGTAGCAGAACAGCTAAAATGCAGCAATGACTACACTCCAAACACACCCACTGGCCAGACAGGCATGCAAAGAAGGAAGACATAGCACGACACAAAATAAAGACATGCATTACACCCAGACACACAAGGTAAGGTAGGAAGGATCTCCTACTAAACATAGAAGAAAAAGAATCACACTACAACGAGGGAAAGACTGGAGACAAAGGAAGAACGACAAACGGAAGTGGTCCAGAATCCAAGGATGAAAGGAATAAGCAACATCACAAGAACTTAACAGGTGAGAAAACAGAGAAGAAGAGAAGGAAATACAGGCAGTATAACTCATCCTCCCCCATTTTCAAATTGATAATGAAATAAGATATGAGAATAACGTTGCGTCTACAAATAGACAATGTAAAAATAGTATAGGCAAAACATTGCGAGAACATAACAGCAAAGTCTAAGAGTAGACTGAAAATGAACTGTACCCCAAACGGGGATAGAGAATGTAGACGATGGGAATAAACCCAATAAAACACACCCTGTGAGGGTAAAAGTGTACAAATGATATGTGAAGATGGGTCTAAAGCCCATAACCTACCCCTGGCAAGAGGGCGTAAGCTAATGTGAATGGGACTGAACCAAATCAGACACACCCTGTGTGAGGGTAATGTATGAGAAGATGGGACTGAAACCTATGACCTACCCCGAGACATAAGGGAGGTTAGCTATGGTTAGCTACTGTAAATGGGTCTGAACCCATGACCTATCCCCAGAAATAGGGATGGTTAGCTACTGTGAATGGGACTAACACCCATACAACAATGCCCTGTGTGAGGGTAGAAACCGTAAGTAGCCCATGTGGGCAAACGTACTCTGAGCAAATAGGACTAAAACCCATTACCATCCCTACATAGGGAAGTAAGAAGTGTAAGGTATACACATTTGAAATGAAAAATGAACCCCTTGAAGGTGTGTACCCAGAGTCCATGAACGTAAAACCCACCATACTATCCCATTGTGGATAAGTGTGGATAACAGCAATTCCATAGTAAAATGTACAAAAAGCCAAAACGAATGAATGTTGCATAATCATAGCCAAGCATACAATAGGCATAGATACTGAATCAGATTAACGTTTGCTGACTGTTGAAGTTTAAGGTGGTTGTGTCACCGTAGCCCTGTGACACCCCTTGGTGTTCGTAAGTAAACAAGCCTTGAAGAGATACCGAACAGCTGACCTTGTAAAGTAACTCGCTCGTGGACCGGCAACTCAGAGAGGAAGACAATACGAGAAGTAAGGCCCCCACAAAAGACATGGAGAAACAGTACACAGTGAGTCTGTTGTGGGCCAGGAAAGCACAGTCACAAGTTGTTCTCACTGTATGCACCACATGTTCGTTTAAGTAGCTTTATAACTGCATTAGGAAAGTCCCAGCGTTTCGAAGAGAAGATGGAGAACACCCACGATAGTTGAAGACCTCCATGGATGAAGACAGTTACAGCACGAACACAGCACTGCACCGTCAGGCATGACAAAAGAGAGAATCCCAGATCTGCAGGTTGCATGCAGCCGCCAACCGCAAGATGGCGGCACGCATGATGCGCTGTGCAGGATGGCTCCCGGCGCGTTCGTGCGCCAAATTGTGCCCCTCAGTAAGAGCATGGATGTCGTCATAGAGGCTTCTCAACATTGAGATGATCTGCGTGGCTCAACATGAGGTAAGCAGCACGCGCAAAGACTAACAACCGATTAACGGTTGTAACGGCTGGAATAACGGCCATACGTTGAATTGTGAAGAGGGCAAACGAAAGGTGTATGGAAACTCACCAAGATGGCGATGTGAAGGGTTGAGGCAAAAGACGCAATGGAGGCTTGTCACAAAACAACACACAAATACCTGCAATGTCAGGCAAAGAGTCTGGAATAGTTTTGACCTCGGAGAGAGGACAAGACCAAGTCAGCGCGATGACGAGTAGCCACTCCTCTTCAGAAAACGACATGTAGTTTGACCAAGCTGTCAATTACCTCATACGTGAGCGTTCATAAAGTACACAACAGCTGGGTGTCTCCCAAGCACCGGAACACTCTAGGCGAAGGTTGTTGCCAGCATCAAACACTAACATTAGGATAGAATGGATAAGCGCTGTGGCACTAGCCATAGTTCCCATCCTAGATGTTTGCCTTAGTTCTGTGACGATTCTGTATGTCCTCAGGGTCATGGAAAATGAGGCTGGAATAGTACATGCATGACCCAGATGAATATCGTGCAGTGAATAGATGATCTTGAAAACACAAGCAGTACTGGTTACTCCTAAGTCCAAATTATGTAGTGTAGATGAGCACAGCACGCCTTGGCTAGGGCTGTCCGATGGTGATGACACTGGTGGGGCTGAGAGGTGTAGTGCTTCATCTTTACTTGTATCTTGTTGGCTTCTTTTCTTTCTGTGAGGAAATTCTTTCTTTCATGAAGACGTCTTTGTTGTTCTGTGAAGAACACCCTTGTATCTTCTTTGCATTTTTTCCTTTCCTGTGGATACCTCCTCTTGTACTTTTTAGGTCGAGCCTGAGCCAGCGCGCATGCGCTCCTCTGCGAGGCTTCTTGTGTTTACTCCGTGTGGGTCTGACTCCTCCCACACATAGGATTGGCTTTTGCGTGTGTCTTTCAATAATGAAAGCACGCAAATGGCTAAAGGCGGGCGCATGTCCCACCTCTTTTTTAATGTTCACTCCCACTGCGTTTTGCTCTCTGGAGCGAGCAGCGGCACGCAGGGTGGCAGCTGCATTCCTCGTGGGTCAGGTTACCGTGCTGATCTTTCGCTTGCAATCTGGTCTTTTACTGCCAGCGCCGACCGCGTTCCCCTGTTGTCTGCGTCTTTGTTTCCCCATGTGTTCAAGGTGTTTTTCTGGTTTCTTTTTGTGGTTTGCTGACCTGGGAAATCGCGCAGTATGGACGGTTTCAGTTGCAAGCAAGAGTTCTTAATAAAGCTGACATTTCACAATTATAAAGCATGCCCGCTTTCGGAAGGAAATGCAGCTCCGGGTATTTAGAGGGAACCCGCCTTAAGACACAAGTAACGAAATGCCGCCGAGGGGATTAAGGCTGGTTTTTAAAGGAAACGTGGATACAATTTAGCTGCATTCCTCGTGGGTCAGGTTACCGTGCTTTCTCTTTCGCTTGCAATCTGGTCTTTTACTGCCAGCGCCTACGATGTTCCCCTGTTGTCTGCGTCTTTGTTTCCCCATGTGTTCAAGGTGTTTTTCTGGTTTATTTTTGTGGTTTGCTGACCTGGGAAATCGCGCAGTATGGACGGTTTCAGTTGCAAGCAAGAGTTCTTAATAAAGCTGACATTTCACAATTATAAAGCATGCCCGCTTTCGGAAGGAAATGCAGCTCCGGGTATTTAGAGGGAACCCGCCTTAAGACACAAGTAACGAAATGCCGCCGAGGGGATTAAGGCTGGTTTTTAAAGGAAACGTGGATACAATTTAGCTGCATTCCTCGAGGGTCAGGTTACCGTGCTTTCTCTTTCGCTTGCAATCTGGTCTTTTACTGCCAGCGCCTACGATGTTCCCCTGTTGTCTGCGTCTTTGTTTCCCCATGTGTTCAAGGTGTTTTTCTGGTTTATTTTTGTGGTTTGCTGACCTGGGAAATCGCGCAGTATGGACGGTTTCAGTTGCAAGTAAGAGTTCTTAATAAAGCTGACATTTCACAATTATAAAGCATGCCCGCTTTCGGAAGGAAATGCAGCTCCGGGTATTTAGAGGGAACCCGCCTTAAGACACAAGTAACGAAATGCCGCCGAGGGGATTAAGGCTGGTTTTTAAAGGAAACGTGGATACAATTAATCCGACCTAGTCTATGGATGCTCGTTTAACTTAAATTCTTCTCGGGTGGGTGTGGCCTTTCAAGACATGTTGACTTTCACTTTGATGATTCATCTGCCCGACACTAGCAGCAACGCTGGGGCTTTTATTCTTTTTGTGCATTCATAGAAAGGAACACGACAAAAACCTTGCATCGATGAAAACGGAAGCAACTGTTGCCCAAGGCTTGAGGTATTGGTATTTTTTATATGTTGAGCATATGTTTATGTGACCGTAACAGTGGCTGGAGTGTTTCACAGTTTATAGTTAATCTTTCTTAGGTCGAACCTAGGCAGCGCCTGCTCTTTCCTTCCACCCACCCTCTCTTTCCTGTTTCTCCTCCCTCTGCCCTCCCGTCCCTGTTTCTTCTCCCCCTTGTCTGTTTCTCCCTCCCTGCCCCCGGTCGCCACTCCCACCCAATCGCCAAAGGCAAAAGCTTGGCCAATGCTTGTTGTTGCCTGTGACTGTCCGTTCTGTAGTTTGTTTCATCTTCAGGTCTTTTTTTTTTTTTAGGTCCCTGAGATCCGCTTGTAGCACGTAGGTAGTCACCAACTCGTCGCTAAAATAATGTAGTAAGGAGGTCCACGCAGGTAGGATGTAGTTTATGAAGTTTTATTGAAGATGGTTACATGTAGATAGTTCCAGTACAGCAAGTAGTTAAGTTCTGTAGAGCAGCCCCACCAGGAGCAGCCTGCTTGCTGCTCAGCCCATTCTCAACTGTCACACCTCACCTCTCAGGCACCCAACATTCCGAAGCGCATCATCACTCCAACATTCCATGCAGCACACAGCAAACACACTGGCTGAGCAGGTGGTGAAAATGGCATAACATTAACATGGACAGGATACTACAAAGTCCCACTGCATTTCGGGCATAAACAGCTGCCCTTCTTCAGGGGAATCTACAAATGAATGAATACAATATCTTGATATTTGCATTACTATAAATGCACTAGTGTGAGTACAAAACAGGTGGACATGAGGAAAGCACACTATCTTAGAAGTAGTGACTATACATGCTGACAAGGACATGTCCAAACATTAGTCTCAACGAGAGACCAATTGGATATGTTGCTTGGACACCCTTATGCCCAAAGGGCTTAATGACAAACTTGAATTTTCCTGTTTTCTATGACCCTCTATGGTCTATGTAACCATATTTTCAGTTCCAGGTCTTTCACTTATCTGTACTTTTCTCCATTCCTTTTTTGCTTAGAATCACTTTACTTCACGAAAGGTTCATGAACGTGGTCACTCAAGGCTTTGCGCTTTGGTCTAACTTAAGAGTATTGAACCTGGTTACTGGGACGGCGTGGTCTGGTGCCACGTTCTGGTGAGTAAATGTTTGATCATTTTAACTTTGTTGGTATGTTACTAGAGTCGGGTCGGGTTCCGTCATTTTGATATGCGGCACCCTTTATGTTAACCTAGGTCATTTGGTCGTGATTGACACCAACCCCGTCAGCTTCATTCATCTATAAACATCGAGTCCTGTGGTTCATTATTCAGTGAGTCCTCTTGCACCAGTAGTCCCTTTACCCACCCATAAACGGCAGGACACTTGTGGTTCATTATGTTTGTTTCCTCTTCTTTCAGCGTGAATGTTATATGCTATTTGGACTTTTGCAGATTGCGTCGTTCTACTGCCTTTAGGTAATGAAGGTTGCCCAGGGGACGTGTTAATTTTGTGCTGCATGACACCTTAGAGTCTACTTACGTGGTGATTTGCATGGGATTTTGGAGTTTTGTTCACCACCCTTAGTTCCTTTTAACACTGATGGTAGTTTATAACATAGGGATACTGGTGCTTACATCATCTTTATAAACTGACTCCGCCCTGGCGCGTTGCACTTGGTGTCGGGTTTCTTTCTTTCTATTTCTTCATTATTTTGACGGGTTGCACTTACCTTATCTAACGCTGCTTTAAGACTATGGAGTCTCTTTTGCATGATCCTCATTTGGTTACAATTGCCATTGTTTTTATTGCTTTTGAACATGTCCTTTCCTCATGTCCACCTGTTTTGTACTCACACTAGTGCATTTATAGTAATGCAAATATCAAGATATTGTATTCATTCATTTGTAGATTCCCCTGAAGAAGGGCAGCTGTTTATGCCCGAAATGCATTGGGACTTATTTACAATTTGTGAGATGTATGCAACCGCCACTCTTCGTATCTGATTGAAGTTCCTTTCGGGAGACATATGAAGTTTGCTCAATAACAGAAGTATTTTTTGAGGCATCATCAGCAACTCTTGCATTATTTGGATGTTGTTTACCTTTGGATGTGATATTTTGGATGTGATATTTTGGTTTCCAATTTGTGTCTTTTTGTATTTACTTACCTGTGGTATTTGATTACCCGCACAGTAATATGTGACAAACTCCATTGGAGAACTCTTGAGTAGTGCACATGAAGGCTATGACCATTGTCTTAGTTTTCTTACTTTCTAAAAGTGCCATTTCAAATACACAATTTAAAATCCATCTTCACTAAAAGATGTGTTATTAAACTGTGAGTTCAGAGAGCCTAAACGTTATTTCTCTATCTTGTCCCAATGAGAAGTTATGCTTGTAAGATGTTACAAAGCATTTCCCATTCTATCCTATGGGGCAAGATAGCCTTTCAATAGTGAAAAACGAAATTGGCAGTATTTCACTATCAGGACATGTCTCACACACAGCAGTACATGTCCTACCTTTCACATACACTGCACCCTGCCCAGGGGGGTACCTGGGGCCTACCATAGGGGTGCCTTACATGTAAGAAAAGGGAAGGTTAGGGCATGGCAAGTGGGGGCACTTGCCAAGTCGACATGGCAGTTAACAAACTACTGCGCACAGACACTGCAGTGGCAGGTCTGAGTTACCTTTTCAGGGCTACTCATGTTGGTGGCACAATCAGTGCTGCAAGCCCACTAGAAGCATTTGATTTACAGGCCCTGGCACACTTCAGTGCACTTTACTAGGGACGTACCAGTAAATCAAATATACCAATCATGGATAACCAATCATGATAACAATTTATACATAAAGCAGATGCACTTTAACACTGATTAGCAGTGGTAAAGTGCCCACAGTCCTAAAGCCAAGATCAACAGGTCAGGGAAAAAGAGGAGGAAGAAGCAAACAGTTTGGGGATAACCCTGCAAAAAGGGCAAAGTCCAACAGAGGCTGGGTACATACAAAGTGTCATGGAAATACTGGCCTCTGATGAAGCGCAGTACGCTAGGCGGTGCGCTAAAATTAGCATCCCTCTAATAAATCTCAATGCTGAGACGGGTGGCAAAGTAATATACACCCTCTGATCATCTAACTCGAGAGAAAGCATGCTTAAAACAGCTATCAACAGAAAAGTGATGCAGCTAGATGGTCACCAGTTTACATTCTTTCCTGACTGCAACCCTGAAATGCTGATAGCACAGAAGGTTAACTTTATGGGTCACCTATGAGTGACGTTCAACAGGAAGCAGTTTGTGTTCTCGCAAGTAGACTCTACGAAGTGCTTTCTCAATAATTTATGGGTGAACTATGGGCAAAAATGTGTTCTATGTTGCACGGATGATTTGGCTGGGGGTTCTCTTGGTGACATACGTAAGTTGGATGTCTTTCAAGGACAGCTTAGGGCTTTGCAGGAGCAGCGACCGTGAAAATTGAATATTCCGGCTTCGTTGTCTTTATCTAGTATGTGTCTCTCTGCTTTCTTCCTTCCCCTTTTTCGGGTCCGTTTTAGACCTGCAGAGTTACATCTTTGGGGTGATAACTAGTGAAGCATCAATAGTTATTTTTCTTAAAATTATCTGTTTCTAAGCTGTGCTTAGGGCTGATAGTCAGGATTTATTATGTGTTTCCATTTTAAATATCTTACTTATTGTGCCGACAACGTGAATATCCAATAAACAGAGTCTAATCTAATACATTTGGAATTAAAGCCAGAGAGCGCCAAGATGGAAGAAGCTAAAAGGGCAATGCTTGAGATACAGTATGATTAGAAAGAAAACTGGTCCCATGTGTGCTGCAGTCATACAAATGGGAGTTGGAGCTGTCCTTGCAGTCCCAAAATAAGCTGCCCTTCTAAATACTCCTAGCTGCCCCTAGACAGGGATATGGTAGGAAGGTAATCCTTAGACACAAATGTACTAGCTTGGCTGGTTTTGTTTGTATTGTTGTGAGAGATGCATAATCAGATGGAGAATGAAAAGGGAGCCTGTTAACTTTCTGATTTGCCTTTACCTGGCATTGATACCATCTTGGAATTAGATGTGATTGGGAAGATGAAGTAAGCCTGCATGAAAGAGACCTAAGTGATGAGGCCACTAATTCACTAAGAAACTGCAACTGAGCTATGAGACTTTGAGTAAATGGCACCACTAAGAATCTGTAAGAATGGGTAGGAGGGAAAAAGTTGGGCCCTCTCCAATTTTTATATGATCTACTTTTAATGAAGCCCCTGAGGGACCGTTGTCCAGAGGCCCAGGTCTGTGGAAACAAACCAGCTGACACTAGCCACAGATCAGTGGGCAGCTAACAACATGAACCAGAAGGGCAGGGTGGCAGATACCCACACAAACAGGAGGACTGCATTAATCAGGCAGCTTCTAACCCATCTTCAGGTTCTCAGTGACCCTAGGGTTTTAAGCCCTGTGACAAATCCTTGGGGAATGTCCCAACAAGGGAGGTCACAAATCCTATAGTTAGAAACCATGTTGTCATTATAGAGCTGGCAAAGCCGAGTGCTATGGAGGATAACTAGGCAGGATGCAAGACTGTCTTAGCGATAAATGTGACAAATTACTTAGTTGAAACAGTAGCTCATTGAGGACCTCACAGACTGTTTGCATGGTAACCAACTGAAACCATGTCACACTAAATGTATATTGCAACACCCCGTGAAGCCACTGGCAACGAGAAAAGGGTGCTCACAATGACAGCTCAGTGGATGAAACGCAGCACGGTCCATATTGCCTTCTGAACAGCAGACAACTAGGGCACATCCAGAATATGTTGTCCTTGAGACCAGGGCTTTGGTACACACATAACAATGAAACCGGTTCCAATCTGTTGATTAATTCCAAGACATAGAGGATGTTGGGTCTGGTCTAAGAATACATTAAGGCAGTGGCTTTCATCATGCTGGAACGGGTTGCTATAGAGACCTCTCAGAGCTCCCAGGAAAGGTCAGCTGTATTGGTTCCAAAACAGGGGTCGACGAATCTCAGTTTCTTTATGGATGCCTGAGGACGTAATACTGTCAAGACTGACTCTACCTCATTTAAGAGCTGACAAGGTCATTTACACGTTGGAGCTGCCCGTTATTTGAGCAGATGTGGTCAGAAGCCAGGCAGACTAGTGTAACAAATACGTGTAAAATGCTAGCACTCCCAGATTTCATCTGGCCCATTCTAATTATGTTTAGTGTGACAAAACCTCTAACTTAACAGATAGCATACAACTCATACAATGAGATTGCATTCCATAGCATAACATACATAGCTTAAAGTAGAAGAAGTGGAACTACAAATATGCTAACTGAAATTCTGTCACAGGTGGTGCAAAGGCACGCCCTGCAACTCTGGCATCCCTAGGAAGAGAAACCAAAGAACCGGGGCATATTCTCTGAAACACCCCGAACTTCCACCAGCTAGGAAAAGCAATGAGAGAAAGAGCAAACTAACATCTTTTTTCCAAGCTTCGAAAATACCCTGTCATTACTACAAATCATCACTGAGATGAATTATGGTATGCGTGGACTTCTGCAATGCAATGACAGTAACTTCCCCAAAAACCATCAAAAGATTAAAAACACAAGAGAGGGCCGACATGCTTGTCCTCTACAGGAAACACATGAACACAGTAAACCTGACCTAAAAGAAATCAGGAGGGGGCTCCTGGTGGGGCCCAGGATCAAATCAAAAATCCTTTTCAAAGTGTTTGGAGGAAAAGGTGCAGAATGTCTGCAGGAGCTGGACCACCACCTCATGTCAGTCAGGGACCTTCGATCAACAAGCATGAAAACATTCAGCCTACAAAAATTCAAGAGGCTAAACCACCCGGGTCATCCCCTTGAAGCACAGGACTCCGTGTTCTGGCATGCCCTCAACCGAACCATAAGCATGGGAAAAACATTCCTTCTGTAGACTCATGACAACCACGACGCTGGTATAACCTGTTGACCAATCAGAGACATTTTAAGGCATAGTCAAAGTGAGCAATTGCCCACAGCCCTCGCCTTCCAAGGGGCCCCCTGGGACAGTGAAATCTCTGTCTTGCTCACTTCTGTGTGCTTCTGCAGCTCACCTTTTACATATAATTCAATATTATTAACAAGGATCAACAGAAACAGGGTAATAAAATTTAAAGTTGTTCCAAATGCAGAAGTTACTTACCTCTGGTAATGCCTAATCTGATAGAGACACTATTTATCTGCAGATGTCTTATCTTAGAATTATCCCCAGGTGTCAGACTGGAACTGGAATTTTTTTCGTGAGCAGTACCCCTGCATGCCGGTAGGTGGTGTCATTTGGCTCCGCGTGGCATCGTTGCCATCGTACACACCGGAAGTTACGTTTGCTGTGCCTATATAGGCACCACCCAGGCGCGCTGACGTCAGTTACTTTTCGCGACTTTCCACGCCAAAAGCGCAGAGCCATGAAGTACACTGACCACTGGTGTGGAAAACTAGGGCGCAGAAAGCCCAGTCCCTAGAAATCCGTTTGCAGAGCGGGGAGGATGGGTGGATTGGTAAGGAATCTGGGGCTAGATACAGTCTCTATCAGATAAGGCATTACCGAATGTAAGTAACTTGTTCACCTGATAGAGACCTCTAGCCACAGATTCCTCACTTAGAATAGATACCCAAGCAATGCCTCCCGGAGGTGGGTCTGAAGGACCGAACGGGCAATGTGCCCATCCCTACAAACCTGGTAAAAGTGTGCAGAGAAGCCCACGTAACTGCCTGGCAGATATCCAGGACCGGAACTCCACGAGTTAATGCAATGGTTGTAGCTTTAGCTCTACTGTAATGAGCACGCAAACCCTCAGGGGGTTGCTTCTTGGCCAATGCGTATCAGATTTTAATGCAGACTACAATCAATCGGGAAATGGTCCACTTCGGCACAGTCTCTCCCTTCTTCACTCAGACATACCGCACGAAAAGTTGGTCACCCACCCAGAACTCTCATGTGTGGTCAAGGTAGCACAACAATGCTCTTTTTGGGTGCAGCCGGTGAAGTCGCTCCTCTTCCTTGGAGGGATGAGGCTAAACGTGAAAAGTAGGCAGAGTGATGGTTTGGCCTACATGAAATGGAGTGACCACTTTCGGAAGAAAGGAAGCACTCGTACGAAGCACTCGTTTGTCTGGGTAGATGTTAAGATAAGAAGGCTTGGATGAAAAGGCCTGAAGCTCACTGGCCCTTCGGGCAGATGTTATAGCCACAAGAAAGGCCATCTTTATGGTAAGGAGCCTGAGTGGACGATTGTGCAGAGGCTCAAAGACAGCGCACATAAGGAAACTGAGGATGAGATTGAGGTCCCACTGGGGCATAATGAAAGGAGTGGGAGGAAATATATGTTGCAAATTTTTCAAGAACCTATGTATAATAGGAGATTGGAAAAGGTAAGGTTGGTTAGTCAACCAAAGAAATGGGGATATTCCAGAGCGATATCCCTTAACAGTGCCCAGAGCAGAGCCCTGCTGGGCAAAGGAAAGAACGATTAGGAGAACCTGAGAAAGGGGGGCAGAAAGGGATCAATGTGTCTGTCTGAACACAATGCCTCAAATTTTGCCCAACGGCAGGCATAAACCGTCTTGGTAGATGGATGCCTGGCTGCCACAGTAACATCCTCTGGGAATGTTTTGTATCCACACCTTACCTCACACTCGTAATCAAAGTCACATGCATTTAGATCCAATCATACCGACCACATCCACACCTTGAGTCTGCTAAGTATTGGCACAAAAAACCTATAGTTATTGAATTGATGGTTGAAATTTATTAAAACAATATATTTTTCAAGACATTACACAATAAAAACAATTCTATCAGAGAAATCACAATAGAGCACTTACAATGCATTCAATAATAAAACCAATTGATCCTAGTAAATACAAAAAATATTGCACGAGAGTTTAAAAACAGACAGTAACTTTTGTCATCAATTGCCACAATCAAAAAACAAGATTTCACCACATAAACCTTGATGCCTTACAAGTCATAAACATCTAAGGTCATATTCAAACAGATGGATTTGTGGCTTCAATAAGAGCGTCGACGCGTTTCGAAGGTATGTTCACATAACACCTTCTTTTTCAAGACAATGGTAATGTTACTCCCGTTCTTTTTAAAAAAAAATATGAGGCGAAGATAAACCAGTCTGCCCCAGAGTCATGCGGACTTTATAGTCCCAGAAGTATTTCCTATTAAGACGTCCCGGTTAGTCACTTTCTTATTCTGTAAACTCTGTACAAACTTCGGGCGTCTGATTCACAGTGGCGGACTGGCCTTAATTTAGGGATCACAGCAGGCGCGAAGGTCCTGTTATTGACTTCTATCAGAAAATTCCTCTATTCCTTGTGGGCAATATTACAAAGGCGGCGTGTCCATACGTCCGTCCTGGCGCCGTATTCAAACTTGAATACGGCGCCAGGACGGACGTATGGACACGCTGCCGGTTATTTTCCTTATATCAGAAAGAGCTCGATAGAATCTAAAAGCTCCACTTCAAAAAGGAATTTCAAAGGAGTTCTTGTTAAGGAATAATGTGAAGGATACGTTCCTTTGTAATATTGCCCACAAGGAATAGAGGAATTTTCTGATAGAAGTCAATAACAGGACCTACGCGCCTGCTGTGATCCCTAAATTAAGGCCAGTCCGCCACTGTGAATCAGACGCCCGAAGTTTGTACAGAGTTTACAGAATAAGAAAGTGACTAACCGGGACGTCTTAATAGGAAATACTTCTGGGACTATAAAGTCCGCATGACTCTGGGGCAGACTGGTTTATCTTACGCCTCATATTTTTTTTTTAAAAAGAACGGGAGTAACATTACCATTGTCTTGAAAAAGAAGGTGTTATGTGAACATACCTTCGAAACGCGTCGACGCTCTTATTGAAGCCACAAATCCATCTGTTTGAATATTACCTTAGATGTTTATGACTTGTAAGGCATCAAGGTTTATGTGGTGAAATCTTGTTTTTTGATTGTGGCAATTGATGACAAAAGTTAGTCTGTTTTTAAACTCTCGTGCAATATTTTGTATTTTACTAGGATCAATTGGTTTTATTATTGAATGCATTGTAAGTGCTCTATTGTGATTTCTCTGATAGAATTGTTTTTATTGTCTAATGTCTTGAAAAATATATTGTTTTAATAAATTTCAACCATCAATTCAATAACTATAGGTTTTTTGTGCCAATACTTAGCAGACTCAAGGTGTGGATGTGGTCGGTATGATCGGATCTAAATGCATGTGACTTTGATTACGAGTGTGAGGTAAGGTGTGGATACAAAACATTCCCAGAGGACGTCTTTGCAAAAAGTTCTTGTTTGAACCCCAGTCCTTTGGGTTACCAAGGGTTCCTCTCTCTTTTTAGGTCTCGGCCTGCACCAGCGCTTGCGCTGGTCTGGCCGAGAGTTTTAGTAAGTGGGTTTTGGAAGTGCAAACACTGGCTTTCGGCTGGCGACCAGCTTGAGTTCACGATGGCGTGCACGCGCAGCTGGCATCTGGGTTTCCTATCTCTTCCTCATTTCCTCGTCATGGCTCATTAACACTCTGGACTCTGATGTTTCAATCGTAGCAGCAGCTCACATTACCAACTGAGGGCCCTGGACTACAGTCACATGAAAAACAACAGCGATTAGCATTGAAATGCAAGCTTTTTTTTGTCTAGTTAGAAATATTGCTTCGGTGGGTTGATTTCACCTTGTATCGCTATTTGTTTTATATTGGGAGTCACAGCCTAATTAGCAGTATTTTTGTCTCTCACTGTTTTTTAAAAAAATATTTATTCGCGCAAAGCACAAAGCTATATTTAAGGTTACTTTTTCCGCGTCACTTCTTCACTCTATTTAAACTCCACACACCCCACTCTTATTGTCTCTCTCCTTCTCTCTCTCTCTCCCCTCTCTAATTCTCTCTCTACTTAATTAACTCTCCCCTCTCTATCTTTTTTAGCCTTTCATTCTCTCTCACCCCTTTATCTGTTTCTCTTTCAAACTCCTTCATTCACTCTCTCTCCGCTTCTTTCTCTCTCTCTATCCCGCTCCACTCTTTTTTCTATGTACACCCTTTCTCTCTCTTTCTCTCTCACCACCCTCTCTAATTGGGCATTATATCTTCACTCTATCTCTCACTCGGCAACACCACAGCATCACTCAGCGCAACCACAGCATCAATCAGAGCCAGCACAGCATCAATCAGAGCCAGCACAGCATCACTCAGCACCAACACAACATCTCTCAACACCATCACAGCATCACTCAACGCCATCACAGCATCACTCAGTGCAACCACAGCATCACTCAGTGCAACCACAGCATCACTCAGCACAACCACAGCATTACTCAGCACAACCACAGCATCACTTAGCGCCACAACAGCATCACTGAGCGCCACCACAACATCACTCCTCGCCACCACAGCATCACTCAGCACCACCATAGCTTTACTCAGCGACACCACATCATCACTCAGGGCCAACACTGCATCACTCAGCACCACCACAGGATGACTCAACACCACCACAGGATGACTCAGCACCACCACAGGATGACTCAGTACCACCACAGCATCGCCCAGCACCACCACAGCATCGCTCAGCACCACCACAGCATCGCTCAGCACCATCGCTCAGCGCCACCACAGCATCGCTCAGCGCCACCACAGCATCGCTCAGCGCCACCACAGCATCGCTCAGCGCCACCACAGCATCATTCAGCGCCACCACAGCATCACTCAGCGCCACCACAGCATCGCTCAGCGCCACCACAGCATCGCTCAGCGCCACCACAGCATCGCTCAGCGCCACCACAGCATCGCTCAGCACCACCACAGCATCGCTCAGCACCGCCACAGCATCGCTCAGCACCGCCACTGCATCGCTCACCGCCACCACAGCATCACTCAGCACCACAGCAGTATCACTCAGCAACACCTGAGTATCATTCAGCATCACCTCAGCATCGTCTCCGCAACAGTCACCACCACCACCACTACCACCTCAGCATCACTCAGCACCACCTCAGCCTGCTCTCGGAATCTGGCATCTGTTGATTCTCCCCTAGCGTCTGGCCGCTGCTAGTGTTATAATACAGGTACTAGTTCCCAACCTTCACCCTCCGATTGTTTATGCCCCCTCAAAAAAAAAGCTTTAACAAACAACCATTGCAATAGGCAGAAACAAGTTGCCAGCATTGCAAGAACAAAAGAAAACTGAGGAAATTCTTTTATTGTAAATACTTTTTTTAATATGGTCGTTCA
This sequence comes from Calotriton arnoldi, assembly GCA_963921515.1. NCBI lineage: Eukaryota > Metazoa > Chordata > Amphibia > Caudata > Salamandridae > Calotriton > Calotriton arnoldi. The sequence goes on along the minus strand of CAWUFW010009436.1, from coordinate 87,071 downwards.
GTTTTACATAATGCCTTCTTGGTCATATATAAAGTAACAAAAATGCTTCTGACACTTTTTTATTATAACTTTTCAGCATGCCGCACAGCAGCCACACTTCTCTACAGCACAGCTTGAAGACATTGGCAAAGTCAATAGCTCTGGCTAAACACTTATAAGGCCCCAAAGGCGAGACCTATTGGCTATGCCAATGCTTGTTTATATATGCCACAGTAACATTAAAGACTTCGGGTGGAAGATTAAAAGCTGTCAACTATCGCCATTCAATGGACAGGTTTGGTGGAGCGCTGACAGGTTCGGGTGGAAAGCCCTCCCCTGCTGCTGCGACAGAAGATCCTCCCGAAGGGGCAGCCTGATCGGAGGACCAATGGCTATGCTCAACAGCTCGCGATACAAGACTATCCATGCCCATTCCAGTGCTGCAAGCATGACTTGGGCCCGGTAGTTCCTGATCTTCTTGAGAACTCTGGGCAGGAGTGGTATGGGTAGAAAGGCGTACAGGAGACCTGCGCTCCACTCGAGAGGAAAAGCGTCTCTGAGCAAGAGCAGCTTTAGAAACTCCAGCGTGCAGAACTGCTGACATTGTGCGTTCTCGTTCGTGGCGAACAGATCTAACCAAGGCTCTCCCCACTGCTGAAAAAGACCTTCACCATCTCCAGATGGAGACGCCATTCACGATCCACCAGCTGAGTTAGTCCGCTCTGGCATTCAGAGAACCCGCCAGAAGTTGAACCGCCAGGGATATGCCCATTGTTCCAGTGGCAGGGCCTCTCGACAATGGGTCCACAACACCATCCTGCCCTGCTTGTTGTAGTACCACATGGCGGTGGTGTGGTCTGTGTAAACTTGCACTAGCTTTCCCTGGATGGAGGGTAGATAGGCTTTCAATGCCAATCGGACCACTCAGAGCTCCAACAGGTTGATGTGGAGTCTGGATTCCGCCAGAGACCAGAGTCCTCTGATCTCTATCTCTCCAAAATGGCTGCCCCATCCCAGGAGTGACGCATCTGTTTCTACTGTCGATCTAGCTGGGGAAGGGAGAGCAGTCTGCCGCTGACCTAATTGCAGTTTCGTAAGCTACCATTGCAGGTCCTTTGCAGTTCCCTCTGAGATCTGGACCATGTTGGAGATATTCCCCTGATGCTGCGCCCAGTGGAACTTCAGGTCCCACTGCAGAGCCTGCATATGCCAATGCGCATGTGTGACAAGCAGGATGCAGGAGGCCATGAGGTCCAGTAGCCTCAGAGTCAGTCTCACCAATGTCCAGGATAGAGGTGAAACATTGGTATCATAGCCTGAATATCCTTGACTCACCATTCAGGAGGATAGGCCCAAAACTGCATCGCATTCAGAACAGCTCAGACGAGAGGAAGTGTCTGAGAGGGAGTCAGGTGTGGCTTTGCCATATTGATAGTGCACCCCAGTGAATGCAGGAGGTCTCCATAGTCTGGAGTTGGAAGACGACAGCCTAGGGCGAGCCCACCTTCAACAGCCAGTCGTCGGGATAGGGGGAAGACTAGCACCCCTATTCTATGCAAATGAGCTGCAATCACCACTTTCACCTTGGTGAACACCCGAGGGTCACTGGTGAGGCCAAAAGAGAGCACAGTGAACTGAAAATGCTTGTGGCCTACCGTGAACCGCAGGTAATGCCTGTAGGCAGAGAGGACAGGAATACGGAATTATACGTCCTGCAAGTCCAATGCCACTATCAAGTCTCCAGGGTCCAGGGCAGACAGAACCTGAGCAAGAGTCAGTATCTTGAATTTCTCATTCTTGAGGAAGAAATTGAGAGAGCGCAGGTTGAGAACAGGATGAAGGCCTCCGTCCTTCTTGGGCACCAGAAAGTAGCTGGAATAGCAACCACGACCTACTCCTGGCATTGGTACTCTCTCTATGGCTCCTTTGGCCAAAAGAGCAGTCACTTCCTAGCGGAGAAGATAGGTGGTCCTCCGTCAGCCTGTCATAAGTAGGTGGCATGGAGAAAGTGGGAGTCTCAAAGGGGAGGGAGTAGCCCCTGTGGACAATCTGCAAAACCCACCTGTCCGATGTTATGGACTGCCAGCGGAGCAGGTGATGGCGAACCCTGCCTCCCACTGGGTGCCCATGAGGGTAAACAGGCAGACTAGGAGGGTCTGGAAGCTGTGGCTGCTGTGGAATTGGTGGACTGCCAGACTGCTGGCCACCCGACTCACGAGGCCATTAGGAACCGCATCTGTGGCCACGCAGGATGGAAAAGTTGCACGCCGCAGTAGCTGAGCAGGTAAAGAAGCGGTTGCACGCTTCTTCTGTGGCCACGAAAGGAGTGAAAGGTGGATTGAGAGTGATGAGGGCCCATAGAAAAGTCCAAGGACCTGCCGTAGCCCTGCTGTCCTTAAAGCACTCCAGCGCCGACTCCGACTTGACTCCGAAGCAACGGCAGCCATCAAAGGGCATGTCCATGAGTGAGAACTGGACATCCCCAGAAAAGCCAGTAGTACACAGCCAGGCGTGGCGTCGCAGGGTGACTCTCAACGAAACCACTCTGCCTAATGAGTTGGTGGTGTGTAGTCCACAGCGGATGGTGAACTTAACTGCATCATCCCATCTGCAATAGCCTGGGAGAACACAGCATAGGCCTCTTCTGGGAGCATTGGCAGCACCTGCGCAACCATATCCCACAGGGCGTGGCAATAGCAGGCCAAAAGGCACACAGAGTTCACAAACTACAGTGCCAGGCTGGCAGAAAAAACATCCTCTTCCCAAGATTTTCGAGCCTCTTGGATTCCCTGTCCTGTGGTGCGGTAGGGAATGCGCCAGGATTTACATGGAATGTTGAGTCTTAGACAACCAAGCTCTCTGGGGTAGGGTGTTGGGTGAGGAAATTTGGGTCCCCTTGAGAGGGCAGTGGTGGCATGCAATCATCCTGTTCACAGGAGGCCCTGTGTTGTGCTTGGGCCAAGTCCCAAGCAGGACGTCATAAGTGCCTCATTGAAAGGGAGAAGTGGTTCTGATAGGGAGACTCCCGGCTGAAGCACTTCCGTCAAGACATTTGTCTTGACTGACACCAAGGGCAAGCTAAGGTCCAGGACCTCAGCTGCCCTCTGCACCAATATTGCCAAGGAAGCTCCCTCCTCTGTAGCCATGGTAGGAGGAGACGCAGGCCAGTATCTGGAGAAGTATCGGGTCCACTGGCTACACCCAGATCCTCACACCAGTCCATTTGTTCTTCATAAGGCTGGTATACCTCAGGGTTCAGCTAACCCTCCCTTTCCTCCCCGAAGCCTAGCCCATAAAAATAGGGCTCAGGCTCCGGCCTGGAAGGCATAGCTCCGGTCTGCGCCAGAGCCGGTATTGGACACCGCCCCTTCAGCTCAGTGTCGGAGACGGAGATGAGGATGGTGATGGTGCCTCTGGCGGCATCGAGAATGTCGGCCTCAGGATCGGCTTCGGGGAAGACCAAGGTGGCACAATTGGCGCCGATCCAGATCCATCTGTGGATCCCTGGCGCCAGAGCCGCCGGAGTGGATCAGTAGGAGCCCCTCCGAAACCCGCTGTTAGAAATGGGATCTCTGGTTGGCTAAGGCTTGCGCCAAAGCCAGGCAGAGACCACCACTCTAGTCAGGGCAAGGGAGTTACACGCCAAAGATAACCCCTGCTCACCCCCTTGGTAGCTTGGCACGAGCAGTCAGGCTTATCCCGGAGGCAATGTGTAAAGCGTTTGCGCAACACACCCACAGCAACAACATACTAGGCACACCACAAAAAGGAACTCCACACAAGGTTATATCAAAAATAGCCTTTGTATTATCATAAAACACATTAGAATAGTACTCACATAATATACATCATGCCACCTGGCACGGGGTCATATTTACAAGGGGATTATTTACACCTGACAGGGCCAACTGGACCACTGTCAGGACCAGCACAAAGCAAACTTAGTATAGGTAGTACTTATAATCAATGTAGAACACATCCTGAACGTACAACCAGTAATCACTGGTAACCACTGTACTTAGCATCAGCCTGTAACATAAACTACATTATGCACAGTATCACATCAGGCGCGAATTACATTCTGCGCCAACCTCACCAGCCTAACCACAGTATGCAAATAACCTCATAATCATAATTACATTAGAGGTATAAAACAGGGTGCGTAAATCATACTACATGAATTACATTTCCTAGCACCCAAAATCACATTAGCACATGAATCACATTAGGGCCTGGCGCCCTATAAACCTAACTGTCCCCCTGGCCAACTGGCCATCTCTAAAGGGGCTCAAATGCCCTGCGTCCAAAATGTCAGGGCGCGCTGCCACAGCAGCGAAAGTCAAGGGTGCGCAACCGCGCAAACCTAAACGTAGCAGCTGCCCACTACTTGCTGGGCAGCTGTGAAAGTCAGGGGCCAAGGAGTGCATCTCACTCCTATCTCAAGTACACTAATGCCCCCAAAGAACTGTGGCCTAAACGCTGCAGCTGGCACTAAGTGCTGCGCAGCTGTAAATAAAGTGAAGGCCTGGCACCTCTGTGCCTCCGGTCCCACTCAGGGACTCTCTAACCAAATGCCCCTCATGTTGCAGCTGCCCGCGCTGGTGCGGCGCAGCTGTGGCATTTTTCCTAAAAAGGGGGGGGGGGGGGGGAGCCGGCACCCCTGTGCCCTCTGGACCCCCACATGGCCCTCAAGACATGCCCCCATTGTTGAGGCGGCCCGCTCCCTGGCGGGACCACCCAGGCACCGACAATGTGCCTCGGTATGGCCCCAGGTCACTGGGGCCCCTTTCAGGCACCAAAGAAAACTGCCCCAAGCGTTGGAGCGGCCCGCTGCCAGACGGGGCCGTTCTGACTCCGTGCCCCCCGAGCACCACAATACTAAAGAGCCGTCGCCCCCACGGAGCCCTACTCACCGGCTCGGGTCGGGGAGGCTCTCTCGGTGCAGGACTCCGTCTCCTCTTCTGGCGGCGGGACCGGCAGCACTTCTCTCGCGGCGCGGGGCTTCCTTTTCTCCTGGGAGCCCCGCGCTGCCGTTGGCGGCTACGGCCGCATTTACCTCTTCACCCGGGCCCCCTCCTGGGACCCGGGACTCTACAGCTGTGCCGGTGGAGGCGGGGTAGGCTCCCGTCCTCCCTTCTCCCTTCACCCGGGCCCCCTCCTGGGACCCGGGACTTGTTCCTCGGCACTCGAGGAGGCGGGGTAGGCTCCCGTCCTCCTCATCACGCAGCCAAGCTTCCGGCCGCACTCTTCTCCAGCTTCCGTCCGGCCGGCCCCGCCCACAACCAGGCGGGCCGCGGATCGCGGCGGCAACCTCTGCTCGGCAATGAGGGGTAGGCTCCCTCGCAATAAAAATCCATCAGCGGGGTGGGCACCCGCTCTTCCCACGCACTCTGAGGGAATCCCCACGTCGGGATTCCCTCGGAAATGATCGCAGCCCAGCGCTGCAAAGCCCCCGCATTCTTGGGGAAATAAGAGTAAAGCGCCCACAGGGCGCTAAAGATGCAGCGAGGTCCTGGGGATGCCAAGAACAGCAGAGGGGACCCAAAAAGAGAGTCCTTTAGGCATCAAGGGGGCAATGCAGGGCCCAGGGAGGCAAGCCCTCATGGCAGCCCCCCCTGGGCCCCAGCAGTAGCACGCCCCAGCAGGAACAGCAACCAAGCACTGAACAGGAACACTGAACATTTTCATGGGGTCACAGCCCCTTCTTTTATACACATTTCCCTTTGTGTCACAGCACAGGGCTGGGGAAAACCAGACGCAACTGGTTTGGGGGAGCTTTGGAGCACTTTGTTTTGCTCAGCTCCTCTCTCCTTTCACAGGACAGGCTAGGGACATCAGACGCACCACAGGGGGTGGAGCCAGCATTGTGGAGGGAAGGCACAGCCCTATTCAGGTCCCAGGTGCAACTCCTCCCTCCCATCTAGATGCAGATCTCTCTATTCACCACTGCGCTGACTCACCCTGCCCCTGTCACTCACAAGCCAGACATGCAATTCACATCAGGCAGGCAGACACAGAGCACACATAAATGCCAACTTCTAGAAGTGGCATTTCTACACAAGTTATAATAAATCTGCGCACACCATTGCGCAGCATTTATTCTCACGAGTTCGCACATACTAAACTCGCCCCTGCACTCCTCTCACACCAGGAATTACCATGGACACACATATCCCCCATGCATTCCTATGGGAGGGCAGGCCCATCTCACTAAATGCGCACAGAGCGTGCACGCACTTTCCACTGGACCACAGTGCGAAAGTGCCCAGAGACTTAGAACTACTGACATACAAGGCAAAAAGTTTAGGGGTGAACCGGCCAAAAAGGGCCAAGTCCAACACAACCCCTTCCAGCCAAAACGCAGGGCAGACCGATCACCACCGTGATGGGCTTCCCTGCTTGGGGCGATAGAACACGGACGCGGGCCCGCACTGCAGGGACACCCTCCGGTTCTACGCCACTTGGAACCCATGGAATCCATCTAAGAGAAAAAAAACTCAGGACCAACTAGGCTACCCCACCGGTACTCCTTAGTTGTCCACGGCCAGGACCAGGCCCTAGGCCACCCAGATGCCACTGGTCCTTGCCAATCCAGAGTGGGGGGTCAGTAACCCCTGGCATACAATAGCCATTCTCCACTCTCCCTCAGTGTAGTTCCAAACTACCACTGATCCTTCAACCTAGGGTCCGCACCCTCAGGCTGACCAGAGGTCACGGGCGAAGCATCTCCTCACCCTACCTCTACTTCTGACGTTTCGCGCTCTCCCAGGAGAAGCACCTACCAGAACACAACTCTCCCACCAGTTCAGGACCTCTCTCCATCACTGGTCTACCACCTGGGAAATAAATTCACCGGCTGCACCGGGGTCAGAGGCGAGGACTCCCTCCCTCTGCACCCCCTTCCAGAGTCCGATACCCTCCCAACTGGAGTGGTACCCCCTAGAAGGCAAAACCGGCCAGGACACTGATTACAGCCGCCCTGCCGTCCAGATCCGGAAACACCGGCTACTGGCTCCCCAACCCAGGGACGTACCCTTTGGTCAGATGCCCGGCGAACCAGGACTTCACGAGGGTGACACATAACTAACGGGTCGTGTGACAGTCTGCCCGGCGCAACCCCAGGGCAGAAGTGGCATCACCATGGTCACTCATTGGCGACTCAGCCCTGCTGGCTGGCCCCTGACCCACTGGCTCTTCCACTGGGTACTTTTTCCCCCTCTCACCCCTCACTCTGGACTTCTGCACCCTCCCAAGGGGAGTGGTACTGCCAGACACTAGGACTGCTGGAGCTCTGATTACAGACGCTCCACGTCCTCTAGACACTGGGAGATCCTCCTCAAATGGCCTACAAGTACAGCCTAGGCCCCCAACCTGATGTTCCCTTTAAGAAACAATCCAGGTCCTGAGACTGGGTTTCGGGCACTTTGGGACAGAACCACTCACTCTTTCTCCTCTTGAGACAAGATGTGAGCCCCTACACCGGGACCTAGCTGGGCTACACTGAACCTCCTCCACCACGGAAGACACCTGAGCCACTCTTATTGGAATCACTTCCAGCTCACCTACCACGGGAGGTCCCCCATACAGAACAGTCCAACAGGACAGACTAGGTTCCTTTCCTGGTGTTCCTTCTAAGAACCATCCAGTACCGGAGACTTGAGATTGAGGCTCGGAATACGGCCCAGTCTCACACCTTCCTCGCAGGACATGATGTGAGGCCTTGCAACCTCCTCACTATAACGGTTCCTAGTTGGGTTCCTCTGAACCATCTCCGCCACACGGGTTGGGAGACACCTGCACCATCCCTCAAGGTTACTCCCCAATGCAAGTTCCTTATTTCAGAGAACTCACACCCAAGTATTCAGCAAGCTCCTTATTTCAGAGAACTCACACCCAAGTATTCAGCAAGCTCCTTATTTCAGAGAACTCACACCCAAGTATTCAGCAAGCTCCTTATTTCAGAGAACTCACACCCAAGTATTCAGCAAGCTCCTTATTTCAGAGAACTCACACCCACTCGTCCAGTGCAACACACCATTTATCCACACACACCCCCCCAGACCGGTGAGACAGTATCTACTGCCCCCGAATCTCAACCTGCACCCCTCTTACTGAGCACCAGGTACCATACTCTGGGAACGGGACGGGGAATTCATGCACTGGACACACACTTCGCTGCCACCACTGGATCCCACCCTTACTGGTGAATCCAGAAAACTCACACTGCACTTAGGGGATAATCTACCCTCCCGAGCTAGTGACTTCATACCAATTAAGTCCCCACTGTAGGCCAACCCAAGAACTAGCAGACAGCACAGGGGCAGTCCCTCCCTCAGCTGCAGGCCAACCCAAGAACCAGCACAATGGCTCAAGGGCAGTCCCTCCTCCAGCTTTAGGCCAACCCAATAGCAGTCTGCACAAGGGCAGTCACTCCTCCAGATTCTCTGGTTTCTGTCCTTGGCAGGACACTTAACTCATAGTGCACAAGAAACACATTTCAAAAGAAATGACACTTAAAACAAACTCAGAAGCAATAATCCCTTTCCATGTGACTATCTAAAATGCAGAGTTTTGTAATGCAGCCAGTTGTCGCTGTGGTATTGCGCAAACGCAAGTCCTAATCCCCACCGCTGCCAACCAATGTTAGAAATGGGATCTCTGGTTGGCTAAGGCTTGCTGCTAAAGCCAGGCAGAGACCACCACTCTAGTCAGGGCAAGGGAGTTACACGCCAAAGATAACCCCTGCTCACCCCCTTGGTAGCTTGGCACGAGCAGTCAGGCTTATCCCGGAGGCAATGTGTAAAGCGCTTGCGCAACACACCCACAGCAACAACATACTAGGCACACCACAAAAAGGAACTCCACACAAGGTTATATCAAAAATAGCCTTTGTATTATCATAAAACACATTAGAATAGTACTCACATAATATACATCATGCCACCTGGCACGGGGTCATATTTACAAGGGGATTATTTACACCTGACAGGGCCAACTGGACCACTGTCAGGACCAGCACAAAGCGAACTTAGTATAGGTAGTACTTATAATCAATGTAGAACACATCCTGAACGTACAACCAGTAATCACTGGTAACCACTGTACTTAGCATCAGCCTGTAACATAAACTACATTATGCACAGTATCACATCAGGCGCGAATTACATTCTGCGCCAACCTCACCAGCCTAACCACAGTATGCAAATAACCTCATAATCATAATTACATTAGAGGTATAAAACAGGGTGCGTAAATCATACTACATGAATTACATTTCCTAGCACCCAAAATCACATTAGCACATGAATCACATTAGGGCCTGGCGCCCTATAAACCTAACTGTCCCCCCTGGCCAACTGGCCATCTCTAAAGGGGCTCAAATGCCCTGCGTCCAAAATGTCAGGGCGCGCTGCCACAGCAGCGAAAGTCAAGGGTGCGCAACCGCGCAAACCTAAACGTAGCAGCTGCCCACTACTTGCTGGGCAGCTGTGAAAGTCAGGGGCCAAGGAGTGCATCTCACTCCTATCTCAAGTACACTAATGCCCCCAAAGAACTGTGGCCTAAACGCTGCAGCTGGCACTGAGTGCTGCGCAGCTGTAAATAAAGTGAAGGCCTGGCACCTCTGTGCCTCCGGTCCCACTCAGGGACTCTCTAACCAAATGCCCCTCATGTTGCAGCTGCCCGCGCTGGTGCGGCGCAGCTGTGGCATTTTTCCTAAAAGGGGGGGGGCCGGCACCCCTGTGCCCTCTGGACCCCCACATGGCCCTCAAGACATGCCCCCATTGTTGAGGCGGCCCGCTCCCTGGCGGGACCACCCAGGCACCGACAATGTGCCTCGGTATGGCCCCAGGTCACTGGGGCCCCTTTCAGGCACCAAAGAAAACTGCCCCAAGCGTTGGAGCGGCCCGCTGCCAGACGGGGCCGTTCTGACTCCGTGCCCCCGAGCACCACAATACTAAAGAGCCGTCGCCCCCACGGAGCCCTACTCACCGGCTCGGGTCGGGGAGGCTCTCTCGGTGCAGGACTCCGTCTCCTCTTCTGGCGGCGGGACCGGCAGCACTTCTCTCGCGGCGCGGGCTTCCCTTTTCTCCTGGGAGCCCCGCGCTGCCGTGCGCGGCTACGGCCGCATTTACCTCTTCACCCGGGCCCCCTCCTGGGACCCGGGACTCTACAGCTGTGCCGGTGGAGGCGGGGTAGGCTCCCGTCCTCCCTTCTCCCTTCACCCGGGCCCCCTCCTGGGACCCGGGACTTGTTCCTCGGCACTCGAGGAGGCGGGGTAGGCTCCCGTCCTCCTCATCACGCAGCCAAGCTTCCGGCCGCACTCTTCTCCAGCTTCCGTCCGGCCGGCCCCGCCCACAACCAGGCGGGCCGCGGATCGCGGCGGCAACCTCTGCTCGGCAATGAGGGGTAGGCTCCCTCGCAATAAAAATCCATCAGCGGGGTGGGCACCCGCTCTTCCCACGCACTCTGAGGGAATCCCCACGTCGGGATTCCCTCGGAAATGATCGCAGCCCAGCGCTGCAAAGCCCCCGCATTCTTGGGGAAATAAGAGTAAAGCGCCCACAGGGCGCTAAAGATGCAGCGAGGTCCTGGGGATGCCAAGAACAGCAGAGGGGACCCAAAAAGAGAGTCCTTTAGGCATCAAGGGGGCAATGCAGGGCCCAGGGAGGCAAGCCCTCATGGCAGCCCCCTGGGCCCCAGCAGTAGCACGCCCCAGCAGGAACAGCAACCAAGCACTGAACAGGAACACTGAACATTTTCATGGGGTCACAGCCCCTTCTTTTATACACATTTCCCTTTGTGTCACAGCACAGGGCTGGGGAAAAACCAGACGCAACTGGTTTGGGGGAGCTTTGGAGCACTTTGTTTTGCTCAGCTCCTCTCTCCTTTCACAGGACAGGCTAGGGACATCAGACGCACCACAGGGGGTGGAGCCAGCATTGTGGAGGGAAGGCACAGCCCTATTCAGGTCCCAGGTGCAACTCCTCCCTCCCATCTAGATGCAGATCTCTCTATTCACCACTGCGCTGACTCACCCTGCCCCTGTCACTCACAAGCCAGACATGCAATTCACATCAGGCAGGCAGACACAGAGCACACATAAATGCCAACTTCTAGAAGTGGCATTTCTACACAAGTTATAATAAATCTGCGCACACCATTGCGCAGCATTTATTCTCACGAGTTCGCACATACTAAACTCGCCCCTGCACTCCTCTCACACCAGGAATTACCATGGACACACATATCCCCCATGCATTCCTATGGGAGGGCAGGCCCATCTCACTAAATGCGCACAGAGCGTGCACGCACTTTCCACTGGACCACAGTGCGAAAGTGCCCAGAGACTTAGAACTACTGACATACAAGGCAAAAAGTTTAGGGGTGAACCGGCCAAAAAGGGCCAAGTCCAACACCCGCGCAACCCGAAGGCATACTGGAGAGGACGGGCCGGGCCACCCAAATATGAGGAGCACGGCCTTCTAAAACTCTTTCAATCGTGCGGGGTTGCTCCAGCTCTCAGAAAGTCGGGGAGGTGCGGAGCCGATCCAGGCGCTGGCTCAACCGCAGAGCCAAGCTTCGAATGGTGACACTCCCTCGTCTCGTCTGCCGATGGGCAAGATGAAGTCGAAGCATGCTTCGATTTCTTTTTCTTCTTCTGGGACTTTGACTTACCCAAATGGCTCGACGACTTGGAAGGCGATAACGACCTCGGGCTTCCTCTCGACTGGGACCTCAATTATTGAGGCGTCGCACATTGAGCTGCCATAAGCATGAGGGATCGCTCCCTCAAGGCCTGCTTGTGCATGGCGGGGCAGTCGGGGCAGTCCTTCAGGTCGTGGTCCCACTCGAGACTCCAGATGCACCTCTCTCCAGAGGGGAGAGGTGTGGCACAGTGGCCAGAGCGGCTGACTCCGGAGCGCGGGTTCACGGTTCGATCCCCGGCGCCAAAGGCAGCTCAGCGCAGCATCATGTGACTCTGGGCAATAGCTCACTTAATCTCCCCAACAGTTCCCAGCACCGTGAAACCCTTAAGGGGGTGATATGTTTACGTTTTACAAGTAGGAATTATTATTATAGAGGCATAGAAGGTGCGGGTCTGTCACCGAAATCTGTTGGTAAGAAGCGTCGCAGGGCTTGGAAGAGGTGTGGCGCAGCGGCCAGGGTGCCTGACTCCGGACCACGGGGTTCACGGTTCGATCCCCGGCGCCGGCGGCAGGTTAGCCCAGCACCATGTGACTTTGGGCAATAGCTCGCTTAATCTTCCCGACGGCCCTCAGCGCTGGGACACCTCTCTGGAGGTAGCTGGGCGCTTTACAAATGCTGGTATTTCATTTCATTGAAGCCGGCCTTCTTCGAAGACATCCCTGCCACACCAGGAGGTAAACTTTAAAAAAAACTTTGACAAAATGTTGAAAAAAACTAGTCAGAAAGTGACTAAGGGGTAGCCATGCCCGAATCTGCGCTGGCTGCCGTAGAAAGAAAAGAACTGATGTCAGCGCGCCTGTGTGGCGCTTTTATAGGCACAGCGAATGTCATTTCCGGTTCAGATGATGCCAATGACAACACGTGGAGCCACACGATGCCACCTACGGTGCGCAGTACTACTGCTCACGAAAAAATTTCGGGATCCAGTCTGATGCCTGGGGATAATTCTAAAGTAAGCAATCCTCAGCTAGAAGTCTCTATCACACAAGGGCCTCCAAATTATTTCTTTCCCAATGCCCCCAAAATCCAGAAGATGACACTGTGACCAATGACTACTAGCACGACAGAATGCCGCCAGTGAGTACCCTGGGTAGTAGCTCGCCCATGTCGCTTCCAGGCCGAGTGCAATCTAGACTTTAACAATGTCATAAGCTTATTTTTTCCTACATTTATCACGTACCCCTTCCTGCAACCCTACACTCAGATGCTGAATTTGTACCCTCTATATATCTACGTCAGCAAGAGGCATTTGGGAACACAGACTTTTCCTTGAAATATCTGTCTCTCTTCAGTGTCATTCGACGGGTGCCAATATAAATATTTCCATATTTATCCTCCTTCATCTGCTTCAGGTGGTCTGAGGGTGGCATGAGGCGCTATACAAGCAACCGACGCAGCACGACATGAACCCGCTAATCCATTGTACTAACGCTTCCATACCAAATACTTCAAAGGTAGCTTCAAAGCAACATTTTGGCCCTGTATAAAATAACATACCAAAGTTTAAAAAAAAAAAAGTACAACATAGCATTACATACCACAGTACAGGTTTTATTTACATATAAGGGCACAGCATACAATAACCGCACAGCTGTACATACCACGACACAGCATAGCTTAACATAACGTAATAAAGCACAGCACACAAGACAGAGTGATTGGGTAGGATGGACGCCTCCCCACCCTCTTCACCCTGCCATCAAGTTCCAAAATCCGCCTGCGTTCCAGTTGCTGCACTGCTGAGATCCAGATGTTTCTGGAATGTTCCAGCGGTTCAGTCAGCACTTTCCTCTCAGACCTCAAGAATGTGGCGCCTAATGTCAACTTTCACTGCCTTTAAATAAAGGCCTTTCTCTAAAAGCACCCTCTCGCTCCTCTCACTGAACACAGTCACACAGAGGCCGTCACTGATGTACGGAACACAGACTGTCTCTCGTCATGTTTTGATCTACCCGTCCACCCTCGCATGACCTGCCCGGGCTGAGCGCTTGGTTCATGCTATGTCAGATACCCACTCGCCGATCAGGCTAACGGGAACCATCATAGCCAGAGGGAAACAGCTCTGGGCTATAATCACTTCCAGATCGGGAGGAAGCTCGGCTAGATGAACGTGAATCATCGAAAGGAAGAGGCCCTTCAAGACGGCAAAACAGGAATAAAACCTAACGCTCCAAGAGCAGAGGCTCGAAGACCAGCAAGGTAAATGCCCCCTTGGCCTCCGGTTGGACGTTGAAAGACTTTAAAAGTCCAGCTGCCACTGCACCTGCTGCACCATCGATAGCCAGGCCACGTTGGAAATCCTCCACCGGATTATTACCAATACTGCAGGGAGCGGTAATTACAGGACGCATGAATTATCTCCAATAACGAGTCAGTGCTGAGCACGAGGGATAATCACGTAAATTGGTGCGCGCGCGGGTTTTGACATTATTTCGAGCATTTTTCCCCTAATAAATTGCAGTTGCTTTTCACAGGTGGAGGGGACTGTGCGGACATTCCCACTAAACGAATAATCTCTAAGGGGAATAAACTCACATCGGGATTTCCAGAAAACTCATTTTTCTTTTTTTAATTGGCCTCAACATAGAAGGTGACATCGCACATATTAATTTAAATCAGGCGCGATCACATACCCTTCGTTTCTTTTCTACTAGGAACATATTTTTCCAATTTTATATCGGTAGATACAAAATTCAATTCTCAAAAGAATTCTCCAAATCTTATTGAACTTCTTGACAATTCCATGACGGCGATAGTAAGTTCTTTCCATCATCATAACTCTGTTTATAGTGTTAATGCATTCCAATAAAGTTGGGCTGTCTTGTAAGTTCCGTTTTTACACTATAGTGGATCTGGCCGCTAAGAAATGAAAAATAAGTTTCTAATCGGGACATTACTTCCATTTCAAGGCGGTAATACAAGCAAGGAATATGGGCCTTCCATCCCTTACTTTGGTGGGGAAAATGCTATATAATTTGTGTGCAGTTTGCCCGTCATACCCCTGGGCCCCGGTGCCACAGCACCTATGCACTGTTGATAGTTAGGTCCCTGGAAAAAGTGCCGAGATGACAGCTGTTATTATAGCATCGCCTGAGTTTATACCTGTGAACTGCAAGATAAGAAGGTCTCTGCAAGGGGGCGCTCGTGAGAAACCGCTTGCAGTCAACCAAAAAAAAAGAAAATCATAATCCCTCTCTCTGAAGGGAGTCCCCCGCGACAGATGCGCTGCCCACATTGCTTAAAATTGTCTAACTTAAATAACGTGGAATTTTGGACACGGTTCTACAGAGCAACCCGTTTCTGATTTCAAGGCCTGGGAAATGGCCGCTCGCGCTGGGAATATTGTATTACAGGATCTGCCGTCAGCAGCAGATGTATTATGGCGGGGCGGGAACAGCGACGAGGATGAGGCGGCGGGAAAACTCCCTCCAGCCGGCGTCACGGCATTTTTGTCAACTTTCTCACTGACCGATCAAGCATTCCATAGTTGTGGAATTCAACGAAAGAGCCCTAGGGGGCTCTGACTTTTCTTCCTTGTTTTTTCTCCTCTTAAAAAATAATAGTCAGCAGTGGAAAAGATTTCCCAGAGAAGGCTCGAGGGCCCAAGATATTTTATGACCCAGCTTCCCAGAAGATGTATATCTCAAAAATATATACGCTCATGAGTGCAACTCAAAAACACGCGGCGAGGCAGTGAGTGATGGTAGGGTGAGTGGGGACATGAAGAACTGCACGAAGTGCAGCGCGGCCTGGGAGATTTCCGCAGTTCGCGCTTTAACTTCCCGGAATCAGCACTTATACAGGACGCCTCACTGATATACAAAACTAGAAGGCCTTGGGATTAGACCAAGCTTTCAGTGGCGGCTGGTGACATTTGAAAGTGGTAGGGCGTAACATTATTGTCGTACTGCACTGCGGCGAGCGAGCGTAGCGAGCGAGCCTGAACAACCTACGGGGGACTTGGGGGGGTTCTCCCCCCAAGAAATTTTTGAAAAAAGAGTGCACAAACGGTGCATTTTCAAGCAAATTTGAGGTAGCAGGGGGGCGCTAGGTGGCGCACACGCAAGATGGCCGCACAAGTGTGAGGCTCCTGCAGCCCGGTGAATATATCCTACCACTTATCCTGCTCAATGGCCTCTTAAGCGTCCGAAAAGCTGCCAACCAGAAGACAACACCTTCCGGCAGACTCGCTGGAAATCACAGGTGAATCGGAGCAAGCCTGCCCCAGAAACAGCGTCGACAAATATTGGCCGAGATGCAATGCGGAGCTAAGGGGGTGTGTAGAGCGGCGGTCGAGACTAACTGAGGCCGCGGCTGCGCTGGAGGCACCCAGGCCACGAAACGAGGCGGGAGCGGCGGATTCGGAACTCGCGCCCTGGAGCTCCATGCAGCGTTCGTGAATGCAAGGCATCTGGCGGTGACGGGGCCCGAAGTGCAGCGAATGCGGATGAACTCGGCTGGCGGAGGACAGACGGAAAGCAGAGCAGCGAATCGTGGGCAGCGGCCAGCCCGAGGCTGACCGGGAACAGGGGCCTACGCTCAGACCACAGTCTCCGCAGGAAAAACATGGCACACGGACGCTGATCGGTGGCCTTCATCTGCCCACGCTGCCCATCTACAAAGGCAAGTACCGCTGCGCTGCAATCGGAGGACTACTGCCGGGCGCTGATGAGACTGTGCAGCCGGGGACCCCTACGAGAACGCTGCTGTGGGTCCCCGCTACCTGCCTAGGGATCTGGGAGGCCGCGCCTGCCCCGACTGCCATGCTGAGGTGAGAAGGGGAACCTAACGCTGCCCCGCTGGGAGGTTATACACTGTTGGAGGCCCCACCGACTTGGCGCCATTTTACAGCTGGGGATCCGCCATGTTGTGCTGAGAAGAAGAGGGTCGTATGCGCGGAGGCTCTACAGACACCCTGGGAGATAGTGGCTAGGGGGACCCCCTCGGAATGCGGCATTATTATTGAAGGCGAACTCTGTGGGCGCAGTAGATCCCGTGCGCCAGATGACCGGATCCTACCTCCGAGGTAATGCCACGAGACAGTGTGAAATCAGCACCGTGTGGGTCTGACTCGGCGTCAC
Organism: Calotriton arnoldi; assembly: GCA_963921515.1. Classification (NCBI taxonomy): domain Eukaryota; kingdom Metazoa; phylum Chordata; class Amphibia; order Caudata; family Salamandridae; genus Calotriton; species Calotriton arnoldi. Next base: position 70,302 of record CAWUFW010009436.1, on the reverse strand, counting down.
TGAGTCGCTGAGACGTGCGATCGCTGTGTGTGGTGTGTCCGGGTGCAACGCCCTGAGGCTGGCCCTGCTGATTTTGCTCTGGTACCACTGGCGGTGCCCCCCCTGCATTGCGCTGCCTTGGAGGTGTATGGACCTTAAAACTGGGCGCTGACCGCTAACAGCAGTGGGCCCGGAGGCGCCAACCCCACTAAGACGACAGACGGGGACACGACTGGCTGCGCCATACATAGGTGCCATAATGGGGAAACCAGACACCAGGCAACCGAAGCTGACTTTCGAGACTGGGAAAAAAGTAACCCGAGCCGCCCAGGAAGATCGCGACCCTGAGGGAAGCGGGGAGGCACGGGGAGACACTGCTGCACATAATGCGGATGTGCAGAGCATCCTACAAGAGGTCCGGCAAGGGTTTGCCACTATTGTGGACAAAGTTGACCGCATGTCGACGCGCATGGACGCCATAGCACATAAATTGGAAGGTCATGAGGACCGTATCAAAGAAACAGAGCGGCGCATCTCGGACACAGAGGACACAACAGCTAGGAATGTCACGCAACTTGCCCACATGGACAAACTCCTAAAACTGATCGCAGCCAAAAACGAAGATTTAGAAGCGCGCAGTAGGCGCAATAATATTCGTGTGCTTGGCATTCCAGAATCGACCAACACTGGAAAGATGGAAGAATATGTGGAAAAAATGCTGGTGGCTGCTCTGGGAGCTGAATCCTTTTCAACTCAGTTTATTGTAGAGCGGGCTCACAGATCTCTTGGGCCGCGCCCGCCACCGGGTGGCACTCCACGTCCCATAATAGCGAGACTTTTGAATTACAGGGATCAGGATGTGGCCTTGAGCGCAGCGAGACGCAAGCAGACCCTATCATATGACGGGAATACTTTTTCCATCTACCCAGACTTCACGCCTACAGTCCAGGAAGAGAGACGGAAATTTATGGACGTCAAGACCAAATTGAGAAAGGCACAAATTGACTATGCGTTGTTATACCCGGCGCGTCTCAGGGTTACACATCAGGGCCGGCAACGATTCTTTGTCAAACCGCAGCAAGTGGAGGAATTCCTCAAACATATACGGCGCACAAACTGTACTGATGGGGAAGTGGCGGCAGCACAATCCTCTGAGTTGCCTGGTGCGGAGGACGACCCACACTGAGGCCAACCTCACCGTCATTACAAACACTCATGTTGATTTATGTCATGTTACTGGTTGGGAGGTAGGCCATGCACCAAAGAACACAAGAGGTAACTGTATGTTGGGCTACATTGAGCCGTATATAATAGACGCCGGGCACCCTCTGCCCTCTGGAACCCGATTGTTTCACCTAAGGGGGTTTCTGGGGGTGAGGGATTACTGTGTAGCCACCTAGGGATGGCCCCCGAAGGGAATCCCCCCCGATTTTGTTCACTGCCTACATACAGTTCTACGGGTTTGTTCTTGTCCAGGTTGGGGTCTGGGGGGGGGGGCGGGCGGGTGTCTAGTTCTGGCAAGTTGGGGTTGCTTCAGTGGGTGGGGGAGGGAACGTGAGGGGAATGTTGCGGTTTGTACATGACCTTCACACGACAAGATGCCCACACTGACAGTTTAGTGTGGGCAGCTGGCAAGTTAGCGTTTGAGCATCCCAAGTGGAATAAAACATTATATCGTGTTCAGGCACATAGACTGAACTGCATCCCTTGGATGCAGAGCAAGTTGAGGGCAGATATCCAGATGCATGGCTGATGCGGACTCCGAGCAACTGAATATTCTCACGTGGAACGTTAGGGGCTTAGGGGACCCGAGGAAGAAGAGACACATATTAGCCTACTTGGACAGGCATAGAGTGCACATAGCTATGTTACAGGAAACACATTTTGCATCTCAGAAACCAAATAACTTTGCAAGCAAATGGGCGGACCACAGAGTCTTTTCCTCTTATTCCTCCTATGCGAGGGGAGTGGCCATACTCATAAAAAAACGGATACCCTTCCACCTAGCGGGAGCCACCTGGGACTCACAGGGAAGATACTGTCTGGCATGGGGGCGACTGGGGACTGTCACAGTGACTTTGGCCTGTTGCTATGGACCGAACGTAGATGCCCCGGAGTTTTACACCACATTATGGGCTAAAATATTTGATATAGGCTCCAGTCACATTATTTGGGGGGGGGGATTTCAATGTTACATACAACCCGCAGTTGGATAGGTCACACCCCGCTCCTCACCACTATACAAAAGCACGTGCGATTATAAAAGACACCATAGCCACCTACCAGTTAATAGATACCTGGAGACATACGCATCCCGCAGCACAGGAGGGAACACATTACACAGCACAGGCAGCGTCGTGGGCGCGATTGGACTATTGGATTCTGTCCCGGGGGCTGGGCCCAGCTATATCTCGGGTACAGCACTTGGCCAGAACTTACTCAGATCATGCCCCGGTAAAACTCACATTATCCTCCTCAGAATTCGGCGCACCGCGCAGTCCTTGGCGACTACATGCTCCTATTTTACTAGACACGGTCTTTCAGGAAGAGCTGCGGGAGGAGATACGTTTTTTTTTTTAGAGGAATAAGGGGTCGGTGGACAATGTAGACACCATTTGGGAGGCATTTAAAGTTACACTCCGAGGGTTCTGCATCTCCAAGGGATCGGGTGTCCTTAAAGACATAACTAATACACTACACAAGTTAGAAGCAGAGCTCAAGACCCTGGAGGCGAGGTTGGCCGCAGGCCCGGACAACCCCGCTCAAATCAAGTTTAGAGAGACGCTTACGGATTATATGGACACAGCGCAGAGGGAAACGAGATTTCGAGGTAGATTCTGGGTAGCCCGTGCCTACGGAGAGGGAGAGAGGCCTGGTAGGGCGCTAGCGAATACGATTGGGAAGCCTCGCCACTCAAACTATGTATTGTAACTCGAGGACTCAGATGGGGTGGTCTACCGTGATACTACCAATATCCTAAATGCCTTTACACGTCACTACGCTCGCCTGTATACCACAAATAGAACAGACGCCCTCGACCTAGAGAGCTATCTGGAGGATGTGACACTAGGCTGGCTAGGTGACGCCCAACGAGAATTTTTATGTGCCCCATTCGAGTTGGACGAGGTCAGGGAAGCTATTATGAGCATGCAATCAGGGAAAGCCACGGGCACAGACGGCATCCCTATAGAATTCTACAAAACATATATAGATCTTATGGCCCCTATCTTACGCGATGTGTATGAAGAATCGCTAGATGTTGGCTGCCTACCGGCATCCATGAGAGAGGCTCTCATTATCTCGCTCTTGAAGCCAGGGAAGTCGCCTCAACATTGCGATTCCTATAGGCCGCTGTCCCTCCTTAATTGTGATGCCAAAATATTAGCCAAACTCATCGCTAATCGACTGAGCCTGTTGCTGGAAAAGCTGATCCTCCCTGATCAGTCTGGATTTGTGCCTGGGAGAGCTACCTCTCATAATCTGAGAACCCTGTTTGCTATTCTGAATAATGTCTCACCCGACCTACCCCTAGCTGCCATCTTCTTGGATGCCACCAAGGCCTTTGATTCAATTGAATGGGATTATATCTTTGGGGTCATGTTGCGGATGGGTTTCCCACCCCTTTTCCTTTCCTGGATTAAATTATTATACCAAGTACCGGTTGCCAAGGTGCTCATGAATGGACACACATCTCAGACATTCCAGATCACCAGGGGCACCCGGCAGGGATGCCCGCTGTCCCCCTTGATCTTCGCTCTTGCAGTGGAGCCATTGGCGGCGAAACTGCGGCAACATCACAATGACAAGGCTCTACGGTGCAATATGCGGCAAATACTTATATCCCTATACGCCGATGATATCACCCTGTATATCCGTGACCCACAACATAATTTAAATCCAGTACTTCGGGAATTTATCGTTTTTGGGAAACTATCGGGGATTCAGATTAACTGGGGGAAGTCCTGTATTTTCCCTCTGACAACAGCAACAATCCGCTTTCCGTTGGATTATCCCTTAGAATGGTGCGAGGAGGAGCTGCGGTACTTGGGAATCCGCGTCACTAGGGACAGAGACGAATTGATGCGCCTAAATTATGGAAACGCAATGACTCGCATAACTGACTACGTGACCCGCTGGATTACATTACCCCTCTCCATAGCGGGACGAGCATCCTTAATTAAAATGGTGATACTTCCCCAATTGCTTTATCTGTTTTTAAACATACCATACTATCCAGGGGCATTCTTCTTTAAGACGCTCAGATCTGAGCTGACGCGACTGGTATGGGGGGGTAAACAACCGAGATTGCAGTGGAATGTGCTTACCAGACCATACTCCCAGGGGGGGTTCGGCATACCAAATCTCGAATTATATTACATCAGTGCACAAGCTCACTTTGCATGGTTCTGGGTGAAGCAGCCACGATATATGCCACAGGTTGCGGCGGAACAATGGCTTGCACACCCCATCCCCATAGACGGAGCATTGTACGACATAGCCGGCACTAGGGGTAAGACGCTGACCACTATCAACTGTACCACTAAAGCATGGCAACGCATGGGATGCATGCTGAACGTCCCCGTGCTTTACTCCCCATTACTACCCCTCACTTATCATCCAAGTATGCCTCTCCTCCAAGAAATAATATTCCATAACTTTAGAGAGCGCACGCACATTAATACCTGGGGGGTATTTATATCAAAACGGCCAATTCCGCACAGCTGACCATGTTTTCCAGGGCTTGCAACAGACTCCACTCGACGTTTTTTTATATATTCGACTAAGACAGGGAGTCCGGTCTCTTACCCCGGAATTCCCCGCGGAACCTCAGGTGCTTGCACCACTACAACTAATGCTCAAAAGCACAACGACAAAACGCCTTGTATCCCTTATATATCGAGCGGTGCATACACAGAGGGAATTGCCGGTCACACTGTCCCGCACAAGATGGGGTGAGGAGCTGGGTCTTGCCCTGACGGATGACCAATGGGAGCATTGCTGCTTGCAGACTGAGCGGGTCTCGGCCAGCAGCAGGCTGCGTATCATACACTACAAATTCCTTCACAGACTGTATTACACCCCAGCCAAAATGCACAGACACCATCTGCGAGACTCGGACAGATGTGACAGATGTAGAGCTCCGGGAGCAGACTTTTTGCATCTGGCTTGGGAGTGCCCCGGGGTGAATGAATTCTGGGGGCAAGTCTTTGACGCTCTAGATCTGATGACGAACACACACATTGAACCAACACCGCTGACGGCCTTGCTGGGCTACGTCCAACCAGTACAGGCGACGCATCGTAAATATGTGGCCCTTGCGCTACTCATGGCTAAGAGGCGGGTGGCCTGCAGATGGGGCAGGGGGAGGGCACCCAAATTCAAGGTCTGGCTTGATGACTTGGTGTATTGCCAGGACCAACTCACCACATATGCGGAACTGCTGCCTAGGGCCTCTAGACCCAGGGATATCTGGGCCCCCTTAACATGTTATCTGCTGCAGCGCCCAAATGAGACCCCAAAAGCCAGCGCGGCAGCGACTTCCCCTTGAGGAGCACAGAGCGCGCACCACAAATAGAAGGACCCACCCATGCGAGAGATAGAGATGCTGCTTGTGTACTAAATGTAATGCATTCTGGTATGGTTTAGCTTAATACCAGCATAGGCAATAGCACACTAACGCTGTAAGGAAATCATGACCAACATTTCGTGCATATTGTATACTGCATTGATGCAATGTCCTCTGCCTTTATGACGTTCTGTAACTAATGTATTATGTCTTGCTGTGCCAAGCGAACTGGACTAATGTACTAATGGCCTGAAACGATGACATGCTGGAAATGTATCACCTGCTGCATATATGGATGCTTTTGATATAATGTTTGTTTGAAAAACAATAAAAAAAAATTGAGGTAGCAGGAAGGTTAATAAAGCAATTAGTGCTGGGCCTAACAAACATAGATCAGTCACTGCACCTCCCCTCACTTCACACAGCTTTGCTTATATGTGTTTGGGATAAATGTAAAACAAGGTGGAGCACCTTCAGTTGGCTCAAAGATGTTGTGTCCCTTCAGGAGAAAACATTGGGTCAGCCAGAGAAGTCAAAATAGAACAAGTTGAAACAGCTGTCTGAAGAGGGTGTGGAGTTTCATCCAGATACCCTAAGAAAATCACAAAAACACTCAATATATCACAATTCACACGCCACTTCACAAATCTGCATATAAGCAGTCTGGGAGCTTGGAAGCTATGAGGACATACAATGACATACAATAACAAAACCACACACCACCCACCTACGGCACAGTGAAGGCCCTATAACGAAGCGTACTCATGCCATTAATGTATCTGAATTGCTTTGATTTGCAATTGCATTTGCCATATATAGAACACCTCCTACTCCTGGCGATTTTGAAAGGTTATTATAGGCAGTGACACATGATCATTTTGCGATTTGAAATAAACAATTTAGGGCGCAGTGGGTGAAAGGTAGGTGCATGCATGTTAAAAGGCAGATGCAATTTTCACAATATTTGCACTGTACATTTCGCTGGATACACTGGTTCAGAGTTTCTCCTTCAGCGCTTACAAAAACACATTTACATTCCACCAAATGCAACTTCTGACACATTTTTAAAGCAAATATAATAAAGTGATGTTGCGCTCATATAATCCCAATTTTCTTGTTAACATGTATGCCAGCTTTAAATTATTAACATTGGTAACTGTAACTCATTAAAACACGACAAGAGATGTTTTAAAACAGTGTAGGATTTCAACAGAAAAGCTGCTGTGCTTCTGAAAACGGACTTTCCCATAATATGCCTTTACTACTGAGTGCCCAAAGAGCAGTTCTTTGTGGTGACTTTCATGTGCTCTTCACAGTCCCCCTGTGTGTCTCTGAGAGTCCCTCTCAGTCCCTGGGGGTGTTTCCCAAAGTCCCTCTCACAGTCCAAGGGGTGTCTCTCCAGTCCTCAGTGGTGCCTTCCAAAGCCCTTTCATGTGCTGATAACACTCCCTCGGTGTATGTCTCAGAGTCCCTCTCACAATCCTCTGAAGCGTCTCTCACAGTCCCTGGGGGTGTCTCCTAGAGGATCTCGGTGTGCCTCTTAGTCCCTATTAGTCCCTTTCACAATCCCTCTCGGTGTGTCTCTCACAGTCCCTCGGTGTGCCCCTCACAGTCCCTCTCGGTGTGCCCCTCACTGTCCCTCTCACAGTCCTCCGAGGTTCTCCCACAGTCCCCTGGTCGCCCACCCCCGTCTCCTTGTATCCTTTCACATTCTCTGTCCCAGTCTGCAGCTCCTTCTCTCTTCCTCTTTCTATCCCCTAAGCGCCTAGAGGCGGTTCTGTTCGCACCGCTACGCTAGAAAAAGTTCTCCCCTCGCTCCGGCCCCTGTTTGTTATGGTCCCCTCTCCCTCACCCTTTCTGTGGCCCTCCTTCTCTACCCCTTCTGTCTGTCCAGCGCCTCTCCTGCCGTTACTCTCCTCGCAGCGCTCCCCCAGTCCCTCAGAGTGTCACTCACAGTCCCTCAGTGTATCACTCACAGTCCTTCGGTGGTTCTTCCCTCACTCTTGCCCCCGTTTCTTATGGTCCTCTCCCTCCCTCTCCCCCACACTTGCTGTGGCCCTCCTCCTCTCCCCTTCTGTCTGTCCAGCGCCTCTCAAGGGCCCGTCTTGGCACAGAAGGTGTATATGTATGTGTGTTGCGAGTACGTTACACGACACGTGGCTGGCACCCCTGGGGTAGTTCAGAGCCTAATGACCATCTGTGATCAGAGTATATAATTAAGGATTTTTATTCCCTGGATACACTGGAGTGCAGCCGCTTCTTTCAGCTTAAAGAGGACTCTTATTTCAGCACACGCGGGAGCCTCGCTCGCGCTCTTCATATACGATCAAACAATAAAGACATGCAAGGGAATTCAGAGGTCGTTCTGTCCAAAACCCTGCCATAGGAGAAAAACAAGGTATCTCTCTCTCTTTTATTCACATTTTCATAGAGCATAATTTGGCATTGGTTGTCGCAGTGAATTTTTTAGGCTTGCTCGGTTTGAAAATGCATGTTTTTTTTTCTTTTTCAGTTTCATATATCGCGAACTCGACCCGAAGGCTTTATGTTACATTCATTCTTTGGAAGGCACGGGGACATTAAATAATTTGCAGAGAATCACAGGATGTTGAGCCCAAGAGACTGGAACCTGGTCCCCCAGTTCCAAAGTCGGCAGCTCTGACTGTTATGCCACATCCTCTCCCCTTCATGTGGGACATGATCATCTCAGGTTGTACTACATCAAAAACAAGAAAAAAGTCCAGAAAGCACAATTCTAAATATTCCATAAGGCTCATTTGACCCATAATGTTTGAGTCTTAATTGGGCCACAAAGTCAGTTACAGAATTGGTGGATTCTCCCTTTCTCGCCACAGTATTGAAGAATACCATTAAGTAATCCATACATCCATGGGACACACAGGCTGGTCACCAGCGGAGACATGATGGAGAGATTCATTTTGGTGTCGGGTCCCAGTTGCTAATGATATATGCCTGACCTAATTAATAAGCGTTTCCTTGTTAGCACTCCATCTTATGTTACAATATAATACACATTGAGCATGCGAATGCTTGTATCAAGCATTACCATAAAAAAGGCACATTGAGCCATACAAACGTACAGCGCACTTGTACGTTAAATTTTTAAACCAAAAAAAAATGTTAAAAACGTAATCCATATATTATTTATTCACCCCATTAAACATTAGGATGCACCAAAGTGGCATAACTTAATCGCAATACCCAGACTCAAGTAAAAGGTGCACCAGAGATAGGAATAAATCATTATAATTATTCATTTATTACACCTCCATGTCTGATCATGCAACAGAAATTCCCACTTAGGCTGCTGCAAGAAAAGACACCACTACTACCAAAAAAGATTTGAGTCTCCCTAGCTACATCAGTTGTGTAATCAGAGGTAAGGAGTCTTGCACATTGCCATGTTCACAGAACGTGTATGTGTTAGACTGCTGCGGCGGCTCGCAATACTTGCGGGAGGGGCACGGGGGCGGGGTGGTGTACGGGGGGGATTTAAAATTTAAAAAAGAAAACTTACCTCAGCCTGACCGGGTGACTGGTCCGCGCCGCCTCTGCTCCTCGGCCGGGTCGGTCCGCGTTGGCGCCTCCGAGTCTTCAAACAGGAACAGGCTGGAACAGCACTGGAGTGGCAACCCCTCTAAGCCAATACTGACGCTGCTCCAGCAGCGCCAGGATTGGCTTAGCAGGGGTACTCGCCGCCCGCCTGCCCATTAGGAGACCGAGGGTTGCGGCGTTGCTCAACCCTCGCTCACCTAATGCGCAGCCGCCAGCCACAACAGACACTAGTGCGCATGACTGGGCACGGCGAGAAAATTCGCCGACCTTCACCCAGCATGCGCACTGCTGCCTGCTGTGCGCTCTGCGCCCTCCTGGTCTGCTGCATGTCAGTCACTCAGCAGCATGACGCCGGACCGCCCACCCCCTTCAGACTCTGAAGGGGGTGGGCCGGGTGGTCCAACGTCATGCTGACTGAGACTGTCAGAATAGCATTGTCAGAATGTCAGACAGTGGCGCGGGCGGCTTCGCGGGCGGCTTCTGGGGCAACGCCCCAGCGCCCTAATGGACGCACCGCCACTGCAAGCTTTAAACTGTAAGAAAGGTATGGCATCCTCTTAGGCACACAGAAGCTGCAGAACCCATGATATGCTCCTTCTTACACTATTTCATAAGTTTTCCATACGAAAAATATTAAATAAATCACCCTGCACCAATTTTTGGCGGGTTGTGCATTATGGAACAAAGAAAAAGACACGTTTGCTGACTATCGATATTAAAAATAATTTTAAAAATATTTTGCGCCAAGGGAAGAAAATGGAACAAACAGAATCTGCACCAAGTATTATGCTTATTCAATTAGCAAACTGATGTTGCCCTAAACTTATTTCCATGTTTTAACCTTTGTAAATTGTAGAACAATCAGTTTGGTCCACTTCTTATTAAATAAGAGGCAAACAATCAAAATCCTCTTTCTTCATCGCTACACCGTATGTAAAAACATTTTTTTTTTTTACAAAGTGTTTATATGCTGGGAGTTTTCTATTGTGTCTGCTGCCCTATTTAATGCTGAAGACAGAATTGATCAACTGCGACAGGCCACAAAGTTTCTTGTCTCAGGTTAAGAAATATTTGACAGACATCAAGTAGAAAGTCTAGTCCAGTGCTTAAGTGGCCGAGCCCCACAAGCAGAAGTCCTGGGTTCTAATCCTGGTTTCCCCACTAGACCAAATCATGCAATTTGGATCAAATCACTTTATGTCCCAGAGCCCCAGGAATCTGATTTGGCAAATAAAGGAGTCCTTAGTGACTAGACATTATCAGGGTAAAGGCAAAGAAACCCAGAATGCACTTCAGATTTCGCAGTCCTCTGAAAGACTTTATACAAAAAGATTTGTCAGCAAAACAAATTATGTTTGATATGTGGGGTAGGATGAACCTGAAGACCTTCAAACAACTTGGAGGCAAATACAACATGGAGCTGTTCAGGTATCTGCAATTAAAACATGCCCTGGGAAAACATATCCCTAAAGGTACCCCGATCTCTGACGGCTTCCTGTTGGACCTTAGAGTACTGCTTTCTGAAGCGTTAGCTAAAAAAATGGTCTCCAATTTACAGAACGCTGATCACTAATACCCAGAAAATCTACAGATGTTGAGATCAAAGTGGGCATTTGTTCTGAAGGAGGTAGCCATTAGGGCGGCGGGCTTTAGACTGGAGCAGATTAAAGCGTTACATAGGATGTACTATGCCTGACCACTGTTAACGAAGCTCGGGAGGGCAGATGCTGGTCTGTCTTTGGTGATGTGGCCATAACCCATTGAAAAGCATACCCACCCTGAGTATTCAAGAGACTAATCTAAGATGGCAGCTAGGGTAGGGGAAGCTGAAGGATACACCTAAAAAAAACTGGATAAAAAGAAGCTTCTAGTAAAAAAAGGTGGCCAAAAGGAAAGGCAGCAATGGCTAAAGGGCTTTGTGTTTTCTGAACTTCTCTATAGTGAATTAAGCTAGATCGCAGAAAAACGGAGGCCTTCTGCTTGCCATCTTATTCACTGTTCCAGTGACCTCCTACTGTCTGTTCCACAGATGTGAAAGTCCTCCACGGTGGGCGCGATATTCAAGTGTATCAGGGCTGTGAGACAGTACATTATTTAGCTCTAATGGTTCATAAAGAGACCTGAACATGCGCACTCCATGTGAGACACACACTTCGAGGTGAGACACTGTTGACAATGGATCAGGCTTGCGTCACTGCTGCTCAAGGTGTAGAGGATCAGTGTACCTAATGAAAGCATGGGCCCTATGTTGTTCATAAAGTTTGGAGCAATGTTGCTAGTTACTCTCTGGGCCAATGTTGCTGATACTGCCTTGCACCAATGCCGCCAGTGGTTTATGGTAACAATGCTACTTGTTACTGCTAGACGGCAATGCTACTCATTAGTTTAATGGACATATCGGGCTATACTCTGAGGCAAATATGGCTGGCTCTTGTGTGATGCTAATAGTGTTTATTACAGTCAGAGAGCACTACTGGGCATTACTGCCCGGACTCAGTGCTGTTTAATACTGCCGCCATTCAGTACTGTTTGTATTGGCTAATGTGATTTTTCAATTTTTTCTCCTGTTGGGGAGATATATATTCCATGTTTAAAGGCACACATGCAGTCAGTATCGTTTAAGGTAATCTGTATCTCTTATTGCGATCTAGTTATGTTAACATGTTTACATAAATCTGCGGCATTTCACATCCCTTCATGTAATGTCACTTCGTGCTGTGCCACTTCTCGGTGATTTCAATTTTTGTTTATTTGCCTTTCTATGACACCATTGGTGTTTAAGGTCACGCGTTGTCACCTCCTCAGTCATCACTGAATAAGCAAATTAGTACAAACTCGAAAAATTAAGACCTTTAGTCTCAAAGAAAGGTATGAACTCTTCATTGTATGCAGTGTAAACATGCCTTAATTTGTTTCATTCCCTTGCAGGTCACTGATTTGTTGGCATTGTGTTATAATGTTAGCCTTTCAGTATGCATTTATTCTTATTTGTTTAGGCCTTCCCCTTCCCCTCCCCTCTTTTCTTTCACCTGGTGGACAAGTTACTTACCTTCGGTATCGCCTTATCTGGTAGACACATGATCTAGCCGCAGATTCTGTACCTTTGAATTTCCCAGGCGTCAGACTGGATCTGGAAGATTTTTCTTTGAGCAATACCCTTGCACACCAGTAGGTGGCATCGGTCGGATCCAAGTGACGACGTTATCGTCTTAGCCGTTGTGACGTTCACCTCACCTATATAGGCGCCACCTCGACGAGCTGTAGCCAGTTACTTTTCGCAACTTTCCACACCAGGAGCGTGGAGCCAGGAAGTGCACTGACATTGGTGTGTTTCTGACCAACTAGGGCCCTGAAAAGGAACAGCCCTAACGCTAAAAACCTGTCTGCAGCGCAGGGAGGATGGGTGGGTCGGTAAGGAATCTGCAGTTAGATCATGACTCTACCAGATAAGGCATTACCGAAGGTAAGTAACTTGTTCATCTGATAGAGACATCTAGCTGCAGATTCCTTACCTTTGAATAGATACTCAATCAATACCACCCCTAGAGGAGGGACTGCTGACAAGTTTAGACCAGGAAGTCCTGCAGAACAGAGCGGCCAAAAAGGCAGTCACTGCAGACTTGACTGTCCAGGCAGTTGTGATTGTTGCTGCCTGACAAATGTCGAGGACTGGGACTCCACATTGCAATGCTGTGGTAGCAGCCTTAACTTGGGTGAAATGAGCACTTAAGCCGTCAGGAGTCAGCTTTTTGGCCAGAGCATAACAGATTTTGCTGCAAAGGACGACCCATTGAGAGATCGTCCTTTTCTGCAACCCTTCTTTGCTTCCACGTATCCCACGAAGTGTTGGTCATCCAACCGGAACTCTTTTGTGCAGTCAAGGTAGAACAACACGCTTTTTTGGGGTCCAGACAGTGGAGTCGGTCTTCTTCTTTAGAGGGATGCGGAGGAGCGCAGAAAGTGGGCAGGGTGACAGATTGCCCATTGTGGAATGGTGTTATCACTTTTAGTAAAGAAAGAGGCCTTAGTACAAAGTACCAACTTATCAGGGAAGATAGTGAGGAAAGGAGGCTTGGATAACAAAGCCTGCAATTCGCTCACCCTCCTGGCAGATGTGATTGCCACTAAAAAGGCTGTTTTGATGGTAAGCAGCCGGAGGGGGCAGTTGTGCAAAGTTTCGAACGGAGCACACATCAGGAAGGTGAAAACCAAATTAAGGTCCCACTGAGGCATGATGAAAGGGATAGAGGAAAAAATATGTTCAAGCCCCTTGAGAAATCTATTTACAATAAGGGGTTTAGATAAAGAGGGTTGGTCTGGCAGCCTAAAAAGGCAGACAGGGCCGAAAGTGCCCAGAGCAGCGCCCTGCTGGGAAAGAGTCAAAATAAAAAGTAAGACTTGAGAAAGGGAAGGAGAAAGAGGAACAATAGATCTTTCTGTACAATATTTTACAAATTTGAGCCACCGGCAGGTGTACACTGGCTTGGAAGAGGGACGCCTGGCTGACAAAATAACATCACAGACCGAAGCCTGTAATGTTATTTTGTCAGCCAGGTGGGAGGATGGTCGAATGCTATTAACTGCTGCCGCTCAATCTCCACGCAAGACGGCGTAGAGTTGACAGGTTCAGGTGGAGGACAATCCCCTGCTGCTGCAACAGAAGAGCCTCCGAAAACGCAGCCTAATTGGAGAATCGATGCTCAATTGGAGAAGTTCGGGATACCAGACAGGGTGAATGTATGACATTGTTCTGCATTCTGTCCATCAATTGTTCTTTTTGCATTTGTCACCCCGAGTGGGACGGGTATGCCCAGACGTGGGTCCCGTGCTCTCCATGCCACTGGAGTCAAGCTACCCTGGCTGATGAGGGCTGAAAGCCCGAAACCGGTCCTAGGATGCTCGATTCCAGTCCAGGGAGGACCTGGCCTGGCAGTTCGGGCTGGACTGTTCCCATTGGGCGCAGGGTCAAGACTGATTTGCATATGGCTGGGTCCAAACTGGAATGGCATAGTGAGCAAAAAAACGATGGATTTAGGCCCAGATCTCTGTACTGGGGTGAATGTATGACATTGTTCTGCATTCTGTCCATCAATTGTTCTTTTTGCATTTGTCACCCCGAGTGGGACGGGTATGCCCAGACGTGGGTCCCGTGCTCTCCATGCCACTGGAGTCAAGCTACCCTGGCTGATGAGGGCTGAAAGCCCGAAACCGGTCCTAGGATGCTTGATTCCAGTCCAGGGAGGACCTGACCTGGCAGTTCGGGCTGGACTGTTCCCATTGGGCGCAGGGTCAAGACTGATTTGCATATGGCTGGGTCCAAACTGGAATGGCATGGTGAGCAAAAAAACGATGGATTTAGGCCCAGATCTCTGTACTGGGGTGAATGTATGACATTGTTCTGCATTCTGTCCATCAATTGTTCTTTTTGCATTTGTCACCCAGAGTGGGACGGGTATGCCTAGACGTGGGTCCTGTGCTCTCCATGCCACTGGAGTCAAGCTACCCAGGCTGATGAGGGCTGAAAGCCCGAAACCGGTCCTAGGATGCTTGATTCCAGTCCAGGGAGGACCTGGCCTGGCAGTTCGGGCTGGACTGTTCCCATTGGGCGCAGGGTCAAGACTGATTTGCATATGGCTGGGTCCAAACTGAAATGGCATGGTGAGCAAAAAAACGATGGATTTAGGCCCAGATCTCTGTACTGGGGTGAATGTATGACATTGTTCTGCATTCTGTCCATCAATTGTTCTTTTTGCACGGGATACCAGACTCTACATGCCCAGTCTGGAGCCACACGAATAACTTGGGCCCCATCGCTCCTGATCTTCTTGAGCAATTTGGGCAGGAGTGGTATGGGCGAAAACGCATATAGGAGGCCTGTGCTCCACTCGAGACAAAAAGCTTCTCCGAGCTTCAGCCGCCTTGGAAACTCCAACGTGCAAAACTGCTGACATTGCGCGTTCTCTGCAGAGGCGAACAGATCTAACAAAGGCTCTCCCCACTGCTGAAAGAGACCTTGCTCCACCTCTGGATGAAGACGCCATTTATGATCCGCAAGGCATCGACGGCTGAGTTTGTCCGCCCTGGACTTCAGAGAACCTGCCAGGTGTTGAACCACCAGGGATATGCCCTGCTGTTCCAGCCATTTCCAGAGACGCAGGGCCTCTTGACAAAAAGTCCACAACCGCACCCCGCGCTGTTTGTGCAGTACCACATGGCAGTGGTGTTGTCTGTGAACCCTTTAACCAACTTTCCCTTAATTGAAGGAAGAAAGTCTTTCAACAACAAGCGAACCGCTCGGAGCTTCAGCAAGTTGATGTGGAGTCCAGATTCTGCCAGAGACCAGAGTCCTCTGATCTCCCAGGAGTGACTTATCTGTCACTACTGTGTGATCTGGTTGGGGAATGGAGAGGGGTCTGCCTCTGACCCAATCGCAGTTGGTCAGCCACCACTGCAGATCCTGTGCAGTTCCCTCTGAGATCTGGACCATGTCGGAGAGATTCCCCTGATGCTGCGCCCACTGGAACTTCAGATCCCACTGCAGAGCCAGCATATGCCATCTGGCATGTGTCACAAGCAGGATGCAGGAGTCCATGAGGCCCATTAGCCTCAGAGTCATTCTCACCGAAATCGAGGATAGAGGCTAAAACATCGGTATCATAGACTGAATATCCTGGACTCACCGTTTGGGTGGATAAGCCCGAAACTGCACTGTGTAGAGCACAGTTCTGATGAAAGGGGGCATCTGCGAGTGAGGTAGGTGTGACTTTGGCATATTGATAGTGAACCCCAGCGAATGCAGGAGGTTTGCCGTAGTCTGGAGGTGGGAGACCACAGCCTGGGGCGAGCCCGCCTTCAACAGCCAGTCGTCGGGATAGGCGAAGACTGGCACCCCTGATCTGCGCAGATGGGCTGCAACCAACGGCATCACCTTGGTGAACACCCAAGGTGCGCTGCTAAGGCCAAAGGGGAGCAAAGTGCTCGTGGCCTACCGTAAACCGCAGATAGCGTCAATGGGCAGGCAGGACGGGAATGTGAAAATAAGCGTCCTGCAAGTCCAACGCTAACATCCAGTCTCCTGGGTCCAGAGCAAACAAGACCTGAGCCAGAGTGAGCATCTCGAACTTTTCCTTTTTGGTGAAGTAGTTGAGGGCTCGTAGATCCAGGACAGGACGAAGGCCCTTGTCCTTTTTCGGGACCAAAAAGTAGCAAGAATAACAATCACAGCATAGTTCTGGCGCCAGAACCCTCTCTATGCCTCCCTTGGCCAAGAGTGTCATGACTTCCTCCTGAAGCAATGTCAGGTGATCCTCGGTCAGACGCTCGTAAGTTGGAGGCATGGAGGGAAGGGGAGTCTTGAAGGGAAGGGAGTAGCTCCTCCGGACTATCTGAAGAACCCACCTGTGTGACGTGATGTTTTGTCAGTTGTGGAGGTGATGGCAGACCCTGCCACCAAATGGCCACCCATGATCTTGAAGGGCCAGATTAGGAGGGTTTGGCGGCTGGGGGTGCAGGGAGGGTGGTGGACTGCCCGACCTCTGGCCGCCCGACCCACGTGGTCGGAACAAGCCGTGCCCACAGTTGCTGAACTTGCACGGTCTTGTGGCTGGGGTATGGCTGGCGCGGCTGAAAGCCACTTCCGTAGCCACGAAAGGGGTGAAAAGGAGATGGGGGACGTGTGGCCACTGAGAGGCCCAAGGACTCTAGGGCTCTAGGGCCATGTCTGCTTTGTCTCCGAAGAGACGGGTGCCATTAAAGGGCATGTCCATGAGGGAAGCCTGGACATCCCCAGAAAAGCCAGAAGTTCTCAGCCAGGCTTGGCTTCAAACAGCCACCATTGATGACATCGCTCTGCCCAGCGAGTCGGTCGTGACAAGCCCACAACGAATGGCGAATTTTGCCGCATCTATCCCGTCTGATACCGATTGGCAGAAGATGGCCTAGACCTCCTCTGGGACCGGTAGCAGCACATGCGTAACCATTTCCCACAGGGAGTGGGAGTACCGGCCCAATAGGCATCCGGTGTTCACTGACCGCAATGCAAGGCTGGCGAAAGAAAACATTTTCTTGCCCCAACTATCCAGCATCTTGGATTTCCTGTCCAGGGGTGCGAAGGGAACGTGCCCTGTGATGTTGAGACTTGGACCACCAAGCTCTCTGGGGTAGGGTGGTTGGTCAGAAAATTTGGGTCGCCCAGTGCAGGGCGATGGCGGCAGGCGATTATCCTATTCACAGGAGCCCCTGTGCTGGGCTTGGACCAGGTTCCCAGTAGGACATCAGTCAAGGCCTCATTGAAAGGCAGGAGGGGTTCCAAGGAGGAGACACCTGGCTGCAGGACCTCCATCAAGATGTTCGTCTTGACTGTCAAAGAAGGGAGCTGAAGGTCCAGGACCTCAGCTGCCCTTCGCACTACCATAGTGTATGACGCTCCTTCCGCTGTAGTAATGGTAGGGGAGAAAGCAGACCAGAATGTGGAGAGGTGTCCTGACCACTGGCCTCACCAAATTCCTCATACTAGTCCATTTCTTGCCTTGGCTGGTCTTGGATTGATTGTAAAGGGTCCAACGACCCCTCCCAATCGTCCTTCATTCCTAGTTCTCCGCAATAAGGCTGAGGAACTGACGTAGGACCAAAGGGTTCTGTCGGCGCTGGAATCAACGGGGATGAGAATGGGGCTGGCGCCGCTAGTGGGGGCTGGCGGCGTCGGGAGTATCAGCATGGGGGCTGGGGAAGGTCGCAGTGGCACGACCGGCATCAGTCTCGATCCATTACCGGGTCCATGGGTGGGTCGCCTGAGCCACCGGCACGGAACCCGATGAAGCCCTCTCTGAGCCTCCGGGGCCCGAAGGCGCACAGGTAGGGTCAGGCTCGCCAAATATGAGGCACATGGCATCATAGAATTCTTTGAGCCGGGCTGGGGTCGCTCTGGCACCAAGGAAGGCGGGAAGCATGGAGCCGACCCAGGCGCAGGTTCAGCTGAACGAGGCCTAGAACGCCAAGACTCCTCCATGGCGTCAGCCGACCGACGGGGAGAAGTCGAGGCACACCTCGGTCATTATGAAAAAAATGCAGACACAGAAACACGTTGCTTCCAGTTTCTGTCTGCTGCTCACACATCAGGCGACTGGGACACAAAAATCCTTGGGCACGTTTTATGCTTTGGGTAAAGTTTCCATGCATGATACTTAAGCAGCAACACACTTTCATCAGTTGTTTTGACCATCAAGTGGTTTGTCTCAGAGATATGTGAGGGAATAACGTGATCTGTATGTGCAACATAGTCACAAAGACCGCATGACCAGGCAGGGAGCGGGTTCGCTTCAGAGTCCTGGCCAATATTGTCTTCTGTTTGGTGACTTGGGAGAAACTCCATCTCCTGACACTTTTACTGGTCCATGTCAGGATGGTGGACAATGTGGCTAAGCAGAATTTGCCCATCCTCACATAACCACTGTCCTTCCAAGGAGAACTTTGCTGCGATATGCCTGAAATTCAGAATTCTCAGAGAGAACTATCCACGGGCATGGGATATTCACTGCTGTCTCTGTTTTGTACCTAGTTTCATGAGTTGGGGTCCAGAGACGTAAATGGGCTTCTACACCCCTGGCCTTAGGTTCAACTGCAAGCTTCCCTTTTCCTTCATGCCAAGGTTCTAGGCTCAGATCCTGTGGGAAAGGGCTCTTGGTGTCTCTTTCTAGAGATGGGAGTTCTGGATTTGTATTCCAGACAAATGGTGCTCCTGGAGCAGTGGAAGTTTCTGACGGTTGAATATTCTTGTAACAGTCACCAATGTGGTACAGCAGCCGTCAGCTCTGAGCCTGCAAAATGAGAGGCTGGTGTTACAGTGCTAGGGAGCTCACCAAGGGTCCAATAGTAGTGATCCACTTTTCTTGCAGGTCACCTACATTAAAAACGCATGACCACAAGTGGTGTTATTTCCCGTCCTGGAGGTTTCATACTTGTGATTGGCAATCTTCTCTGCTTTTTTATTTTTTACTGGAGTTGGAAATGCTAGGCTAAAGCTAATTTAGGCATCTTCTGCTCCCATGCTTCAGAGGTTTGCTTTGTCCCAGCCAGTGTTTAAAGCGTGTGTTCCCTTATGGATCTGAATCTGGTACATCATGCTGTTCATTCGGAGCCTTTCAGACACCTCTCTGATGTGCCATTAAAACATCAACAATTTATGGTTTTATTCCTGGTGGCCTTTACATCAACCAGGGTTTTAGGGACAGAGGTCTCTGGATAGCCACTACTCCTTCCTTAGTGGTGTTACCTGTCAGGTTGGTGTTAAACATGGCTCAGGTTTTAGGCTTAGGTTTTCACCAACTTTCCACAAGGACTAAAGATGATCTCTACTCTGTTTTTCCTGAATCCCGGAGGCTATCTTTCTACTTTCTGCCTACAAAAGATGTCATGAGGGCGGTAGGTTCAGACTTGGAAAGGTCTGCTGAGTTCCACAAGTGTTGAATTGTCTTTGTTAATATTTGTTCAGTAAGACGTGGTTTAATCCTCCTGCTACACAGAGAAGGTAAATTTAGTTGACCGTTGCCATGGTCCAATACATGTCAAAGGTGATTTCCGAGGGTGCATTCACAGGTGTTTGACGTGGGCTGTGATCGCTTCCTAAGAAGAAGCTCAAAGTGCCTTTCTGAGTGCAGTTGGATGGCAGCAGCTAGGGCTTTAAATTGACTTTTGTCTCTCACTACCAACAGGGTTAGCCTAGGGAATAGATGGGTACTGATTTTGCGTGTAATGTCTCGTCCTTTGTGAAGTATGGATGATTGCCGATGGCGTAAAGCCTTGTTTAGTATAGTAGCTACTATGTGTCGCCTTTTTTAAGTCACTGGCAGTGCCCCAGCCCTGCATGCGGCTTTAAAAAGCTTGTTACAAAAATGTAGTGGACACTACATCACACATCGTCATTAAAGATTCGGAAGCGTCAGTTGTTGAATCTTTACTGACTTTGAGAAACGCCGAACCACCTGCTCTGTCCTGGTCTGAGTCATTTGTCACATGTCCCGAACCTCAACATACCTAACATAAACAGATTCTCTGACATCACACCATGCCCTCAAAGCTCAACATGACACGAACAGATCATACAACACCACATCAAGCTCCCAAACTCAACATACTAACATTACCTAAACATATTCAATGACATCACACCAAGCCCCCAAACCTCAGCTTGGTAACATGACATGACCAGAACCTATGACATCACTCCATACTAAGAGATAGGACCATATAGACACATCACAACAAGCTTTCTCCTGCGTACATCCTCAGTCCACTCTGAATTAATATGATGAAACTGATTGTTTTGGATGTTCTGCCCTCGTTACTTTCCAGAAGTATCATTACTTCAATTCCATCTTCCTCCCCCCGGTACTTCACTGATGCTTGATATCTCGGTGTCGTTTCTGTTTTAAGTCCAGGCTTGGGCAGACACCAGAGAAGGCTTTTGTGATGCTCGGTTTATGGCCCTCCCTTAAAGGAAGTAATGGTTGGGGGTGCACGGCCTGCAATAGCGGCATTATGCACGGTTGGATAATTATTTAAATGAGTTAGGTTATCTGCCAGGAAAGTGTGTCCCATCAATCTGTTCTCATGGGAATCAGAGTAACGAGGCGCTCACCCACGCTCGAGCTCCAGGAAAACGCTGAAGACGCCTCTGCAAGGCAGGCTCGAAGCGAACCGTGGGTTGATAGGAGCTTTATACGCGCTGTCACCCACTCAATGGCTCACTGAGGTAAGCAGGAAGTAATCACATAACTGCGAACACCAATCACATCTTTTATGGGGGGACGGGGGAATTTTATATAGCGGGAACTAGACCCGAAGGTATCAGAGCGCTTTACATGAGCACCAGTTGCGATACAGACGGACACATTAATGTTTTTGTTAGGCACGAGGAGATTGAGTGATTTGCCCAGAATCACAGGATGTTGAGCGTCCCTGCCGAGACTCGAACCCGGTTCCCCAGCTTCGAGCTCGCCCGCCCTAGCCTTTAGGCCACATCGTCTCATACTGATATCTAATTGGCCTCCCATCTGAGAAACCCACCAGCTTCCCACCGCTCCGCCCGCTGCGGAACGGTGCGCGTGATTCCGAAGCAGAGCTGATGGTTGGCGAGGCTGAGCTGCAGGCAGATGGGGGCTTTCACGAGTGGGGCGGAGGACGAGAAATATATGACATTTGTCATGGCTGGCGCCCCCAGTAATCTCTCAGAACCGTGTACAGAGGGAAGGTTATTGCACGAGCAGCTCAAGCGGGCAGGCCGTGGTTAAGGCGAACATAATTTATTTCAGGGTCATCCTATAAAGCAAAACACAGGGATGTAAGGCTTAGTGCAGTGGGAAGAGGAATCCACGCCCAAGGGTGTTGTAGCGCCGCACAGCCACTGCTACATCAGGTTTTAACAGTCAGGAAATGCCTGAATATGTTTACATTTTGCAAATGCATAAATCACTCATGCTGAGGACGAGGGACCACCACAGCTTAATTGTGAGGTTGGAAGTGTAGTCATTCCGTGGAACGGAATCACACACCACAAACTCAACGTTAATCACACTAGCAGATAGCCAGGGTAAGAAATCGGGTTGCTTCCGGCTTGACTGCGCAACATCCTGCGAGGCCTGTTGTTACCGATTCTTTACAATATAAATACAGTGGCCTTTCACTCCTCCAGAGTCTCTCTCACTCACCTCATGTTGTTGACTGTTTAGTATATCTTTCCTCTTCCTAGGCGGGAGACTATTTTACTTTACAAAAGTACACTGAAGAATCATAAATTGCCTCAAATACCATGCATTGTAAACATACAGCAATTCTTCTTTTCTTTTTTTCCACAGCAGCCAACTCAATATGCAGGCCAACCCCTACAGACCTTGCCGATGCTTACTTTTATTGGATTCAGTTTTTGGCAGGGGGTTTGGGTAATTACTAAACAGCCCCTGCACAATATTCTGATTGCATCTTAGAAACGGTCATTGTTGTCTTGTTCAGATTAGGGTTTTAGGGCCTGATTACGTGATGTGGTCAGTGTATTTCAACCGTGTGTAAACCCCTGTTTACGCATGGGTCGGAATTATGAGTTTGAAGTACTTAATGCATCCGACAATTACCAGATGAGTTAAATGACTCAACCTTCCTTAAATTTCAGCAGGTCAAACCTGCCCGAAATTTAAAAGGAGAAGCACACAAAATGTACCCAATCATGGTGCATTAAACACTAAAATCCACATGTTATTCCTCAATAGCTCATAATAGATGTTATTTATCACACCCGATAAATAACATACCCCATGTTATCGTTATTTATCAGGAGGGATAAATAGCATCTAAACTCGCAATCAGGCCCTTAGTTGGTAGTTTTTATGTAACTAGTGTCTCTTCTTATTTTTTTTTACACTGACCATCAATCAATCAGGGATTTGTGAAGCGCATTACTCACCCGTGAGGGTCTCAAGGCGCTGGGGAGGGGGGTTACGCGCAGCTTCGTCTCATCCGAAGAGCCAGGCCTTGAGGCTCTTCCTGAAGGCTTGCAGGGTGGAGGATTGTCTGATGCTGAGTGGGAGTTCGTTCCAGGTCTTGGCTGCGATGTAGGAGAAGGATCTCCCACCCCCTCTGGCTCTGTGGATGTGTGGGACTTCGGATAGGGCAAGATCGGCGGATCGGAGGCTTCTCTTGGGTGCGTAGAAGGAGATTCTTTCGTTGAGGTATTGGGGTCCGATGTTGTGGTGGGATTTGTAGGCGTGAGTGAGGAGCTTGAAGGTCACTCTCTTTTCAACAGGGAGCCAGTGGAGTTCTCGTAGCTGTTGGGTGATGTGGTGCTGTCGTGGGATGCCGAGGACAACTCTGGCTGCGGCGTTCTAGATAGTCTGGAGTTTGAGGAGTAGACATTTGTTTATTCCGGAGTAGAGTGCGTTTCCGTAGTCCAGTCTACTGGTTATGAGTGCGTGGGTGACAATCCTTCTGGATTCGGGGGGGATCCATTTGAAGGTCTTGCGGAGGATGCGGAGGGTGTTGAAGCATGTGGAGGATACGGCGTTGATCTGTCGGTGCTTGGTGAGGGAGGAGTAGAGTATGATGCCGAGGTTGCGAGCGTGGTCTGTGGGTGTGGGCGTTTCTCCGAGGGTGGTGGCCACCAGGTGTTGTCCCATGCTGATGGGGTAGATCCGAGGATGATGACTTCTGTTTTCTCTAAGCTGAGCTTTAGACAGCTGTTGCTCATCCAGGAGGCGACGTCTTTCATACCCTCCTGGAAGCTGTGTCTGGTGATGTGGGGTTCGTTGGTGAGGGACAGGACGAGCTGGGTGTCGTCGGCGTAGGATACTATGCTGAGTCTGTGTTTTC
This sequence comes from Calotriton arnoldi, assembly GCA_963921515.1. NCBI lineage: Eukaryota > Metazoa > Chordata > Amphibia > Caudata > Salamandridae > Calotriton > Calotriton arnoldi. The sequence goes on along the minus strand of CAWUFW010009436.1, from coordinate 46,826 downwards.
TGACGATGGTGGCGAGGGGGGCCATGTAGATGTTGAAGAGAGTGGGGCTGAGTGAGGATCCTTGGGGTACTCCGCAGCTGATCTCTGAGGGTTCGGAAAGGACGGGTGGGAGTCTGATTCTTTGGGTTCGGCCGGTGAGGAAGGAGCGAACCCAGTCGAGTGCGGTTCCCCGGATGCCGGCATCGTGGAGTATGGCGGTTAGTGTGCGGTGAGAGACGGTGTCCAAGGCTGCTGATAGGTCTAGTAGGATGAGGCTGCCATGTGGCTATGGTCGAGGAGGGTGCGGATGTCGTCCATGGCGGCTAGGAGGGCGGTCTCTGTACTGTGGTTGCTGCAGAATCCAGACTGGGAAGCATCGAGGATCGAGTTGGCTTCTATGAAGTTGGTGAGCTGGTTGTTGACAAGCTTCTCAGTGACTTTGGCTGCGAAGGGGAAAAGAGAGATGGGTCGGTGGTTCTTGAGGTCCGTCAGGTCTACGGTGGGATTCTTGAGGAGGGGCTTGACCTCTGCACGTTTCCAGTCGTCAGGGAAGGTGCCTGTTTCGAGTGAACAGTTGATGGTACGTCGTAGTTTGGGTCAGCTGGTGGAGGCTGCTCTGTGGAAGATGTGGGGCGGGCAGGGGTCGGTGGGTGCTCCTGAGTGTATACTTCTCATGGTCTTGGTGGTGTCTTCTACGGTGACAGGGGTCCAGGCGGTGATGGTAGGCTGGGCTGCGTTGTCAGCTGGAGGTGTAGGGTTGGTGTCTAGGTTCTGCTCGTCGAAGTTGCTGTAGAGAGTTCTGATCTTGAGATGGAAGTAGGAGCCTAGTTTGTTGCAGAGGTCCTGGGAGGGAGGGACGTCGGAGTATTCACTGGGGAATTGGTGAATTCTTGTATGATGCTGAAGAGTTCCTTAGAGTTGCGGGAGTTGGTGAGTATTCTGTTCTGTAAGAAGTTCTTCTTCGTGGTTCTGATGAGTTGGTGGTGTTCTGTCATGACGGTCTTGTAGGTGGAGCGTGCTTCAGGGGTTTTGCTGTTTCTCCAAGTTTTCTTGAGTCGTCGGCACATGCGCTTGGATTCTCGGAGGTCGGTGGTGAACCAGGTTGCTTTCGTGGTCCGTTGTGTGTCTGAGTTCACGAGGGGGGCGAGAGTATCTGAGCAGTCGGTGATCCATCTGTGGAGTGCGTTGGCCACGGAGTTGGCATCGGTTGTGGCGGGGGAGGGGCATGGTTGAGGGAGGAGCTATGGTGCTCCTCAGTGATCTTGCTCCAGTTCCTGTGCGGTGGGCTTGGAGAAGGAGAAGTGGACTCAGTGGTGGTCCGTCCAGATGGGTTGCGTGGTGCGGCTGAAGCGAATGTTGTGTCCTCCCGCGTAGATGGGGTCGAGGGTATGTCCTGCCTTGTGGGTGGGGGTGGTGACAAGCTGTCTCAGTCCGATGTTGGCGAGGTTGTCCAGGAGGGCGGTGGAGTTGGGGTCGTTGAGATGGAAGTTCAGGTCTCCGAGGAATATGTAGTCCGTGGATGCGATGGCGTGGGGTGCGATGAGGTCTGCGATGGTAGTGGTGAACGTGGCGCGCGGTTCGGGAGGTCTGTAGGCAAGGGTGCCGCACAGAGTCGTTCTGGGGTTGATCTGGTTCAGGAAATGGAGGTGTTCCATGGGGGATGTGGAGTCGTTCGTGCTGGATGTGGTGAGTCGGAGGGAGTTTTTGTGTACGATGGCGAGTCTGCATCCGGGTGGTTGGGGCAGTCCTTCCTCAGGATCTTGTATCCACCGGAGACGGCGGCTGCGATGTCAGGCGCAGAGCTGGCGTTAGTCCAGGTTTCTGTGAGGAAGGCGACGTTGGGCGAGAGGGTGCTGAGGAGGTCCCAGATTTCTACTGCATGTCTGTGCAAGGAGCGAACATTGAGGAGGATGCAGCTCAGGGGTGTGGGTGCCCTGGCGTCCGGTGGGTTGGTGGTGGCGGTGGGCGTCCGGAGGTGGGTGAAGGTGCAGCGACAGTATCGGCAGGAGAACTGGCCTTGTGTGGTGTTCGGTGTTGACAGCTGGCAGTTGTTGTTTCTTTCGGGGTTAAGAGCGTGGAGTGTTGCTGAGTCGTAGCGCTGGCGGGTCAGAGGGCCAAGGTTCCTGGCGCTGGTCGCAGATGGGTGCAGACGGGCTCACCTTTGGCACGCCAGCGGCGCGCCCACTGCGCGGCCGCACATCAGCCGCCATTAAGTAGGGGTAGGTGGAGGGCGGGAACAGCAGCGAGGCTGGAGTGGGAGGGGCCGCGGGGGCAGCAGCAGCGGGAAAAAAGCAAAGTCAGCTGCCAGAGCGGCAAAAAGGCACAACAAGGAATAAACGGAAATAGGCAGACCACAATAAAATCAAAACTTAAATAAGCAGAGCACAATGAAAGAAAACTGAGATAAGCAAGACACAATAAAGGAAGCTAAATAAGCAAGAACAACAAAGTGAAACAGAAAAAAGGCAGAAGCGAGGCACAAAGGCAGAGAGGAGAGTCCAGGGGACTCGAACCGTGCACTGCTGCGCAGGAGGCAGGGCACTAGCAGCAGGGCTGAGGCGGAGTTGCGTGCTGGGAGAGCAGAGCCCAGGGGGTGCAGAGTGCGTGCTGAAACTGTATCAATTTCAAATTATTACTAACTAGAGAACAGGAATTCCCTTCAGGTGACTTCCTGGTCTGATGCCTCTTACAGAAGACTCCCCTGCTAGAAGGAGACCGGCCCCTGGGAGACTGGTGCAGGCCCTTTCACAGCGACCCTCTTCTGAAACATCATATAAAATAAATAACCAACATAACTTAACACAATCAACATGGTCTGGCTCTTCCCTGACCACACCATCATCTCAGAGACTCCATCATGTCCTGTAAACTCCCTACTTCCCTATAGGTCTACATTTGCCTAACTCCGCCCCAGGCCACCCTCCAGTTGAGAAGCTCCATGATGACTTGACCCCTCTCAATTTCACCACACTTCTATTTGCTTCCGACTCTGCCCCAGCCTCACTGGCTTTTTATAGAACTCTTCCTACTCTAAAATGTTTTCATCTGCCTGAAAGGCCTACACACTTCTAACTATAGTCCAGCACCTCTGGGTGTTCAGAGGCTCCCAGTTTTTTCTGTAGTCTCGAAACTTTCCTCTTCTCCACGTGACCGACTTTGCTCCTGACTAGCGACTCCTGCTGCTGTGAAATCTCTCCACTGCCATGCAGGCCTGCTTAGGAGCCTGGTTGTTTCTCTAGACTGGTCAATTTAGAGCTTGCATCTCATTGGCCTTTTGTGTTGGAGTATTTCCTACTCTGCCCCCCCCCCCACACTTTCCCTTAAGAAACCCTTTGAGGAATGCAAAGAGGCTTCACATCTGTTACTTCTCTAAGAACTGCTTGCCTCCTAGATCACATGAAGCAGTCTCCTCACAATATGCTGTAGCCACACAGCCCTACCCCGGCTAGTCAGCTCCTTCTACGGTTTCAGTCAGCCATGGTGAACAGAACAACCACTGACAGACACAACAGGCCCGGCTACCTTTATATATAAAATAGCTTCTCCTCTGATTGGTGAGAGGAACTGTGTGTGAAGTGATGGGAAGTAGGTGAACGCGAGGGTGAGCCAATGGGCGGGTGGATGAATGGGTGCATTTATTAACGAATGGGTACATAAGTAATTAAATACATAGATGGATGAATGCGTAAATTTGCATGACGAGAGATGGGTGAATGGGCAAATGATTGTGTGGATGGATGAACGAGCGGGAAAATAAGCGAATGGGGGCCTGACTGAGTGCATGGTTGGATAAGCGGTAGTTTGTGTGTGTGTGAATGGATGAAAGAGTGGATGCCTGACTGCTCTTGAAGTTGACTTGCAACGCCACAGCAGCGAGTCTGCCTGTCACAGGATGCCATATCCACTATCACAGTGCCTCCTCTGCCATGTTGCAGGCTGCTGCCTCACAAACTCCTTCAACTGCATACGCTTCCGGGACTATTACTAGGGGATGCCAGGAAATCCCTAAAAGTCAGGAATTTATTCCAAAGTGGGGGAAAACAGGACAGGAGTGAATTTATGAATCTTAAAAGAGGGCTTTGTGAATCGACCCCAATCAGTCTTGTTTTTTGAAACCATCAGTCAGGACACACATACAGAGGCCTGGACCTGCCCAGCTCACAGGAACTGATGACAGAGAAGGCGGGGAACTCGCAATGAGTAAATGTAAGGTATGAAAGGAGAAGACAAGAGACATCGATAAGACAATAATAGAATAATGAAACGTTAATAGAGGCTAGTGAATATTGGCTGGTAGCAGTTTGATTTTTTCCCATTGTACACAATCACAGATACCCTGTGCTAGATTAAGGGCCCTATGTGCTCTTACCTGTGCACGAGGTGGTGTGTCATGAGCCCGGAGGCTGGGGCCACCTCAGCCTGCTCCAGCGTCTTGACAGGGGACACGAGGGCATTGTCTGAACTCGGCGAGCGGAAAGCGCTGAAATCATGCGTTCCCAGGAGGAGCTGTGCGGCTTCCTGCATGGCCGACACGTCCAGGCGCCTGCAGCAGCGGCAGAAGTAGAGAAAATAAGACAAACGAGTCGCACCACAAACTGAACTGTGTCTTGGAGCGCACATCAATATGTGCTGTCAATGTCCAGCCCCCGGGGGCTCATTTTATCGACCCTGATCAGGTTACACGCCGTGTTTGCCCTGCCGGGGGTTGAACGTGTTGGATAGGGGAAGATCCTGTGTGTCAATGGCATATAATTGTCAGTATGTTTCATGGCATGACGTCAGGTGACAATGACAAAGTGCAAACACTGCACTGAGAGCAGGGGTGGTAAAATTGGAATATTATAATTATCTTTGCAGGGTATCAACGTTTAGAATCTCTGGGGATAACAACGGAGAATGTGATTCAGCAAGGAAAACATTCCATCCCCATTCTATCTCCTATCCTATTCTTTTATCCTATTCCAATTCCTATCCTATCTCCTACCCTGATCTCCTATTCTATCCTTATAACATATCTTATCCTTATCTTCTGTCCTAGTCTATGTCAATCCCGTATCCTCTCCAAACCTCCTATCATACATATATCTCCTAACCTAATCTTTTAGCCCAGAATTATCTCATATACTTCTATCCTAATTGCCTATCTTGTCCCCTAAACTTATCTCCTATCCTAGGCTATCCCTATATCTCCTTTTCTATCCCTATTGGATATGGCTATTCGTATATCTCCTATCCGTAGCCCTCTATTTCCTATCTCTATCACTATATCTCCTAACCGTAGCTCCTATCCTAATCTCATATTATGTCCTTATCGCCTATCCTAATCGCCTATCTTATCAACACCTCTAATTTGTCCTCATCTCCTATCCTGTCCTAGCCCATCTTTATCTCTATATTGCCTAGGAAGGAACTCAAGACCTGGATGTTCGACTATTAGGACCAAGGGCAGTATGAGGAGGGTCCCCCAGTGCCTCGAGACCCTCACAGGTGATGGAGCCGCGCTCTACAAATCTTGATTCATTGATTGAACTATGGCCTATTCTATCCTTATCCTATCTTTATCTCCTTTCCTTAGCTCCTATGCTAATCTACTATTTTATTCTTATCTACGATCCAAACATATCTACTATCTTAATCTTATCTCCTATCCCTATATTTCTTATCCTATCAATACCTCTATCCTAATAACCTATCTTATCTTGTACTCCCATCGCATTTTTAGCTCATATTCTTATCCCTGTATCTATCTTATTGTTATCTCCTATCCCTATCCTCTCCCAGTGCTTATTTTGAGACAGTGGTTGCAGGTGGAGACCACCTGCACTCATTTTTGTGGAAAAGCACTTATTTTTCCTCAACAAACTTTGAAAAAGAGCAAGAGAAAAAAAACCCACAAAAGATGTAAAGAAGGAAGAGAAAGAAAAAAAAACACAAAGTGAAAAAGCAAGAATGACAACTTGCAGAAGAGAGCTAAAAAGACAGGGAGTATCTGGATGTGGATTAAAGAGGCAGCTGGAATCACTAGGCCCCATTTACCTGGGACTGGTCTTCCGACCTGTCTAAGGCCATTTTGCACCCAGCCTTGCACCTCGAGGCCCCGCCTTGCTCTCCCCGCTGCCGCCTCTCTCCACACTCCCCTCCTGCCTCTCCCACGTGTTCTCTTGCTCTCTCTGCCTCTCTTGCGCCCTCTGGAACTTCTGTGCCTCTCCTTTCTCACACCTCTGTGTCTTTTTCTTTCTCACAATTTTTGTCCCTTTTCGTCACTTTTTCTCAGACTTTTGTGCCTCTTTTGCTCACTCTTTGCCATTACGTTTGTGCCTCTGTTGTTCACTGTTTTCCATTACTTTTGTGCCTCTATTTCTCACTCTATGTTATTACTGTAATACCTCTTTTCTCACTCTCTTCCATTTCTGTTATGCCTTTTTTTCTCACTCTTGTCCCTTGATTTTGTGCATCCTGTGAGAAGTTGGCCTGCTATATGCTGTCCACTAATTAAAGTGGGCACCTTGCACCAGTCCAAACAACCCTTATGGTGATTTAAGAGGTCAAAGATAACCTTAGAAAGCTATCCAAGTGGTAGCTGTGAAGAGCAGCCTTCAGGCTTAGTCTTGAAGGACTGTTAAGCAGCTTGTTTTACCAGGATGCAACCTTATAGTATTGGTTAGATGAAAGGAGAACCACACAGTAGTTATAAAAATATGTATTTATTGATATAACACTATCTAGTACGTCACAGTATCTCCTACACAGAGATAATCACAAAGCACACAATACTGTAGCACAGACACAATAGTAAATAGCACGTATACACAGTGGGCCCCAGGGGGGGACCAAACCATATACTAAAATAGTGGTATAAGAACCACGACTCGAGTCAAGACAAGGTCGAGAGGACGTAGAATCGCTGGGACCTCAAGGAACCACCTAAGGTGAGTAAGTAGGGACCCCACGGAGGATGGGTGCAGTGTGGGAACACGACTGCGTGCTCCGTACAATTCAATGGGGAAGTCGCGGTTGAAGTTTTAGAGTTAAAGGACCCTTCCCAGTGGATTACGAAGAAACCCTTTGGATCATAGAAGGTTGGAGAGCCACCCCACCCGTGGATACCGAAGTACCAGAGTTACCTATCCCAGAGAAGCCTGGTGCATAGGGCTGAAGTGGCGTCGGAAACCGCCGTTGATCTCAATGGAGGACTTCAAGAAAGTGCCACTGCTGGAAGGAAGAAAAGTGTCAGTTGGAACCCAAAGGTGGATTCTAGTTGAAGAGTACCTGAAAACGGAGGGGACAGAGTCTGGGTCACTCAGGAGTGACCAGGGGCTCTGTAGTCGAATGTCCACCGATGTCGGGTGCGTTGAGGGAACAACACAGTCCTTGATTCTGCAGCTACGGGGACCAGGAGACGCCGAGGATGACCAGGAGCCGGATACGAGCAGTCCCACAAAGGATGTCGGGTGCTGAGGGGTCAGTGTCTGGCGGGAGCACCAACAAGCCTTGGCAGCAGCAACCCACGCAGAAGGTCAAAGATGGTTACGGTTCAGACCAGCAAGGTCCAGGAGACTCACCACAGCAAGGGGAGTCAGGGCAGACCTGGAGCAACCAGGGGAGCCCAAGAGAAGCAAACATGACCCTCAAGTGGACTCACAGGCCAGAGGCACAGGAGTCGCGAGAGGACCTCGAGCGATTTCACAAAACAGCAGCCCATGGAGCACTCGGTGTGAGGAGGCCGGAGTTCTTTGTAGAAAATGGACCCAGAGGTTGGAGCTACTCAGAGCCCAGTGCACTTGTTTGGGAAAGGCCAACAAGCATATGCACTTGCAAATGTACGCGGTGCACAGGGGTTCGGGTATTGCAGCCCCCACAAGGGATTCTGACCTCAAACTTGGTCAGAGGGCAGCTCGGACCTCGAGGGACGTAGAAACCCACCTCCTGTGTTGCTGGAGCCTTCGGAGTTTGTAGGAGCTCAGGGTCAGCAGACCGGACAGTTGTGTTGCGGTGCCTGCGAATGCAGGGGAGTGACTTCTTCACTCCAAGGGAGATATCTTCAGTTGTCTTTGATGCTCCACAGGTCCTGCACGGAGCCTGTATGGTGCACGGGCACAGACGATGCTTCAGACTGAGAGGGAGACGAAGTCGGGCCCAAACGAAGTCCAGAGTGTCCAGACGGTCGAAGTTCAGTGGTTTTTGGTTCAGAATCTTGTCCACGTCGAATCTAGGGTCCTACAGCCAGGTAAGCCCTTAAGTACCCACGAGAGAGGGTTGGACAGATTCAGGGGACCCTCCCAGGGGAGGGTAGGGGTGGGCGGAATTTGCGTAGTCGCGCTACACAAAGCTCTACGAAACGGTAAAAAATCTCAGCGAGCCCGCAAGAGTTCCGCGAACACGCGGAATTGCTTGTTCCACCCGTTCGCGATGCTTTTTTCCTGTTCGCGAACGCTGTTTGCGTGCTCGGGGAGAAATATCTTGCGAACACGCATTTTGAAAGCGCGAACAAGCAAAAAATTCTGCGAAGCCGCGGAATTTTTGGTAATTCCGCGTTCTCCGCGGAACGCAAAATTACCCAAATTCTGCAAATTCCGCGAGCGAAACGGAATTTACCGCCCAGGCCTAGTTTGGACAGTGGGAGGTTACTCCCATGTCCTTTGTCCAGTTTCACGCCAGAGCGGGAGCCAACGGCTCCCAGGACTGGTTTGAACTGGACTATGCACAGGGACACCAAATGTGTCCCTCATGCAGACTTTCAGTCGCTTCCAAGCGCACCCACCCAGCCCTAATACACTAAAACCTATCTGGGAGGTGGTCACACCTCCTTGTGACAGGATGCCTACTGTTCTGCCTTCCCCTGCTCAAGCTTGGCTCAGCAGCAGGAGGGCAGAAATGTGTCTCTGGTCAGCAGCAACCATTTTGTGCTGTCCAGGACTAGAAGGCTGGTACCGGGAACACCAGGGACCTCACAAAACTCGCTTCTGAGGGGTGGAATCATACCTCCCACACCCGTGTGGAGGTATGATTCCAACATGTTTGATACCAAACACGATAGGGTTACGTGCAGTCATTTTAGAGATGGTCATCACGCAGTCGCATAATGCACCTCTACCTATATGTATGACAGCTATACTGACAACTCGGGAGAATGGACTCCGTAGGCTGTAGGGGTGTCCTGCTCATGCAGAGGCACCCTCTCACTTAGAACCAAGCACCCTGCCTTCAGGATTGGTAAGGCCTGCTATAGGGGTGACTTATAGGTTTTAAGTGCAGTGACCCTTTGATATAGTAAACCTATATCTTAAGTAAGTGGTGCATGCACCAACTTACACAGACTGCAATGGCAGACCTGTACTTCCATTTTGCATGGCCTCTCATGGGTGGTATAATACATGCTTCAGCCCATGGGAGGCCTCTGGGGTACCTATGCCCTGGGTATATGTGTACCATATACTAGGGACTGACAAGGGTACACCAGTATCCAATCTGGAGTGTACCAAAGTACATGTCGTATCAGTTTAGGGAGAAAGCAGATAGACTTGGGTCCTGATTAGCAGGATCCCAGTCAGACTAGTCAAAAACAGTATCACATTTAGCAAAAAGTAGGGGTAACCATAAGAAGCACATCCTACTTTCCTACACATCCTTATTCTCATACGTTTGTCATACCTCTGTGAATTTCTTTCTTACTTTTGTGACTTTTCCATCTTTTTTCCAAAGCCCCACTACTCCCCACACTTTTTCCTCCTCTCGCCACCCCTGCTCCTTACCTGCTCTCCCATATCTTCTGCTTCTTCCGTCTCTCCATAGCCCCGCCTACCACCTCCCTGCGCTCCTCCCCGCTCCTAGGACCTACTTAATGGCGGCCAGTGCGCGACCCCATTGAGCAAGTGCTTAGACCACAGCTATCCACCCCACTTACCTGGGATTGGTCCTCCAATCAGTCTTAGGTCCTTTCAGACCCAGCCTTGTGCCTCAAGGCCCGCCTCGTTCTCCATGCTGCCAACTCTCTCTGCACTCTCCTCCTGCCTCTCTCACATGCTCTCTTGTTCTCTCTGCCTCGCTCTTGCCCCCGCTGGAACTTCTGTGCCTTTCCTTTCTCACACCTCTGTGCCTTTTTCTTTCTCACACTTTTTGCGCCTTTTCTGCACTCTTTTTCTCATACTAATGTTCCTCTTTTGCTCACGCTTTGCCATTGCTTTTACGCCTCTCGCTCACTCTCTTCTATTTCTTTTTCCCCTCTATTTCTCACTCTTGTCCATTGATTTCGTGGTTCTTTATTCTCATATGTTTGTCATAATTCTGTGGCTTTTTTTCTTACTTTTGTGACTTTTCCCTCTTTCTCCTGCAGCCCAGAATCACCAACCGCCGCTCATCCGCAGCGTCCCTCCACTAGCTCAACCCAGGACACAGCCCACCCACTGCTGCCACAGCGCTCCCCACAGCATGGTAGGACTTTTCTCTTGCTCCCACTGTCACTTGACAGCAACTCGCCATCACACACTCCCCATACCCTGACTCCCACGTCACCCTCTCACAACCTCACCAAACACCACACCTGACCTTCAGTGAATTCTCACATGCATGCTCCTCAAAACCCGCTCATTAAAAAATGACACTATCAAAATTTGAGACCTCCTCATCAACAGCACTCCGTACCTCCTCTTCCTATCGGAAACCTGGATATTCCCCGCCTCATCCCCAACATCGCTGTGGCCATCCCAGCAGGATCCAAATTTGTACACCAGGACCGCCTCCACAAACCTGGTGGAAGACTCGCCATCATTTACAAAGACACCCTGAAATGCACATCTGCCACAGACCCCGCACACCCCTTTATCGGAACACATGCATTTAAACCTTCCAACAAACTATAGCCTCACCCTGAACGGTACTCTGGCTTACCACCCAGTCCATGAGGCAACTTCAGCAACCTCATCTCAGACTTCATCGTCACCCTCCCCATCAACTCCAAGGACTTACTACTTCGCAGCGATTTCAACTTCCACTTGTAAGACTCCTCCAACCACTGCACTACCAACTTCCTTGAGAGTTTACACCATATAGGACATTCCCAGCTCGTCACAGACCCCACACACAACACAGTACACACATTAGGCATAATCTTAGCATCCGGCAACAGCATTAGCTAGCACTCCGCCTCACCATTCACAAGGACCGACCGACCACCACATCATCAATTTCAAAATCTCCACGCCATGAGCCAAAGATCCCATCAACACCAACCAACCCAGCTGGAACTGGAACAGAATAATGCAAACTGACTTGCGCATCACACTTGAAACTAATGAACCCTACACCACCAACAACCTAGCCGAGGACATCACCAACTTCAACCACTGGTTTTCTAACTGGGCTGATGCTCTGGCACACACTGAAACCCACAAGCACTGCAGAACCAACAAACAGGCGTCCTGGTACATGGAAGAACTCCGGGACACCAAAAGATAATACAAACAGCTGGAAAGGAAATGGACAGCCAACCACGAGGCCAATGCCAGAACAACCTACAAGGTCGCCCTCAGGCACTACTAATGCCTTCTGAGAGATATCAAGAGAAGATCCCTCACAAATCGGATCGAAGCCAGCTCCAACTACGGAACAGAGATTTTTGCCATCATCAAGAAATTCACCACCCCAGAAGCCTCAACCAACTCCATCACCTTTTCCCAGGAACTCTGTGACAACCTCTCAAATTCATCATCAGCAAGCTGCACACCGACCACTCAGTCGGACACCTAACTAACTGGAGAACACTAACAGAGGAAGACACCACTTCTATCATGAAAACCGTAAACTCCAGGACCCCCACAGACCCATGTCCACATCACATTTACAGCCTAGGAGGACCTGTGATCAGCAAATTCCTCATTCACATCATCAACTCCTCCATCGAGTGCGCAACGTTCCCTGAGGACTGGAAGTATGTTGCAGTCATGGCCATCCTCATGAAACCCTCAGCAGACCCCAACAAACTTAGCAAATCCTGCCCCATCTCCCTATAACCATACCTCGCTACGGTGATAAAGAAGGCAATCAACCAGCAACTCATCAACCACCTAGTACTCCACAACATTCTCAACCACTCCCAATCAGGTTTACGAAGCAACCATAGTACAGAGACAGCACTCATCACAGTCACAGATGAGATCTGCACCCTTCTAGACAAAGGAAAAACCCCTGCTCTCATACTGCTGGGCCTCTCAGCTGTGTTCAACACCATGTCATTCCCACCTTATCAAAAGACTACATGCAAAAGGCATGCAAGATTCAGCCCTCAAAAGGCTATGCTCCTTCCTCACAGCCAGAAAACAGCAAGTCAGACTCCCTCCTTACACATCAGATCCCACCTGATCTATGGAGCCCCTAAAGGATCATCTCTCAGCCCCACCCTATTCAACATGTACATGACACCACTGGCCGACGTCATCTGATCTCATGGCATTTCCATCACCTCCTACACAGATAACCCCCAGATCATACTCTCAATGTCAGGTAAGCCCTCCACGACAAGATCCAACCCCACCAAATGCATGAACTGCGTAGCAGAATAGGGGAGAGGAGTTGGCCTAACCGCTAGGGAGGTCGACCTCGAATCTGGGGAACTGGGTTCGAGTCTCGGCAATGACGCTGAACATCCTGTGATTCTGGGCAAATCACTTAATCTCCCCGTGCCTAACAAAAATGAATGTGTCCTCATGTAATGCAACTGGTGCTATGTAAAGCGCTCTGATACCCGATTCGGGTCAAGTTCGCGCTATATAAAACTCCGTAAAAAAAAAAAAAAAAGGCAAACCAGCAGCTTGAAACTCAACTAGTACAAGACGGAAGTGCTGTTCTTTGGGAACAAGAACTCCGCCTGGGACTCCACCTGGTGGCCACCAGAGCTTGGTAAAACACTGTCACCCACTAACCAGGCACAAAACTTGGGAATCATCTTAAACAATAAACTCAACATGGCCTCACCAGTGAACTACATCCTACGCAGCTTCAGAAAAATCTTGAAATGGATCCCCAAGAACACCAGGTGAACCGTCACTCAAGCCCTAGTCACCTGTAGACTAGCTACGGCAAGACACTTTATGCCGATTTCACAGCCACCATCTCCAGATCATCCAGAACGACGCAGCTAGACTCATCTTGGACCTCCCATGGTGCACCCACATCACACCTCACCTCAGACAACTCCACTAGCTGGCGATACACAAACACAGCCAATTCTAACTCCTCACTTATGCATACAAAGCACTGCACAAATTAGGATCAGCTTACCTCAACTGCCACCTCAACTTCTACCATCCCATCAGACACCTACACCCTGCCTCACTTTCTCTTTCACACACCCCTCGCATCCACAAAAGCAGAACAGGAGGCCAGCCTTCTCCTACCTCGTACCCAAAACTTGAACGACCTCCCTCTACACATAAGAGTTTCCTTCTCGTTTCTGGAATTCCGCAAGAAGCTGAAGCCCTGGCTCTTCAACTAACACCCAGCAGATGACCTACACACCTGCTCTAGTGCCTGGATCCCCTTCGGGTGATAAGCCTTGCTTTACAAATCCAAATAACATAACAATCAAGAATAAACCACCTTGGTATTTGGCACACCAGCCTTCGATAGGGCCAGCTGCGGGCTTCTGAGCAAAACTTTGGTTGCCAGTATTTATTCTTTTACAAATTAGGCACTGTCACACCCAATCTCCTATCCTATTCTTACCTCCTATCATAATCTCCTGTCTTATCCATATCTCCTATCCTATCCTATCCTATCCTTTTCTTATCTCTTATCCTAATCTAATATCCTTAGCTCCTATGTTAACTCCTACCTTCTTCTTATCTACTATTCTTTGCATAGCTCCTATCCCTAGATCTCTTATCCTCTCCTTATTTCCTATCTCGATATCTTTTATTCTACCCTTACTTCCTATCCTTATCTCTTATTGTATTTGTCTCTCATATTTATTGCCTTTACCTCCGTTGTAGCCTATCATTATCTCCTATCCTATGTCAGTGCTTAATTTGAGCCCATGGTTTCAGGTGGGGTCCACCAGCACTCCTTTCTGGACGGGGCACCTATTTTTTCTCAACAAATTTGGATCTAGAGCAAGCGAGAGAACAACACAAAAACGCTAAAGAAGGAGGAAGAGAAAGGCAGAAAAACAGCGACAAATGGAAAAAGCAGGATGAACAAAATGCCTGCAGAAGTGAGCTAAAGAGGCAGGCAGTGTCTGCTAGTGGATTAAAGAGGCATGAGGTGGAATCAAGACTACACTGCCTTGGTATTTGGCACTCAAACCTTCTATAGCACCGATTGTGGAATTCTGAACCAATTTTTGGGCCCCAAAAAACTTATTCTTTTACAAATTAAGCACTGTCATATCCCAATCTCCTATTCTATCATTATCTCCTATCCTCATCCCCTATCAACATCTCATATGTCCCCCTTATTTTCTATCCCTATCGTTATAGCTCCTACCTTAACCGTATCTCCTATCCTTATTGTCTATCCTTATCTCCTTTCCCTATCCATATATCTCCTATCCCTCCAATCACTATATCTAGTATCGCTATCCCCATATCTCCTATCCTTGTTCTTATCGCCTTCCACTATCCCTTTATTTCTGTTCACTATATCTCCTATTCTTATAATTCTTGTCCCTATCACTATATATATAATATCCTTATGCTTCCTATCCCTTCCTTTACATCTCATAACCCTTCCATTATATCTCCCATCCCTTCCCTTATATTTCTTATCCCTTCCCTTATATCCCATATTACTATCTCTTATCTGTATTCCATCTCATATCCCTATGCCTGTTCCGCCCACCTCGACCTTGCCATGAACCATTCTATCCTATCTCAGTTACATGTAAGGTTTTGGGATGAGACACCACATAAGAGAGTCAGGAACTGTACCAAATGGAGGATTTGAGAAACAGGGCAGTGGCAACTACAGTCATGGAGAACAAAGGCTTCCAAGGTCAGGTCCGAATTATGATGCCCCAGCCTCCTGAGAACTGCAAGTTGACTTCCAAGTCAGAGAGGGAAGAGCCCTATAAAATGTTAGTGGACGCCAAAGATCGTGTACGGCAACATCGGTTTTTTCAACTTGATGCTATAGTTCGCACCTGTGTTTCTGGTCCCTCACCTTTGTTGTTGTTCCCTTTATCAGTTCTCTCTGTTTCCCTCCTCCCTATTCCTTGTGCTGACCCTTGTTTTTGTCTTGAACTGACCTTGGTATTTGTATCAGCTACAGTTTTGACCCGGCTCCTGTTTTCCCATCTGATTAGGCTTTAGTGACTGAGAACCTACTTTTGTGCCTGGCTTCAGTTTACCACTTTTGGTTGGTTACTGCAATTCTATGTCAGGAAACTCAGTCTTCTGATTATTCTTGTCTTTCTTTACTGAAGCCAAATCAGCAGCAAATAAACTTTAAACTACATAACCCATGATGCTTAGTATGACATCACTGCACCAATCACAGAGCCCCCCACAGGGTATATAACATCATAACACCAAAGTCCGTCCTCTTTAGTTGCTGTTGCAGCAGCGAGTTAAGTATATGTTATTTCTCTTTTCTACTGCATGTGATTGCTATGGTAATGAGTTTTGGATTATAAAGGGTGTCGATATTTTCGCGTTTCAGCGCTCGCTTAGCAGCGCTTGGCATGATTGTTAAGCAGCGACAAGAACCTTTATATTTCATTTGTGTAGCGGGAGCGGGACAGACGCGCGTCTCGCTCGCTCGAGGAGGCAGTCCTATTTTCAGTGCCAGTAATCATGCGCATGCACGAGCAGCCGGATTGGAGTTAATTGCTTTCCGATCAGCCCCTCGCGTCAGCGCTGGTGGTTTGCATCTCGACCTCAGTCCCTGGAACCCCCGACGGGGCGCAAAAACATTGTAGGGCTCTGCCCTAGGAGAGCTCAAGGGGGTGGCTCCCTCCACTAAAAAACAACACATTTAATCAGGCAAAATTTAGTTTTCAATATCTCTTGCTTGGTTTTCAGCTTGAGGACTTGAGGCTTTAGGCCAGTGAGAGTCTGTTTTAATTAATAAGGTTACTTCACCCCTGGGTTGCTCTCCCCCTGAACCTCCTCCCCACCTCCTTTAGTAAAGATGGCGTACGATGCCAAGGAGGTTGATGAATATGCAGGCTATAATGACTACGCTGAGTGTGAGGAGGTGCCTTATGAGCACCAAATGGAGGAGCAGTTAGTAGAGGCCCTGGATTGTCATGTGCAGAGTTCAGTGAACAGGGCTTTGATTAGGGCATTACAACCCTTCACTAAACCCCTAAAAATTATGGGAAAAGAGCTCTGAGTGCCTCCTCAGCAAAGGTATTGTCCCAAGTGGCATCGTCAGTCCTTAAGGACCATGAGTATGGCAGTCCCTTCCCTTCTGACCCATCAGTTAATTCTTCCTTCTCTAACCCGGAGGAGCGGAGGAGTCCTCTCCTGCCGCACAGGACACATCAGACTCTGACTAGGACACCGAGATAACTCATAAGGCGGTAAAACGCAAACGTAAAACTAACCATGTGAGTTCAAAGGTCCCAAATAAAAACCTCTTCTTTGACCCAAAGAATATTATCCACCCGAGATCGACTGAATGGGTGCCTTGTGTAGAGGTGGCGCATTATGTCCAAGATAATATTAGACAGAGTTTTGAGCGCGAAGTGCGCACTACTCTTAAATTGGAATGCCCTAGACCCTCCCTATTAGGCAAGGTGACAGACACCCCAGATCTGGACCCCAACATGGCGACCTTCCTTAAGAAGTTCGCCAAATATCCCAAGAAGGGATTGGATAGGGCATGGAGGGGATGCCAGGACAAATTACTGGATGTATTGGGACCCCTCACTAAAATCCTCGACCTAGCGGTCAGAGCTAAAGACTCTAATTCAAATCTTGACCCGACTGAAATCTTAGAGTGGGCGCAGAGTGCCTTATGCTTTTTGGGGAACGCAAATTGCGCCCTATCCACCGAGCGCAGAAGATCGTTTCTAATGAGAATCGACCCGCAACTGGCAGACATGACCACCACAGAGGTAGGCACGTTGGCTAACGGGCTGTTGTTTGGCGACAAATTTGTCAAGGAGCTCGGGAAATATATAGCTACCTTTTCGGCCCTGTAAAAGGCCCAATCTTCGATAAAAAAAGTTTTTCACAGTGGCCTTTTTACCAGGGCCAGACACTTTAGGGGTCGAGCGACCGGCCGAGGATATAATCAGGCCTCCAGAGGTTTCGAAAATCGAGGTTGAGGTGGCGCCACCCGTTCAAACTTCTACCCCACCCGTAAAAGAGGTGGCAGAGGCAAACAAAACCGAGGTGGCTACAGAGGACAAAACAATTCCGATGACACCTCCTATGCAGGTAAGCCTTATTCAGGCTGGAGAGGTGTTGGTGGGAGGCTGAATTGGGTTGTTCCTTCACATGTGGGAGAGACTAACGCAGGATCCTTGGATACTTCAGACAGTACAGGGTTTTCGGATAGAGTTCTATTCCACCCCACAGCAGAATCGCAGACCTCAACCTCTACATTTTTCCCTAACAGAGAGGTCTTTCATAGAAGAGGAAGTGAGTTCACTAATGAAAAAAGGGGCAGTTGTAGAGACGGTACCCCACCCTCACGGTTTCGTCAGTACAAATATTTCTGGTACCAAAGAAAGATCAGGTATTCCGACTCGTTTTGAACCTCAAGGAATTAAATTCCTGGGTGGTGTATCGCCATTTCAAAATGGAAGTCATACACTTACTGAGAGATCTGTTGTTAGAAAAGGACTGGATGGTGCGTCTCGATCTGAAAGACGCTTATTTGGCGGTGCCGATATTTCCTCCACATCGGAGATTCCTACAATTCCAATGGGGACTCCGATGGTTCGCATTTACCGCCATGCCCTTCGGGCTATCGTCCACCCCTTGGTGTTTCACCAAACTGCTCAAACCGGTGGTGCAGTACCTGAGGAAGAGAGGGGTGAGACTAATCATTTATCTAAACGATGTCCTCATTATGGCTCAGAGTGTGGAAACAGTCTTACTACATTTAACTTGGACGACCCAACTCTTGCAAGACTTGGGGTTCGTCATCAATTCGGACAAGTCCATACTGACCCCTGCCCAATCAATGGAGTTTCTGGGGTTTCAGGTAGATTCAGTACTGACACAATTGTTGCTCTTACTGAAAAAGAGGATTTCGATCAAGAAAGAGTTGAGGAGAGCGCTTGCCTCTCCGACTATATCCTTGAGGATTCTGGCGCGATTGGTAGGCCTGTTGGCTTCCTCTATTCAGGCGATCTTCCCGGGTCCTCTCCACTACCGGGCACTTCAAAGACTGAAGATCATGCATTTGCGCAAGGATTTGAGTTAAGCAGAACAAATTCTGCTACCCAGGGAAGCCAGGACAGAGCTATCCTGGTGGTTGGAACACATGGATGCATGGAATGGCAAGGCCATCTTCGCTTCAGTCCCAGAGGTGGTAATAGAGTCAGATGCCAGCCGATGTGGCTGGGGAGCCCGATGCGGTTCAGTGGAAACGGGGGGCAGATGGTCCCCGGAGGCATTGAGACTACACATAAATTGTCTGGAACTATTGGCGGGGTCGTTTGCTATCCGGACCCTTTCTCCACAAAAAGCGAGCTGTTGTATACTTCTGCGGATGGACAATGTCTCAGCAGTAACCGTTTGGGGGGCACGAGATCTCGGCAATTGGTGGAAATAGCCAAAGACTTCTGGCATTACTGCCTGCAACATCATATCTCGGTGACAGCGGAGTATATTCCGGGCAGCATAAATGTGGTGGCAGACTGGAACTCGCGATTCCTCTGGGATTCCAGCTATTGGAGACTGCACCCCAGACTGCTCCAGCAGTTGAACCGGAAGTGGGGTCCATGCACGAGTGATCTCTTTGCATCCAGGCTGAACACCCAGCTACCCCAGTTTTACAGTTGGCGACCGGACCCTCAGGCGCTCAACTCGGACGCATTCCTTCAATCATGGACAACGGGCACACATTATGCCTTTCCCCCGTTCGTCATGATTCAGAGAGTACTAGCACAGATCCGCAGACAGTGTGCAGAATTAATATTGATTTCCCCTTGCTGGAAAGCACAGGCATGGTTTCCGGTGGCGTTATCTTTGACGTGTGCTCCTCCAGTACGTCTGCTCTCGTTCCAAGAGATACTTCTGGACCCGATGGGGCAGCCTCATCCATTGGTAATGCAGGGTCAACTATCCCTCATGGCATGGAGACTTTCAGGAGACGATGACAAATGCCAGGAGTTTTGCAGGAGGCAATGTTTTTCCTGTCACTGTCCTGGGCCCCCTCTACGCACAAGCGGTACGAGTCAGCTTGGCGTAGATGGGTTAGTTGGTGTTCTGAACGATAGGGGGATCCGGAATACATATGATTGTTAACTTCTTAACTGAAATGGCTAATCAAGGAATGGCTTACCGGACGGTTAATAATTTCCGTTCTGCGATCTTTGCTGGTCATCCCCATGTGGATGGTAAACTATTGGGGGAACATCCCTTAATATGCAAGGTAGTGAGAGGCATTAGATTGGTGAAACCACCTAAACCCAGATATTCCACACTGTGGGATGTGGATGTGGTGCTTCGATTTATCAGAAATTGGCCAGCGAATAAGAGTCTTTCCCGCAAACAGTTATCAGCGAAGCTTACTCTATTACTATATCTAATTTCCTGTAGGCTAGTCTCAGATGTGCGAGCCTTGGATTTGGCAGGTAGAGTATTTACTCCTTCGGGGGTCTCATTTACAATTTCAAAAAGAACAAAGACTAATTCCAAATGTGTGACATATCCTGCCTTTCCACACTACAGCAAATTATGTGTGGTTCAATGTTTGAAGTGTTACGAGGATTGGACTCGTGAGTTTAGAAATGATGTAGCAGGACAATTGTTTATTTCATTAAAGAAACCTTTCCGCCCAGTCTCTGCAGCGACTTTAGCCAGATGGGTTACATGGTTGTTAAATCAAGCTGGCGTTGATACATCTGTCTTTGGAGCTCACTCTGTAAGGGGAGCTATGGCTTCTAAAGCCCTTTTAACAGGTTCTCGATTGGAGGACATTATGACTGTGGCGGATTGGTCTTCTGATTCGACATTTAAAACGTTTTATCATAAACCAATTGTTGATGTAGCATCTCAGGTAATTGCACAACTTTAAACTAGCATAATCAGAAGCCTCTGTTTCCTGACATAGAATAAAAAAATTCTAGCTGACATGTCAAGAATGTTCGATTCTATTAAGGACACGGAGGCGAGGATTATCCCATCCAGAGAGAGTTCATATACTGAATGTTAACAATCATTATTGTTGGTTTTAGTATGGTACAGTAAAATACCCACCTGTTGTTGGAAATGTCTGACTAGACATGAGGTATTATGGCCTGTGTTTCTTTCCAGGTACGGAGTACAAAACAACTTGAAGGATCCTAAGGAACAAGATGTATGAATGGAGTAAGAAGAGAAGTTTTCCACTGTTGGAAGTTCTGTTGACAACGACCGGTTAGAAGAACAGAAGTTATGAAGTTCTAGTTGTGGTTATGAATTGTTCGCAAAGAAAGAGGACGGACTTTGGTGTTATGATGTTATATACCCTGTGGGGGGCTCTGTGATTGGTGCAGTGATGTCATACTAAGCATCATGTGTTATGTAGTTGAAAGTTTATTTGCTGCTGATTTGGCTTCAGTAAAGAAAGAGAAGCATAATCCTCGCCTCCGTGTCCTTAATAGAATCGAAAATTCTTGACGGGTCAGCTAGAATTTTTTTAATTCTACTTTCCAATAGAGAGGTTGGCAACTCATCTTCGGTTCACTGGCAAGTTTCCTGGTTTGCCTGGAGGTTAGTACTAGTGACGCCTCCTCACACCAGGTAAGCTGCATCATGCACTTGTCATCATATTTTCCTAATATAGCACTCCTCCTCTGTTATTCAATACACTTCAGTTTCCTCTCTTACCAGTGAGTCGCAGTGTGCCTCTACAATGCTGTACCATCCTATAATTAAGAGAGTTCAGTACAGCTCTCCTGCTGGAAATGAGTGTCTCGCTGTCTCTCTCTAATCCCTCACCCCCTGGTTCTCTTGAAAACAGGTGCTCCGTATTCTCCTGGAAACTGATACAATACAGGGCAACGGACCACCTCTAGAGGGATTCACTTTGCTGTCCTTCGACCCACATTACAATGTGTACTGAGGTGGGACTCCGTGTTCTGAGACATGACTGCGCTACGACAGATCTTGATTTTCTGAGGCAGGGATTCCTGCTTCAAGGCTGCTTTTCCTGATCTCAGGATGCACTTCCTATTTTGAGGCAGGACTTCCTGTTCTGAGGCAGGACTTCCTGTTCTGAGGCAGGGACTTCCTGTTCTGAGGGGTGACTTCCTCTTCTCGGGCGGTACTTCCTGTTCTGAGGCGGGAGTTGCTGTTTACACATAACACACCTTGTCATGCTGGGATGTCTAGGATACAACTCATATGAGAGAAAGAGGGGAGAGATATAGAGAGTAGGTGCATTTGGGAGGGGTTTAACATATATATATATAAAAAGTCACATACCCTGTCCTCAGGCCCCAGCAAAGCTTTCGCTCAAACACCGGCATGTCAAACTGATCTGTGCATCCTGTCAGCAGCCGGTACACATAGGTCCTTGACACGGCCCGGTAACGCGCATGGAAGTCTGTGGGCACGCGATAAGCTTTCAGTATGCTGTAAGAAGAATAGGGTTGAAATATGATTGCTTTTTTGACCACCACTGATAGTTTATAACACAAAGTGTGGGCTTCAGAAAAGCCTGTGGCTAAACATGATTATTTGAGGGTACACTGAAACCCATTAGATCATCAAACACGTCAGTGTGAACAGCGACTAGTAAAGTTACATCAAGTACAATGTATATTATATTATGCTAGCATATAATTCACGTCTACCATATGTATAGTCCTGAATAATTTTCCAAGTCTGAATACCCTTCACGGTTCTGAGATTCTCGTTGGCTGGAGACAAGGTAAGTTCTTGACTTTGCGTTCAGTTATAGAATATAGGTGCACATATCAAACAATAAGGGGAAACGTAACCTAACATGGGCATAGGCAATGTTGCAACAAGCCTTAGCTGGTTCTGTGAGCTCGCTATGATGTGTCCCAATGGCATTCAGAGTTCCACAGAGATTCATGTCGGCCACCGTCCTTTTCAAACTTTACATGGAATACTGGGAAGCCTTGAGTGATAGCTTCCTTATCACATCTTTTGTGGGCACACACAACGCTACCTAAACAACAGAACATTGGTAATTTGTGGAATAAGAGGAAACCAATAAGGCCATACCAGTATTTTAAATCAAAACTTCAAAAACCTTTTTTTTTGTATCAGCTGTCCCCTTCACAATCTCAATCCAAAAGTGTCTCTTTTCACTCTCAGCGAAAAGGATAACAACCATAATATTACACAATACAAAATCTTCCAGGTTTATGCTGGAGTTTAGTTAACACCTTGACTCTGCATCAAAGCAGTGCTGAAGGAGCACAATTCCAATTACACTTGCTAGGTAAGACAAAAAATACTCCTTCACAAATTGTCTCTGGACAGTGGTTCAAGCACTGATCCTTCCAGACACCTACTGATGTGAAGTCTGTGTCTTCTACTGCTACTGCGATCCCACCACTACCGTGGAGCTCTCAGTGCTCCAGATCTTGCAACGCCGCCTAACACAAAACTGTTAAACATTTAATAGACCTCCAGATAAGAAATATCTTAACTGGTTCTGGTTGCCATTCTAAAAATTACACCATTATCAGATTCAAAACCCGTCAGCCTTTGTCAGATTTGAACTATGAAATATACAAGGGGTCTTGGTATACTGGATGCCACAGCTCCAGAGCTTACACCATTGTCTAAACACCTGCACAGAAATATCCAAGTTATCCTGATAGCCTAGCATCCATTGCTCCATATCATACAACACATCATAGCTCATAAGCTTTAAATCTCCTTTGAACCTGCTGCACAGAAATATCCTACGTGGCCCTGGTAGTGAACGTGTGTCACTACAGACCAAACACAAATGCCTAAGGCAGAATGGTATCAATGTGTTTCACAGTAGCATAGTTCCTACTGCTCCAGATTTTACACTTCCACCTAACTCAAAGCCTACAATCCTCCCTGCTTATGAGCATCCAAGCGGTCCAGGTAGCCTACCTTCACACTGCTCGCTCCATATTTAACACCACCATCTAATTCAAAACATATTCATTTTCCCTCCTTACCAAAAACCTAAACATTTGCTCACTGACCACTAATCTAATGCAGCCTATGTTCACCCTCAAAGCAAATCACCTACCAACATCACCACCCTTCATCCTTTGATCATTAGCCCAATCAACTCTATCAGATCATCTCTTCTACCCCACACACCATCACTTCCTAGTAGACATTCAAACCCTGGTACACTTCCACACCTAGTCTGGGGAACCCTATGATTTTACATACTCTTCATATGTACCAGCTTTTGGCCTTCAGTCATTGCCTTAGTCTTTCTCAGCAAAGTACAAAAACCTATTTCTAACGATTTTTCACTACCTCCTCTGACTCATGCTCCTACATGGTATGCCTGTCGGAATAGATGCATACAAGCACAACTATCTCCAGTTAGATGCGGAATGGACTTGTGTGCCAAAGTAGAAGAATGTGGACATAAGTCAAGGAGATGTCCCAAAAATATCAGAAAATATGAGGCATGTGGTGTCCCTACTCCGATGATACACGGGGTTAGGTGATCTACAGATAATATGTATTAACAATAAACTATTAAATGAAAATTGCTCAACAGAGTGTTCCATGATGGTGCTGTATGCTGCTGTATAGTGTTTAAAAATAACAAAAAGTGTTATAAAAAACTATCTCCTGTTAGTCTCCCAAACCCTCACTACCTCTTCTATCTTATATTTTCCTACCACCCCCCAACCCCCAAGACAACTTCTATACTGCCTATCACCTATCTACACCAGCTCCGTATTACTTAGTACCTACCTCTAAAAATTCCTAACACCCATGCCCTGGAGGCTTCCAATAGCCATTCTTCCTCACCCACCCAACCCAGTCAAATCACTGATCTGTATCCTTGACCCCCTAGACAGACCAATACTCACTGCTCACAACCTCTACTGTAATATCTGCCAGAGCAACTACAGGAGGGAGCACCAGAGCAATCACTGAAGCAACCACTAAACCAGTCTCCAGAATAAACAATCAAATGGTGGCTTTCTAAGTCTCTAAAAAATGCGACCCTGTGGAGACTGAGCAGTGTAATGTGATCTCATGCCATCACAGAACACTTCTAGATCAGCCAGCATAACACTGATCAAGTAGAGGGACGGAAAGAGTTTATTACTGGATTTGCAACAAGGACATGTAGCTGAGATGAACAAAGGAACTCGGTCACGGAGAGGGTGAAGCGGGCTTGCGTAAAATTAGCAAAAACCCTCTTAGAGTTCAATTACAAAATTAAGAATATTCCTGGAGGATGGAATGTACGGCTTGATTGTCTCTCAAGATTATCTGTAGTCGAAGACCAGAAGGAGTCTTTGGAGCACACTGAAGAATGCATCTTGGCTACTTTTATTTCGGAGTTTGCTCACTTAATTGAACCCCATTTCGGGAAACACATCCTCACCCTATTGGGAGATTTTAACTTCCTTCTAGACAGTGAGTTCTGCAAAGATTCTCATGCTTTTAAAGACATGATGTCATGCTGTGGATTCTCTCAATTAGTTATAACATCCACCGACGAAGCAGACCATTTCCTGGACGGTATTTTCTCCAACAATCACCATCTAAGGGTTGACAAACCTCTGCCCCTCATTTGGTCTGACCATTATGCTGTTCCTTTCTCCCTTATATTCCCTACCACTCACATGATTGTGATTGGTGGAAGTAATAGGAATGTATGACGTTACTACGCATACATTTACAACGCAGTATTTTACATCGCGTTCGTTACAACGCAAGTCGTTACAACGACTTGCGCTGGAGGGCGCTGGACTTAGGAATAGTATGATTTACTATTCCAACTCCAGTCTACATACAGTAGGGAAGGTGTTGGAATAGTAAATCATACTATTCCTTAGGTTAGAGCGCCATCCAGCGCAAGTCGTTGTAACGACTTGCGTTGTGAAAACCGCGATGTAAAAGCATTGCGTTGTAAAAGTTGTGTGCTAAAGGATGTCTCCCAAGTAATAGGGTTCTTAAAAGGAATTAGAAAGGCCTTAGGAAGGCATCCTTATCCCGGGCTCTGATTAATGGTAACTAAACAGACCACAATGACACAGAATTAGCAGCTTAAGTGTTCTCTTCATGGCTTACCTCAGCCATTGATTCTGTAACCCCGCTGAAGGAAACCTATACTCGGAGGAAAAAGCCTACCTCACGTTGGTTTTCTGACAGACTCAGAATAATAGACAGGCCTGCCATCGCCAAGAACGTACCTGGCTTAAAGGATATGAACCACACGAAAGAGCCAGTTACAAGGTCACTCTGGCAGAATACAAAGCGGCCGTTAGGCAATAGAAATCTCTTTACTGTTAGAATAAGCTTGCATCCGCCAGTTCCTCAAGAGACCTCTTCAGTTTGAGTAATCTCCTAACTGCACCCACAGCCTCCCCTAGCACTGAAAGCTCCAAAGTCTTCTGTAATCATACAGCACATTTTTTCCAATCCAAAATTTCCGATATCTATAAAAATCTCGATAGTCTCAACTCTGAGCCTTTCACTTCTGTTCAAATGGATGTCTTCGCAGTCCCTGGCCTTTCACAGTCCAGGAACATTTGCGTGAGCCTTGAATCTTGCCTGTCTGCTTTCTCCCCTTTACGTATGAATTGACTGAACAGTATCTTCTCAGCGTAAAATCAGGCTCCCCATTTGAACTTTGCTTGCCTAAAGAGTTGCAGCTGGGAGCTGACACTATTACCACCTACCTCACATCAACCTTGAATAAGGCTATTGCTTCTGGCTTTTATTCTCAAATTTGGAAAAATTCAGTTTTTAAGCCTCTCCTTAAAAAGCCAAGTTTAGATGCTTCCGATTTAAAAACTATCGGCCCAATTCTCTGCTGCCGGTATCCACTAAGATCTTGGAGAAACACCTGAATATCCAGATGATTACCTATCTAGAACAACACCAGCTGCTGGACCCCAATCAGTTTGGATGCAGGAGTAATCATGGTACCGAGATTGCATTATTATCAGCAGTCAATGACTCCTGTTCCTTGGTGGATGCAGGACAGGTTGCGGTGCTGATCCTTCTGGATTTATCCGCAGCCTCTGATACCATATCCCCCACCCGGCTCATTGACCGCCTGCAGGAAATTGGGGTCGCAGACTCAGCCCTTAAGCTCCTGTGATCCTTCCTGATGGATAGGTCACAGACAGTGGCTGTGGATCAGTTTTATTCAGAGCCCATAATTACCCCATGTGGGGTTCCTTAGGGCTCCTCCCTGAGCCCCACATTGTTCAATATATATGTTTCCCAACTGGCAAAGCTGATAGGATCATTTGGGCTTCAGGCCTTGTCCTACGTGGACGACACACAAATAAGTGTGTCTATCAAGAAAGACATAGAGTCATCGGCTACCAACTTTAAGAACTGCATGCAGGCAGTGGCCATTTGGATGGTAAAAAACTACCCCCGACTCAATGGCGAGAAGACGGAAGTCTTGATCTGTGGCAGCCAACCATCCATTTGGACCCAATCATGATGGCTGGAAATGCTGGGTCAATTACCCAACCCCATTCACTCAGCAAAGAATCTCAGAGTTCTGGTGGACAATAACTTGTCCTTCAGTCTTCAAGTTAAGCAGACGTTTCAACCTTCTTCTGGGTGATTAAGACTCTAAGAAAGTGTTTCATTTCCTCTCTCTCCCTGCACGCAAACAAGTGGCTTTGGCATTGATGATGTCCAGGCTGGACTACAGTAATGCGCTCTACCTGGACATAAACATGAAGTGTATAGCCAAATTCCAGCTAGTTCAGAATGCGGCGGCACGATTGATTCTTGATCTTCCCAAATTCTATTCAGCTTCTGTGGCGACTTGTAAACTGCACTGGCTTCCGGTCAACAAACTTATTACTTTCAAGGCCTTATGTATTGTTCACAAGGCACTACATGATCATACTACTGGCCTTGATGGTATTAAGAATCTGTTCCAACGGTACATTCCATCTCAACAGCTGCGATCTGCAGGGAAAACCTGATGGTTATTCCTAAGTTCCGTAAGGCAAGGTGGGGAGGGAGAGTCTTTTCAGCAGCTGCATCAAAGTTCTGCAATTCTCTTCCTCATTCCATTTCTTTTCTGCAAGCCTATCTCCCTTTTCGTAAAGCTCTGAAAACCTGGCTCTTTTCTCTATAATGTTGCTACTAGGGCTAGGATCATTTAGCTTTTCTCTTCTGTAGCAGACTATCTGCACTAGCGTCTTAATGCCATTGGGCATTTGTTTGCGCTTTATAAGTTGCTCATTCATTTATTCACTTGGGTATGATTGCATCATGGCTGACCAGGGTGTGAAGAAAAAGTTACTTACGATCTTTCTTGTGGATTCTCTATCTAGCTGCAGATTCTCCACCAATAGAACAACTTCAGGTGCTTGACTGGATCCGGAAAACTTCCAAGCGCTCTAGTTGCCAGCAAAGGGTGATGGACTCGGTTGACACCGGCAGTGACGTCAGGCAGCATTACCGAGGCCGTAGCGCTCCCGCTCCGGCGTAACAACGTCATTTTCCCTCTGTTTTTTCCAAGCCTTCGAGGTGAAAAAGGCAGATGAAGGATTGCAGTACCAAAAAATATGTGTACTGGGATTTTATTAACTTTTTTATTACTCATCCATCAGACAGGGAGGCGGGTTGGTCCGTAAGGAATCTGCAGGTATCCACCAGAAAGATCATTGCAGCAGGTAAGTATTTTTTTCTTCTGATGGATACTTTTACCTGTAGATTCCTCACTTGTAGAACAGATTCCATAGCAACACCCTACTTAGGAGGAGGGTTAATGGATAGTTAAACAATGAACTAATGCAGAATGAATCTGGCAAAGTGTCCATTCCTGTGCACCTCTAAATCCAGGCAGCAGTGCTTTGCAAAGGTGTGCAAGAAAACCCACGTTGCAGCCTTACAGATTTCTGCAATTGGGACACCTCTGTCAAGTGCAGAAGTGGTCGACTTAGCCCTAGTGGAATGGGCTCTGATCCTTTCAGGAGGCTCTTTCTTGGCTTAGTAGCAGATCTTAATGCAGAGAATGATCCATTGCGAGTCTTCTTTTGTACCGCATTGCTTTTTTGGCCCCACAATACCAGACAAAGAGCTGGTCTTTCAGTCGAAATTCCTTAGTGTGGTCCAGGTAGCAATTAACCGCCAGTCTAGGATCCAACTGATGCAACCATTCCTCCTCTTTAGCAGAATTGGGAGGGAGGATAGAAGGTCGGAAGGGTAATGGATTGACAAAGATGGAAGGGGTTCACAACCTTAGGAAGGAAAGCAGCACTGGTTCACAACAGCAACTTATTTAACACGCAAAGAAAAAAGGCATTGCTTTATAACAGTGTGGTAAGTTCTTGTGTTTTAGCTATAGGTGCAGGAAGACTTCCACATTCACCCTTAATTTCCAAAGATCAGTTAAAGACAGAACAGGAAGGCAGTAGAGGATCTAGAGGAAGAAAGTGACACACCAGCTCTGAGGCAGTCTCTCTTATATACCTAATCCCCGCCCCCAACTCTGGTACATAGTAGTAGACTACAAGATGGTTTGTTGCATGTAGTGATGAAAGGGAATTGGAAATATCTTCTGCTCCCACGGCTTTCTTTGGCATAGGTTAGTTCTTGACACCAACAAGTGAGGTCCGCCTCGTTCCCCCACCAAGCCACATTTACCGCAGCGCGAGGGAATTCACAATGGCGTCCAAACGGTCTCCCCCGGAGTAGAAGCAGAGGGTAGGAGTACAATTGTGAGTATGTTGGTTTTGGTTTCAGTGGTGAGCAGTTTCAGGTCTGAGACCTTGGAAGCCTTCAACATAACTTTATGGAGGGAAACCGCCTTAGCCGTTGGTGGATCTGTAGGAAAATCCATGGCTAATTCCAGTGATGTGGCTACGCCACTAGCTGAGGAAAGACCCTGGAAATCATAGCTCTCATTTCCAGACTCGATATCAAAAGGGTCAGAGTCTATTCCAAAAAATCTCATAGAGACAGGTTGTGTAATGTTCCTATTCCCTAAGTTCTCTCTGTAGGACCTATTTTTAGGAATGGTATAGGAGTTGGGTTGCGATGCCGGTGGCGCCAAATCTGGAGCCGGTGGTGGCGCTGTCCACAGCATTGCAGGTTGAGGTAATATATTAACCGAACAGCAAGTCGGAAAGAATGTGGTGCCAGTCCGGGATCCGTCGGGGCGATGTAGAATTGGCATCGGATGTAGGGGCATAGGGATTCGAAGCCAGTATGGGGCCGTTGGCCCCAAATGGGTGCCAGTACACGCCATTGATTTTGCAAAAATTGAACACATTGCTTTCAGGAACGCTCCCTGTCCAACCCTTGAATCGGAAACTCAGGAAAGGCTGGTGCCGGCGTCAGTATTTCGGTTGGTGAAGCCAGCGCTGAAGATTCCGGAATTGAGTGGGCACCATCGGGGTCAAGTCAACTAGCTCTGGCTCCGAGGATGACAGTCCTGTGGGAGACAGAGAACGACCGGACAACTTACCTTTGGTGGTGTTCTTTGTTTTTTTATGCTTCCTTTTTTTGTGTCCCAACGAAGAAGGAGATCTAGATCGATGTCTTCACCTTTTATGTCACTGACTATCATCTCTGGCCCTAAAGATCTTAGCTTCTCGTTCTTTTATGGCCTTGGGGTGCAAACTCAGGCATGACGAATAAGTGTGGGGGTTGTGGTCCGACCCCAGACACCAAAGGCAAACCGTATGCGGGTCCGTAATGGACATTTGTTTCTCACAGTTGTGACAGGGCTTAAAGCTCAATTTCTTTGGAGGAGACATGTCACTGCCTATTTTATTTTACGTGAGAAAATTTCCTCAGAGGGAACGAAGCTCCAGATGTGCGTAGAAGGCACAGAAAACTGTCATCATTGCGC
The DNA here is from genome assembly GCA_963921515.1 of Calotriton arnoldi. Lineage (NCBI taxonomy): Eukaryota > Metazoa > Chordata > Amphibia > Caudata > Salamandridae > Calotriton > Calotriton arnoldi. The sequence goes on along the minus strand of CAWUFW010009436.1, from coordinate 16,700 downwards.
CAGAGAGGGCGCTTTGTTGCCTCGGTGACGCTGCTTGACATCACCTACTGCATTGACCAAGTCCAGTGCCCTCTGCAGGCGACTTGAGAGCTTTGAACTTTTCTGGATCCAGTGTGGCACCTGGGGTTGTTCTACAGGTGAGGAATATGGAGGTAGAAGTGTACATCAGAATGCCACTGTGAATGTCCGAATGAGAGCAAAGAAGAAGGAGATGGTGAAAGTTGAGGCAATGCAAGAAGTTTCACAGTTATAAGCCATAGGTTATGATGATCGATCTTTTTTCCTAAAACATTTTCTTTGCCTGTTAACTTGTCATTGACCATCATGTCCAGATAATCATAGGATCTCGCCTGGTCGATAGATTTGTCTTCCAAGTTCCATCTTTTTGTTTTCCACTTTTTGCGAATATCATATTAACAACAAGCCCATTGTTGTTATTAAATGTCAATAATTATAAAAGTTGATGTTGCAAGCCGGCAGGTTAAAAGAAAAAATTACAAGATCATCCGTATAAGCTAGATATGTGATGGGCCATTATGCATCATCCAAGTGGTTAGTCTCTGCAGTAGAAAGTTGACAAACAGTTTACCTTTCATGTCTCAGAGCACAAAAAGATGATAATTTTTTGAGTCATTTTAGGATCTTTTTTTGTGGATGGGAGTCACGAGTGAACCTTTCCAAGCTGGCGGAGTCAGATCGGTAAACATGACTTTGCAAAATAAGTTGTGTATTGAGTCTACACCAGGTCAGATCTATAGACTGCTACTGGTATCCCATTGGTGCCAAAAGCCCGAGAAGATCTGCAGGTTTTTTTTAAATTGTAGACTTCTCATTGAGAGATGTTTAGTGTCTTATTGCGATATAGTTCTTAATTACAAAGGGATTTGACCTTTTGGTAAACAGCTCACCAATGTATGTTTCCCATTGTGTTTTAGAAATATATAACTCTCCGTTCATTTTGTGGTCCTCACTCCCAAAGCCTATGAAGGCCCAAAATTTGCTAGAATTATTGAAACTGATTGCTTCTAAAAGTTCAGACCAAGCCCTATATTCCTGTTTGGCTTTGGTGCTTCTAATTGTTGTTTTGTATTGATACTTTGATTGTTTGATCAAATATTTGCGCATGTCACTGTTGGATATCTTCAAAAACCTTCTCAGCGTTTGCTGGTGTTGCCGTTTCGCAATCATAGTTTGTCTCCAAGTTATATTTCAGGGAAAATCATTAGACGTCGCTCTGTTACTGTTAAGTGCGCGTGAGGAAATGAAACAAAAAAAAACATATAGAAGGTGTTCCCAGCCAGACAGCGAGGATTGTGTAACATAATCAACATTGGATATTGACTGAATACCGCTAATCATAAAAGGCAGTGTACTTAAAGTTTATAATTTAATATTAAGATCTTGTTTCCCTTGCATTTTCCTTTTGTTGATTAGAGTTCCGTTGTTATTGGGTAATGATGGAAAGGTTGAATATTGTTCATGATTTAAACCTAATGTGATTAATTGTGGATTATGATCACTCACCTCTCTTGATATGATTTTAAAGTTTTGACAGATTAAAATGAGCTGATTATAAGAAGGTACAACCAACAGTGTAAGAAAGATTAGAGAAGTACTCAATATACTTTGAGTGACAAGCAATTAACAACAAGCCCCCTGCTGGTTACAAGTCTTCTGCCTTGAGGGGACTAGCAGAAATTTTGGTTGGATTTCTTGGGTACTTTTCAAGATCTACCCATTCAATATCCATACAAGATTATGTTTATTGACAATTTGTCACGCAGGATGAAAGTTAGATTTGTGCGGAAACCGACTACAGAGAAGTAGTGATTTCTATTTTTTTATGAAAGAAGGTATACCATGAACCATTCTTAAGTATAATAGTGTCTAATTTAACTCCCACATCATGTGTGAGTTTTAAAAGGGATACTGTATTACACATCTGAAAACACCACTGTACCATCGGCACAGCAACAGTATTGGATGAGAGATGTCTTAGTTGAGAATGTGCGAAGTGCCTATAATAGCTGTACGGACATAGGAGAAGCTGTGAGTAGAATGTTATAGCCTACAGGATGACTTCTCATGAGGCTACTGGGAAGATGCCATTTGAACTGAAATGAAGAATTTTAGTAGTAGGTGTCAGAACTATATGGGAGAGTAACTCAGTGGATGAGTCATGGAAGGAGGGGCATATAATAGGTCTAGAAGAGGGTGAGATGTCTGAGATGGTAATATCAGGTGTTGTGAGTTTAGGATGATAGGTGACTGGGTTAAGATGAAGGATCTGTTTTGGCAAAGAAAAGCTTGCCTAGGTTCTGTGATCTTGTGCATGTCCAGGAGATGATCGGTCCCACTGTATTAGTCAAGAATATTCTGTGGTGGTATATTGAGAGGTTGGTGACGGTAAACAATGATGTTAAGCAAGAAGCGATGCACAGCTGGAAATTACATGATGTAGGTATGCTGAGTTTGCAAGATAAGGAAAACTAGACTATTGAAGTGTATCTCATCAAGAAAAACAACTGTTGTGGGAGTGGGACAGTATATAGAGTTCCTACAAAGCATCTGCACTGAGGTAGTTTCTGATTCTGCTCCCTCCTCCTATGTGGACTCATATTTTTTCACAATAAGCTATTTGTTCTATTCTAGCATTTTGTCTCTTTGTTGTTTTTGTAGAGGGGTGAGGTGTGTGGTGATTGAGGAGAGTTGTGTGATGTCACGCCATGAGTGAACCCTCCTAAACTATCAAAGAACTTTGAGGGGTGAAGCAAATGTAGTGAGGTAATTGTCAGTTGGGGCTTGGTCGAATTATAAGAATGAACTGTGAATGAGCTGTGCCCCATTAAAACTGTGAATAACTCTCCTACACAACTGCCTTTGTATGTCTCTCTGCCGACAACATAACAGACACCTTTGGTGACACCATCTCTCGATGGTAATCCATTTTTGCAAGACATTTCACTAATATCATCTTGGCTTCCAGATCTTCCAGAGCAATCCCTGGAGCAACCACTACAGCAGCCGTCTAACCACTAATCATCTAAAGTCTGATCTCATATAGCTTGCATCAACAACCTCCTACACCTGTCAGCCATAAGAGAATGGGCAATCAACAACACTAGCTCTGCTTCCTTTTTCACTATTATAATATCAGCCATCACAGAAGAACCAGCAAAAGGAATCAATAAGCAACACTCTGTTGTCTTACTGGCAGAAGAAATTAACTGAGGAACCACCAATGGAATCACCTTGACCTCGATTAATGACCATCAATGACCAAAGAACCACAGTCACATCGAACACCACCAGGACTCTTGACTGTCCCTTCAGCAAGAGAATTCATCATTATTTAATCAGTGAGTGAATACAGCATTACAATCAGGCATCCTATATAGTAATCAGTGCTACATAACTAAGCCTTACTGAAACGTGCTAAGAGACGCGAATGCATCCATACTGCATGAGGTAATTCCTGATGGATACCTCGCCAAGTAATAGAAACTAACCATTCAAAAAAGCAGTGCGAGGCTATCAATGATTTACAAAAATAAGTTACTTGCCTTCAGCTTTGAAGAATACCCAGTCTTGGAATGTGAATCATTACTTGTTTGCTGCTCACCCTCCTCAAAGTTCTCTGCATTTTGGCCCCTCATCCACGGACCACACCCCAGCTTTCACCAATGTCCACCTACACTGAATATTATGCCTCCTAACTACCTTAAAGCACTAGGCCTCCATCGAGTAGTCACAGGTCAACATCCTAAGTGCTTTCCCACTCAACGTTCTTCCTGCCAACAGAAGCCCGGCCCACCCCAGCGCGACCGTATCAGTAGACACCTAGCCTGCCATTTGCCTGTGGTCTCCAGTTCCTGCATGTTCCAGACTGATCCAGTGACACCACAGCTACTATGGTTTATCCACCGGGGTTTCCCCCGTGTTCTCCCACTCACTGTTCTGCCTGCCAACAGAAGCCCTGCCTACCCCAGGACCTACTTAAAGGGGGCTGCAGCATGACCGCACCAAAGGCAAGCGCGTCTGCACCTGGACCGTCCCCAGAGACACGACCCCAGGCCCTGCCCCCCTAAGAAATGCACCATTGACAAGCTCTACACCCTTGACCCAGGAAGCCGCAACAAACACTGCCACCGCGCCGACCCACGCTCCACGGTAGGACCTTTCACCTGCACTCACTACCACATCACCTGCCACAGCACACACCAGCCAACCAACCAGCCCCACCCCGAACATACCACAGACACCACCTGAACAAAAACACCAACTCGCATGCTCCCTTTTCAACACACGCTCATTATGCAAGCATCCCACAGAATTATGGGACCTCATCGCCACCCTTGCACCTGCAACCTGAGACCTGGCTCAACCCCACATCCACCCCAGACATTGCCACAGCAATCCCCAATGGATAATAATAATAATAATACAGACACTTGTAAAGCGCGACAGCTACCTCAAACAGAGGTGTCCCGGCGCTAAGCGAACAGTAGTGCAGCGTTGGACAGCTCAGGACATAACCTCGGGCCGTCAGTCTGCCTTAAAGAGCCAGGTTTTTACCATTTTCCTGAAGAGGGACTCTGTTTCTATATTGCGGAAATTACTCGGCAGGGAGTTCCACAGCTTTGCTGCACCGAGCGTAAAAGATCTGCCCCCCATTCGCGCCTTTTTGAAACAGGGGATGCACAGTAGATTTTGAGAATTGGACCTCAAGGGTCTGGACTGTTTGTATCCACGTAGTCTGTGTTTTAGGTAGCTGGGGCAGTTGCCATGCATGGCACGGAACGCCAACGTCAAGGCCTTGAATTTGATTCTCTTTGTCACTGGAAGCCAGTGAAGTGCTTTTAGATGCGGAGAGACATGCTCGCGGAAAGGCACTCGTCTAATTGGTCTCACAGCCGCATTTTGCACTATCTGCAGGCGCTTAATCAGGTACTCAGGCTGACCCAAGTAGAGGCCATTTGCATAGTCCAGCCTGGATGTCACTACGGCATGTACTATGCTTTTCCGACACTCCTCTGGCAATAGATGCAAAAATGTCTTCAGATTCCTCAGTTGACAGAAGCAGGTGGCTGTCACCTGACGCATCTGAGCCGAGAATGAAAGGTCAGCCTCCCACTTCACACCCAGATTTTTTATACAGTCTGCCGGTGAGGGAGGGGGACCCATTTCAATAGGCCACCAGAGATCCGGAGCTGGGGCGGCTCTTTCCCGAAGAACAGCACCTCTGTCTTTCCTGCGTTGAGCCTGAGTTTGTTGTTGTTCATCCACAACGCAATGTCTTTCATGCAACCCTTGAAGCTCTCAAAGGCGACCTCGGTCTGCTCTTTAAAAGTGAAGACCAACTGTGTATCGTCCGCGTAGGAGATCGCTTTTACCCCCCAATTGGCTATCAGGGTAAACAGAGATGGATAAAAATATCACTCACCAGGATCGCACCAGCAAGACGGGAGGAGGAACAGCCATCATCCACAAAGAGATCGTACAGTGCACCACCACTAACAACACCACGACCCCATGGAACATCACAACTTTAAGCTCCACACGAACGTCAAGACAACCATGAGAGGCACCCTCGCATACCGACTCCTAGGCCCGTGTTCCAGCTTCTGCAACACTATTGCAGACTTCATTGCACCCCTAGCCTAAGACTCCAAAGACAATATCTTCCTCGGCGACAACAAACCCGCACACCTCCTCAACAGTATGAACAGCCTCGGAATGAACCAGATCGTCCACGACCCTACACATGCTGGACCCCATTTTCACCTCCAGCCACATCACAGAACTCACATGGATCAATCACTCCATCGTCCACTTCAGCATCTCCAGCCCCCACATCGCCACCCCAAGACAACCAACACCCCCCACCAGAGGTGGAACAAAATCTCAGAGACCAGCTGGGTGGACACCTTCAGCACCTTCAAGCCTGCTACAGCCACCAACCTCGAACAGAGAGTGAAGAACTTCAACGCCTGGATGACCAATTGCACCAACAGCATTGTGCCCATCAAGAGCAACATCCAGAGAAAATTCTCCAAAAATGCCAGATGGTACACCCAAGAACTCAGAACAGCGAAACAAGACAGCAAACAACTGGAGAGGAGATGGCGCGCCAGCAAGAACACCTCCGACAGGGCTCCCTTCAAGACCTCCCTCAACCTCTACCACCGGCTGCTAAGGGCAACAAAGAAGACAGCCCTAGCGGCACGCATTAAAACCAGCGCCAACAACACCAAGGAACTTTTCAGCATCGTTAAGGAATTCTCCAACCCGGATGGTAGCAAAAACATCACACCCTCACTGAGTTCTTCCACGACAAGATTGCAACCATATATAGAAACTTCGAACCCCAACCCACATCTACGGACTTCCTCAACAGATTTGTCACCACTGCAACCGATATGAACCACAGACTGACCACCTAGAACCTGCTCTCCACCCAGAACACCACCTCCACCATGAAATTCATCCACTCAGGAGCTCCCACAGACTCATGCACACACAACATCTTCAACCTCGTAAGCCAAAGGATCGGCCAAGGACTCACCACCCTGTTCAACACCTCTATCATCACCGCAACATTTCCCGATGCCTGGAAACACACCGAAGTCAGACCACTACTCAAAAAACTCCCCGCCGACCCCAGCGAACTCAAAAACTACCGGCCAATCTCCCTACTCCCATTCCCAGCAAAGGTACTGGAAAAGATCATCAACAAGCAACTCATGACACACCTGGAGCAAATCCGTCTTCTGCAGCAATCACAGCACTGAAACCGCCCTGATCGCAGCCACGGATGACATCCGAACCCTCCTTGACCGAGGAAAAACAGCAGCTCTGATCCTCCTTAACCTCTCTGCAGCCTTTGACATCTTATCCCACCACACGCTGATTGAAAGACTCCACCACATCGGTTTCCAAGGGGACGCGCTCAGATGGATCACCTCCTTCTTCAACAGAAGAACCCAGAAGATCTACCTCCCACCTTTCACCTCCGAACACAAGGCGATCACCTGCGGTGTCCGCCAGGGTTCATCCCTCAGCCCCATGCTGTTCAATGCATATATGAACCTGCTGGCCAACATCGTCACATCCCATGGTCTCAACATAATTTCCTAAGCAGGCAACACCCAACTCATCCTCTCACTCACTGACAACCCCACCATCAGCAGAACCAACTTCCACAGATGCATGACAAGCGTAGCCGACTTTGTGAAGAACAACTGCCTGCAGCTGAACACAGACAAGACAGAAGTACTGATCTTCCGCAACAGCAGCAACATATGGAACGACTCCTGGTGGTCATCAGACTTCGGACCCGCAACCACTCCCTCCGACCATGCCAGAAACCTCGGAATCATCATTGATAACAAGCACACCATGAAATCACAGATCAACACCTTCTCCTCCACCTGCCTCCTCACTCTGCGCATCTAACATAAGATCTTCAAGTGGCTACCCCTACACACGAGACGCACTGTGACAGAGGTCTTCATCACCAGCTGCCTGGACTTCGGCAATGCCCTCTATGTAAGAATCGCCGCACACCTCTTACAGAGACTTCAGACCATACAGGACGCAGCAACCAGACTCATCCTTGGCCTTCCCAGAGAAACCCACATCACACCCCGCCTCAGGCAACTCCACTGGCTCCCCGTACAGAAGAGATGCCAATTCAAGCCCCTGACCGATGCACACAAAACTCTACACAACCAAGGACCTGCCTAAATTAACCATCGTCTGAACTTCCACCAACTGTGGAGAAGACTACGCTCTGCCTCCTTTTCACTTGCCCAAACTCCCTGCATCTGCCGAACCAGAAGTGGAGGACGCTCCTCCTCCCACATCGCAGCAAAGACCTGGAACAGCCTCCCCACACAACTCCGGTCCATCACCTCACTTCCGGAATGCCGAATGGCCCTCACATGACTGTTCAATTAAGCCTGCAGGACTTCCAAGCGCCTGGATACCCTATCAGGTGATTAGCTGTGCTTTATAAATCCTGATTGATTGAATGATTTCTTCACCACCAAATAATTCTCCACATCATCAACTTTAACCTTATCCTTAACCTCCCCAGGACAACACTACCACCAACAGATTGTATTAAATTTTTACGTCTACTAAAACCAGGAAGAAATTTGACCCAAACATCCTCCAAGTAAGGCTCAACACTACCCTTCCTCAGGACCCAATGTTGCAATGTTCATAAAACAATTCCAGCTATGGCCGATAAAAGGCTTCAAGTGGTGCTGCCAATCAAAACAGCACACAATTGACCTAATAGCTTGAAGGTGGGATTACTCAACAGGGACGTAAAATTCAAACCAAAAGCCTCAAAAGTCAATGGAGGACAACATGCAGTGAGAATGATAAAATACAGCCCCTCAACTGATGTAATACACACTCAGGATTTCTACACCTCCCTGTCATATTACTTACTTAAAGGTGGATAATCTTGAAGCCCACTGTCTCGAAAAACAGGCAGCCCTCAACTGCAAACCTTGCTAAATCACAATACCAATACAACATAACCTACAATGTCCTTCTTCAACCTGATAATGGCAAAAGAACCCAATGACACAATCAAAGATATATACAAGCAACTCATCCATATTAATCAGTGAATTACCAAGCGACCTGAATACTTCCTACGTTAAACCCACTACAAAGAAACATGGACTTATCACTAAGACTACAGACCAATAGCCAACAGACTATTCTTAGATACACTTGCTAAAACAGAAGCTTTCTTTCATATCTTCAGCTACATTGAACCAAACAAACTCCACTCTGACAGACAGGATTCAGCCTTAATCTCCATCTGTGATGACCACAAATGCACTGTTAATGCAAATGGAGTTGAAGCACTACTTCTTGATCTAGTGGAGTGCTAGACATTGCAAACAAGAACTGCTAGGAAGAGGGCTAAATAACACAGGAATTTAGGGCATGATTCTGAATTAGATAACATTTTACCTCACAGACAGAGCCCAAAGTGCCACATTCACACTGTTCTGCAACTCGACTTTCATCTCAAGGGGAGTTGTCTCCCCAGGCACAACAATCACCCCATCCTCTTTAATGTATACCTCTCTCTAATGTCTGACCCTGTCAGAACCTTCAAAAGTACACGCCATGTGCTGATTAGACGCAAGTCATCTTACAACTCGCAAAACCGGAGGACCTCAAAACTTGCAAACACAGATGTCTGTTGGGAATAAACCACAGAATGCTATACAACCACTTAAAAATAGCTCATCAAAAAATGGAATGGAAATGCGTTTGAACGTGCCAGAATTATGACCTCAAAAACGTTTGACTTCCTAAACTCGGACACTCACCAACCACATCGAAGAAAGGGAATAATACTGGAGTGATCATGAACTGCAAACTCTCGGTCCAAACCAAAGTAACCATAGATGCTTTCTGCACATAAGCCTATCATACAGTAATCAGGCATCAATAGCCATCATGGCATTACGTCTTAACTATGCGAAAGGCCTGTACATTGAGCTGTAAAAAGCCTAGTAGACCAGCTACAACATATCCAGAACATCGTAGCCATACAAGTCTTAAAACTGAGCAGAAGGGACCACATTAGCCCATTCTTCAAAGCTGTACACAGGTTGCCAGTGGCAAGAAGAATCCCTTACAAAGTGCTATGCATTGCCTACTGGGCGATCATTGGGAGAGGAACTATCTTCTTGCAATTGAAAACCAAACTGTACAGTGAAGTAGCCTCACATCCAAAATGTCTCTACTCCTTATCATTTTCCCTTTCCAATGAATATGCATCGGATGGAGCTCCTTCTCTGTACAGACCTGCAAGCTCTGCAACATAAGGCAAACCAAGTGCCACCAAGAACAAAGAAAAGGAATAAATATCAGTTTTTTCCTGCAATCGTATCGCAACAACTTTGCAGACAGCAAATTATTCTAGTTTGTACATGCCGTTTCTGTGCACCCTCCATGGGAATACCGCTTCATGTATACGGTGCTGCTTCAGAACTGCCCACAAAGCATGTGGCTTGTTTAGGGAACTTATTTTAAAAGTTTTCTATAAAGTGCAGTGCCAGGTTTTTGGTGAATGTCGGCATATGCCATAAGCTTTGGCAACGCCAATACATCACGCTTTTTTAAATTTATTTTATTTATTTGAGTTTTATACAGCGCTGGCTAGACCCGGAGGTATCAGAGCGCTTTACATGAGGATCAGAGTTACAGGCTAACATGTTACATTTGTTTAAGAGCAATCAAAACATAGGAAACAAAGAAAAAGGGCAGAGTTACAGAAAATTCGTTATGGGAGGGGTAGGGAAGGGAGAAACAGGGAGACGGTGAGAAACTGTGCCCAAAGTCCGGCTGGGTAGGTGACGGCCGCGGGGATGAACCAGGGCCGATCTCCTCAATAGCTGAACCAAGCAGCTCCACCGGGCGTCGGACATAATGCTCGGACTCCGCTGTCAGGATAGTGATCAGGGGTACTCAGAGAATGTCAAAGTAGCGCGGGGTTGGGGGTTGAGAAACCATGGTCCAATGAGATCTAGATGCCATCTTGAGGTTAGACACTGTCAGTCACTGTGAGAGGGTCCAAGTTGATCTTATTGAATTGTAAGAGGTCGCCATAGGTGAAGGCACGTAGCGTAGTCATTCTGCGGCAGATATGTGACTTCGGGGTTTCGCTTCATCAACCTAGGGCATGCCCTTCAGTGGTCTCGGGGGCCACGCCGTGTTATAGCAACTTGGGTTGCCTCCATTCGTAGCCCCAGTCTTCTCGTGGACGGCCGCCATCTTAGAGTCAAAAAATGATACAAAAGGGGATGATGGACGGAACGTTTGAGCCAATCAAACACTCACCCCCAGTCAACTGATCTGGGTTTAATCCATCATCATTCTTTAGCTCACTCCACCACCCCAGTTCAGACATGGCCATATGCAAATCAGTCTGACCCTGTGCCTCATGGGAACAGTCCAGCCCGAACTGCCAAGCCATGTCTTCCCTGGACCGGAAACAAGCATCCTAGGACCGGTTTCTGGCATTCCAGCCGTCATCAGCCAGGCTTGCTTGAATCCAGTGGCAAAGTGAGCAAGGGACCCACGTCTGGGCATACCCCGCCAACTTAGGGCGAACAAAGCGATACAAAAGGGGATGATGGACGGAACGTCTGAGCCAATCAAACACTCACCCCCAGTCAACTGATCTGGGTTTAATCCATCATCATCTTTAGCTCACTCCACCACCCCCAGTTCAGACATGGCCATATGCAAATCAGTCTGACCCTGTGCCTCATGGGAACAGTCCAGCCCGAACTGCCAAGCCATGTCTTCCCTGGACCGGAAACAAGCATCCTAGGACCGGTTTCTGGCATTCCAGCCGTCATCAGCCAGGCTTGCTTGAATCCAGTGGCAAAGTGAGCAAGGGACCCACGTCTGGGCATACCCCCGCCAACTTAGGGCGAACAAAGCAATACAAAGAGGATGATGGACGGAACGTTTGAGCCAATCAAACACTCACCCTCAGTCAACTGATCTGGGTTTAATCCATCATCATTCTTTAGCTCACTCCACCACCCCAGTTCAGACATAGCCATATGCAAATCAGTCTGACCCTGTGCCTCATGGGAACAGTCCAGCCCGAACTGCCAAGCCATGTCTTCCCTGGACCGGAAACAAGCATCCTAGGACCGGTTTCTGGCATTCCAGCCGTCATCAGCCAGGCTTGCTTGAATCCAGTGGCAAAGTGAGCAAGGGACCCACGTCTGGGCATACCCCGCCAACTTAGGGCGAACAAAGCGATAGCAAAGGGGATGATGGACGGAACGTTTGAGCCAATCAAACACTCACCCCCAGTCAACTGATCTGGGTTTAATCCATCATCATTCTTTAGCTCACTCCACCACCCCAGTTCAGACATGGCCATATGCAAATCAGTCTGACCCCTGTGCCTCATGGGAACAGTCCAGCCCAACTGCCAAGCCATGTCTTCCTGGACCGGAAACAAGCATCCTAGGACCGGTTTCTGGCATTCCAGCCGTCATCAGCCAGGCTTGCTTGAATCCAGTGGCAAAGTGAGCAAGGGACCCACGCCTGGGCATACCCCGCCAACTTAGGGCGAATGCAGCTGATACAAAAGGGGATGATGGACGGAACGTTTGAGCCAATCAAACACTCACCCCCAGTCAACTGATCTGGGTTTAATCCATCATCATTCTTTAGCTCACTCCACCACCCCAGTTCAGACCTGGCCATATGCAAATCAGTCTGACTCTGTGCCTCATGGGAACAGTCCAGCCTGAACTGCCAAGCCATGTCTTCCCTGGACCGGAAACAAGCATCCTAGGACCGGTTTCTGGCATTCCAGCCGTCGTCAGCCAGGCTTGCTTGAATCCAGTGGCAAAGTGAGCAAGGGACCCACGTCTGGCATACCCGCCAACTTAGGGCGAACAAAGCGATACAAAAGGGATGATGGACGGAACGTTTGAGCCAATCAAACACTCACCCCCAGTCAACTGATCTGGGTTTAATCCATCATCATTCTTTAGCTCACTCCACCACCCCAGTTCAGACATGGCCATATGCAATCAGTCTGACCCTGTGCCTCATGGGAACAGTCCAGCCCGAACTGCCAAGCCATGTCTTCCCTGGACCGAAACAAGCATCCTAGGACCGGTTTCTGGCATTCCAGCCGTCATCAGCCAGGCTTGCTTGAATCCAGTGGCAAAGTGAGCAAGGGACCCACGTCTGGGCATACCCCGCCAACTTAGGGCGACAAAGTGATACAAAGGGGATGATGGACGGAACGTTTGAGCCAATCAAACACTCACCCCCAGTCAACTGATCTGGGTTTAATCCATCATCATTCTTTAGCTCACTTCACCACCCCAGTTCAGACATGCCATATGCAAATCAGTCTGACCCTGTGCCTCATGGGAACAGTCCAGCCCGAACTGCCAAGCCATGTCTTCCTGGACCGGAAACAAGCATCCTAGGACCGGTTTCTGGCATTCCAGCCGTCATCAGCCAGGCTTGCTTGAATCCAGTGGCAAAGTGAGCAAGGGACCCACGCCTGGCATACCCGCCAACTTAGGGCTGAACAAAGCGATACAAACGGGGATGATGGACGGAACGCTTGAGCCAATCAAACACTCACCCCCAGTCAACTGATCTGGGTTTAATCCATCATCATTCTTTAGCTCACTCCACCACCCCAGTTCAGACATGGCCATATGCAAATCAGTCTGACCCTGTGCCTCATGGGAACAGTCCAGCCCGAACTGCCAAGCCATGTCTTCCCTGGACCGAAACAAGCATCCTAGGACCGGTTTCTGGCATTCCAGCCGTCATCAGCCAGGCTTGCTTGAATCCAGTGGCAAAGTGAGCAAGGGACCCACGTCTGGGCATACCCCGCCAACTTAGGGCTGAACAAGCGATACAAGGGGATGATGGACGGAGCGTTTGAGCCAATCAAACACTCACCCCCAGTCAACTGATCTGGGTTTAATCCATCATCATTCTTTAGCTCACTCCACCACCCCAGTTCAGACATGGCCATATGCAAATCAGTCTGACCCTGTGCCTCATGGGAACAGTCCAGCCCGAACTGCCAAGCCATGTCTTCCTGGACCGGAAACAAGCATCCTAGGACCGGTTTCTGGCATTCCAGCCGTCATCAGCCAGGCTTGCTTGAATCCAGTGGCAAAGTGAGCAAGGGACCCACGTCTGGGCATACCCCGCCAACTTAGGGCGAACAAAGCGATACAAAGGGGATGATGGACGGAACGCTTGAGCCAATCCAACACTCACCCCCAGTCAACTGATCTGTGTTTAATCCATCATCATTCTTTAGCTCACTCCACCACCCCAGTTCAGACATGGCCATATGCAAATCAGTCTGACCCTGTGCCTCATGGGAACAGTCCAGCCCGAACTGCCAAGCCATGTCTTCCCTGGACCGGAAACAAGCATCCTAGGACCGGTTTCTGGCATTCCAGCCGTCATCAGCCAGGCTTGCTTGAATCCAGTGGCAAAGTGAGCAAGGGACCCACGTCTGGGCATACCCGCCAACTTAGGGCGAACAAAGCGATACAAAAGGGGATGATGGACGGAACGTTTGAGCCAATCAAACACTCACCCCCAGTCAACTGATCTGGGTTTAATCCATCATCATTCTTTAGCTCACTCCACCACCCCAGTTCAGACAAGTGCTCACTTTGCCACTGGATTCAAGCAAGCCTGGCTGATGATGGCTGGAATGCCAGAAACCGGTCCTAGGATGCTTGTTTCCGGTCCAGGGAAGACATGGCTTGGCAGTTCGGGCTGGACTGTTCCCATGAGGCACAGGGTCAGACTGATTTGCATATGGCCATGTCTGAACTGGGGTGGTGGAGTGAGCTAAAGAATGATGATGGATTAAACCCAGATCAGTTGACTGGGGGTGAGTGTTTGATTGGCTCAAGCGTTCCGTCCATCATCCCCCTTTGTATCGCTTTGTTCGCCCTAAGTTGGCGGGGTATGCCCAGATGTGGGTCCCTTGCTCACTTTGCCACTGGATTCAAGCAAGCCTGGCTGATGACGGCTGGAATGCCAGAAACCGGTCCTAGGATGCTTGTTTCCGGTCCAGGGAAGACATGGCTTGGCAGTTCGGGCTGGACTGTTCCTATGAGGCACAGGGTCAGACTGATTTTGCATATGGCCATGTCTGAACTGGGGTGGTGGAGTGAGCTAAAGAATGATGATGGATTAAACCCAGATCAGTTGACTGGGGGTGAGTGTTTGATTGGCTCAAGCTGCTCCGTCCCATCATCCCCCTTTTGTATCGCTTTGTTCGCCCTAAGTTGGCGGGGGTATGCCCAGACGTGGGTCCCTTGCTCACTTTGCCACTGGATTCAAGCAAGCCTGGCTGATGACGGCTGGAATGCCAGAAACCGGTCCTAGGATGCTTGTTTCCGGTCCAGGGAAGACATGGCTTGGCAGTTCGGGCTGGACTGTTCCCATGAGGCACAGGGTCAGACTGATTTGCATATGGCCATGTCTGGAACTGGGGTGGTGGAGTGAGCTAAAGAATGATGATGGATTAAACCCAGATCAGTTGACTGGGGTGAGTGTTTGATTGGCTCAAGCTGTTCCGTCCATCATCCCCCTTTGTATCGCTTGTTCGCCCTAAGTTGGCGGGGCATGCCCAGATGTGGGTCCCTTGCTCACTTTGCCACTGGATTCAAGCAAGCCTGGCTGATGACGACTGGAATGCCAGAAACCGGTCCTAGGATGCTTGTTTCCGGTCCAGGGAAGACATGGCTTGGCAGTTCGGGCTGGACTGTTCCCATGAGGCACAGGGTCAGACTGATTTGCATATGGCCATGTCTGAACTGGGGTGGTGGAGTGAGCTAAAGAATGATGATGGATTAAACCCAGATCAGTTGACTGGGGGTGAGTGTTTGATTGGCTCAAGCGCTCCGTCCATCATCCCCCTTTTGTATCGCTTTGTTCGCCCTAAGTTGGCGGGGTATGCCCAGACGTGGGTCCCTGCTCACTTTGCCACTGGATTCAAGCAAGCCTGGCTGATGACGGCTGGAATGCCAGAAACCGGTCCTAGGATGCTTGATTTTCGGTCCAGGGAAGACATGGCTTGGCAGTTCGGGCTGGACTGTTCCCATGAGGCACAGGGTCAGACTGATTTGCATATGGCCATGTCTGAACTGGGGTGGTGGAGTGAGCTAAAGAATGATGATGGATTAAACCCAGATCAGTTGACTGGGGGTGAGTGTTTGATTGGCTCTAGCTGCTCCGTCCATCATCCCCCTTTGTATCGCTTTGTTCGCCCTAAGTTGGCGGGGTATGCCCAGACGTGGGTCCCTTGCTCACTTTGCCACTGGATTCAAGCAAGCCTGGCTGATGACGGCTGGAATGCCAGAAACCGGTCCTAGGATGCTTGTTTCCGTCCAGGGAAGACATGGCTTGGCAGTTCGGGCTGGACTGTTCCCATGAGGCACAGGGTCAGACTGATTTGCATATGGCCATGTCTGAACTGGGGTGGTGGAGTGAGCTAAAGAATGATGATGGATTAAACCCAGATCAGTTGACTGGGGGTGAGTGTTTGATTGGCTCCAAGCGCTCCGTCCATCATCCCCCCTTTGTATCGCTTTGTTCGCCCTAAGTTGGCGGGGGTATGCCCAGACGTGGGTCCCTTGCTCACTTTGCCACTGGATTCAAGCAAGCCTGGCTGATGACGGCTGGAATGCCAGAAACCGGTCCTAGGATGCTTGTTTCCGGGTCCAGGGAAGACATGGCTTGGCAGTTCGGGCTGGACTGTTCCCATGAGGCACAGGGTCAGACTGATTTGCATATGGCCATGTCTGAACTGGGGTGGTGGAGTGAGCTAAAGAATGATGATGGATTAAACCCAGATCAGTTGACTGGGGGTGAGTGTTTGATTGGCTCAAGCGTCTCCGTCCATCATCCCCCCTTTTGTATCGCTTGTTCGCCTCTAAGTTGGCGGGGGTATGCCCAGACGTGGGTCCCTTGCTCACTTTGCCACTGGATTCAAGCAAGCCTGGCTGATGACGGCTGGAATGCCAGAAACCGGTCCTAGGATGCTTGTTTCCGGTCCAGGGAAGACATGGCTTGGCAGTTCGGGCTGGACTGTTCCCATGAGGCACAGTAATACGTAACTGAACGAAGTT